>BSBN01000367.1:11500681-12120227 GCA_027924645.1 Cunninghamia lanceolata
TTACAAATTAATGTGCATACTTACAACTCAATGTAACATGACTTTACAAAATCAATGAAAATACTTACAAATTAATCTAACAAACCATTTGGGTCTTCTCTACTCTTTATTTGTGTCAAGTATTGCCTCATGGTTAGAGTCACGTACCTTCCACAAGATCTTGTTCAAAGGTCTACCTCGATATTATATCAAATAAGCATTGGTTGCCACGAGAAACTTGGAGTAATGAAGAATCTTCTGATGCATCTCAAAGTCCTCAATCAACCAAACATTAACACTCTTATGTGGGTACCTTCTAAGCCATGTTCCAGTAACAACCACTAAGCCTATAGGGTATTCGATGTTTTCTCCATCTGTAACTAGGGCCTCCAATTTCTTTTTTGCCTCAACATAGCGACACAAGTAATAATTTGTTCCCTCTTCGTTATCTTCATATGCAATAACTGCATAAACATGCCCTACAATGATATGTATAGCAAATTAGATGAAATTAATCAACATTACAAAAATACTATAAAGTTTAAGATAACATTAGGAATTTCAAATTTAACTATGTAAGTAGATATATTACCTAGTTGAACTAGATTTGATATGTGGTCAAAGTCAATTGATGATTCCATCTCTATCAATCCCAGTGCCATCGGGGGTCGATATGTATCAAGTGGGCAAAGATAACTGAACTGCCATTCATCAACCCACTCCCTTGACTCGCACTCATTCTAGGCTTGAATTGTACATGTAGAACAAAAGCACGCCATCTTCCGCGTGTGTATACTCCATGAACCTGCAATTGAGCTTCTGATAGAGTGTAGGTCACTTGATCCAATCAGTGTACAACAGTCCTCATATGGTGCAATGTTAGTATCATCTATCAACCAAAAAATCTACAAACTAAAGACTTCCCTTCATTACCTAGACCCATCGAAGCATTACACCACTCGACGATTGATTTTGCATCTGTCAACTTTGCATTATCTTTATACTTTAACTATTCTCATGCTATGGATCTTTTGATACATGCTCCTGCACCATCATGCTCCCCCTTTTCATGCCCAGCCTCACAAAAGTTTGACATATGTTGAACACCTATAATATTATGCCTCATGCTTAGCTAATAGAAATTCTGTGAGTTCTTGAATTGTGATGCATAGTTTTCTGACCATATGATATGTTGACTAAATGATATGCCCCTTCTAGCCAAATCATTGTAGAACACCTAAAAACAACCTTGCACGAACTCTACAGAATGCATGTGATCATCGTTTATATAAAAATGATACTCCCTTATGATCTTTCTGTCATCCTCTATACTATCATTCGCATGAATGAATGTGATGTGCACAAATATAGAAACTTGTGTCGAGTTATAATATTGGGATTGCACCTCACATTGTGGTTGTAGACTGTAGTTCTTTGCAAAATTGATGACTGAAACAATGCTACCAACTGGTAATGTGTCCTTGCATAACTTGAATTACAAGTCCAACCATCGAGCTCTATGGGCATGTCTTACATACTCATACACTATGCTGTCATGAAATATAGGCATAAACTGATACACTGGAATCTTTTGAATAACATATTCACACCTATTTGCTTCTTTACCATCTCTTGTATTGTATGCCACTATTTTATACTTTCTGAACTCTACTAGTTTGTTTCCAACCGCATGTGTTATTTCCATATGTTCACATATTGGCATACGTTGCAAGCCACCACAATGCTGACATGTGCCATCCAAGCATAATTTCCTATAGAATAATTGACCTTCCTCTCTATCACATAAAACCATTGATATGAAGTCTCTTAAGGTAGTTGGTGGGGCACGTATGCCACAATCCTGCAAAATATTGTTAGTATGCAAATCTAAACATTTAGACCAATAAACATCAAAATGGTTAGAAAATTCAATAAGTAATCTACAACAAGTAGTGCCTGTGTGATTTATTTTGACAAAGAAAAGTTTTAGCATTTCAAAATATCTTTGAGAAATTTTAATTTGAGGATACTTCTCTAGAAATTTACCAAAAAACTCTATTTGAGTCATATCCAAAAAATGCTTTGGATGTGGCTCACAGTTTCGACTATCGATTCTCCTTACCACATCCCTTTGATTCGGAGATAGCCTTGTGTAATTCTTCCAAAAGCCTTCAATTAGTGATCTCAAAGCTTCGACAACAACTTTGTCTCTCCATGGGAGTCTCCCAGAGAATGCCCAAAATTCATTAGTGTTTGGATCCTAAACTCTTTGACGTCTTCGAATGGCTCTCATTAGAGTTTTTCTATTTATTTTCATTTGTTGACTTGTCTTTCTAATGAGGGGATCTTTTTTTGTTTGTTGGCTTACAATTGTCGATGTAATGACATGTCATGTGACATTACTATACTTGGTGTGTGAGGTGGAACCCACACTCTCATACGCACTCATTAGATTCTT
This sequence comes from Cunninghamia lanceolata, assembly GCA_027924645.1. NCBI lineage: Eukaryota > Viridiplantae > Streptophyta > Pinopsida > Cupressales > Cupressaceae > Cunninghamia > Cunninghamia lanceolata. The sequence continues at coordinate 11,503,119 of BSBN01000367.1, forward strand.
GACAATTGATTTTTTCACTTGATGCATTCGATGTTCTTAGGCCAAGAATCTTCATAGTGGGCCTAAATTTCAGATTTCTCATTAGTTCAACAAAGAGTTGACATCTTCCGGTTTCATTTAAATTCTCAAAGAATAATTTCCATATCTTATTTGCATATCTTTGGCAAGTACGCATGGGAATCTTCTATCAATATCAATTAGAAACTTAGGCCTCCTATGCAAAATTCTAGGAGGCATTTTATTTGGTAAAGTAGACTGAACATTAGGAATTTCTTCAATATTTACTTGAGATGGGATAGATGATGTACCTTCAATTGGAGGTGAAAAGGTTGAAAATGATGTACCTTCAACTTGAGGTGTGAATGATGGCGTGTGACCAACTTGAGAAGAAAATGTAGATGCGCCTTCTAAATCACCTCTGAAAGATGGAGTGTCTCCAATTTGAGAAGATAATGATGGTGTTCTTTCAACTTGACCTATGGACAATGGAGTGCCTCCAACTTGGAGATTCACTTTCCTCATTGCATAGAGGTTTTGTATTCATTCCCTTTGTACCACCAATTCCATCTCTTTCTTATCTTCATTAGACATGTCATGTTCCTCTTCAATTGGCAATGGTGGAATATCTTCTTGTATGGTTGACAATTTCCTACTTTCCCGAATTCGCCTCATTCTTTCTCTTTTCCTCTCATTCTCACTTCACGCTCTTTTGGTATTAGAGTCTTTGCTCATTTCTTTGGCATGATGATGATTTCTACAAGCATGAATAATAAGACAATGATCATTAGAAATTTTATAATGACAATGAATAGCACAGTTAGAATGAATAACAGGGTTTTACAAACTTCTGAATAAGATACCTCATATCAAGACTCCTTGAACATACATAAGTCATGAGGTATGCATTTGAACACACATATACACTTGAATCTAGTTTGAATAGAAGAGATGAGGATGAACTTGGAGGAATAAATAAGAATTTATACCCTATTTTTCTGTTGTAACTTGTTATGCCCTATTTTCATGCATTTTCCAAGTGGAAAGGGTGGCTAAATAGTGGTTCTTTGTGAATTTGAATGCAACCTGGCCAAGTGTTCCTATAGCATATGTAGGCCTATTTAAAGCTTAATCAAGTGTTAGTTTGATTTGAGTTGGAGTGGATATGAGATTTTCATTAAAACCCCCTTATTCGTGAAAAAATGAAGGGTTTTCTAGTTTGCACCCTAGATGAGCATGGCTATACTAACCAATGGTGAAATTTGAAGTTTTGTGACATATAGATCTATTTTTTGGGGGTTTGGAGTGGTTATTGAATGATCTTAGGGTATTTTCTTTGTTAATTAGACCAAATTAAGCTTATTTCTAGAGAGGGCCAGTCATAGAACTCACATTTTTCCTGAAACAAGGGCATGAAATCTTTTGATATATTGTTCTACTCCATAATGGGTGTCTAAATACTTTTTTTTTGTGGGTTGGCTGAGTTTACACAAAGTTATGCATATTTTTAAAGCTTGGAAGGCTATTAGGCCTTAAGGAGTGATTTGTGGATCACACATTGTTTGATATTTCCAGGCACTAAAAGTGACAAAATTGGTTTGAATACATTATATTTACATGGTGTATGCTTGTGTGAGGGTTGGGGAATAGCTTGGAGCCCTTATGCCTTATGATGGCCTTAAGCACCTAGTTGGACCATTGCAAGATTTTGGTTTATGGTTGAGTTGATTTGTGAAATATGGTATCAATGCTTTGAATTCATTCTTGTGTTTACATCATAAATGATCATACCACTTGAATTTGAGTGTGGATTTGGGAGTTTGGTAACTTGAATAAGGACTATTTACTAAGTTTAGGGGTCTGTGGAAAGTTTGAAGAAGTAGAAAGTTGAAGTAGTAAATTGTAGAATGATGCACAAAGCAAACACCACTAAGGAGCATATTTTCCATAGCAAGGATGGAAAAAGAAGTAACTCTCCAAAACTAAGGGAAGAGAAAGGCCATACCAAACTCAAAGAAGATAACAAACAAGTTGATTTGAGTATGTACAAAGCTAACAACTATTGGTCTAAAACAATCACAAAGGAAAAAAAAGCACACTATAACATCAAATTCAAAGAGAGAATAGCTCTCACATGAGTCTACATCAACATTCAATGATGTTAGTATGTAATGATACTTGGATAGAGTATTTACTTGATTTGTAAAGGAGATAAGTGTGAGTTGCTTTCATTTGTAGGGGTATTTGATTAGCACTCCAAGTTTTTCCTATGGATTGAGTTGTGTTCAAGGTTTTCACTTGTAGAGCAAGCAAGTAGTATGTTTCACTCACTATGGGTGAGTATGAGAAGTATGTCCACTTGGAGGTCAAGAAAGGACAAGGAAAATAGAGAATGTAAGAGCTAGTGATGACATGTTTTGGGTGTTGTAAGCATGCACATTTGTGTTCCATAGTAACATAAATGTTGTAGCATGTAACATAGATGACTTGTAGCATGCTATAGCATAACGGTGATGGTTTTCAGTATTGTAATGTCCATAAACTCTTATCTCAGTTGTAGCATGTGCATAGTTATAGGAAGAGAACTCTTTACACATTCATCGTAAACAATGTATAAATGTATGAATTTCATTGTACATAGATGCAATAAGAAGGACCACTTTGCAATAAATTATAACTTTCATAGCATTGTAAAATGACCTTCAAATGCCAGGAGGATCATACATGGCAGTAGGGTTATATATAGACTATGATAGTGGACTGTTATATAGACTTACATGACTATCCTACACTCATGAAAACCTCCTTTTTAGTGTTTTTTCTCCTTGTAACTCCCTTTCTATAATCTTATGTCATCCTGTTAGTGTTTTTTCCAACTAGATGCTTCCCAGTTATCCCTACAAGGTAGCCATTGTTGATCAACAGGATTTCTGGGCCAGGGGCCAACAATACAGGAGATAGACTCTATAAATATCTCCTCTTCTTCTTTAGGCTCTGCAGAACCAAGGGGGGTATTCCCTATTCAACATCCATAAGATATGCACATGAACTTACTGGGATGTTGATACAAAGTAGATAAATCCTCTCTTATGAGACCAAAACTGTAAAATAAATGCAAAGGGGCTAGTTTTTGGCTTATGCTCAGTTGTAGATAGAGGATTTTGGTCCTAAAACTACTTCTAATATCCTAAAGGTTTATACTTGAAGTTTGGATTTGTATTTTGTATTCAGATGCAAGACTGGGACCTTGGGTTGTAACCTCAATACAAGACCAGACTGGTGCCTATCCTGGGCTCGGAGTCAATAGACATACACATGTGAATGATTACCATAAACTTGAAATAATAACTAAGTTTCAAGGGGATTTTATAGTGTCTGCCTTATAGATACTTCCCAAGATTGAGTATTTAATTATTCATACTTAATGACATCCCTGTTGCAACATACTTTTCCCAATGGTTAACCTAAAACATTCAATTTGTTCCTTGAACAAAGTAAGAGATTAGACATTCAACACAGAAAATCCATGTTCCTGAATCCCAAATAACCCTTAGCTATTTAAATTCAAAAGAAAAGATTCCCACAACTTGGAGACAAATAACTAAACACATGCAACAAATGTATTTCTCATATAAAACAACATGAAACCAACAAAATTATGCATAAAACATGCAACATATGATTCATAAACTCACAGAACACCAAAATAGAGCCACCAGCAGAACTGTATCTTGTTACTCCACCAAAATTTGTCCATTTTTCAACAACCACTAAAAAATGAGTAACACAATTCTGATATATTCAAAATGTGCCCTCAACAATCAAGTTCAAGCTCATTTCAAAATGCCAGATACAATGCACCATGGAATGGCACCCAAAACATTCAATGCGGTAGGCAGAAGAGAAAGAAAGAGTAGGAGAAAATGGGGAAAAGTTCCATTGCTTGGAGATTTTCCTTACAAATTTGGTAGTTGGCTTATCAATCAAACCATACCTCTGTAATTCCTTTTCCACTAAAAGCCAACCTACCCACAGCCTCAAGAAACGTAGCAGCTGCATGCCTTGCAGATTTTCCCACCTAAAACGCCACTATAGATGCATGGGAAAACCCACGCCTTCGAACATAAGAACATAGCCATCGATTTCTTTTCCTTTTGCTGAGATCTGCAGCCTCAAAACATGCTGAGAAGTCAACAACCAATGAGATCATGCCACACAGGTAGTTTTTTAGCTCCTTTGACTTTTCGTAGCATAAACATACATTCCTTTACCTTTTCCACCTTTTGAATCCTTGTATATGCAAATGCATATACATACAAGTGACTTTGGACACGTGGTAGCTGTTGATTAGTTATCCACCACTATGAAATTTACATCTCCATCGGGTGTCGGAAAGACTCCAAGATGAGTCGCCGATATGCTAAGTTACGCCAAAATCCCCTTTGCATATATGATTGTATATGCAAACATACAATGGCTAGCATACATACAACTTGGAACTCAAAAGATTATCAGCCAAATTTGACTTGGGAATAGGTCCCGCTTGCATGTATATTCCTTTTGTATATCACGCTGTATATCACATGCACAACATACAATATACAACCCATGGACTTCAAATCACTATGGAGCAAATTGAAAAAAATATTGGGTCCAAGTTGTATCTTACCTCCTTTGTATAATCGCTTTGTATATTGCATATACAAATGCAACATACATGTACAATCCACAGATTCCAAACCTTTATGAAGCAGACTGGAACAACTTTGAAATCTAGCCTTTGTATCTATACCTTTGCACTTTTTTATGTCACACATACATATAATGTGCGATATACAACTGTATGGGCCCACCACTTTCTGGAAACTCTGACTTTGACCATACCTGCTTTGTATGTTTCATTTGCATATGACCCTTGCATGTCTAAATGTACATTGGGAACATACAATCCCAACATACAATGGCAGACTTCACCTGCTTGGAAAATGCTATTAACTCTTTGGCCACATCCACTTTGTATATCACTACTTGTATATCTCACTTGTATGTGCTAACATACAATTGGTGGACCCCACCATTTGCATCTCGCCTTCATTTGCTGCTTTGTATATGAGATACAATTGACTTTGTATGAGAGCGGACTCCACTTTCCCTTGTATATTTTCTTTTGCATGTTGCCAATGTATATCGCCATTGTATGTCGAAGATACATACAACCCGATATACAAAAGAAAGCCATTGACTTTTCAACTCTTACCATTGTATGACCGCCAAGCCCGATTTGATGAAATTTGGAATCCGAGACTTGTATGATTTGCCTTGTATATATCGGTTGTATGTTAAACATACATGCGATGCTTTTGATACAACCCATGGGCCTGACCACTGCCATCACCCTGATTTGAATCTTTTTTGAAGTCTGCCACTTGTATATACCCATTGTATATGCAAATATACAACAACAACATACAAGCCCTTTCATACAAGCATGGAATCTATGATGGAATATGCAATATACAACTGTAGAATATTCTAGGAATGTATCTAAAAAGCACATACAAACCCAATATGCAAAAGAAGCATACAACTATTTTTTTACCATTTTCAAAGGCCAATTGAAATTTCCTTTCGGGTCCAGCCTTACACATATGCATTTGAACATTTGAACTTGCATGTTAGATACAACGGCCATATACAACCCGATACATGCAACAAATTTCACTATTGTATAGAGGGTTTTTTAACTTAGCATTTTTCTTTCTTTCCTTTTAGTGCGACGAGAAAAAATGGAAATACAATGCAAAGGGGTCGGTCAACCTACGAGCCCTAAGGCATGGAAATGCAACTTAAATGATTGATGACCTACAACAGGAAGTCAATGACAAAATAGAAGATACAATGCGGGAGGCCGAGGGGAAATAAAATCTAAAGCATTTTGAGGATTTAAAATATAAGCTTGCAGACTTGACTCAAAACCCTAACCCTAGGTGGGCACCAACACATCCTATGGCAAAAATTAAGAGTCTTCCAAAATCTATTTTGGCTCCATGTGTACACTCGAATATGAGTATGACAAACAGTTGTTCACTAAATTTATTTTATGAAGTATTTGATAATATTTTTCTCTTGTATAGCTGAAAATAGGTGAATGAAGGCATGAAGGGTCAAAACAAGGTGGAAACATGAGGAATTTGGAGTATCTTTGACTGAACTAACTAATATACCTAGACACATATATGTCAAGAAGAACATAAAAAACATAAAGACATAAAGAACATAAGAACATATATATGTGAATTAAAATTGAACATACCTTAGAATTTGATATTGCAGTTGACCAATTCTCCAAAAGATGGCTTCAAAATATTCAAATTCTTGTTTTTCTCAAGTTTGACTATGAATTCTATATAACTCTAGAATAGGATTAGTAAAATTTATGTAAAAAATAAACATATATTATCAAATTGAATCTATATATCAATGGTAATTAGCTTTGAAACAAAATCACACATGAAACATGAAACTTTCAATTTAAATAATCAAGTTTTCTCCAAAAACATGAAAAATCACTTCTTTTACGTTGAAAAAACAAAAAAGGATGGTGGATTCATATAAAAATGATTCTCAATTAGTCAACCAACATGAAAAGTATTTTTTGTCCGATATACTCATGAAAAGTAGGAATAATATGCATGTGGGGTCTGAAACACATATCCCATGTGTTTTTTTACCGTTTTCCATGCTTCCAATAACACACTTGCATTATAACGCAAGCACGTTATGGGAAGCATGATAACATAAAGGTAACCTTGTATCTACATGAGAGTCTCTCTCTCTCTCTCTCTCTCTTCATTTCTCTATCCTATATATAAAGAGGGATTAGGAGACATGGAGAGATAGAGAGGGACATGGAGATAGAGAGGATAGGTGGAGATAGAGATGGGGAAAGGGAGAGATGGGGATCGAGATAGAGAAAGGGGTCTATAGAGGGAGAAAGATAGAGATACATATATATAGAGAGGGGAGATATAGGGAGATAGATCTAGCAAGGGAGAGATAGATAGGGAAATATAGAGAGAGGTAGAGAGGGGTTTATTAAGAGATGGGGTTATGAGGATAGATAGCTCGATACAGAAAGAGATCAAGAGATGTCTAGAGATATAGGGATAGAGATTTCAAGAGGTAGAAGGATGGGGAGAGAGATAAAGAGGAGGAGAGAGAGGTAGTGAGGGATAGATTAAGAGATAGGGGTCCATATGTCCAGAGAGATAGAGATAGGGATCCCTATTCTCCCCTCTACCTAAACCATAAACCTAAACATCTAAACCATAAACCCTAAACCCTTAATAATGCCCCTAAACCCTAAAATCTAGCAACCCTAAACCCCTAAACCCCTAAGGTCCCTAAACCATAAAACCTAGAAGCAAAGGTAGGTATAGTAAGAGAGAGGGATAGAGGAGACAGATATATCTCTCCCAAGCTTAGTCTCATCTGTATCTCCCCATTTGCCTCTCTACCTAAACCATAAACCTAAACCTCTAAACCTTAACCCCTAACTCTAAACCATAAACCCTAAACCCTAAATAATGTCCCTAAACCCTAACCCCTAACCCCTAAACCCTAAAAATGAGAAACCCTAAACCCCAAAACCCCTAAGGTCCCTAACCCCTAAACCGTAACCCCTAGACCCTAAACCCTAAACTTGAGCATCCCTAAACCCCTAAAGCCTAAATAATTCCCCAAAACCCTTACCCTAAAACTTAAACCATATTTACTTTAGAAACCCTAAACTCATGTAAACCTCAAATAGTGAGGGAGAGAGAGATAGAAAGGTAGAGTTAGAGAGAGGGGATCAAAAGAGATCTAGCAAGATAGAGAGACATGGAGAGAGAGATAGAGAGGTAGGTATAGTTAGAGAGAGGGATAGAGGAGACATAGATATCTCTCCCAGGCTTGGTCTCCTCTGTATCTCCCTATTCACCTCTCTACCTAAACCATAAACCTAAACTTCTAAACCTTAACCCCTAACCCCTAACCCCTAAACCATAAAAATGAGCAACCCTAAACCCCTAACCCCTAAACCATAAAACCTGGAAGCAAACCTAAACCTCTATCTCCCTATCTCTCCCAATCTCTATAACGTGAAAACATGAAAATATTAAGCTTTCATTCCAACCAAATTCATTCCTAATCAATCCCAAATCATCCCTAATCCATTCAATTTCATCTCTAATCATCCCTAAACCACTTCTAATCAGCCCTAAACCATTTCACACCATCCCAAATCACATCCAAATCCATTTAACTTCATCCCTAATCATTTTCCAATCAACCTAGATTTCATCTCAAATAACATCCCTAAACTATTCCTAAATCATTCTAATCATTCCCTAATCAGCACTAAACCACTTTAGACCATCCCTAAAACCATTCTAATCATTCCCAAATCATTCCTAATCTAGTCCTTTTCACCTCTCATCATCCCTAAACCAATCCATTTCATCCCAACTCCATCCCAAATCAATCTAAGCTCCCTCTTAAACAATCCCAAAAATAATCAAAATCAAACAAATACCTCACCAGTAGCCATTAGAAGATCATAGTGCCAATCTGTTAGTCATTTGCACCATTTTGTATATCGTATGTACCAATATGCTCCTTAATAGCACTTGCCTATCAATCACAAACATCATTCTACACCTAGCTAGTCACAGTTGTCATTCTACTCTTTGTGAGCCATAGGAGCCATCAGAACATCATAAGAACCAATATGTTAGTCATTTACACCATTCTATACATCATATATACCAACCATAAACCCTAAACTCGATCAACCCTAAACTTGATCAACCCTAAACCCTTATCTCCTTGTCTCTATCATCCCTCTACCTCTCAATCTCTATGCCTATGTCTTTGGCCATGTCCACCACCCTCTATCTCCCTATCTCTCCCTCTCTAAACTCCTAACCCCTAAACTCTATACCCGATCAACCCTAAACCCCATCTCCTTGTCTCTATCATCTCTCTACCTCTCAATATCTCTGGCTATGTCTCTGGCTATGTCCCTCACCCTCTATCTCCATATCTCTCCCTCTCTAAACTCCTAACCCCTAAACCCTAAACCTGATCAACCCTAAATCCGATCAACCCTAAACCCTATCTCCTTGTCTCTATCATCCCTCTACCTCTCAATCTCTCTACTTATGTCTCTAGCCATGTCCCTCACCCTCTATCTCCCTATGTCTCCCCTCAGTCTCCTCAATATCTCCCTATCGGTCCTCTCTCTCTAAACCCCAACCTAAATCTCTAAACCTTAACCCCTAACCCCTAAAACATAAACCTTAAGTTACCCTAAATAATACCCCTAAACCCTAAAACTGAGCAACCCTAAACCCCAAACCTTTAAAGCATAAACCCTGGAAGCAACTCTAAACCTCTATCTCCCTAGATCTCTCCCAATATCTATCGATCCCCTCACACTCTCTCTCTAAACCCTAACCCCTATTTACCCTAAACCTGAGCAACCCTAAATCCCTAACACCTAAACCCTAACCCCTAAACACTAAATCATAAACCTAAGCAACCGTAAACCCCTAAACCCTATTTATAATTCCCCTAAACCCTAACCCAAAACCCTAAACCCTAAACTTTAGCAACCCTAAACTCATAAACCATAAATAATGCCCCTAAAGGTCAAATCAACCCTAAGCTCATAAACCCTAACTAATGACCCTAAACCTAAGCAATTCTAAACCTCTCTCTCTCCCAAAACCCCTAAACCCTAAATAATGCCCCTAAATCCTAACCCTTAAACCATAAACAATAAACCTGAGCAACCCTAAACCCCTAAACCCTAAATGATTCCCCTAAACCCTAAACCTAAGCAATCTTAAACTCATAGACCTGATCCACCATATCTCTCTCTCTCCAAAACAAGAAAACTAGGACTCTCTCTCTCTCTCCCTATCACCAGGTATCTCTCCTAGGTTTCTCTCCCCTCCATCTCCATCCTCTCTCCCTTTTCCTCCCTCTTGCTCTCCCTTGTCAACAAAGAACATGGAAATGTAAGAAAAATAGGACATGTAAAGATGGATGATGATATAATTGGGATTTAATGAAATGGAAACAAGATAATTTATGAAATTTCTTTGGATGGGAAGAATGAGGAGGAGAGGTAGGGAGGGGAGGGAAGTAGAGAGTGGGAGAGGACCATAGGAGGTAGACAGGACAAGGAAGAAGAGAGAAAGGGTAGGAGGTAGACAGGGGAGGGAAGCAAAGACTGAGAGAGAGGGTAGGGGGTAGACAAGGGAGGGAAGTAGACAGTGAGAGAGAGGGTAAGAGGTAGAGAGGGAGGGGGAGAAGAGAGTGAGAGAGAAGGTAGGAGGTAGAGAGGCAAGGGTAGAAAAGACTCAAAAAGAGGGTAGCAGGTAGATAGGAGAGGGAAGTAGAGAGCGAGAGAGACAATAGAAGGTAGATAGGGGAGGGAAGAAGAGAGTGAGAGAGAATGTGGGAGGTAGAGAGCGGAGGGAAGCAAAGACTCAGAGAAAGGGTAGGACGTAGAGAGGGGAGAGAAATAGAGAGAGAGAGATGATAGGAAGTGCAACTGCCCTTGTAGACATGTATGTAAAGTGTGGAAGCATAGACAAAGCATGTCAATTGTAAGACGTAACACCTCAAAGAGATGTTTTTTAATGGAATGCAATGATTGCAAGATATGTAAACAATGGATTTGTTGAAAAGGCTTAAGAAACTTTCAAGCAAATGTAATTGGCATGTGTATTTCCAATTATGCTGATCATAACGCGAGCATGTTATAACACACTTGCATTATTGATTTCACATAACGTGAACACATTATAACATGCTCGCGTTATGATGAGCTTTGTTTGATGTGTTTTTAATCAGTTTTTAGCAAAATCTAGAGATAATCTGGAGTGTGCTCCCCATTAGGATGGCACTTTTTTCAATGAAAACTCAAAAACATACCACCATAATCTTAAACTCTTTGTTAGCTATCTAATCATATAATGTTTTTCACTTTTTGAGTACATTTAGTGATTCATCTTGAATTTCTTTTGTAAGTGTGTCCAGTTTTTGTCAAAACCAGTGTGTAGTATTTTTAACTTGTTTTTTTAACCATTCATAAAAAATTGAAATAAGTTATATTTTTAGAAACTAGACTCCATTCTACACAAATTCAAAAGAAAAATCAATTTTCAATTAGTTTTTAAACATTTTAGGGGGAAGCACACTCAAATTTCTATTTTTCAGGATGTGTCCACTTTAAAAATTACTAAAAAATTAATTATTCATTAAAAAATTATTAGAAAAATCAAGAATAAACTACATGGTGTTACCTAATTTCTCACTAGAGCGATTATTGAAATACTAAAAAAAGTTAACATTTTAGGGGGAGCACACTAGACGCTATGTTATATTTTTTTGAGAAAAATAGGACCAATTTGTGTGCTCCACCTTTTTGAACCCCTTAATTCAACCAGTTTTAGATAAAATTAGTAATTTAGAAACTAGATTCGGAGCACTACAACTCGTGTTTTTGTTCCATCTTCAAATTTTGAGTGTGGCTATCTTCAATTTATCATCCAACATTAATGTTTCCTAATTTCAGAAAAAAAAAAAAGTGGCAACTTACGACCCTATTTTGGTCCCTTATCTTTGTTCACTTACCCTTCATTGTATTTATATTACAAATAGCTTAGGAATTAGTACAATATATAAAGTAGAAGATGAACCATCTAGAAAAGCAACTGCCAACTAGAAAAATAGGCATGCACTCCATGCAAGATTGCACAACTAAGCAATCAACTTTAATGCAAGATTGCACAGCTAAGAAATCATTATTTCAGCAACCTAACAACTAGCAAACTTATCTAGAGGAATATCCTAGAATAGAAATTCTACACTAACACCCTCCCTTAAGTGTAGCTAGGTGAATAGAAAGATATGGGTCCCGACAGCTAAGCCTGATTAGGTACCCAATTACAAAGAGGAAAGGAGAAAACCCAAGTGGAAAAGCTCATAACAATTTATTTAAACTTAGAAAGAAGAAAGTTGCAACTACCGATGAAGAACTGTAGATAAATCCAATGACATAATATAGATCAAAATCATAGAAACCACTGCATGAGTACCTCCAGGATACTTTGAAATTATAGTTTGGTATTTTAGTCTGCACTTTTCAACTGGATGGGATTGAATAGACAGACACCTGGTCTCTAAATATAGAAGTTGATCATCAAAAGATTTGATGTTTGCAAAGATATGCTCTGAATGGTATGAAGCTCTGGCAGTTAATTAGCAACTTTTATCCTTTGTTTATTGAGAAGCATAATAAAAGAAACCTATACTAGATACTTTAAGTAGATACCCCTAAATTTTCCTAGATCTTTATCATGGGGTGCTCGCAAAGCACGTATAATTTTAAAGAAACAAAGGTTTTTATTAAGCCCCAAATTTTCCTAGATCTTTATCATGTGGCGCTCACAAAGCGCACACAATTTTTAAAGAATCAAACTAGGAAAAAAAAATAAGGAGCATGCAAAAAATATAGGGGAAGTAACATGCATGCATCTAGAAACAAAGGTTTACATCTATCTCCATGATGGTGAAAATCTTCACAGAAATCTGCATGCACCTAGAAACAAAGGTTTACATCTGCCTCCATAGTAATAAATTTGCACAATATACAATGAATTTGCACTCAAACTAGTCTAGCTATGATACCATGTAAAATTTGTGAATTACTCGAGCAGCAAATTACACTTGCACAAATTAGAGTGAAGAATAAATTGTGAACAATTTCATTAATTGCATTTCTTTCATTGTATTTGCATTACAAATAGCTTAGGAATTAGTACAATATATAAAGTAGAAAATGATTCATCTAGAAAAGCAACTACTAACTAGAAAAATAGGCATACACTCCATGCAAGATTGCATAACTAAGCAATCAACTTTAATGGAAGATTACACAACTAAACAATCATTATTTCAGCAACCTAACAGCTAGCAAACTTATCTAGAGGATTATCCTAGAATAGAAATTCTACACTAACATGGATGCTCTAAAGGCTTGTTCCAATTTAATTCAGGCTTTTCAGGCAGTAACTAGAGGATCCACTAGGGGGCCGGTCCTGTACATCCCTGAACAAAACTGCAACTGTTGTTCTAATAATGAATTATATACCACACAACTATGTAACATCAATGTTTGTGTGTGGAAGAGCATCCAAGCTTGGATGTGCCATTGTCTGCCCCCTTTCTAAACACGAGATCAAGATTCATCTTCTCACAGAGTTGAGAGAACAATTGTACATATGACTACAGGAAAATTCATTACAAACAATGAAAGGAAGAGGGTCACCTAATTTAAGAGGCCACTACACCTTCTGTAGGCATACTTGGTAGTAATCAATCTTGAAGAATGTGACTCCATAATGCCTTATAACTACTCATCATCCTGCTCAAATAGATCATCGATATTATGATACACTTGTGTCAAGAATTCAAATTAAATATTCAGATAGCGTGCCATTTTGCAAAAGATGTGAAGAATACTTGACATGTAACAGAAGGATCTTTTAGTTAATGTATGTTTTCATTTAAATAAACACCAAAAGGGACCATGTGGGCTGGGTACAGAAGTCCTACCATCATCATTTTTCATTGATCCTATGACTTTTTGTATCCCATGCTATCCAAGGAAATGGGATAGTTATCGTTTTCTATAAAGAGAATGTGGAGAGAGAGTGTGGGGTGGCCTAGGAGAAAAAGGGTTTGCTACTAGATAATAAAAGAGACTAGAGGATAAATGGAGATCATTGCATTAAGACAAGAGTAAAAAAAAAGACAATTTGATGGGGTTCAACGGCCTCCAAGAGAAGAATAGATAGAGGATTGGAATTGTTGCTGTAAGGGATAAAGAGGATGTAGAGTGGATTGACACAGAGTCTATGAGGCAAATTGGTAAAGCTGAGCATGACATTAAAGACTGCTGATGAATTGAGTGTAATTATTTTGATTACTGATGTTGGTTTAAACTTAATAAAATGTTGAAGAGGAGTTTAGTTGTGTTGCAATCTATTCTATATGTTTGATTTTGTGTTTGGGGTAGAGTTTTGTCTTGCATCATTCTTCTATTCACATTCCCTTCTTTTCTCTCTCCTTGTCTTTTTCCAAAATTTCTGGTCACTCCAAAACTTCAAAGGCACCTACCAATAATGAAGAGGGTTGAGTAGCACTAATTGTTTTTGTCAAGGTAGCAAAAAGATGATCTAAAAAATATTTTTGATGGGTGGGTGAATTAAATGTCTAACTCAAGATTATATTTTCCAAAACTCCACCTTAATCTTGAGTCTCTTATCATGTATATGTAACCATTTTGTATTTTTGGAGCTATCTCTATAGGTACCTAGTGATTTTTGAAGCTATCTAGAGCTTGTTTCCAGAGTTGCTATCTAGGCCTGATTTTTGAAACTATTTGTGATGTCTGGGCTTTGTCTTAGACATTCAAAGCACTCTTTTGATAGTGCCTTAGTAAAATATTAGTAAGTTGCTACCCAGATCTATAGAACTAAAGTTCAATCTCTCCATGCTTTTCTAGCTCCCTTATAACACACAACAAATTTTAGTCTATTTGATTCATCCATGGAAAACTAGCTCCTATGTCAAGGCTATTGAGGATAAATTGTCACAATATATGATTGCACTATCTTCTTATTCCTCATTCAAGTCTACTAGAATTTTTTAAGCCAAATAGCCTGACATGTAGTTGCATTTGTTGTTATATATCTAGCTTCTACTATCTAGCACACTCTAAGCTTTGACCACCTAGGTGGTACATGTGGGCCCACTTAATCCATTCTTTCATGGATGTTATTTCTGTTACTCTATTCTGTCACCATTAACGAACAGTCAGCTACTAGATTCCCACCCATAAACAAATGAAATTTAAACTCACTTTGTGGATGACATAAAGTGTTTGATCACAGAAATGGACATAGCCTCTCATGGAATGTGTTTAGTGCAGTGTACAAAAAACATGGGCATTCGCACTGTTTCGCCATATGCAAAAAATAGGTTTGCAACTCGATCGGTTTACATTTTCCAGTGTATGATCACAGGATATGCACAAAATGTATTTGTTGAAAAGGCTTTAGAAACTTTCAAGGAAATGCAATTGGTAGGTGTAAATCTAGACTCTGTAACCTTTCCTAGCATCCTACATGCCTATGCCAAAATGGGAGCTTTGGATCAGCGAATGGACATCCATTGAAGAATAAAGGATAGAGGAATTTTGTCATATGTTGTAGTTGCAACTACCCTAGTAGACATGTGTGCAAAATGTGGAAGCATAGACAAGGCACATCAACTATTTGATAGAATACCTCAAAGAGATGTCATCTCAAAGAATGCCATGATTGCAATATATGCAAAATGTAGAAGTGTAGACAAGGCACTTGAACTATTTGGTAAAATGCCTCAAAGAAATGTGTTCTCATTAGAATCCCCTTATTGTAGAATATTCACAAAGTGGATTTGTTGAAAAGGCTTTAGAAGCTTTCAAGAAAATGCAATTGGCTGGTATAAAGCTAGAAACCTTTGCCAGCACCCTCCCAACCTGTGCCAAGTGGGAGATTTGGTACATGGCATGGACATCCATCAAAGCATAAAGGATAGAGGAATTTTGTTAGATGTTATAGTTGCAACTGCTCTAGTAGACATGTATGCAAAATGTGGAAGCATAGACAAGACACATGAACTATTTGACAAAATGCCTCAAAGAAATGTGGTCTCATGGAATGCCATTATTGCAGGATATTCAGGAAATGTATTTGTTGACAAGGCTTTAGAAACTTTCAAGCAAATGAAAATGGCAATTGTAAAGCCAACATCCTCCTTGCTTATGCCAAAATGGGAGCTTTGGAATAGGGTATGGACATCCATCAAATCATAATGGAAGTGGGATTTTTGTCAAATATTAATGGAAAAAGTGTATAAATTTTCTATAGTTATGACAAATTAGAACATAAGTCACTTTAACAACTCCAAATAGCACTTATTCACGTAAATGTCAAAACTCAACATCAATGTATGAGAATATTGAAATTTTTTGAACATGAAAAAGTGCATTAAGTGATCAAATTAGAACCTAGAGGTGTTCAGAACAAGTTTCAAATTGAAAGCATATGGGAAATTGGTCAAGGAGATCTAAAGGCATGTCTAGAAGAGAGAAAAGGGAAAATGGAAGTTAAAAATAAGAAAAGCACTCTCCTATCTTTACAAAAGTGCTTGTTATGTTATATTTGGTCATTAATAAGCATGGATTTGAAGTAAAATCCAATTGGAGAAGATTTCTCAACATCCAAGTGAATGTTTGTAGAAAATTCCTTGAGATTCATTTGCAAGCATCAAAGTGCAAAACCCTGTTCCTAGTCCACAAGCTCCACACAAGGCAAGGAAGTAAATATACAATTGGTATAAGACTTCTTCGTTTTCTATTAGATTTATATTAAAATTTTCATCAAAGTCATTGTACGAAATCTTTAATAATATTCCTAATGTGAGATCTTCTACAAAAATCTTTAATAATATTCTTGATGTGAGATCTAATTGATGAGTATCCTAATCTTGTTACTGCTCTATTCTTTGGATGCTTCTCATTTTCTCCTGGCCTCCCGTGAAAATGATGAAAATAAATAGATATGCTTTAATAATTGTACATCTAAAGTTTTCAACTTTAAAAGGAAGTGCACGTAAATTAGGAAATGTGGCCCATTAGAATGATTAATATTTGTCATGATTTAGTAATTGTATAGGTGGAGTTTTTAGTGTACACATCTTATAAGAAAATGTGTTTTAATAATTGTACAGGTGGAGTTTTCAATGTACATATTTATTGAAGGGAGAAAATTGGGAGACGTTGGTATTTGCCATGTTCAATGTTAAAAAGGAGTAAATATGCTTTAATAATTGTACAGCTAGAATTTTCAGTAGAGACATTCATTAAAGGGAAAGAAAATTGGTAGACATTGGTATTTGCCATGTCCACATGTGAAGATGTTAAAAAAGAGTAAATATGGGTTTTCAGTTGACACATTCATTAAAGGGAAAGAAAATTGGGAGACATTGATATTTTCCATGTCCACATGTGAAAATGTCAAAAATGAGTAAATATGCTATAATAGTTGTATGTCTAGAGTTTTGACACATTCCTTGAAGCCCAAAAGAAAATTACCCGGGACATTGATATTTTCCATGTCCATATGTGAAAATATCAAAAAGTAGTAAATATGCTTTAATAATTGTACAGCTGATGTTTTCAATAGACACTTTCATTAAAAAGAAACAATTGGGAGACATTGGTATTTTCCATGTCCATATTGAAAATGTTAAAAAGGAGAATATACTTTAATAATTGTACGACTGGTTTTCAATGAATACTTTCATTAAAGAGAAAAAAGATTGAGAGACCTTGGTATTCGTCATGTCCACATATGAAAATGTTAGAAAGGAGCAAACTTACCAGAGTTTTCAATCGATACTTTCATTAAAGAGAAAAATTTTACACATGTGAAAATGTTCGAAAGGAGCAAATGTATGGCTAGAGTTTTCAATAGACAATTTCATTAAAGAGAAAAAAATTTGGGAGACATTGGTATTTTTCATGTCCACATTTGAAAATGTTAAAAAGGAGAATATACTTTTTTAATTGTATCACTGGTGTTTTCAATGGGCACTTTCATTAAAGAAAAAAATTGGGAGACCTTGGTATTTTCCATGTCCAAATGGGGTAAAATTTAAAATCTATGTCACACTTTAGGCCAACTTATCAACATAAATGAATTTAATTTCTAACCAAAAGTCAATTTTGGTGAAACATATGCTCTAGCTAGATTCATTCTAGTTAAATTAGGTTTAGGCCACAAATTTTCCAATTAAAAGTATCCACTAAATACATATGTAGCATCACTTTAGGGATACTTTACCAAAGAAATAAAATTATTTAAAAAACTTGATGTTCTAACTACTCTTACTCACATAAACAATTATCTTTTGTAGATCTATAAGTGTAGTTTGAGAAATATAATTTTTTAAACATTTCAATTAGTGTTTATATTTTGTCAATAAGGGCGTGGTTTAGTAGTTAAGTCACTCAGTTGTAGTGGTGGCCACCAAAGTTCAAACTCCTGCTGGGCCAACGAGCTCATAGGCTTTACACTTTCGTTGGGCCAATAAGCTCATGGGTTTGAAGTGTTCTTGATTGGGGATGAGGTCCCCCATGTTGTGGCCTCACCAGTTCATTGCTCCAGGCAAAAGCATTCGCGTGGAGCCAGAGGGCGTGTCACACCAGCGTCGTCGGTCACGTTAAAAAGTTTACCAAGTGCATTATCTTTAAAAAAAAATAGTGTTTATATTTTATTTTTTATTTTTACTAAAAGTAGGTCATAGCACCAAAATATAATATTGATTGTCCTCTCAAGAAAAAATACTAAATCTTATTTGAAAAAATTGAAAAAAATATGATGCAGAGAGATTCCATGTCATAATATATTTTTTTCCTCTTTTGGATAAATAGTTACGATAAAAAGTGATGTCCTAGTGAAATAGTTGTTTTTTATTACATGCAACTTCCAAGATTTATTTTAAAAATATATATTTATCAACATGAGAAAAAATCCATACACAATACCAAAAACAATTGAAGGAAAAAGAATGAAATTTACTGTATAAAGTGCAATGTCCCACTTAACCTTATTTTTTAGCATTTTATCAACAACTAAATTATAGTGTTAATTTTATAAAAAAAAATACATTCAAATAATTTTTAAATTTTTTTTAACAATACAAACATAAAATACACTAAAAAAATCTATATTTTTATTATTTTACATCATTTTAAAATTCAAAACATATATGTCACTTTGTAGTGATTCAAGTTGAAAAGTTGGCTCATTTCCTCTATAAAAGTGTGACATAGCTTTGAACTTTCACCACATGTGAAAGTGTTAAAAGGAGCAATTGTATAGTTGGAATTTTCAATGGACACTTTCATTAAAGAGAAAAAATTGGGAGATGTTGGTATTTTCCATGTTCTAATAATTATAAATCTGGAGTTTTCAATGGACACTTTCATTAATGAGAAACAAATTTGGGAGACCTTGGTATTTGCCATGTCCACATGTGAAAATGTAAAAAATGAGTAAATACATTTTAATAAAGAAGTAAAAATGTAATTGTATGTCTAAAGCTTTCACAGACACATTGCATGAAGGGAAAGAAATTTAGGAGACATATTTTCCATGTCCACATGTAAAAATGTTAAAAATTGTAAAAATATACTTTAATAATTGTATGGTTGGAGTTTTCAGTGGAAACATTCATTAAAAGGAAAGAAGGTTTGAGAGATGTTAATATTTTCCATATCCACGTGTTAATGTTAAAAAGGAGTAAATACGTTAAATATCTACATATGACAATGTTAAAAAGGGAGTAAATATGATTTAATCATTGAATGAATAAAGTTTTCAGCCACATGTTCAAGAGAATGGAAGGAAAATTGGAAGACGTGGGTTGGATGCCTTTTTAAAGTTATGTTTGATGTTAGACATTCATGCAAGTATTATCTATAGAAATTAAACCTATATTGTTGATGCCTAGAATATATTTACCAATAACCATAACTCCATGTTTATACATCATGCACTATAAGCTCTCTAGAATGAATCTACCTACAGCTTGTACATTGTCTAGTTATTTGAAGAAATAATAATTTGAACTTAGAGGATTGTATTAATTAGATTATATGTCTCGATTAGAGGAGCTAGAAATTAGATTTTTCAACAACCTTTGAGGACATAAACATAATTTTTTTACTGGATTAAAACCTAAAAAATTACATATAGCAAACTAGAGTTGTACAATGATAGATGTGCATAGTCGAAGCACTAGACAACTAAAGGGAACATACAAACATAATTGTATCAGAAAATATGGATAGAGAAGCTGCAAATAATTTGATTCAAAATAATATGTGCTTCATTTTTCTATTTTTCAATCAATTCATATTACATATTTATAGGATTCACAAATCCTATTTTTTAGGAAACAACCCAAACAATCTCAACATATATACGAACCACTAATACCATAACCCATTTAACAAACCATGTGATATTAATAATATTAAGTTGTTTCTTAACAACTTAATATTATGTCACTTATTCATACCCACATTATAATATTTGTTACACATAATTAAACATGTGAACACTAACATGATTTCCAACAAATTGAACAAGGCATAACAAATAAAGATTGAACAACGCATAACAAAGAAAGTATTCTAGATATATAATTATTTTTTTTCTAGTAATAGTATAACTATATTATAGTCAAAATAGGATTGAAACCAGAACTAATGTTTAGATTCTACAAAGATCTCATCTTGTTGTAAAAAAAATCTTTTTGACTATAAGAGAAATGAAACAAAAATTGTTGAAGGATGCCTACACCACTACACAACATTATGCTAAACCAATATGTTGCACACAACCCTCCTGTAAACTCTCTTTTTTTAAATTTCATCAACTGCAATATGACAATACAAAACCCCCTTGTAGACTCTTCTCGTATTTTCATCAATTAAGTCAAAGGCATATGTATCATCTAGATGCATCGACCATATTTCATGGTCAAGAAATAATTTGCAAGTGTCCAATCTGATCAATTTATCTCACAAATTTATCAAAGAGATCAAGATATATATTTACCACTCAAAAAAAATTACAAGATACATCTACTAACATGTATGAAAATTCATAGAGACATGTCAATGTTATTAGGACTTCAAAACTCAAGGAGGTATGCATAGTTCATTTAAGATATGACAACTTGCATAAAAGTGCATGGTAGTGTAAATCTAGAACCTAAGAATCCATGGAAAGAAGGAAAGCAACAACAACTAGACAATAGCTACCAAATCCATTAAGCATTTTCTTCAAACACCTAGAGCATAAATCGACTGTCGTGGATGCTCTATAGATACAAACCTTCTAATTAGGGTTCTTATATACTGATAGAGAGAAGAATGAGAGAGAGAGTGAGAGTGTGTGTTTGGGGACAAATAAAACAAAAATATTTCTATTTATATATGTATTCAAAAATTGTACATTCAAAAATTTACAATCAAACTACAGAGCTATTTCTCTATTTTCCTTTTCTGGAGCTAGTTGAACTCTGTAATTGTTTTCTCTATTCCTCCTTTCTAGAGTTGTCCCCTCTATTCTCCCCTTATTGAAGCTTACTAGACTCTACAGTTATCCCTCTGTTGTTTGGAGCTATTTTACATTCCTTCTATAGCTATATCTTCCTTCCATAGTGTTTGCTTTGTCTTTCTAGAGCTTCTTCTTTGTTCTCCTTTTCTAGAGCTACCTACTAATTCCTTTCTTCTGGAACTATTCATTTTCTTCTAGAATTATTCATGTCTCTTATGCTTCTTTGTTGTTGTTGCAATTTATTCTATCTTCTTCTATTCACATTCCCTTCTTTTATCTCTTTTTGTCTTTCCCAAAATTCCTTCTCACTCCAAAACTTTGAATGCATCTACCAACACTAAAGAGATCTAACTAGCATTAATTTTTTTGTTAGGGTAGAAAAAAGAGGACCCTAAAAAATATTTCTAATGGGTGGGTAAATTAAATGTTTCTCAAGATTAGATTTTCCAACACTCACCCTTAATCCTAAGTCTCTTATCATGGATATATAATCATTCTATATTTTTGGAGCTATCTCCATAGATGCCTAGTGATTTTCAGAGCTATCTAAAGCTTGTTTCTAGAGCTTTTGTCTAGGCCTGGTTTTCAAAGCTATCTATGATACCCAAGTTTTCTCTTAGGCATTCAAAGCACTCTTTTGATAGTTCCTTAATAAAAATATCAACAAGTTGTTGCTCGGATCTATAGAATTGAAGTTCAATCTCTCCATGTTTTACTTGCTCCCTTATAAAATTATAATAAATTTCAATATGTTTACTTCAACCATAATTAGATTGTAATAGACAGAAGACAATAGAAAACCAGAATCTAAATGCATAAAGATGATTAGAGAGATATCAGAACATGTACTCTAGAAGATAGAAATTTAGAGGACTACGTGGTGGGCACCCAAGTCCAAAAAGATGGAATCTTTAGAAACTCAAAACTAGAGAAATATCGCAGAGAGTGTCATGATGCAAAATTTAGTACATGTTTGAGCAGGAGAACTTTAGGGCGGGTGCCCAAGTCTTCCACATAGGAATATTTGCAAACTTATTTCAAATCCTAAAACCTTTTTCCTTACACAATATTCATGTACCTTCACTTCTTCATACTTTGCACTTGTAACCTACACACAAGAAGAAAAGGGGTTTGGAGGTTGTGGCATTTAGGGATTTGCCTCAGTCAAATCCTAGGATAACATTCAAGCTTCCCAATACTATTGTTAGAGAGAATGTGTACCCTAGCCTCATAGAGGCTAAACAAAATCAATGATAGAGTGATCCAAATAACAATGATATCACCTCAGAGGTGAAGCATTTAGGAGAATGAAGATCCTTCAACTCATAAGGAGATGGATGATGATTCTAAATCCACAACAAGACACACAAAACAAACACATATCTGCAACAATAACACAATGAATACTTTGAATGCTCTTTACTCCAAGATCATAAGTTTGCTACATCTAGCTAGGTCCATAATGAGTTCAAAAACAGACTTATATATGCTTTCTTGCAAACATTTGAGAAATTAATTGAAAGAGCCAAAAAGGAGAAACCCTTTTAAAGGTCCTATGCCTTTAACATGCTTTGAAATTTTCCCGAACCAATTAGGGAGGACTTGGGCACGGGCGCCCAAGTCCCAAGGTGTCTTTTTGGTCCAGGGTAAAGCATAAAATGGGCCCCTAGTTCCCATTTATCATGGGTTCTAAGGGATTTTCGCATCATGATGAATATTTGTCTTATATAATGTTAACAGGGGGGCCTAAAATCTAAACTAGGAGGTAAAAAGGCATGTTTCCACTTTTTGCTCAATAACATTTAGCCCCCACTTTAATGTGTGTATGATCTTATGATCTATACATGAATTAAAGTATGGTCAAAGTATATCAAACACATCAAACACAATAGCGAAGACACACCCTAAGTTTGGAGGACTATTTCTAGCTCCTAGACTTAGGTAAACATAAGAAAACACTTAACAGTCACATAAGACACAGTGAATACAGTAAGGAAGCACACAATTTATGAAAAAGACAATGAAGCATGCAATACATGGAGAAGACATTAATACAGTCATGCAATACATGAGGCATACACAAAGAGAAGACATGATTAACAAATACACACACACACACACACACATAATCTTAACTAAGCACATAAGACACACAACATGGAGGGAGCTCATCATTGTGCACCTTTAGACCATGAAAAACACACAAAACACATGGCATGGAGGGAGCTCATCACTACACACTTTTAGACCATGCAAAACATGCAAGGAAGACATGAAAAACACACAGAATTTATTACACGAGCACCGTAGAGTATGTCATCAAAACACTATACATCTTATACATAGAAAACATAGGTGATAGGGAGGAGCTCATTACTACACTCCACTATCTAAGACATGCCAAACACACCTAATAGTTGAGCTATGCTACCACAACCACCAAAGACATGCTTAAGGGTCAATAACTCAAGGTCTAGCCCCACCCCCATAGAAGACTTTTTTAAAAGGATGTGCAACTAACTCAAGAGTTACACCATCCCACCTTTCACAGAATGGATTTTAAAATACAACCCCACCCACATCCACAAATGCCTTACAATGAAAAGGAAGCATGTGCTCAAAGTATACAACCCCACCTGCATCACAGAGATACCTTACAGTGAAAAGGAGGTATACGCAACAAAACAAAGTACAAAACCCCACATGCATCACAAGGATGCCTTATAGTGAAATGGAAGTATACACAAATACGCTTTATCGATATGTAAAATATCCAAGCAGTTACCATGATATATGCCCCCACCTTAAAGTGGTTAATCCCGCTTGTCGGTATCAAGCACATTTAAGGTAAAGTGAAAACACACAAGGGAATAAGAGATTTTGCAAAGCCCATGCCCCAAAGGTGACATGTACTTGCCATCACTGAATGTTCCCAAAAACACATAGATATCATTTGCTAACATAATCAACAATATAAGATTTGGTTAGAAAATTGATTCTAAGATACAACCAAATCAATTCATGAAAGCTATACAAAAATGATTCATCATATCACTTAATAGACCAAGGCTACACTTGCGAAACCAAGTATAGCCATGAGGTTATACTTCAGTTATCTCAAAATTGAGTATAGCTACAAGGTGAGATACAAAACAATCTAAAGTGCATAGAAGCATATTTAAAGTATTGTAGAGTTTTGTTATAATGAATTTCACAATATGAAACACAACACGGAGTGATTCTACTAGTCAAGCGTCAATAATATATCAACCCCATCTTCATATATGGACTGGTTCCATTTTTTCTTTGTTTTTGTAGGGATGCACGGTCCTTATCAGTATTTATTTATTTTCATCATCTGTCGACTAGTAGAGACTGAAGAATGGAAACATTAAAAATGAGAGAGGAGACAAAAGAGACTTGGGTTTACAATGTGGGAAGATGCCCCCAAGACATCCTCCACAAATTTATGCCCCCAAGGCACAACACATAACAATTACAATAAGATAGAGGAGAGGAATAGAAGAATATAAAAACAAATAGAAGAATGATCACAACAGAGGTAGTCTCCTTGTATCCTTGACCTTACAAGAGTATCAAGGGTCATCCAAGGAAACCTAAACAACATTTGACACAACACGAGGAACACAACACAACACATAAAAGGAGGCCACCCGTGAGAGCAACTTAAGGAGGTGAAGAGTGATAAATACTTACCTGTTATGAATGCAACCGCACTAGAAGTTTTCCTTGAGTGAATCATCTTCCTCCCAATCTCTAATGCAAGAGGAAATAGGTACATAGGGTACTATGGCCCAATTGGAAATGTCTTCCTTTAATTCTTCATCCTTTAACTCTACTTTGTTTCAATTGTTGTTGGTGGGATGTTTTCTTGTTGAGGTGATATGTGTCGAGCTAAAGCTTGTCTTTTTCTCCTTCTTTCCCTTGTGTTCTAATTTCTTCTTGTCTTATTAGTGATATTTGCAAAAGGAATCTCATGAGTTTCCACATTTTTTGACATTTCAGAAGAGGAATCTGGTACAAAGTTTTTCTTTTGTGATGAAATGCTTCACTCTTAAAGGTTTCCTCCTGATCCTTTTAAGGATGGTGGAGGATGAACCTCAGCAAAAATTCCTTTACCTCTTGGGCGAGGGGATTCCTTTAGTTTGGGTTGCTTTTCACTCTCTATTTATCTGGTAGGAGGAATTCTAGCCTCAAAGGACTGAGAGGATCTAGAAGCATCCTTGCCATATGATAGTTGAGCTATTAACATTGCCTTATAGTTATGATATGCTAGGAAGAATTGATCTTCTCTTGGTTGATTTGGTTTTGTAGGTTGCGGCCAAAAGTAGTCTAGTTGAAGTTTCCACAAACAACATGTACTCAACCTTGATGAGGAAATTTTAACAATTTATGAATTGTAGAAGGGACCATTTTCATGGACTTAAGCCATGGATGCCCTAGCTTCACACGAAATAGGTCCAAGGTAGGAATGATGACAAATGGTTGTTCAAGGGATTTTTCCACCACTTTAATTAGTAATGTAATCTTCCCAATAGCCAGGAGGAAATATCCATTATGTGCCTGGATCATGATATGTGTAGACTCATAAGTGTCTTGTGCCAAATCATGCATCTATAAGAATTCTTCAGTTATCACATTTGTCATACAATTAGGATTGATAAGGACTCCTCTTATAGGATTCCCACTTATATATGTTGTAATGTAAAGAGGGCCATCAATATCTCTAATTGTGACCTCATGTGGTGTAAATGATATTACAGACTCAAGAGCCTTCATTTTCTTATTAACTTGAGGAGGAACCATATCACCCTTATTTTGATTAGAGGCCATGTATGTGAAACTTTTACATGCACCAAGGCACTAGTTTGAGGAAATCATGTTTTTGAAAATTAGAAACACACTAATTTCACTACAAATGAAGTAAATATGATGTTAAGAGAACTGCACCACAAGGCAATGTAAATGAATTTGATATTTTGTACAAAGAAGTGTGAGGAGATTGTTAAAAGGCCTTAATGTTGAAATACACAATGTGTAATTACAAACATTGAAAATTTGAAAGCAAGGATATCAAATGATGCAACACTACAATTCAAAATCAGATTTGAATGAATGTTTATTATAGAAGCAAAATCTGAAGTAAGATTTTAACTACAAACCATAGCTTTTGTAATTAACTAGGTTATAGGAAATGCAAGTTTTCAACAAAACCCTAGCAAATGAGATCTTCAAATGCAAGATATGATATCATAAAATGATTAGGTGTTGTAGTATGGATTAGATCTGATGTAAAAATTAGAAAATCAAATGTTTCAATGATATGCAATGAAAATAATGCAAAACCATACCATTATGCAAGCCTAGAATGCTTATTTTTTTACTTTTTTCAAATTTATGCAAAATTTTCCAATGAAGAATGATCAGTATGCTATGAATTAATGCAATATCTGATTTAAACACTCAACAAGATGCAAATGCTCAATGCTATAGGTTCACCAAAATTTTATATGTAAAAAAGGGATGAAGGAGATAAGCTAGCATATACACTAGATCAAACCCTCTTCCACAACAACATTTAAGGACAAAACTAAGCCAAGCCACTACCAAATGAAAAAGGACTCGGCTACTAATTTTTTGCTCAAGCGTGCTATGGAAAGATATGATTTAACCAAGCCCTTTTATTAAAACCCTAGGTCAAATATGCATAAAACCCTAGTTATAAGATAATCAACTTGAAACAGATAGAAGACCACAGAAACCCAAAATCTGAATGCACAAATATGATCAAAGAGATATCATAACCTATACTCTAGAAGCTGGAAAGTCAAATTTAGTACCTATTTGAGAAGGAGGACTTAAGGGCGGATGCCCAAGTCTTCCACAGAGGAATATTTGCAAACTGCTTTCAGATCTTGAAACCCTTTCCCTTGCACAACTTTCTTGTACCTTCACTTCTTTAGACATTGCACCTATAACCTACACACAAGAAGGAAAGGGGTTTGGGGGTTGTACCATTTAGGGATTTGCCCTAGTCAAATCTTGATATAGCATTCAAGCTTCCCAACACCATTGTTAGAGAGAGTGTGTGCCCTAGTAGGACAAAGGCTAAACAAAATCAATGATAGAATTATCCAAATAACAATGATATCACCTCAGAGGTGAAGCCCTTAGGAGAATGAAGATCCTTCAACTCATAAGGAGATGTATGATGATTCCAAATCTACAACAACACACACAATACAAACACAAATATGCAAGAACAACACAATGAATGTTTTGAATGCTCTTTGCTCCAAGATCATAAGTTTGCTATATCCACCTAGTTTTGTAATAAGTTAAAAAAACACACTTATATATGCTTTCCCACTAACATTCATGAAATTGGTTGAAAGAGTCGACAAGGAGAGACCTTTTTAAAGGTCCTATGTTGATATTGTTTGAAATTTGCCTCGACCAATCAGGGAGGACTTGGGCACGGGTGCCAAAGTCCCAAGGTACCTTTTTGGTCTGGGGTAAGGCATAAAATGGGCCCCTAGTTCCCATTTGCTATGGGTTTCAGGGGATTTTTCATCAGGATGAATATTTATCTTGTATAATGATAATACGGGGACCTAGGAGCTAAAATAGGAGGTAAAAAGGCATGTGTCCACTTTTTACTCCATAACAATATTTAGCTTCTACTATGGAGAGAGAAACAATGGGTTGCTTCTTGGATGCCTGTAAAATGGCTCCTAACCCCATGTAGAACACATACCCTAATGTGATCTTCCTATCATCTACACTATCTACCCAATCACTATTAATATAAGCAATTCTCTCAAACTCACTAGATGTGGTATACAAAATGCCATAGCCTTTGGTGCCATTAACATATCTTACGTTTATCTTTTTTTCTTGCTAGTGTGTGTCCTTAGGTGTCTCCATGAATTTGAAAACTAGATTTGGGTGAGGGTGAGATCATGATGGGCCAAATAGTGGCAATGGAGAAAAATATTGCTGAATGAAAAAGTGCTAACATTTAAACTAATATTTAGATTTGGATGGAAATGGTGTTAATATTTATAGCTCAAATATGGATTCACTCCAAAAATACCTTGGCATTACCTCATATTTAGGCAAGTGTGAGTCCTAAAACTTGCTAAATAAACTTGCAAAACCGCCCATTTAGTGTTGTCCTAAAATTTTCCACAATTTCATCCTTGAAGTTGATAGATTTTTTTGTAACTAAATTTAATCAAATGAAAAAGGGTTTATAGAGGAAGCTATTAATATTCTAAAAATATAATATACATCTCATAATAATTTTAATAGGTAATTATTATTAATTTTTTGCATACGTTATGTCTGATTTCCTGATAGATATACATATTGAAAAACATCCATAACTTTCAACATATTAATCCTTTTCTAAATCCAAAAGATACGTCACATTCTAGGATTTATTGGGTATACATTAAAATTTTAAAAAATTGATTTTCATATATTTTTGACCAAGTTAGATTGGCTGGAAAATTAATTTTTAATATTTTAAAAAAGTCACAGTAAAAAATTCAAAAAAATATGTGTCACATCTTCTCATGTGTCCTTTACTTACATCCAAATCATAGAGGAAAAATATTATCTTTTTATCATACTTAGGTTGGCCGGAATGACACCTACTTTTTACATTTTTCTAAAAAATTTAGTAGTGCTTCGTTGAAATATCAAATTTCCACCAAACTATTGTTAAAAGTTTTAAAAACAAAGTAGTAGCCCATAAACTACACTTAATTTATTACAACTTTTATTATTACCTTATTTCTAGATTGTGTAGATAACTCATTCAATTTTTGACATGAAGTTATTTAAGTCTATTTTTCACATTTACATTGCCACTTAGGGGTAGTGTTTGGCCTAGATCATGATCCTGCACTTACCCATTTATTGCATGAGTTATGTGGTTCTAGCATGCATTAATGCAACTTTATATTATGCCTTGAAGTAATATGGTTTCCTAAGACTCTTGCATTATTATTATAGGATGTGGTGAAATATGTATCAATGTTGTTTTTAGATTTGTTTTTGCTTTGTTAAGTCTAAACAAGTGGGTCTTTCTCTCCTCTTGAGGACTTCCAAGAGGAAGTCTATTCTTAGGGAGCAGAATGTAAGGCTAGCTAACCCTCTCCTTATGACTCATTTAAAGATATTGATTCTCGTGATGATGTTATACTTAAGGATGATGACTCTTCATTGCTTCTTTGTGATTATCTAATGAGGACCTTTAAGATGTTTGCTGGGTGAGCATGCTTGGAATGTATTGGGAACATGTTGTCATAGATTAGTGACTTGGTTCTTCATAGTAATCTAGATAATCTATATGTTAAATAAGAATTACATAGTTTAGTGTTCAACATAATTGGTTTTGTCCTTTTAATTTCATTCTAGTATTCTAATTGGTGCTTTTGGTGTTTTTGGTTGTCTCTTAAGATGAAATTTCATTAGTTTCTCCTATTAATGATTTCTTGATTCATACTACTTTACATGAAGATCGTGTTTCTCTTAATGTTGAGTCATTACTTAATTACATTGATAATACTAATGATTCATCTTAACATGTTAAGTCACCTTTGCTTGAAAATTATGTGCACATATATAATAATGAGTAAATTTTGATTTAGATTAATTGATATAGCATTTCAATGATTGGATTCATTAGATTGTAATACTCCATAGACTTAATTTTTTTTTTGTGGCTATGATGTAATTGGAGAAAATCTCTTTATGGAAGCTTTTCCCTCTTTTGCTCATTGTTATGGCATTAGGGCCTCAATCTAGAGCAATTTTTAAGATTGGAAAAAAATTAATCTATGTTTTATGGAAGAAGGGAATTTTAGATAGCAACTCTTTCCAGTAACATTACAAATAGGGGCATTCAGTAAAAACCAAAGGAATGGAGGTTGCATTGGAGGATTGGAGGAGTAGAACCATCTCGTCTAGAGGTAGTGATGGAGGAATGAAGTATCAGAACAAAATAGGAGGCAAGAGTGGCATGACTACAATCCTGTGTTTTTTAGGAAAAAAGATAGGGGAGGTACTCACCCCTTCAAACAACCTTACTCCAGAGATACATGGATAGCAAGCAGGTTCAAGAATTCTAGGGACTCTAGATGGAGTGTTATTTTCAATATGAGATACTAGGAGCCTCACACCTTCTGGAGATATGGGTCCCTTTGGCCGCCTCCTCAAATGGGACAAATGGGATTTCAAAAATGCAAGCAGAGATCTTGACAACCATATTTACAAAGCTCTAGAAGTGTCCAGCCCCCCTCAAGCAGAGTTTGTCTAAAATTAGAGGAAAGAAGGTGTGGATCATGGAGGTGGAGGAAGGACATCGATGCATGCCCAAGTTCAAGGACAACCACTCATATTAGCAAGAAGAGGGACTATGAACATAAGGAGACTCACCCAAAAGGGCCAAAGAAAAAAGACACCTTCTACATAAGGATAGAAGGTGTACCGCATCAAAGGGACTCCTCTCAATAAAGTAAATTCATCTTAGGATAGGGAGATTCACATTCACATTTTAGAGGAGTTATTGGGAACCAGAGTGGAAACTCTCAAGGAGACTGCTTTAATAGATAAATTTTGGAAGGATTCCTCCTCTAATTTGCCTTCTTGGATCAAAATGAATTGGCCTAAGAGTGAGGAATTCACTCTTCTTGAAGAAGGTTTTTTCATTGTCATCTTTCTAAACAAGAAGGATAGAGATTTAGTTCTTCAAAAACAAGTCTGGTTCTTTGAAGGAGCAGAATTAAATTTGTAGGCGTGGCTACCAAATTTTAAAACTTCAAATGTGGAGATTCCTCATGCACCCTTATGGATAAATCTTAAGAATTTACCTCTAGAATATAGAGTGTAGGAAATCCTAAGGCTCATTGGTGATTCAATTGGTGTCTTTCAAACTAAGGAAGAATTGCAATCCATAGTGGTAGAGGAAATGATTAGAAATTGTATCTGACTGGATATAAGGAAGGGCTTTCCTAAAAATATTAGCTTACAATCCTCTGGAGGAGAATGGACATAAGAAATTTGCTTTGAAGGCCATAAAATCATATGTTCCAATTGTGGGGGACAAGATCATACTAATTGCAGTTCAGACACTGCCTCCAAGGCTTGCTCCAAAAGGGTTTCTTTTCAAGATCCACTTGTGACTTCACAAAATTCTTTTGTGGAGACAAGCTTGGAAAAAATCTTAGATTTGGCTACTCCATTAGATAATGGCAATGAGGGAGAAGAGGGAGAAGAGGTGGAATATTGCAACCTGGTAGATAGTGGAGAGTTATTGGCAAGGGAGAAGAGCTTGGACCTAAGCTTTACCCCTGTGGATAGTCCTCAGTCTCAAATTTCAAGTGAGTCTCATTTCTTAGAAGAGTCTTCTTCGGAGGGGCTCTTTTCTGCATCAGAAAAGGAAATAGATAGATCAATTGACCTACATGTACTAATCCCGTCCTTCTCTAGGGAAGAAATGGACACAAAATGCTATAGTGACAAGGATATGGTAGTAGATGGGATGTTTTTGGATGGTGATTGTCAGCTAAGGCAATGGAATTTGTCAGAGGATGGGGACAAAGAAGTTTTGGTGGAGGATAGAGTTTTTATGGTAGGAGAGGCTGATGTTTTAGAATAGGTCTTGAGAGCCATGATAGATGATGTATGCTTTGGTGTAGGAAATGATTTCTATGATGACATGGTGGAGGAGATTCTTCAAGAGGAATTTGGTCTAGCAAACATGAAAAATCTAGGTCTATTTCTGTCAAATCAGGTCAAGAAATCAAATAACATCCCTTTGAGATGCAAGAAGAAAAATCACAGAGCTAAGAGCAAGAGGGATGGGAAGAAAAAAGGATAGACCACCATACCTTGTTAGAGAAGATATTGTGTTTGAAGAGGGGGGCATACTCTCCCCCAGGAAATGAAGGTTTCTCCCCTAACTGCTAGGGGCAATATGCCCTTAGTTATGCCCCAAAGTGATAGAATGACATAGGGAAGATGATGAGTCAAAAAAACATCCTTTTCTGAATGCATCTTTTCACCATTGACTCATCTGCCTAATGCTTTACTACCTAAACTTACCCCACATGTGCACTAGTTCTCTTGTATTTTATGCTAAACATTGTATAAATTTAAGTAGCTATTTACTAATGCATAATGTCATATCTTATTTCAT
This sequence comes from Cunninghamia lanceolata, assembly GCA_027924645.1. Taxonomy (NCBI): domain Eukaryota; kingdom Viridiplantae; phylum Streptophyta; class Pinopsida; order Cupressales; family Cupressaceae; genus Cunninghamia; species Cunninghamia lanceolata. The sequence continues at coordinate 11,535,642 of BSBN01000367.1, forward strand.
ATTGTTCATTTTACTATGATTTATGCTGACATTTACAAGGTAGCAAAGAGCATACTGGCATACATCAATTACACAAGCAGCCTGTAGCCACTACAATAAAGGGAAATCTACCCTATAACAAATAAAGTAAAGAAAACCTATTTGACTTTCTCTTCTATGAAAATGTCATAACTATTTCAAGCTGAAAAAGTCAAATATTTTTTATTGATATGCTCAAACAGGTTCTGAAGGGGGACCCCAAAACCCTTGACAAAAGGAAGCAAACAAAAAGTTGTAAGCCATCCGACAGCCAACTATAAGCTACCAAAACAACTAAAGCATAGAAAGAGTAGCCAAAAAAGATAACAGACTAAACTATACTAGTTCATCTTCTTAAGAGTCTCAGCTACTTCCAAATCTTGTTCATAAAATGCCTCATGCATTTTGGCAAAGTCCATGAGCTCTTTCCTTTCGACTTCAAACTACTTTTTGTTTCTCCCCTAGTGTGGGTCAAAGGTCCACCTATGTCTTCAGTTGCCACTTGTTTACCTTTATTTTTAGTTCCATCACCCTTATCCTGAATTCCCAAATCCTAAACATTCATGATGTCCTCAGCATTGAAATAATTGAACTGCTCTTTTCTAAGCTCCTTGAGCTTCTCAGTTAGCACTCTCATCTCTTTGTGGCTATTCTGAATGGTAAGTTTACTAATGTTCATTATTTTTTCTAAGTTGTTCACCTCTATGATTTTCTCCTCTAGGTATTGGACCCTAGTGTTAAATTCTTATCTCATCCTATTTAGTTCACGGTCCTTTTCCTCCATTTTAGGAATAGCCTCCCATATTTTGAAGATTATGGTGTCCTGCTCAACAGTAGTGTTGTTACCTCTCACCAAGCTTTCTTGCATCAGTTGGAGCTTGATGTTGATTCTATTAATTTCCAAGAAGAACCACTTTGTCATTTTATGCTATGAAGTAATAGCATTCTTAACCAATTTGAACACCTCCTCAAGCTAATCTTTGTCTCTTGCCTGGGCCAACAAGTCGTCAAAATCCTTAGGGTGGTTGTTCGAAGGATCATTGATCTCAGGAAATTTGAGGCCTGCACAAGGTTCGGGGATATGCATGGTCTTGCCTTGTGTTTCCTCCGTCCTCTCATAAACCTTCTTAGATAGCATATCCCTATTCCCCTGCTTTGGCTCGATCCCCTATTTTTGAGAAGAACAACTATACCCTGAATAATTCCCTCATCAAGAACCTTCTCAGATAGCTTATTCATATTCCCATGCTTTGGCTTGGTCCCCTATTTCTAAGAAGAACAACCAACACCCTAAACAAATCCCTCATCTAAAATATCTGTCTCCATGGGTTTTTTTCCTTTCTTCATAGGCATGGGGATTTTCGTCTTCAAAGGTATAGCCTTCTTGTCTATAATCTCCTTAATAGAGGTGTCAAATTCGTCACCCGTATTGAACCCTTCAGACCAAGAGGTGCTTACTTCCCTCCTCTAATTTTTTCTCCTCATTCTAGAGGACTCCGCCTCACTATCCTCTTCTTCATCTTCCATATTCCACTCCTAATCCTCAGAATCAGTGTCCTCTTCACTTGACACCACACGTCCCTTTTTCTTAGCACTATGTTTTTGTTTTATCCCTTTTTGGGGAGTGTTATTCTTCATGTGCTCCATGATAAGTAAAATGAGGCTCTCATGTAGAACTGGGAGTTTAGGGTTTTTGCTATTTTCTTTTAAACCAAACTCCAGAGACAAAAGCAGGTAGAAGGGGAAAGAAACTAACATACATGTCTAAAGTGATTGAGCAAGTTGAAGTGGTAACTGTAGATGGCCACGTACCTCCCGTCCAGAGTAATATATCTCATAATAACTTCGGCCACCTCTTCCCAGATGGGTTTGATGGATAGACGATTATACCCTCCAGTCTAAAGCTTAACCAAATTTTCCCTTTTGTTGCCTTTGAAGAAGTTGTTAAGGGCTTCCTTGCTTTGTTTCCTCTCGCGGAAGAATTTCTTCCCTCTGGTGGAAAGGCCCGTCACCATGGCAACAAGGTCTTCATTTATTGCTAATTCCCACCCATATGCCATAACCTTCTTATTCTTGTAACCTTTGACGAACAGAGCAGTCACATTAGGGTCAGCTCCATGGAGATTTTCCATAAACGGAGTGAACCCTCCAACCTCCAAGATACTCTAGACCTTCTACTTCTACCTAATCCCCTTGCACAAAGATGATTCAACCCTATTCCTATCTCCCCCCATGCTTGAATTCAGACACTTGAAGAAACCACACTCTCTACAAATAGAAGTGAAGACAAGAATGAGGAAAAGAAGAACAAACTTGTTTTTCCAACCCATAATCTATGTGAGACAAATAATCTGGATAGGTGAGGCCTGTGAACCCTTTGAGATCATGATGATCTCTTTAAAGAATCTTGAGTTTAATACCATGGGAACAATCATTATAAATCAACTCTTTAACAATGGTCAGGATTAAATTAAATTCCTCCCATATGAGCTTTGAATGGTTTTTAACCCCTAGGTTGGCAAAAACATCTGCCACCTTGTTCCCCTCACAGTAAATGTGAGATATGTGGGTAGCATCAAAGGTTCCCAACAACATGATATCATCTTCAATCAAGGTTGCAATAGACCAACTTGGTTTAGTGGTGCTCTTAAGATAGTTGATGATGTTGTTATAGTCACCCTCCACCCAGACTTTTCTATGACCCTTAGCATGCACCAAAGCAATAGAGTGATAGGCAGCTGTAGCTTTGACATAGTGGTTTGTCTATGTACCCAGAGCGAGTGCCATTGCTGCTATGAACCTACCAAGATTATCTCTTATCACCCCCCCACTACCAGCAGCTCCAGGATTACCTTTTTCCACCCCATCAAAGTTGATTTTGATCCACTCTTCTGGAGGCAAATTCCACACCACTTTCCCTCTAGAGTGTTTCATTTTTTTAAAGGGTGTAGATATATCTTCAGTGATGTCACAGTTCTTAGATATGTTACTCTCCATTTGAGAAACCTCTATTCTTTTATCATGAGAGAGTTGTTCTTCAATCCTGTCTTTGTAATTCTCCTTGATGCTCCTAACCACTTTGTAAAACAAATTATCAAGAGTTAAGTTGTTGTCTCTGAAGACTCTATTATTCATTTCCTTCCAGAGGCCCCAAGCAATGTGAGGGATACTCAAGGACCAGAGGAATCTAAGGGTAGTGTTAGAGACAGGAAAAATCCATTGAGAGACCAGCTCCATGGTGGAGTTAAGAAAGGTCCAACTGAGATCCCATAAGGAAAGAATCTTGTTCCAAAGCTCAAGAGAAAAAGAGTAGGAGAGGACCAGATGGAAGGAGTCTTTAGAATTCTTGAGGCATAAGGGGCATCTATTGACAAGTGAGAAGCCCCTTTTACATAGGTTATCATACGTAAGCACCATGTCTTGAGCCAACAACAAAAAGAAGACATTGATTTTAGGAATAAGGTTGTCATCCCACAATCTAGCCCAAAAGGGAGGATCCTTCACAGTAGGAGTAAGTTCTTTGAACCCCGATGCCACTGAGTAATGCCTGAGGAGGTGGCCTACTAGATGAGTTGGTCTTCTTTTCTTCCTAGGTGAATATGAAAAACATTCAACCTGTTTTGGAATTCAACTATGAGCCTATCAGAAGAGAAGTTTTTTCATCTACCTTCAGTAATGTAATCCCTGACCTTTGAGCCGCAGGTGGCGGTGCATATGTCTTCAAAAGGGTTCACCATTCTTGCTTGCTGAGAGGGGATTTCCCCAAACCACCAATCCTTCCAAAAGTCTACCTTGCTGCCATCCCCAATCCTCCATAAAGAACCTTTTCTAATAATTTCCCTTGACTAAGAGATATTTTTCCATATTTTAGATCCTTATGGCAAAATAGGACTATCCAGCGCTTCCCTGAAGTTATTGCAACCATGCAGGTATTTATTATTCACAATTTCCATCCATTCTTTCTTTTTTGACATCAGACACCAGGCATTGGCCGCTAGGAGAGCAGAGTTGAATTCCTTGAGTTTTCTCAGACCAAGACCCCCAAATATTTTAGGCTTGCAAACTGAATCCCATGCAACTAACAAGATTCTCTTTTTCTTCTCAGTTCTAGACTAGAGAAATCTTTTTTGGATTTGTTCAATTCTTTCTCTAGTTTTGGCACGAATTTTAAATAGGGACATAGAGTAAACTGGCAAATTTTGGAGGGAAGCTTTGATCAACTAAATTTTTCCCGCCTGGCTCAAGGTCACTCCTTTCCAACCTGCTAGTTTGGAAAGAAATTTTTCAACCATACTGTGCTTGAAGGAGTCAAAGATTCTTTTCTCAAAAAGAGGTAACCTGAGATATATGGAAGGAAGGGACTCAACTTTGCAATGCAAAATGCGAGCTATTTTTTGTTGCCTGGGTTTTAGGGTGTTGAAGAAGAAAATCAAACTCTTAGGTAGATTGATCTTCTGACCCAAAGCCTCTTCATAATTTAGCAGAATACTCCTCACCATGTGAGCTTCCTTGACTGAGGCTTCACCCATAATGATAGTATCATCGACAAATTGTTGGTGAGAATAGGAGGGTCCAAGCGAGGAAGGACAAAGACCTTTGAAACTCCCTTGAAGAACCTCTTTCTAGATATTTCTACCCAGGACTTCCACCATGATAACAAACAAGAAAGGCGAGATATGATCCCCTTGTCTCAACCCTCTAGAGCTAACAAAAAATCCCGATGGAGAACCATTGACTAGGATGGAAAACTTAGGAGAAAGGAAAAGTTTCTGAACAAGTTGAAGGGATTTCTCATTGAAACCAAACTTTCTCAAAACACTAGTAAGAAAATTCCAGTCAACTCTATCGTAAACTTTCATGAGGTCAAGCTTAAGAATGAACCCCTCCTTATTCATACCTAGGGAGTGAATGATCTCTTGGACTAAAATGATAGAGTCAAGAATTAGTCTGTTCAGAACAAAACCACTCTGCTACACTAAAATCAGACATGGGAGAAAGACTTGGAGTCTGCAAGCCATGACTTTCTATATGATCTTGAAAATCAAATTACACACACTGATGGGTCAAAAATCTAGAAAGGTGTTGGCTCCAGTCTTCTTCGAGATAAGAACAAGAAAGGTTGAATTAAGTTCTTTAAGAAACCTTTTGCTTCCAAAAAAATTCTTTAGTAGCATTGCAAGTGTCTTTGGCTACAACCTCCCAAAGGTTTGGAAGAAGAAATGGGCGAAGCCATCAGGCCTAGGACCCTTGTTACCTTCAAAGGAGAAGACAACACCTTTAATTTCATCCTCTGAAGGGATTTTGGTCATCATCTTGTTGTCATTGTTGTCCATCACATTGGGAATAACCTAAAGCAAAGTGTTTTCCATATTAAGATCCAAAGGTCCTTCATCATTTAGAAGAGAGGAAAAGAAAAGCTTAGCTTCCTTCTGAATTTCCACTTTATCCAAGATAATATTGCCCTTCGAAGAGATATTCTTGATTCTATTAGTTGTTCTATTCTTTATAGTGTGGAAAGAGTTAGAGTTACGATCTCCACTTTTCAGCCAGATAGCTCTAGATCTTTGTTTCCAAAAGTTTTCCTCTTTAGAAACAATCTTATGGAGAGAATTGAGGAGGTCAATCTTTGCCTCCTTGGTTTCTTGATTCATACTATCATTTTGGATTTCTCTCTGAACCCTATTCAACTCACCTTTCATAGTCTCCTTCTCCTTAAAGATTTGACCGAAGGATGATCTGTTCCATTTTTGCACATTACTCTTGATGTTATGCATCTTCTTGGCCAACCTATACATGGTAGTGCCTTCCACATCAATGTTCCAACATTCTCTGATCTTTTCCTTTAACTCCAGGTGATATAGCCACATCTTTTCAAATCTGAAGGGAAATTTCTTCCACTTGTCCCTTTTGTCTGTAGAGAGAACAATTGGGAAGTGATTAGACCCTAACTTGGTGAGAGAAGATAAATCACAGGAGTAGGAGTCAAGCCAGTTCATGGAGATGAGGGCCCTATCCAATCTGACTTGTATGAGATTTTCCCCAATTCTTTGGTTAGACTAGGTGAACTTGGCTCTCTTGAGGTCTAGATCTAACAAAGATTTATCATTAACAAAGTCCATCAGATCCATTCTAGATTCTAGCGGTGCCTGAGAGCCACCCATTTTCTCATCACATTGGGAGTCTCCTTTTCAAGTTTGTTAGTTATAGTCTCCTTTTCAAGTTTATAGTTTCTAAAATAAGGAGTCCTCCTACACATTGGGAGTGGTAGGATGTATGTAACCAATTGTAAGATGTATAAATACCTACAGCCAGACTATTGCAAAGGGACAAAGAGATATATATTTTGAAAGATGGAAGATTGTATATTTAAGAACATAAGTTAATATCGCAGTCTATTTTCTAAGTAAGAGCTAATTTAATTAGTAAGCCTTAAAGGATTACAACCTCCCAAGCAAGGGCCCACTTGAGGATGATTGGAACGATGTTTTATATTATGGGAAGTTATATTTCTGTTATTATGTTTCAGTAGATTGTAGCCATTATGTTATATCCATTTCCTTTGTTGTTTTAGTACTTTCCATTTTGTATTTCTCTTTCAGCAATGTTATTTATATTCCTTTCCATTATGTATTTCCCTTTGAGCAGTCATTTACATTCATGTATTGTTTATGTTCAATTCCTAGAAAGTCACAGTCTCTAGAAAACCTATGTTGTACATATAGTACATACATTGTGTAAAAGATACATTCTTAGGTTGATAACTAAATGAAGCTAAGTCATGATCAATTGGTTGCTCGATTGCTGGATATCGAGTTGTGTCCAGCATAGCTACACTAGACTAATTGAGGATTGATTTGGCCCACTATTTTTGGCACCATTGCTGGGGACTATGTCAATCATTGGAACTCTAAGATTATGATATAGATTTTATTCTATATTTTGATTTCAACTGAAGGAAGCATGATTGCAAGTTCCAACAACGAAAAACTCATTGAAGAAGGGGACATTAATGGCCTATTGCTTGCAATAGGTGATGAGTACAATGGAGAAATCTTGTCTCCACTAGAGGAGCTTGTATGGAAAAGCATTATTTGGACACCTTCAAGTTCTAAGGAGGGCTGCCCAATCAGATATTTAAGGAACAACAGGGAGCTGCCTCTAGTCAAGCATGCACAAAAATGTGAGGAAGGGTTGCAAGACTTCTCCCATTAGCCCATGCATCTACTAGAATATGAATTTATTGAGAAGGATGACATTTCAAAGAAAGGTGGAGCAATAGAGTTTAAAATCTCAATCACCTTGTTATGGTTTTCCTCTTCTTTCAAAAAGTTGAGTGCATGGACCCATATTTTGAGAAAAGGTAGATATTTCTCACAACCAATCAATAGTTTTGTGTAACCTATCTCAACATCACTATGTAGAGTAGGTTAGAGTAGGTTTATTTCTTACAAATAAGTGCTTTACACATACTACTTCATTTTCTCTAAAGTTGTAAACATGTCATTTTACATACAAGGTGTTGTTGCTAAAAACTCATGCAGATATTCTACATTTGAAGACACCTTGGATGGATAGTTATTGCATATTCTAACTCTCTGGTTAGATATAGATGCCATGTTCTAATCATGTAGGGCAAGCAGATCATCCAAAATTGATGCAAAAGGAAATTGCCTTATGATTTCCTAAAAAGATAGATGAAGTGAAGAAGAGTAGTTTCAGTAAAATAGTAAGATCTCCCTCATTTCTCAATGAAATCTAGATTTTCAAAATGATCTAGAAAGATGAGAAAAATGGGGACAAAACCTAGAAGGCATCTGCAGAAATTCACAAAAATAAATGAGTTGTTTTTAGCAGAAAATGACTGATGTGAAAAGTGGCGAGTTGGAAGGCAGCAGAGTCCTAATAGAAAAAGAAGAAAATTACTGGGTTTTAAAAAGTGACGAGTTGGAAAGAAGAAGAAAGGACAATTATGGGGCATGTAACTATACATCTATTCAAAGTCAAAGATTTCAATCAGTCACTCCTTCAATATAGAACTTTTTGTATGACTTGTTATTCATACATAAACATGATGACCTGGTTTAGAGCAAGTAGTTGTAGTTTGTTAGGAGTTCTAATAGATGTCTCCTCACGAATAGGAATTCAACTCCTTATTCTTTGTGGATTGACTAAGTAGATGATAAATAAGTGTTTTATAAATACATTGTAAACACTTTGTTAAGGAGAGTAAGCTATGTGGAGAATAGCTTGAACCAAGGAAACAACAGATTGAATAGACTGCAACAACGGTCACATCACTTGGCATGGCTCAAATTTGGTGCCTACAAAAACTCCATTTCTTTACACTTGAAGTATTTTTGGTAACACCTAGTAGCTTACGAAGATGTTTCAGTTGAAAACAACCCTACAACATGGTCACACAATTTGCACAGTCATCTCCACGACTAAGAGTAATCATGAACAATTTTGGAGTATGTTTAATGTTTTAGCAAATTCATTACTTTATTTTATATAATGTTTTTGCATTAATATCTATAGAATTTGTGCACTCTCATTTGCCCACATATCCTAAGCTAATTGTGCCTCTATTCAATTTTTTAAAATTGTTTTATGCTACCAATCATTCTTTTGCAACTCATTGCATCATTCTCACACATGTGAAGAGGAAGTTAACATCATTTCACACTCTACAACATGTATAGTTGCATGAGGACATGCAATAGTTTTAGTTGGGGGGTGTGTGCTTAATAGATTACTTTTGGCTTTTCACTCTTTTGGCTTTTCACTGTCCAATGTTTTACTATCCTATTCCAAGTTTGAAAGGTGATCAGTTGGTAGATAAAAGCAAAGAAACAAAGATATGGAAATGTCTCTCTTGCAACAATTTTTTTTATCTACACCAACATGAAGGAGTTGTTGTTCTCATAGATTTTAGAGCACTATGTTTATTTTACTAGAGGCATGTATAGTTGCATGAAGACATGCAACAATTTTAGTTGGGGGTGTGATGAGTCAAAAAAACATCCTTTTCCTAATGCATCTTTTCACCATTGACTCATCTGCCTAATGCTTTACTACCTAAACTTACCCCACATGCGCACTAGTTCTCTTGTATTTTATGCTAAACATTGTATAAATTTAAGTAGTTGTTTACTAATGCATAAGCTCATATTTTATTTCATATTGTTCATTTTACTTTGATATATGCTAACATTTATAAGGTAGCAAAGAGCATACTGGCATACATCAACTGCACAGGCAGCCTGCAACCACTACAGTAAAGGGAAATCCAACCTGTAACAAATGAAGTGAAGGAGAACTATTTGACTTTCTCTTCTATGAAGACGTCATAACTGTTTCAAGTTCAAAAAGTCAAATGTTAATGTGGCATATCTCATTTATTAAGTATGTTAGTTATAGTCTCCTTTTCAAGTTTATAGTTTCTAAAATAAAGAGTCCTCATACATGTTGGGAGTGGTAGAATGTATGTAACCAATTGTAAGACGTATAAATACCTACATCTAGACTACTACAAAAGGACAAAGAGAAATATATTTTGAAATATAGAAGATTGTATGTTGAAGAACAAAAGTTAATATAGCCATCTATTTTCTAACAAAGCACTAATTTAATTAGTAAGCCTTAAAGGATTGTAGTCCCCTAAGTAAGGGCCCACTGGAGGATGACTAGAACCCTATTTTATGTTACAACAAGTTATATTTCTATTATTATGTTTTAGTAGATTGTAGCCATTATGCTATATCCATTTCCTTTGTTGTTTTAGTATTTTCCATTCTATATTTCCCTTTTAGCAATGTTATTTACATTCCTTTCCATTATGTATTTCCCTTTCAGCAGTCATTTACATTTTTGTACTATTTATGTTCAATTCTTAGAAATTCATAGTCTCTAGAAAGCCTATCTTGTACATACAGTATAGACTTCAAGTAAAAGATACGTTCTCGGGTTGATAACTAACTAAAGATAAGTCATGATCAGTTGGTTGCTCGATTGTTGGATATCAGGTCATGTCTAACATAGCTGCACCAAAGTAATTGAGGATTGATTTTGCCCATCAATAGGAATCCGTGGGTAGGTAATTCTTCCTGTGCTAGTTTTGACAAGCCCTGGCCTCTCCCAGAATATTGCATATATGTTTGTGTTATCCATGAAACTAGTACTGCAAGAAGGGATTGGCCTCATCTTTAATACCCTTGAGGTGTTTCAACACTATTTTAATGGGTGGTTGAGTGTGTGTAATGATTGAGTTGATGTTTTCTTTGTTCCAAAAATCTATTGGCACTGAAATGTTTCCTTTGATGATAACATTATTGGATGCTCTTACGTGACAATTGGGGGTTGTTTTCTTTTCAAGTTGGGGTGGAAACTTATTTTATTCCCTCATTGATTCTCACAAGAGTGTTTGGTTGTTTTTGTGTGATAGTCAAGGGTGATTTTTATCTATTTTATTTTGCACATCTTCAAGATATGCTCTCAGCTATGGAATCTATTCATGGATGGAAAAGGATGTGAAATCTGTCATTACACTAGAATAGCTCCATCATCGATGTGTGTTTTTGTTGACAGTTGCGGGTTGTTTTCATCCTACTCTAGGGAGGATTCTAGTTCTATACTCTCTTTATTTCCCATAGGGGCTATTTTTTTGAGTGAAGATTAGGGGAAATCTATTCTTTTCTTGTATTGTCACTATGATTTGACCATGGTGCCACTTCCTGGAAGAGGGTGATCTTTGGTCTATGCCCCTCTGGTGAGTTTGAGGGGCCTAATGGTGATTTAATCTTCAAGAGGTGTTCATAGATGTGGGTGGTGGGTCTTAAGCTCGCTGCTCTCTGGGGAGAGAGTTAGAGGAGTACACTGTTACTTTGCCTCTATGGAGAGGATACAGTGCCCAATCTAGAGAAACATGGATGGTACACAGCTTCTGGGGCATGCTTTTTGATCTTCACTATTCAAATACAACATTCATATATCAAAGGGTTTAGGCAAAGATCCTTGCCACCGTTGGGAGACCAATAGTCTTTTTCGGATCAAGACAGCTTAAAATCTTTCATTTTGGTATGAGGGCTTTAATTTTGTCAGAAGTCTTAATTGCCTATTTAAGGCCAAGAGGATCTGTCTCTTCACCTCCAATGGCCACCATAGGAACTCTCTCGTAAAACTATCCATTACTCCTAGTTTCATTTACTTTTGATTTGACAATCATCATATAGGAGTGTAACTACTCTGAAGCTGGTTGTCTGAATGGGTGATACTATCTGTAGGACTTCTAGATAGAGTGAGTGTATTTGACCCCTTGGGTTTTGATGGCCATGAAGCCTTTATTTCCCATTTCCAGGCCCCTCTTGTACTTTTCTTTGATCTTTAATATATCTGGTATGGGTGCTTTTGTACCTTTTTTTTAATGATTGGATTCATCTTATGTGATTTATAGTTCATTTATGGCTTTGACTCATGATTATATTTCCTAGAGCAGTTTATCATGTGATAGGTATGTGCTTTGATCTAAATATTTGTGGGTTTGATTAGAATATTGCTTGAAGTATAAAACGTAATGCTTGTCTCTATCATTATGTGGGAGTGAGTATTAAATGGGTTTTACATTTTTTTATATGGTTTTATTACTAACATATTATTAGTAGTGTTGTATTTATAACCTCCATCTAAGGAAGAGAATTATTTAATATATTGATATTGTAACTTCTTTTTGGTGGAAGGAGGTGTTATAAGAGGATTTAAAAATGGGCATTTTGGAGGAGGGGAAGGTGCAGTGTAGGTGCAGAGTTCATCCTGATTCTGTGAGATGTTGGGTCTTTTCAATTCCTTGTTGGTCATTCACACAAATTACAGAGACACTAATTTATAGAGCTATATCAACTTCTTTGATGCAGACATTGTGTGCAGAGCTTGGGCAGATTAGAGTAGCAGAACTTAGCCTTGCCAAAGCTAGACACGATGTTATAATCATGATTGCTTAAAGTAACTCTTCTAGATGAAATTTCTAGTGTCATGATCCCTTAACTATGAATGAGGTAGAATTTGAGCTCAACCAAGGTTGAGGATGATATCATTCTAAAGCATGCTAGTGATAATTCTCATGCACGTTTGAGTAAGTCTTTCCATGCATTGGTTGTTAAGATGCTATATATTTTGAACTTCCTTATTATTGGAAGTAAGCCACACTCGGACTGATAATGGACTAGCCACAAGGGGCCAATAGCTCAGTTGGTAGAGCATTCCAGCAGCAAATGGGAGGTCCTAGGTTCAACTCCTAGCTTGTCCATATGAGTGGTAGCTCAACAATTGTATTAGAGCCAGGCTAGGAGCCCCAAGCACCTGCAGTGTGGCTTAAGGGGGTGTTGGAAGTAAGCCACACCTAGACCGATGATTGACTAACCACAAGGGGTCAATAGCTCAGTTGGTAGAGCATACCAGTAGCAAATGGAAGGTCCTAGGTTTGAGTCCTAGCTAGTCTAGTTCAGTTGTAGCTCAACACTTATTTGTGATATACGACTATGTGATATATTGTAATATCTTTCATTTTTATCAACTAGTCTAAACCCTTCTAGTTAAGTTTAACTATTTATAAACAAAAATTATGCTATTATTTTTTTTGTCAAACTATATACATACCTTCTCTATACTTCCACGTTTTGCTTACATATCTACCAGAACCGATGTTGCTACTTTATTTATTGAAAATTCCTTTGTCCTTTATTCTTTGTTGGATGTTCAATTTCTTTTCCAAAAATCTTATTTTTGCACCTTTGAGAAACACATTGACAAATGTGGAAGATAATGTTGGAACTTCCTAAAGTTTCTTTTGGTGAAACAGTGGTGCAGTGCCTTGAATACTTTATGTTGAAACAACTTGGGTGGGCCATGTCTATGTTTTGTCAACTTGAGCTATTCCAATTGTATTTCTAAAAAAGGTCATCTTCCATGATGCTTTGACAGATATGCTATCCTTGTTCCAAAGCTTCTAATTGGTACATGTGGGAGGATGGTGGCAGGTCATGGAAATTGGTTATACTTGCCAATTGTACATGTATTTAAAGTTTATAAAATTGTTTCAACAAATCCTTTCTATAACACTGGCAATGGTCATGGATTTTAGCTTAACATCTGTAACGTCAGAAAATGTCCACTTGGGGGCTTTTCCCTCATAAGGTTTAGCTCCCAGGTCTTTAGCATGCATTTAGGACATTTTAGTTCATATTTTAACACCCCGATGGAATGAGGCTTAGGTTCCTTAGAAAATAGGGCCTAGGTGGACCCCTTGAGCTATACCCTGCCCAAAATAGGGAGGAGGACTTGAGTGCCCGCTCCCTAGTCCTGCCCTATTTTGGGGCAGTCCCAATTTTCAAGTGTCGGTTAGTGACCATTATTAGGTCCCTTTGTCAACACGGTAAGTTTTAATTTCAAATATCTTGGCGGGAGTGCTTGTAGATGCATATATAAGTAAGCTTAGGCATTCATTTGTAAACTAGATTTCAAGTAGATGATTACTAGAAAGTTATTGTGTTCTCAAGGTGACTGAAGGCTTCTATTGTGTTGCAAGAGCAGACTTGTATGTTTTGTGTGTTGATATTTGTAGATTTGAGCATCAATCTCCTCATGGCATGAAGAGCATCTTCCTCCATGAGAGATTTACTACAAGGTGACATATCATTGTGTTTTTATCATTGATTCCTTTGTTTTTTGGCCTCTGCCTCACAAGGGAATGCCCTCTTTATCTGACAATGGTGTTTGAAGACTTAAGTGTCCTTCAGGGTTTAACTGAGGCAAACCTCTAAACACCACAACCCCCAAACCAAGTCTTGTGATAGTAGGTTACAGGTGTCGCATTTGGGAAAAGTGGAGTTGTAGGAAGGCTAGATAGACATCAGGGATTCAGGATCTGAAGGAAAGATGGACAAAGGATCACTTCTAGGATTAGGGCACTCAATCCAGTGTCCTCTACAAATAGATTTCAGAAAACAAAAGTTACAGTGCTGATTAGTGTCCGAAGAAGGTCCAGATTCCCTGAAAAAGTAGGTACCTTGGACTTGCGTGCCCGCTCCAATGTCCCTGACTATTCCACTTTAGAAGCCTAAAAATAGGTATTCTATAATTCAGTATTTTACTCCCGTCTCTAAGAGCCTATTCCTTAATTCATTAATTTGTTGTCGTATTTGCATAATTAGGGTTTTAATGGTCAATTAAGCATAGCAGAAGGAAAAATTGATAATTAATTCCCTAATCCAAATTTTGCTACATCTGAAAGTGACTCTAGGGTATGATAGTGCTTGCCACTTGACCCTAGATCCTTTAATGTTTAGTGGAGAGGCAGATTTTAACATCTAAACAATAAAAGATTAACAAAATCCAATTTTACACTAAACATTTTGGTGAACCCATGTTTTTGAACTTAAATTGCAACTTTCTGATGTTTGTCTACATATTTGGTGTGATTTCATCCATTCATATAGGCATTTATTTTATTGCATTGAGAAAATTTCAAAAAAAAAAGAAAATTTGGAAAAATACAAAAAAATTGCATTGTTGGGCTTACTAAATTGTGTTAATTCTTCCTAAATTTTCCTAATTCATTATTTTTGCATTAGATATGATATAAAATATATAAAAATACAAAAATTCAAAATCTTGCTTTACATTTTCATCATTTAATTGCTAGGGTTTTGTGGAAATTTTGACAATTTTTAGATAACCTAGTAATTCCAAAATCTAAGGTTTGTAGGAAAAATCCTTTATCAGATTTTTCTACTAATTTTAGAGGCTCATTTAAATTTTCATTTGGATTTAGTCTTGCATTTTAGTGTGAATTTGCATTTAAATTTAAATTATTTGCATTTTTGCATTGAAAATTTCAACAAAAACTAGCAATTTTGGTGCATTTTCATTAAATTTGCATGGGAATTTTGCATGATTAAGATTGAAAATAATTTTCAGATCTGAGAGTATGTAATTTCCATCAAAAATCAGACTTCAAACCATTGACATAGCATTTTGTTACAAGATCTCAAACCTAGGGCTTCAAAAACAACGATTTTCACTAATTTTAGCCTTATCGACTTCATAAACTTGCACCATATGTGTGTTGTGAAAGATATTTTTGCATTAATTTTCTGTTATTAGGGTAATAATTTTATTCCCCTCATAAAAATATTCACAACACCCTTTTAACGGGCTCTTGTAGTGAAAAATTGGCAAAAACTACACATTTTGGCAATTTTTGCCCTAGGGTTTGACCTAGTTTGCACTCCAAGTGTGTTGTGATCAATTTTGTGGATTGAGGTGATTGATATTATTGATATTATTTTCTCTCCTTCCTAAAATTCCTTACAACACCTCTTTTCCTAGGTCTTGGAGTTGAAAACCTGTGGAAAATAGCCTATTTTTACTATATTTTCACTAGGGTTTGACCTTAAGTGGCACTGAAAGCGTGTTGTGTTGGATATGTTAGCACCAATTAGCTGTTATTTCTGATATTATTTTCTTTCCATCATCATTTTCCTCACAACACCCTTTGTTAAACTCTCTTGCATTGAATTTTGGTGAAAAAAGTGCCTATTTTGACATATTTTCACTATAATCAACTTGGCATTATCTTAAATTTACATCAAGAGTGTGTTGAGAGTAAACTTATTGCTGTTTTGGACTGATATCAGACATATAACTTTCTTCCCTTGACTAAAATCCTCATAACACCCTTTGGGTCATTCATTTGCATTTGAAAAAGTACAAAAAACCAAGGATTTTAGGCTACTTTTGCTCTTGTCTTTTGCACCAATTTTGCAAATATTTCAAAATATGATTTGGCATTGACTCAAGCATATAAACATGGCCTGTAATCATAATAACAAAAATAGGTTCCCTCCTAGACCTTGCATGAAAAGAAAAGCACCCAAACCTAAAATTGTCTTTACACCTAATGATAGAACAACTGGAGACAAAGATGGACCTCTTTACATCACTGTGAAAATAATGGGAAACCCTATGGATAGAACTCTTATCGATCCTAATTGCATGACTAATGTTGCCACTGAGGAGTTCCTCTTTTCACATCAACTAATGCAAGGTTCTTATGACCTCTCGAGCATGATGATCAAGACACATAAGGGAACCTTTATCAAGACTTTGGGTAAGATAGTATTGTTAGTAACACTATCTGGAAAACATGTGAACAATTGTTTGATGTTGTCCCTATTTCTGACCTCTTTCGAATTAAATTGGGACATCCTTGGCTAAAAGAAATGAAAGCTATCCCTTCAACAATACACCATTGCCTAAAATCCCCCCTGGATGGTCGTATAATCACTGTCCCTCACAACAAGTATAAACCTTTGGTTCATAAAATGCATTACAAGTTAAATTACTTTTGGGATAAAACTGAAATACCTAGTCCTCCTACACAAGAAATGACAAAAGAGAAACAACCCGCATGTGAAGAGCACCTTAGACCAAAAGGACAAGGTCCCTATGCTGAGGTTCCTCCCTTAAAATCCTTACAAGAATCAGGCGATCACTGTCAAAAACAAAATATTCCACCATGACAAATGAGGTTTGATCATGGTGCTTCATTTTCTAATTTACAACAACCTATGAAAGAGCAAGGCCCTGTCTTACAAGATATAAGTGGTCAAACAAAGAGACATAGAAAAGCAAGAGAAAGAAGAAAAAGAAGACAAGAATATGCTATAAACCTTGCCTCTCAACAAGAGAACATTAATCCCAACATTCAATCAAACAAAAACAATCCTAACAATGAACAACATGATGAACAAGATATGAATTTGGCTATGGTACCATATGTCCCCCTATCCTCCATCATTAGGAATTGGGATGATGATGATGACAATTTGCTTATAGACAACCTCTAGCCTGACAGGGGCCCTACAGGTAAGTATCTCTAACCCTTTATCTCTCTCGTGATGTGCTTCCCCCGTGATGTGTTATATGTTGTTTAGGCCTCCTAGGATGACCTTGGATTCTCTCGTAAGGTTTGGGATACCAGGAGACTACCTCTATTGTGACCTTCTTCTATTTGTATCATCATTCTTCTGTATTGCCTCTCTCTAATTTTATTGTTGTGTGTTGTGTCTTGCGGACATAGCATTGTGGTTGGTAACTTGGGGGCACCCTCCTATGTGACTGTCCCTAAGACACTTGTTTCTCCTCTCTTATTTATTGTTTCCCTTCCTCTAGTGTTTCCATCTAGCGGGCGGATGATGACAAACATTTATATTGATGCGGACCTAGTGTCCCTTTTGAGAGTAATCAAAAAATGGACTTAGTTCCTAATATGACGATGGGGTTGTATATTTTATCTGATGCTTGGCTAGTGGAAGCAATTTTGCTTTCTGCGTAGTGAATTTGATGATATTTCTGTCGCATTTACAAACCTTAACAATACTACTGCTCTATGCACCTTTGTTTGCCTTTGAATCTATCCTTGGCAGTACTCGATTCAGAGAGCTTCGTGATATAGCCCCATGGTTATCCTCGAACTCTAAATTCATTGTATAACCTTGGCTCTTTGTGTGGTTAATCATATGCATTGATGTTGTTGTGATGTTGTAGACACTAACATGATTCTTGTAAGGATGTGTTTGTGGGAACATTTGGCGATCGCAAAGTACATGTCACCTCTGGGGAGCATGGGCTTTGCGAAAGTCAGTGTTCCCTTGTGTGTTTTCTTCCTACCTTAATGTGCTTGATATCAATAACTGATATCAACCACCTTAAGGTGGGGGCATATAAGGTAAGCTGTCTGTTATAAATGTTAGCAATGTGTTTGACCTCAGATGCATAGACTTGCACCCCAGAGTAGTGCATCATGCATCCTGAGTTTGTTTGAAATCAATCAATCAATCATGTAAGGCCTCTGCGAAGGCAGGATATCAAGCATATCCTTTTTCTTAAGCCCTCTACAGAGGCGAGGATGGTGTATTTCTCAGAGCAGATTACATCATCCTGTCATTTTCAAAAGTCCTCTGCGGAGGTGGGGAGCAGTTCTGTGACTAACTCAACCCTTAAGTGTGTTTTCAACGATTGTTGTGGCGAAGCCCAATCATCGATGTGTGCCTATAATTTGCCTGAGATGGTGATGAGCCTAGAAATAGGGAACACACCATCACTTGTCTATCATGTTTTCTCTGTGTCTTCAAGTGTGTGTGTTTTGGTGTGCTTGCTTTGTATGGCGTGTTTGTTGCCCCATATGCATAGATCAGTTTTGCATGTATTGCATGTGTGTTGCCCCATATGCAAAGACCAGCGCCTTCAAGTAGTGCTTCCTACATTTTGGGAGGTTTGTTTACTTTCCAGTACTTACATTTGCATTTCATATATATGAGAAAAAGAAAAGAAAAGATACCATTTTTGTCTTCCATGCATTGACTGTTTGCTTCGTGTTCTGCGTGACTGTAACTGTCTTCTCCATGTTTTACATGCTTGTTACTATTTTCTATGTGATTGGCATGTCTTCTCCATGCTTGGTGTGTTTCTTGTGTTTGTGACCTTACTTTAATGCATGTATGGGCCTTGCGTTTATACATACATTAAAGTGGGGGCTAAATGTAATGTCAGAAAATGTCCCCTTGGGGGCTTTTCCCTCATAAGGTTTAGCTCCTGGGTCTTTAGCATGCATTTAGGACATTTTAGTTCATATTTTAACACCCTGATGGAATGAGGCCTAGGTGGACCCCTTGAGCTGTACCCTACCCAAAATAGGGGGGAGGACTTGGGCGCCCACGCCCTAGTCCTACCCTATTTTGGGGCAGCCCCAATTTTTGGGTGTCGGTTAGTGATCGTTATTAGGTCCCTTTGCCAACACGGTAAGTTTGAATTTCAAATATCTTAGTGAGAGTGCTTGTAGATGCATATATAAGCAAGCTTAGGCATTCATTTGTAAACTAGATTTCAAGTAGATGATTACTAGAAAGTTATTGTGTTCTCAAGGTGACTGAAGGCTTCTATTGTGTTGCAAGAGTAGACTTGTATGTTTTGTGTGTTGATATTTGTAGATTTGAGCATTAATCTCCTCATGGCATGAAGAGCATCTTCCTCCATGATAGCTCTACTATAAGGTGACATATCATTGTGTTTTTATCATTGATTCCTTTGGTTTTTGGCCTATGCCTCACAAGGGCACGCCCTCTTTATTTGACAATGGTGTTTGGAGACTTAAGTGTCCTCTGGTGTTTGACTGAGGCAAACATCTAAACACCACAACCCCCAACCCAAGTCTTGTGATTGTAGGTTATAGGTATCGCATCCGGGAAAAGTGGAGTTGCAAGAAGGTTGGATAGACATCAGGGATTCAGGATCTGAAGGAAAGATGAACAAAGGAGCACTTCCAGGACTAGGGCACTCATTCCAATGTCCTCCACAGATAGATTTTAGAAAATAGAAGTTACAGGGTTGATCAGTGTCTGAAGAAGGTCTAGATTCCCCAAAAAAGAAGGTACCTTGGACTTGGGTGCCCGCTCCAATGTCCCTGACTATTCCTCTTCAGAACCCTAAAAATAGGTATTCTGTAATTCAGTATTTTACTCCCGTATGCAAGAGCTTTTTCCGTAATTCATTAATTTATTGTCGTATTTGCATAATTAGGGTTTTAATGGTCGTTTGAGCATAGGAGAAGGAAAATTTGATAATTAATCCCTAATCCAAATTTCCCTACATTTGAAAGTGACTCTAGGGTATGATAGTGCTCACCACTCGACCCTAGATCCTTCAATGTTAAGTGGAGAGGCGGATTTTAACATCTAAACAACAAAGATTAACAAAATCCAATTTACCCTAAACAACATCTACCATTTACATTTTCTTGATAATTTTAAAATCTTAAACAGATTTAATTTGTGCATAACCTTTAATCATATCATTCTTTTGGATTTTAGCTTAACATCTACTATTTTCATTTGCTTGATAATTTTAAAATCTTAAACAGATTTAATTTGTGCATAACCTTTAATCATATCATTCTTTAACATTGGCAATGGTCATGGATTTTATCTTAACATCTACCATTTGCATTTGCTTGATAATTTTAAAATTTTAAACAGATTTAATTTGTGCATAACCTTTAATCATATCATTCTTTAAGACTGCCACTTCCAGTTTTTGCATTCATGTCTTTCATGGAAGTCATAGTACCCTTGTGATCCCACTTACCTCGGGATGGTGTTTCTTCATGGACAATCCTTTCTTTAGAATTTTCTAGATTGCAAAATCTTTTTTTTTTTTGTATTTTATTTCAATTGTGAGATGCTTTGTTGGAATAAGATATTTTTTCAAATGTTTCATGTTTATTCTTTGCTAGTTGCGGCTTGGAGACTGTTTCCTCCTCGTATTTTATCAAATTTTTCTCACATAATGTTCATTTATTCTTTCTATACAAACCAAGTCCATTCTTTGCTATTGACAATTCTTTATTTTATCAGGGAACTCCTCCTCTATGCATTCTTCAACCCTTTATAACAACCTCTAATATTTTAGATTGCCTTTGTGAACCATCAATATTTTATTTCATTAAAAATGAGATCATCTAATTCGTATGCTGGATTGGTAATAACTCCTTGTCGTAACATTTTTTTGCATTGTTGAACACCATAGTTATTCATTCCTTTGTGTCTTTTATTTTCGATTATGACATCTTCAATTTCTCTTAAATCTCTTGCTAACAGTTGTTATTTTTGATAAAGGATCATTAGCATGTATATACCAATAGGTAAGGGATTTATGATTTTTGTATAGTAGAATGTGTCAAATATTCCTTTAGCTTTGATTTATTTAATGCATTATGATCTATAGAAGAGAAAATAGCTGGTGTTTTGACAAAAGGAGGATACTTGAATTTTGATGTTAATCAAGAATAAGAAGTTTGAGATAATTAAGACTTGTGAATAAGGAACTAGGCTCTAGTGTGTTGTTTGATCTAAAAATTTCTTTTTGTGTTTAGAATTAATTATTATAACGGGATCTTTCACTACGAAGTGATAATATCAATAGAAGCTTTTTTAATTTTTTATTATTTTTTTGGAACCTTGTCTATTGAGAATCATTTCTCTATATATTTATGATTATAGGTCCTTAGATATTTATCTTGACCATACTAAGAAGTTCCAAGTAAGCTTTGTTTATATTTATGTTTGCATATTAAAAATATGTGATGTACGTCACACATATTTGATTCCAGTATTTTTATTACTCGAGATGTTTTTCTATCATTTCGAGATTAAATTTTCTTTTATGAAACTAGTAATAGTTTCAGTTTTGATTTAATGCAATTATGTTGGGACAACCAAGTCAGGTTGGGAATCCATTTAGGTGAACTACAGAGACTCTGATCACATTACGTACACAAGGTCATTTTATATGAGCCCCCGAGGCCTAAGTATGACCCTTAAGTCATGGTTTTCTTTATCATGTCTCCAGAAACTATTCATGATTGTTCTATTTATCTAGAAAAACTAACACTTAATCTAGTATTGCATAATCACGATGTTATAAGAGCATAGGTTACTGGAGTAATTTTGGAATAAGGTAAAACTAAAGGCCTAAGGTAATACTTAATCTTTCTTTCCAAATGATTGAAAATTTTCATTTTGTACTTATGCATCTGGTCTATAAATTTGTTATGTTTTATCGAATTATATGCGTTCCAAGCAAATTTTGTGAGATGGTTTAACATTTGTTGTTTGTTTATGATTGTTTTGTGTTGTTTTCTTAATTAAAAAATTTGGGCATGACAAGCTCATTTTTAGGGTAATTTGATCAAGAAATATGGCCCAAAATGTTGGTAACTAAAAAGTGTATGCAATTCAATAAAATAATTTATATCAATCATTATTCAAATAGAAAATCAACATATAGACCAATGTACATTGCTACAATAGAAAAGAGGCACATCCTCTAATAACATTATATATTTTAGTAGGAATATAGATGAAATGACTATCACTTATATTTAAAATACTAGCTTGTAATTAGATTTTTACTTTTAGATGATAATTTTTTTTATACTTCTACTAGATCAAAAAGAACTTTGAGGATGAGTGCACCAATTAGGGGACAAAAAGTGGCCAAATTACTAATTTTGGATAAATGTGATCACATTATGTTTAAATAGCCATAACACAAGCACATAATATAACATGCTTGCATTATGTTCATAATAAATAAAAAATAGTTATCACATTTAGTCGTGAACAACAAGGAAAACCCTAGAACAATGTGAGAGGTAAAACATGGGTGTGTTTTAGACATTTGATAGCATTACAAACTCCATGCCATATTTTTTCAATGCCATGTCAAAGAAGAGGTAAGTAGTCAAGATTTTCATGTTTTCTATCAAATCTTATTTGCATTTTCATAAATTTGAATATTTTAGAATACATTTCTTACTTGTTTCTTTATACCAACTCCTATAAACCCTAATTTAGAACTTAATTTAGATGAAGAAATGCTTAAAGAGATACCATCACGAAAATCTCCTCCAACACTTCTGACAAACCCTAGACAAAGCCAAGAGGATTTATTAGGGCATTTAAAATAAAATAAAATTCAAATTATAGAATTACTTTCAACATTGAAAACATCCAAAGAAAACCCCCACCATGCATTACTTGTTTCATCATTGGAAGAAATGGTGAAGCAAGTTGACTCAATGATGAATCAAGTTCATCAACAAAAAACTTATAGAGATCCATGTCACCAATTTTATGAGACAAAGTTATCCTATGATAAAGGGAAAAAAAGATATAACAAAAGCCCAAATATTTTCTCTTTTTCAATCCCAAAACCAATGCACCTATTGTTATGACTTCAAAGAGATTCTCTATACATTGGTGAAATCATGATGGTATAAAAAATAATTTTTAGAATAGGTGGTGGATGATCTTTGACCAACTTCCTTGTAACAAACATGAGGTGCTGCTATATTTTTTAGGAAACTTTATTGTGAGTTTTTCTTTCATGAAATTCTCAATTAATTTGATATGAGGGTGTTTTAGGGTAGGATCTTCCAAAGATACACTGAGATCTCATTGGGTAGAAAACCATCAACAAAGACCACTAACACAAAAATCTATATGTACATCATGTGATGGTGCCATCAATGATCAAGGAGATTATGGAGGTGCATACTCTCTATATAAGATTTATATCCTTGAATGGACACTCATATAAATCATGGGATGCAGATGTCCCAATCTTGTGGTTCAACAAATGATCATGTAGCAAGGCCATCCAATTATAATGCTCCTACCTCCCACATATGCTATAATTACTATCATTTTTGCTTTGGAAGAAACTATGATGCATAGGGTGTAGAGGGTGTCACCTCTTATAGCGCACTCATTGTCTTTATACATGTATTGGGAGCATAGAAGGTGATTGAGAAGTACAGAAAAGTGAATAAAATAATATGATGATCAATGATGATCTATTACACAATTTGTTTGGTGATCACATAGAGGTATTTTAATATGAATTTATATATATTATACATTTTATACTTCAAATTTTAACATGTAAATTGATTTTTAACTATAGAATTGAATTAAAATTGTGTATTTATTATATATTTTAGGGTCTAATGTCATAGAGTAGTATGACATTGACCATCCCACCAACAATTTTTATAGTCCCATCTATGTCAGAGGTAAATTTCTAATATATCACAATAAATTAGTAGTTAGTTTATATTTACAATAATGTTGAATATTTGATTTAATATATTTTTTGTTGAATAGGTGGGCATTACACCATCGTCTAGCATGCTTGTTCGTAGTGCCAATTGTGATATTGAATTTACTGAGGTATGTTGTACAAGATTTTAAATTTTTATTTTGAAAAATCTAATGTTATTGTTTATGTGTACTTGAGTTTCTCAATTAAATCTATTATTTTTTGGGGCCATCCCACAATAATGGGTTACACTTTTTGGCCAAACTTGACATTGAAATCAACATTTTGAACTAAATCTTCACTTTCTGACACCTATAGCCACTAAACCGTTAGGAATTTGAAGATGATGCAAACTAGTGATTTGTGAGATTCTGTCTGTAGATTCTAAATATATATATTTTTAAAAAATTAGAGTTAAATTGTAAAAAAATTTGCATCTCCTTTGATAACTAGTTTTTAATAGTAAGCAACATTTCTTTTAAAGTGATGTGTATTATGTCGCACATAACTTTTTTTCTACTTATGATAAAATTCTGATTCTTTAGAATTTAGATTGGGAACACCGATATCTAGAGGATGCATTTGGTTTCATAATGTTTTGTTAAATATTTTTTTTTAATTAAGTTTTGAAGTCAAACCAATTATAATTTAGACATAGGTGTATTATGTCCAACATAACTTTTTTTGTATGTATCAAAATTCAATTTTTTTTGTTGGAATAAGGATATCAATACCTAAAGGACATGTATTTTTTAGAATTTTTTTTCTCTATTTTCCTATTTTTTCATATGTGTGAAACAAAGACCTTGATGTTTATTGAAAAACCTACATTCAAAAGAAATAAAAAAAATATAATAATCAAATTAAATATATTTAAAATTATACTTTTGGGAAGCTTATAATAAGGACTACATACTTACAAAACATAAATTTTAAATGAATTCATTTGATCCCCCAAAAGGTAAATCAAAAGTGGTTTTTTATCAGCATTTTGATAGGTGTAGAGGAGACTCCATTATAGGTATGGTTTAAAACTAGCAAGGTTCTATCCAAAGGGGTTTGAATCTAAGGGGGTTTGATCAAACCTTCTTTAATTAAAATCCTTTAAATAGAACATTTCAAGGCTTAAATCATTATATTTTCTAAAAATATGTGATTTCAATGAAAATTAGGATGTCCCAAAAAGTGTAACCCATTATTGTGGCAGCACCCTTTATTTAGTTGATGGGTTTAGTTGTCACGCCTCTTAATATATGGAAAAAATTATATGTTCATGTTGCTACTGGAATTTCATCCTTAATGACTCTAAGACAAGTATGAGTATGAATGTATAAATTTAATTATGATTATTTTGTCTCAATTGACATCATTAGTGTAACATACCAACTCATACAACTTTGAATTACTCACAAAATTTACTAAGAAAGTACATGAACATGTGTAACCATGAGTTAAAAAAAATGAACATTTGCATAATAACATAGAATTAAATGCATATCTTTTCTGAATATTTTTCAACCTTGAAATTACAATATATTCAAAGATAAAATCATAGTGAAATCATTTCACTTTACATTTACAAATAATTTGCACTTGGAAATATGAATAATTTTACATAAGTTTGAAAATCATAAGTCATAACATGAAATATGCTACATTTGCAATCTAGTATCTGTCTCACAAGTCTCGGTGAGTCTTCTTCTACAGAGGGAGAGCATCATCTAAGTGCTTTTCCTCCAACCACAGACCAATGGGCTCCTACTCATATTCCATCTAGAAGTGTCCCTACCCTTCACGAAGAATATATACATGAGGAACCAACAGGATGTCATCTGAATTCTAGTGATGTGTCCTACTTAACTCAATCGACCATACAACTTGTAGTGCCCCTCCAGTTTCACCTTGGATGTACAGATGGTCTAGCTAAGGAGCATGAAGATGAAGGTAAAATAATTGAAATACTTAGGCTAGTATATTTTATCAATGGACCTTGTTGCAAAACTGACAACTCACATGCTCTAGCATTGCCTTGCATTTAGGTGATTATGATGCTGATTTTTACTATGATTGTCATATGTTAGAATTAAGTTTTATAGGATGTTAGGATGTTTTATGTGGATCAATTGTATTATGAGTTTCATGTGACTATCTGATGATGGTTCTTACTTAGTCATTCAGTAACTGATTGCTATGTGTGTTGTGATTACCTATTTGATATGTTTATATGAACGGAACAGTGTTGCATTACTCATACATGAGTACCCTACTACACTGTGACTTCCATTCATTATGTGTATGATTGTATGTTTACATATGTACATGTGCAACCCCATTGTTTGCTGTAGGCACCGGGCATCGACTCCACCTGAATTAGCAGGTCTGAGCATGCCTTAACCAATGGAAATCATTGAATGGAGATAGCGTAAGGTCCCTATCTGCTTTGTCACCATCCTTGAAAAGGATGAGTATCATGTCTGGAGTCTTGTAATTTTGGTCAGGTTGGGCATGATTGTATGTCTCTGTAGTTTGGCTGTGCATGGTCATTTGTATTGTTCAGTATGTGGTTTCTTATGTTATAATTGTGTGACCTTGTTTTGATTAATTATTTTAATTAAATAAAAATTATTATTCCTCCTTGATTAATAAATAATAATAATAAAATAAATAGAGTCATTTAATTGAGAATATTAATAT
Source organism: Cunninghamia lanceolata (assembly GCA_027924645.1). NCBI lineage: Eukaryota > Viridiplantae > Streptophyta > Pinopsida > Cupressales > Cupressaceae > Cunninghamia > Cunninghamia lanceolata. Next base: position 11,562,066 of record BSBN01000367.1, read on the forward strand.
AAATTAATAATTTGTAAGCAAGTGATATGTTATTGTCGATATACATAAATTCACTTATTGTGATATTATAAAATATCTTATTTTGTAATTTATGATGAGTGAATTTTTTTGAGTTGTCAAAGTTGATAGTAAAGACTTATATATAATATGAAGGAATCTTGGGAGTGGGGAAATTAAATGTGATAACTATTTTTGTGAAAATGGGTTTATGGAGGTAGTGGTTGGTAAGTTACAGGAAGAAATTTTATTGTAAATTGCTATTTTTATGGAGCATAGATTTTTGAGAGGTATTGACTGTAATGGGATGAGTTTATTTCTAATAATAGGATGAGTTTGCCTCGACGTCTTAGCTGCATGCCAACATTTCTTTCTCTATCTGATTCTTAGTAAGATTGGTTTTCTATTTATGGTGTTTTTCATAGTTGTCTTAACCATCTATCACGTAGCTAAGCGCATTAATTTTTGAGATATAATTATGAGATTCTTGAAGTCATTGCGGAAATGGACCCTGCTCTCAGCTCTGCATTACTAATATATTACAGTAGAAATCATTATTACAAATGTTTTGGTATATATCTCGTGTAATGTTTAATCTGTAGGGGGATATCTTTCTTTTGGTGGTAAATCTGCATTAGGTACATCTTAGAGTTATCGATGAGTTAACCTTCACATATATAGTAAGTCTTAGATTCTTTCAAGAAGGGGGGTCGACTCATTAATTTAGAAGTAAAATTTTGCATTAGATACATTCTATAAGACATTTCGGTCCAGGATTCCTATAGCTCAGAATGGCTTCTGTTATGGGTGAAACCTCTGTATCTACAGTGCCGCTTCAGAAACCTTTCAGTGGCTCAATAGTCAAGCTATTCTCTACATCTGTTGTGGGTCTGCTGGCCTTAAAAGTGCCAATAATTACTTGTTCTTCTAGCAAGGCGAGGGTCTTCACTCTCATCTAGAGTCTGTACTTTATCTACGCTACAAATCTTGATGAAGATGAGGAGTCTAGCGGCCTTTCTCTCTAAATAAAACTTCCTCTTGTGCGTGGTTGAAAACAAATAGCTCGAGCGAGCATATTAGATCGAAAGATTTGAATGGGAAACCTATCGAAAGCAAATAATGCAGGCGAGCTTATCAATTCACAAAGTTTGACCTGAGCTGAAGGGGACTATAGACAGAAAACAAAAGAATTTCCTTCCGAGGATCCGAGTTATAGAAGACTGCGAAAATGAAACAAAAGAATCACCAGCCGAGGAATCGATTCAAGGCCATGGAGGAAACCTCTTGGAAAAAAAGGTATTTGCATCAGTTCTTTGTTTTTCTAGCAATAAAAACTAAAATCTGTTGCTATAATTTCATTACGCATATAAAACTAAAACCCCATAACACTCGCCTGCTTCCCTCTCGCACATCACTTCATGTGGGCCACTTGTGCACAGATTATCTGGGTCATCATTGTGATAGGTTGTATGTCTTACTGCTAGGCCACTGCTTAACAAATGTATTTGGTTTTAGTGTCATTGTTAGAATACAACTCGATTTCTATGGTATTGATGGAGCAATAGGGGACAAATTGGTTTTCATCAAAGGAGAACATAGTTTTGTCATTGTCATAGGACATTGAGATATCATGTTAATATGAAATCCCCAACAAGCCTTTCTAACTGCATGTTCATCCTTGTCAACAAGATCATTGTAACCAGATATTTTAATTCTTGATTCACCTCTTTACAACTAGATGCATGATCAAAACCCTTAGTAGATCCATAGATTGGCAGTTTTGAACCCAAAATCTTAGGAGATGTCTGAAATATGTTCTTATCCTAATGCTTCCAGTTTAAATATGCATTCATTTAGTCCTGTGCGGTGAGAGTTACCATGCTAAAATTCCCTAGTTCCATCGTAGGCCTGACATGAGTGACTACAACTTTATTTCTAAGGTTTATGTTCTATGTAGATTTCCCTTTTCACTTTTCTTTCTATGACATCAACTTCCACACCTCCTCTTCCATATAAAAAGATTGCCCTAGGAAGTTCCGTAGAGTTTGTTGTATTGTAGCTTGGATCTTCTTCATAAAGTGTGGATCATTCAAGACTCAGAATAGAAAGGACAGAGAAGATGTCTTTATGGATGGGATTCCCATATAGTGGCCTAAGCTAGAGCTGTTGATATTTCCTTTGCTTCCATAGGAAGAAATTGACTTGTCACCAAAAAGAGTGTTGGTAATGATCTCCAATTCCCAAATCAATTCTACAAATCCATTTCAGGTTGTCTGTAATCATTGGATATCATGGGATGAGTTTAGAAATAATGGTTATTATAAAGATTTTAGAATTCGATATAAGGAGTTTTAATTGGAATTATTTATTAGAAAGTCTATTAACAAAACTCGAAAGTTCTATATATTTGCAAATTCATATAAATGATATTCTATGTAAATTAAATATATATATATATATATATATATATATATATATATATATATATATATATATATATATATAATTAGATAATACTATATGTGTTTTAATATATAGAAAGATATACATATGTCTTTTAATACATGCATTTTAGATTGTAATAGTTAAATAGTTAATATGCAAGTGGATGAGTTAGATAATTGTTTTCTATTAGATCAACTAGTGTTGATGTTAGTAATTAGCATAAGCAGACTTATTTAATATATCTCATTTAATACATCTTTGATTTTAATATTATTGTTTTAAAACTTGGTGTGAGAGCTAGATTGTGTAGGAATCATTAACCATGCCCTTGTGTAGAATCATGATTGTATTAAACTCATTCTTCTCCCACTTAGTCTTGAGAATGGTGAGTTGGAATATTTGTGTGGATTTTTGCATATAGGAGTAGATGAAATAGGTTAGATTCCTTCTAGGATCTAATTAGTAGTTGAATTAATGAGTTTGAATAAATTTTCTATTCAATTATAGAAAAAAAAATAAGATTATTAATATTTGCTTACGCAATTAAAAATAAGATTATAGATAACTATGGTGGGTTTTTCAAGCCAAGAGGAAAGAGCATTAGTGTTATGGAGAAAAGCTATAGGGAGGAATATTTGTTTGTTGGCATGAGTTTGTTTCCATGAGAAAACTTGTGATATCCTAAGAGATAGTTTCCTTGATATTTTAAAATGAATTTATGTAGATATATATAATGTTGTGAAAAAAGTACCTTAGTTGTGTATGATCCTTCCTCATTAATGTAATACTTTAGGTAGTCGATGAATTTTAACTTGTGTTGTTGATCAATAAATGATTGATATGGTTTCATTTCCAATCACTTATTACATTGGCAAGTCAATTGGGACTACCCTAGTAGAATTAGGTCTAATCCCTAGGGTTACATTACCTTGAGATTTGTGAATCCTTGTGTATTGAGTAAATAAAGTGATTAGAGATTACTATTTAGTATAGCCAGTAGGTATGAAAGCATTATATTCTTACCTTAGGCAGATACTCTTGTTTGCTCGATCGACATCAAAATCCTTATTGATTATCCTATCCTAGGTGATCCTTATTTGTGTGAGGATGGTAAAATGTGAAACTATGTCAATTAATGGGAAAATGTCTACATCATGGAATTAACATATTAGAATAATGATACTTAGCTTTTTATTTTAGGTTGAAGACTATCATAAAGATTGAATAAGACTTGTTTTCTAAATAGAAGTATTTTCATTAATGATTAGTATTCTACAATGAAATATAGATGATTGTATGAAATATAAATGATGGTATTGATTATCTTTTAATCTTGACTAAGTGGTAATTTCTATATTTTTCCTGGTACATCAATTATTTAGTAGTTTGTTACTTAAGGAATTCATAGAAAATAGTTCTCTAGAGATTCTAGATTCGTAATTGTTAATGTCTTATATAAGAAATGTCTTCTTGATTGTTATGTGATGAATATTTGCTTGTATTAGACAATATGTCTTGATTTATGGATTATGAGTTTATGGATTTGTTAAGATGAAGGCCATCTACATATAGTTTATGTAGGATTTTTATGACTTGGGGAAAAAGTTTAATAGGTGGATTCTAGAGGCTTAGGAGAGTGTGATTTTGTTGGGGGTTGGCTATGTGTGCATCTTGTGAGTTGAATGAAATGCATTCTTGAAATATGGTTACTTATTCATGTTGGTATGATACATGTACAAGATGGTTTGTGCCTTGCTCAGTGTATTTATTCATGTGATTATGATGATCATGCAAGATTGGAATGCCTTGCTTTGTGTAATGTGAAATGATGTATATTTTGAGAAATGAGATAGTTCATGCTTGGTTATGTTTTGGGCTTTGAGAATCTAGATGCAGTGAAAGGGGAGTGGCTTTCAATGTGGGGCCGATGCCCAAAGTGGCTATCAGGGTAGCCCATTGGAAGTTGTTAATCCAGTGATAACTTAATAATAGACTTAGAGGGTTGGGTAGTTTTCACACTAGTTAAGATAATTGCATTCCTCACCCATGCCTGTAGTGCTTACTCAGGATAAGGATGGGATGAGAAGGCCTGGTTGGCACAATCAACTTCCTTTTCTTCACAAAAGGAATGTTGGTTCCGCATGTGTCACCCTATGGGGCCAGCGTCTAGTAAGAGACTGTTAAGGTAACCCATGGATGGGGGCCGGCATCCAGCTAGAGACTATCAGGGTAACCCATGTTAGTACCATGCGATGACACTCATCCCTACTATAGTCTAGCATTCCCTAATGGATTTTCCCCTTTCGTTATGTGATTACCTCTGGAAGTGTTGTTGAGTTACTTGTGTTAGTTACCTATGTTGCAATGGATTCATGTGTAGTCCTTGTTTCTTTCAAACTATTGTCTACTTGACTGTCTATTGTCATTGGACCTCATTGTTATCTTCTAGCTTGGGGGGTGGACGTCAGGGTTCCACATGGTCAGGTGGATGAGCTATACTCCATTGGTTTTCTGGTATCATGGTTCATGTGCTGAACAGATATTCCTCTCCAGTTCCAATACTGTATCTGTATTTGAAGACTTATATTGTACTTCACGAATCCAAATTTGTGTATCTATGATATTCATAATGTAACTTTGATGTAATCAGACATGAAAGCCTTGTATCTATGTAGTTATGTATCATGATCTCCTCTGTACTTGTATACATTCTTGGTTAAAGAAGGATGTAAGTGTTCTAGCAAATGATGATATTGGATTTTATGACATTCAAGATGATTTATGTGTTGCAAGGATGGGCCTAACAGGTGTTATCATTGATGTCAACATACTCATGCTGCATTAATGAGAAGGATTAGATGAGCTGTGTGTGGAGGATATTGAGAAAATTAGTCTCAATCAAAAATAGTGAAGAACAATGATGACAAGAAGGTAAAAGTCCACAATAGGTTGAGGATCAGAGGATGCAATTTAAAGGGTTTGGAGATATAAGTCTTGAGATACTCCAGTCAAATTTTTAGAGGTCCGCATGAAGATCTGAAGAAGTTATGGCTGCTCAAGTAGAATCGGTTCTGGTAGGTGTTTAGAGGTCATAGGGTGTCACAGATAGGTTCGGTGAGCTTCGGAAGTGCATCATCCCATTCTGTGGATTGGAGGGAGTATTGAGGAAGTCCTTAAGAAGTGTCAACTAGATTGGCTCATGGTTTGAAGGTCTAGAAGAGCCTATTCATTTGTGACAATGATGATAGACTATGTTCTTGTAGCTCCAGATGAAGGAGAGAAGAATTCTAGTAAGCTGATAAAGTGCAGATGTTCTTGGTGGCTCAGGGAAGGTTGTGGTGATCTTTGGATCATGTCTAGTGTATGTTGGCGGTCCGCATTGAAGTTAGAGTTTGGATTTGATGAATAACCACTGGATGTTGGTGTTCTTCCTGTGACTGGCCGACCGGATGTATTACACGTCTTCTGGAGGATCTATAAGTGTTTGCCGACTTAGATGAGTGTTCCTAAGTCAATGCCTTGTATAAATAAAGGATTGTGAAGTCTTTCCAAAGGGTGTCTCATGGAGATGAGAGTGTGGTAGCGAAGAAGAGAGCGAAAGGCAGAGTAGAAGCTTTTTAGGCTTTAATGGAACTGATTCAAGCATGGTGAAGATGCTATTCTCTAGTTCATGTATGTGATACTTATTTCTTTGTAAACAGTGTGTCTCTTGTAGGCAGTGAGCCTCTTGTGAGCAGTGAGCTCAGGCAGTGAGCCCTAATTGGCATGTGCCATTTATTCTTTCTATTCTTCTAACAGAGAATACATTCTTGGGTTAATCACCCCATGGTTTTTCCCTTAATTAGGTTTTCCACGTCAAAATCTTGGTGTCTTATGTGTTGTTGAGTTTCTTCTTTTGATTTGAATGCATTATGTTTTATGTTTAATATACTGCTAATCACCAAGAAGTTTTAAGTGTGTGAATTGGAGAATGTTTGGCACAACTGATTCACCCCCCCTCTCAGTTGTGTGCCCTAAATCTAACAATTGGTATCAGAGCCAAGTTCCTCTGAAAGGAGCTTAACCGCTTGAGGAGATCCAGGATGTCGTCCTACAAGAAGGATAGTCCAAAGTTTGATGGAACCAACTTTGCTCTTTGGAAAGGTCGCATGAAATGTCACTTGCAGTGTATGGGAATGGCGTACTAGTCCATGGTTACAAAGGCATATGTACCTCCACAGGGTGGTCCGACAACCCTAAATGAACTCACAGATGCTGAAAAAAATTTGCGGACCAAAGAGGCTCTTCTAAGCACTTTATCCGACTCAGAGCTCTCAAATGTTATTGACTTGCCAACTACTTTTGAGATTTGGAATAAACTAGAACTTTTACATGAAGGAGACCAGTATGTTAAATGTGCAAGGTTACAAAGTCTAAAAGGGAAATTTGAAAGGCTGAAGATGAGAGATGATGAAAATATTACTACTTTTATGCCAAGAGTAAATGAGCTAGTTTGTGGAATCAGAAATGCTGGTGGAGTCTTAGATGAGAATGAGATTGTTGGCAAAATCCTCAGATCCCTTCCTGCCTCTTACAAAATCAAGGTTGCTACCATTGATGAATTCAGAGCCCATACAACTATCACAAGAGACCAATTAGCTGGCAAGCTGGCTGCATTTGAAATGACCGAGTTTGGAGATGATCCCCCCAAGACTGAATCTGCATTCAAAGCCAGTGCCTCTATGAAAGGTAAACAAAGATTTGATCCAGGAGAGAACTCATCAAGGAAACTGTCATGGTATGAAAAAGCAAGAAAAGACCTGGAAGAAGAAGAAGTAGAAACTACTCAACTTGAAGCCCTCATTGCAAAGAGACTAACAAGAGGATCTGGTAAGTATGAAGGAAAATTGCCTTTCAAGTGTTTTAACTGCAATAAGATTAGTCATTTTGCCTCAAGATGTCTGGAAAGATTTTCAAAGCCAAATCTGAACAGATCAAGGTTTCAAAAGAATTGTTACTATGTTCATGAAGAAGATGATAATGAAGGAGTAAAAGATGTGTTGTTATATGGAGCCTAATCAAACTCGGAGGTTATAATTACCCCACTTTTATCGGCGCGGTTTCGCCCCAAATTCCTATGGGGTCAAGGGGCAGCGCCCCTTGCGGGGGTTTGGGGGCAGCGCCCCCAAGACGGGGTCAAGGGGCAGCGTTAATTTTTTCATTGACCGACATAAGAAAACCCTATTTTGTAACTGACAAAAAGCTTGATAAAAAGCGGCTAAGGGTTAGGGTTTTGGTATTGTATTGTAGCATTTTGTAGCGGTATTGAGTTGCAGGGATTGCTAATTGTAATCGGTTTGATTTACTGGATAATAATATTGGACTCTCTGTTTGGTGGATGTAGCCCGAGTTTGGGTGAACCACGTTAAAACTTGTCTCTTGCTATTATTATTTTTGTGTATTTCCATTTCTCTGTTTAATCTTTATTTGCATTTAATTGATATCTTCTGCCGGCTAACCCTAACAAGTGGTATCAGAGCAGGTTGTGTTCGATTATCGTCTGCAGGAAAGTCTCAGGTTGAGTGGGAGCAATGGCGAACGAGGGTAAAACGAAGGTTGATAAATTCAATGGGCAGAACTATTAGTTATGGAAGATACAGATGGAGGATTACCTCTATCAAAAAGATTTATGGAGGCCGTTGGAAGGAGTAGCCAAGAAACTGACAACAATGTCTGATGAGGATTGGAATCTTCTTGACAGAAAGGCACTAGGAACCATTCGGTTATGCCTGGCACCGTCGGTGGCATTCAATATAACAGAAGCGAAGACAACAGATGGTCTGATGAAAGCTTTGGCAAAATTGTATGAAAAACCCTCAGCCTCAAATAAGGTATTTCTCATGAAGCAGTTGTTTAATTTGAAAATGGTTGAAGGTGGATCTGTGACAGGTCATTTAAATGAATTTAATATGATTGTCAGTCAATTGACTTCTGTAAATGTAAAATTTGATGAAGAAGTTAGAGCTCTCTTGATATTATGTTCATTGCCTGAAAGCTGGGATAGTTTGGTAATGGCGGTTAGTAACTCTGTTTCTGGTTCAAATACCCTAAAATTTGATGATGTTGTTGGTGTTATTCTGAGTGAGGAAATTCGTAAGAAAAGCTCAGGTGGATCCAAATCAGGCAGTGTTTTGAATACAGAAAGCAGGGGCAGATCAAAGGAGAGAGGAAAAGGTTCTGGAGGTCATGGGAAGTCACGAGGAAAATCAAAGGACAAAAGATCCCAAACCAGAGGACAGAAGGATTGCTGGTACTGTGGAAAACTAGGTCATCTGAAGAAAGATTGCTGGTCTCGGAAAAACAAAGAAGGAGACAAACAAGAAGGCAATAAGGAAGCAAATGTGGTAAGCAATAAGTCTGAAGATGATGCTTTGATTCTTTCCCTAGATAATGCTGATGATTCATGGGTTTTAGATTCAGGGGCCTCATTTCATGCTACGCCCCATAGAAGTTATTTCCTTGATTATGTCCAAGGGGATTTTGGGCTGGTTTATTTGGGAGATAACGAACCCTGTCAGATTGTTGGAAAGGGAAGAATCAAAATTAAGTTGCAGAATGGGAATCATTGGCTACTACAAGAGGTAAGGCATGTTCCAAGGCTCAGTAGGAATTTAATTTCAGCAGGGCAGCTAACTGAACAAGGTTGCACTATTACATTTACTGATAAAAATTGGAAGGTTTTAAAAGGTGTCTTAGTAGTAGCAAAAGGTGTGAAAGTAGGCACCTTATATCTTTGTACAGGTCATACTGTTCCTTCTACTTTAGCTGTTACAGAGAAAAAACAAACAGGTTCAGGAACAGTTGTTGCAGGTTTGCAGAAAGAGACTGGAAAAGTTGCTGCAGGTTCTGAGACAACACTGTGGCATAACAGACATGAGCATATGAGTGAAAAAGGTATGAAGGTACTTCATTCTAAGAAAGTTTTACCAGGTCTGAAATGTATTAATATGGATTTCTGTGAAAGTTGTGTGTATGGAAAACAAAAGAGAGTCAGTTTTCTCAAGGATGGGAAGCAAAAGAAAAATGAAAAATTAGAGCTTGTGCATAGAGATGTATGGGGACCAGCTCAGGTATCTTCTCTTGGTGGCTCTCGGTATTATGTTACATTCATAGATGATGCAACTAGGAAGGTCTGGATTTATTTCCTTAGACAGAAATCTGATGTATTTGAAACATTTAAGAAATGGAGAAGCTTGGTTGAGAATGAGACGGGTAAAAGATTAAAATGTCTCAGATCTGATAATGGCGGTGAGTATTGCAGCAAAGAATTTGAAGATTATTGTTCCCTTAATGGAATTCACAGGCAGAAAACGGTTCTAGGGACTCCACAGGAAAATGGAGTGGCTGAACACATGAAAAGGACAATAATGGAGCGTGCAAGGACCATGAGATTGCATGCTGGGCTGCCTTTAAACATGTGGGCAGAGGCTGTCAACACTGCTGTATATTTAATTAATAAAGGTCCTTCAGTTCCTTTAGGCTGTGGTATTCCAGAGGAAGCATGGACAGGCAAAAAGGTGAGTTATTCTTTTCTGAAAACCTTCGGCTGTGAAGCATTTGCACATATAGATTCTGAAAATAGAACCAAGCTGGATGCGAAATCAAAAAAATGTACCTTCGTTGGATATGGCATTGATGAATTTGGTTATAGGCTTTAGAATTTTGAAAATTAGAAAATTGTGAGAAGCAGGGATGTTATATTCAATGAGAAGGTGTTGTACAAAGATCAGTTGCAGCAGCATGAGAAAAAAGAAAAGGATTATGTGGTGCTGGACGATACTCCAAATAGTGATGTTCCAGTGGTTCCTCATGCTCCGCAACAGCAACCAGAAATACCACAAACTCCAGTGAATGTTAGACGGTCAACAAGGATCAGCAGACCTCCTGAAAGGTTTTCTCCCTCTTTGTATTCTATTTTGTTAACAGATGCTAGTGAACCAGAAGGGTATGATGAAGCTATGTAGGTGGATACACAGGTTCAGTGGGAGCTTGCCATGAAAGGAGAAATGGACTCCTTGCTGAAAAATCAGACTTGGGAATTATGTAAGTTACCTACAGGAAAAAAGGCTTTACCAAATAAATGGGTTTACAGGCTAAAAGAGGAAGATGGAGGTAAGAAAAGATTTAAGGCCAGGTTAGTTGTAAAAGGATTTGCACAAAAAAAAGGCATTAATTTTGATGAGATATTTTCTCCGGTTGTCAAGATGACTTCTATTCGTACTGTTTTAAGTATTGTGGCTGCTGAAGATTTACATTTGGAACAGCTAGATGTTAAAACTGCCTTTCTCCATGGTGATTTGGAGGAGGAGATCTATATGGAATAGCCCCAAGGATTTGAGGTCACAGGTAAGGAGAAACTAGTGTGCAGATTGAAGAAGAGTTTGTATGGCCTGAAACAAGCACCTTGGCAATGGTATTTGAAATTTGACAGTTTTATGGCTGAGCAAGGCTACAGTAGGTGTAATTCTGACCATTGTGTTTATTTTAAGAGGTTAGATAATGACAGCTACATTATTTTATGTTTATATGTTGATGACATGCTTGTAGCTGGGTCTAACATGGATCACATCAGAGAGTTAAAACAGCAGTTGGCACAATCATTTGATATGAAGGATTTGGGGGCAGCAAAACAAATCCTTGGTATGAAAATTTGCAGAGATAGGCTGAATAGAAAATTGACTCTATCTCAGGTTGCTTATGTTGAAAAGGTGTTGTAGAGATTCCACATGGAGAATGCAAAAGCTGTCAGCACACCTTTGCCTAGTCATTTGAAATTGACTAAGGACATGTGTCCTAAGACACAAGAGGAGGAAGAGAAAATGTCCAAGGTACCATATGCTTCAACTGTAGGCAGTTTAATGTATGCCATGGTATGCACAAGACCAGATATTGCACATGCTATAGGAGTCGTTAGCAGGTATATGAGTCATCCCGGATTAGAGCATTGGAATGCGGTCAAATGGATTCTCAGGTATTTGAGAGGTACATCCAATAAACACTTATGTTTTGGGGGCTCTAATACTGATTTAGCAGGTTATGTAGACTCAGATTTGGCAGGAGATATTGATACTAGGCGGAGTACTACAGGTTATGTCTTTACTGTAGGTGGAACAGCGGTAAGTTGGATTTCCAGGTTGCAAAAGGTGGTTGCTTTATCCACCACAGAGGCAGAATATGTAGCTGCAACAGTGGCAAGCAAGGAGATGATATGGCTGCAATCTTTTATGAATGAATTGGGCACACAACAGGTTAACAGTTATTTGTTTACAGACAGCCAGAGTGCCATACATCTTGCAAAGAATTCTGCCTTGCATTGAAAGACCAAACATATATAGTTGAGGTATCACTTCATTCGGTCGGTGTTGGATGATGGACAGTTACAGCTAGCAAAGATACATACAGATGACAATCCAGCAGATATGTTTACAAAGGCAGTGACAAGGGAGAAGCTGAGCTCCTCTTCAGCTTCGGTTGGTCTTCTAGACTGACCACAACAAAAATAGAACAGCAGAGTCCAGGGTGCTTATTTCCAGTGGGAGCTACAGGGTCAGTGGTGTTATGATCAGTCTCCAAGTGGGAGATGATATGGTGTGGAGTCTGATCAGTCTCCAAGTGGGAGATTGTTGTTATATGGAGCCTAATCAGACTCAGAGGTTATATTTACCCCACTTTTATCGGCGCGGTTTCCTCCCAAATTCCTATGGGGTCAAGGGGCAGCGCCCCTTGCGGGGGTTTGGGGGCAGCGCCCCCGTGGGGGCTCGGGGGCAACGCCCCTGAAACCTCACATAGTTTTTTATTATTTTATAATGCACTGGGAGTTAATTTTTTCATTGACCGACATAAGAAAACCCTATTTTGTAACCGACAAAAAGCTTGATAAAAAGCAGCTAAGGGTTAGGGTTTTGGTATTGTATTGTAGCATTTTGCAGCGGTATTGAGTTGCAGGGATTGCTGATTGTAATCGGTTTGATTTACTGGATAATAATATTGGACTCTCTGTTTGGTGGATGTAGCCTGAGTTTGGGTGAACCACATTAAAACTTGTCTCTCGCTATTATTATTTCTGTGTATTTCCATTTCTCTGTTTAATCTTTATTTGCATTTAATTGATATCTTCTGCCGGCTAACCCTAACAAGATGATGAATTAGAGATAGGAAACAAATTTGGAAGTGAATGGGTGTTCATTGCCATCAAGGAAGAAGAACCAATATCCTCTGTATCTGTCAATCATAAAATTGTAGAAAGAGCTTTGGCTGCCCAAGTTGAAGAAAAGGATGATTGGGTTATTGACAGTGGTTGCTCTCACCATATGACAGGTGACAAAAATAAGTTCATATATTTGGAAAGGTATGAAGGAGGAGTCATGAAGTTTGGTGATAATTCTACTGTAGAATCAGAGGAAGAGGAACTATTTCTTTTGATGGAAGAAACAAAACTGGTAATGTTCTATATGTTGAAGGCTTGAAGCACAATCTTCTCAGTGTTGGATAGTTGGTGGTCAAAGGCTATGATCTCCAGTTCAAGGATGGAAAATGCAAAATCTTTGAAAGTTTCAGAACAGAGATTGCATCTGGTGTTCAAACTAAAGGTAATATCTTCCATTTGGTTGGTACTGGTAAAAGTTGCTTATTTGTTCAAGTTGATCAGAGTTGGTTATGGCATAGAAGGATGTGTCATGTGAATTTTGATAATATCATCAAGATAAGCAATACCCAGGCTGTAAGAGATCTTCCAAAATTGGTGAAACCTACTAACAGCTTGTGCAAGGAATGTTAGCTGGGGAAACAGAGCAAAGTCTCATTCAAAAGTAACGATCAATCCTCCACCAGATTATTGGAATTAATTCATACTGATCTGTGTGGTCCGACAAGAATCGAGAGTATGCAAGATGACAGATATTTCATGTTACTGATTGATGACCATTCCCAGATGATGTGGGTTACCTTTTTGAAAGAGAAATTAGAAGCTTTTGAGAAGTTCAAAATCTTCAAGGCTATGGTAGAGAATCAAACCAGATTGAAACTAAAATGTCTGAGGTCTGATAGAGGTGGTGAATTCACATCCAATGAGTTCATAGATTTTTGTGAGAATCATGGCATAAAGAGATAGTTGTCTGCTCCTAGGACTCCACAGTAGAATGGAGTAGTAGAGAGAAAGAACCAGACCATCCAGGAAGCATCCAGGATAATGATGATGGAAGCAAATGTTCCCCAGATGTTTTGGAGAGAAGCTGTCAACACTGCAGTCTATACACTCAATCGAGTTCAAATCAGAAGCAATACCGGTAAGACTCCTTATGAACTTTGGTTTGGCATCACTCCTACTGTAAGGTATTTTAGAGTTTTTGGCAGCAAATGTTACATTAAAAGAGATGAAGATCTAGGGAAGTTTGATGCTAGAAGTGATGAAAGAATTTTCTTGGGGTACTCCACTCAAAGCAAAGCATACTGGTGTTACAATAAGAGACTGAGAAAGATGATAGAAAGTACAAATGTGAAGGTTGATGAAGGAATTGAGAAACCTTCAAGGTTTCATGAATATGATGATGATGATCAGAATGGTGTTCTAATTCAAGGAGCCCAAACCCCTTCCAGTACTCAGAATCAAACAGATCCATTAATTCAAGAAGAAGAGATGAATCATAATGAGCCTGATCAAGAATTAGAAGTGCATGAAACTCCCAAAGTTCCTAGGTATGTAAGACTGAACCACTCTGAAGATCAGATCATAGGTGATAAAAGCAAAGGAGTTCTAACAAGAAGGAGAATTGCTCAAGATTCAGAAGAGTATTGTTTGATCTCTAAAATTGAACCTAAGACAGTGAATGAAGCTTGCAATGATGAAAACTGGACTAAAGCAATGGAGGAAGAGCTGGTGCAAATGGAGAAAAATCACACTTGGGATCTTGTTCCTAGACCTAGAAACAAGAATGTGATTGGAACCAAATGGGTCTTCCAAAACAAACTGAATGAAGTTGGTGAAGTAATCAGAAATAAAGCCAGATTGGTCTGCAAGGGCTACTCTCAAATAGAAGGAATTGATTTTGAAGAAACTTTTGCTCCGATGGAAAGAATTGAAGCAGTCAGATTATTTCTTGCCTTTACTGCCTTCAAGGATTTCAAAGTATATCAGATGGATGTCAAGTCTGCCTTTCTAAATGGTGATTTGGAAGAAGAAGTGTATTTAGAGCAACCGGATGGATTTCAATTGTCTGATCATGGTGATATGGTCTACAAATTGAAAAAGGCACTTTATGGTTTAAAGCAAGCCCCAAGAGCTTGGTATGAAAGATTGGATAAGCATCTTCTAAAGATTGGATTCAACAAAGGTACTACTGACAGTAACTTATATTTCAAAATTGATCATGAAAACATCTTGATTGTTAAATAATTTGTTGATGATATCATCTTTGGAGGAAGAGATAGTATGTGTCAAACTTTTGCAAACTAAATGAAAAGTGAGTTTGAGATGTCTATGCTTGGTGAAATGAATTTCTTCTTAGGTCTACAAATTACTCAAACAAAGAAAGGAATCTTCATTTCTCAGACCAAATATATGAAAGAATTGTTAAGGAAATTTGGGATGGAAGATTCAAAGCCAATGAATACTCCCATGGCAACTGGATGTAAGTTGAGTAAAGATGATGACTCTCCTCAGGTAGACCAAACAAAGTATAGATCAATGATTGGTGGATTGTTGTATCTCACTCAAACTAGACCAGATATAATGCAAGCTGTTGGTCTTGTGGCTAGATTCTAGGTTGATCCCAGAGAATCTCATGTCATGGCAATCAAAAATATTTTTAGATATTTAAAAGGGACAGTTGAGTATAGGTTGTGGTATCATAGAGATCATGACTTCTCTCTTCATGCATATATAGATGCAGATTGGGCAGGAGATGTGGATGACCAGAAGAGTACCAGTGGTGGAGCATTCTTTTTGGGAAAGAGATTGGTTTCTTGGCTAAGCAAGAAACAAGAGGCAATATCTCTGTCTACAACTGAAGCAGAATACATTGCTACAACAGGTAGTTGCACTCACGTTTTGTGGATGAAGCAGATGCTAAGAGACATCAAAGTAGAGTATGAGGAGCCTATCACAATCTTCTGTGATAATTCAAGTGTAATAAACATTTCTAAGAATCCGGTGTTGCATTCTAAGACTAAGCATATATCTATCAAATTTCACTTTCTAAGAGAGCAAGTGAACAAGGATGAAGTCAGACTGGAGTTTGTGTCCTCAAAGGATTAGATTGCAGATATCTTTACTAAACCTCTTCCCAAGGACTCTTTTGAGTATCTCCGGTGATGAACTAGGATGCACTGATGTGCATCAGTCCGGTGGATATCACAGTCATATCTTGTAATCTGGATTGGTGATGGGGAGCTACTACTCAGGGGGAGCAACTGGTATGATCGTGATGTGTTAGAAGTTGCAAGTATAAGCCCTTTGCCATTGATGTCAAAGGGGGAGAGAAGGCATGTGAAAAACAAGTGGTTACTGATCAAAGGGGGAGCAGTAAAGGAAGAAAAGACATGGGAATGGTTGTTGCTGATAGGGGGAGTTGTGACAGTAAGGAGAAGTTCTTGTTTTGATGGTTTTTCACATCATATGTTGCCATCAATGACAAAGGGGGAGATTGTTGCAAGCATGGGCCTAATAGGTGTTGTCATTGATGTCAACATACTCATGTTGCATTAATGAGAAGGATTGGATGAGCTGTGTGCGGAGGATATTGAGAAAATTAGTCTCAATCAGTAACAGTGAAGAACAGTGATGACAAGAAGGTAAAAGTCCACAATAGGTTGAGGATCAAAGGATGTGGTTTAAAGGGTTTGTAGATATAAGTATTGAGATATTCTAGTCAAGTTTTCAAAGGTCCGCATGAAGATCTGAAGAAGTTATGGCTGCTCAAGTAGAACCAGTTCCGGCAGGTGTTCAGAGGTGACAGGGTGTCACATATAGGTCCAGTGAGCTCCTGAAGTACATCATCCCATTCTACGGATTAGAGGGAGTATTGAGGAAGTCCTTAAGAAGTGTCAACTAGATTAGCTCATGGTTTGAAGGTCTGGAAGAGCCTGTTCATTTGTGACAGTGATGACAGACTATGTTCTTATAGCTCTGGATGAAGGAGAGAAGAATTCCAATAAGCTGATAATGTGTGGATGTTCTTGGTGGCTCAGGAAAGGCTGTGATGATCTTTGGATCATGTCTAGTGTATGTTAGTGGTCCACATTAAAGTTAGAGTTTGGATTTGATGAATAACCACTAGATGTTGGTGTTCTTCCTGTGACTGGCTGATCGGATGTATTACACGTCTTCCGGAGGATCTATAAGTGTTTGCCAACTTAGATGAGTGTTCCTAAGTTGATGCCTTGTATAAATAAAGGATTGTGAAGTCATTCCAAAGGGTGTCGCATGGAGATGAGAGTGTGGTAGTGAAGAAGAGAGCGAAAGGTAGAGCAGAAGCTTTTTGGGCTTTAATGGAACTGATTCAAGCATGGTGAAGATGCTATTCTCTAGTTCATGTATGTGATACTTATTTCTTTGTAAACAGTGTGTCTCTTGTAGGTAGTGAGCCTCTTGTGAGCAGTGTGCTCAAGCAGTGAGCCCTAATTGGCATGTGCCATTTGTTCTTTCTATTCTTCTAATAGAGAATACATTCTTGGGTTAATCACCCCATGGTTTTTCCCTTAACTGGGTTTTCCACATCAAAATCTTGGTGTCTTATGTGTTGTTGAGTTTTTGCTTTTGATTTGAATGCAGTATGTTTTATGTTTAATATACTTCTAATCACCAAGAAGTTTTAAGTGTGTGAATTGGAGAAAGTTTGGCACAACTGATTCACCCCCCCTCTCAGTTGTGTGCCCTAAATCTAACATTATGTATGTTATTGATCTATGTTTACTTTCCTTAATGCAGTTGTGTTTCCCTAGAGATGTTAGTTAGTTAATTTAATGTAACTAGTTGATAATACATCTAGTGATTATTAGTTTTACTTGGTTTTAAAAAAAAATTGTGCACTTTATTGCATAGTTAAACCTAACTCTCTAGGGTTGCATGACGAGTCATTACATTTGGTATCAGAGCTAGGTTTGCAACACTAAGACCTCTAGATTGTTGTTGTGCTCTAAGTTAAGTGATTTTCTCTTTGTAGTGAGTTAGTAATAGTACCTCCCACCTGTGTGCATTAGTGTGACATTAGAAGGTTGATAAGCTCACAGACTTGCTCTTTAAGAAATGAATTCTTATGCCCTATTTTACTTTTGTCTCTACAATGTATTCTTTCTTCTTCTTTCCTAAAAAACGTGATGATATATCTGCCAATATGAGTTACCTAAATGTTAGTGCATGTAATTAAGTATTGGAATGATTTAATCAATGGGAGGTATCATGCATCATGAGTCATGTGGTTATGCAATGTTGTCATGTGTGGGGTATCTTTATGTGGTTGCATGATAATCTATATCTATTTCCTAGTTGGTCATGACCTCATGTGAAAGATTTGTTGTGATATATGAAAGTTATTGTTGTGTATGCCTATGAAAGAACCATGTAGAGGAGATCAAATTGGAGCTTGCATTGGACCCATGAGATCATGAATGTGCTATTGTAAGTCAATTGTAGTTATCAATTATTCTTGTGAATGACATCATGCATGTCTTATGTAAATACCTTCTTGCATTAAGAAGTAATTGCATATTTTCATAGCTTAGTAAAAAGAAATTGTATTGTCTTAAAGATAGAAGTTGTTTGTAAATAAGTAGAGATTGTTTTGCCATAATTTCTTGTATAAAAGTTGTTTAGATAAGAGGATGTAGTTAACTAAATCATTTGAGTGTGGTGTACATTCTCTAACACATTCTGGACCTTGTGTTCATGAGTGTCGTGTAGTGGATACTCCCTTTTTGTGGCTAAAATTAGTCACATCGTGATGTGATTTTGTGTGTAATTTGGTTGTTTTAGAATTTTTTTAACGATAGTTTCATGTGTTGTTGGGGGTTAACAGTGAATTTTCATTCTTTGAACTTTCTTATGATAGGAGTGGTCACCAAAACTCTTTCCTTTATACTTGATTTATTGTTGAAACTTGCCGGCACTCTGTGACTTAAAGTTGGATTTGATTATTTCCCCAGGTTTGCATTTATTTTTTTAAAATTTTATGGTGGCTGTTCTGAATGTTTGCTTTTGTTGGCCCCGTTTCGTGTTAAGTGTTGTTTCTATCATGTTCATTTCGAACCTCTAATAAAAGGTTCAAGGGAGGACTCCACGGAGAATTGCACCTTGTATGGTTGGTAATTAGTCGAAACAAGATATGAGATGTATTTTCCCTTGATTTTATGTGAATGCAATTCTCTAAATTGTATGAAATTCTCAAAATATGTGTAATTAGATATGAGTAGATCACATGATATGCCTTAAAGGTAAAGAATAGATTTTCTTGTTTTTATTGAATGATTGTGCTTATTTTATGAACAATTGCTTAATGTGGATGTGTATGTTGATAATAGAAAATTGCAATACTAATATATCATGTTTCCACCCTATTCTATGACTTCTAGGAGTAAGTCAAGTTCTAGGGGGGAGGATGTAGTGCCCCTCTAGTTTCACCTTGGATGTGCAGATGGTCTGGCTAAGGAGCATGAAGACGAAGGTAAAATAATCAAAATACTTAGGTTAGTATATTTTATCAATGGACCTTGTTGCAAAACTGACAATTCACATGCTCTGGCATTCCCTTGCATTCAGGTGATTATGATGCTGATTTTTACTATGATTGTCATATGTTAGAATTGAGTTTTATAGGATGTTAGAATATTTTGTGTGGATCAATTGTATTATGAGTTTCATGTGACTATCTGATGGTGGTTGTTACTTAGTCATTCAGTAACTGATTGCTATGTGTGTTGTGATTACATGTTTGATGTGTTTATATGAATGGAACAGTGTTGCATTACTTATACATGAGTACCCTACTACACTGTGACTTCCATTCATTGTGTGTATGATTGCATGTTTACATATGTACATGTGCAACCTCGTTGTTTGCTGCAGGCTACAGGTACCAGGCATCGACTCCACCTAAATTAGCAGGTCTAAGAATGCCTTAACCAATGGAAATAATTGAACGAAGATAGCATAAGGTCCTTATCTACTTTGTCATCATCCTTGAAAAGGATGAGTATCCTATCTGGAGTCCTATCATTTTGGTCGGGTTGGGCATGATTGTATGTCTCTGTAGTTTGGATGTGCATGGTTGTCTGTATTGTTCGGTATGTGGTTTCTTATGTTATAATTGTGTGACCTTGTTTTGATTAATTATTTTAATTAAATTAAAATTATTAGTCCTCCTTGATTAATAAATAATAATAATAAAGTGAATAAAGCCATTTAATTGAGAATATTAATATAAATTAATAATTTGTAAGCAAGTGATATGTTATTGTCGATATACATAAATTCACTTATTGTGATGTTATAAAATATCTTATTTTATAATTTATGATGAGTGAATTTTGTTGAGTTGTCAGAGTTGATAGTAAAGACTTATATATAATATCAAGGAATCTTGGGAATGGGGAAATTAAATGTGATAACTATTTTTGTGAAAATGGGTTTATGGAGGTAGTGGTTGGTAAGTTACAGAAGAAATTTTATTATAAATTGCTATTTTTATGGTGCGTAGATTTTTGAGAGGGAATGACTGTAATGGGATGAGTTTATTTCTAATAATAGGATGAGTTTGCCTTGACCTCTTAGCTGCATGCCAACATTTCTTTCTCTATCTGATTCTTAGTAAGATTGGTTTTCTATTTATG
The DNA here is from genome assembly GCA_027924645.1 of Cunninghamia lanceolata. Lineage (NCBI taxonomy): Eukaryota > Viridiplantae > Streptophyta > Pinopsida > Cupressales > Cupressaceae > Cunninghamia > Cunninghamia lanceolata. Next base: position 11,582,367 of record BSBN01000367.1, read on the forward strand.
GTGTTTTTCATAGCTGTCTTAACCATCTATCATGTAGCTAAGCGCCTTAATTTTTGAGATATAATTATGAGATTCTTGAAGTCATTCTAGAAATGGACCTTACTCTCAGCTCCGCATTACTAATATATTATAGTAGAAATCATTATTGCAAATGTTTTGGTATATATCTTGTGTAATGTTTAATCTGTAGGGGGATATCTTTCTTTTGGTGGCAAATCTGCATAGGTACATCTTAGAGTTATCGATGAGTTAACTTTGGCATATATAGTAAGTCTTAGATTCTTTCCGGAAGGGGGGTCGACTCATTAATTTAGTAGTAAAATTTTGCATTAGATACATTCTATGGGACATTTCAGTCCAGGCATCCTGTAATGATCAAAATGGCTTCTATTATGGGTGCAACCTCTGTATCTGCAGCGCCACTTCAAAAACCTTTCAGTGGCTCAGTAGTCAAGCTATGCTTTACATCTGTTGTGGGTCTACTAACCTTAAAAGTGTTGATAATTACTTGTTCTGCTAGCAAGGCGAGGGTCTTCACTCTCATCTGGAGTCTCTACTTTATCTACACTACAAATCTTGATGAAGACGAGGAGTCTAGCGGCCTTTCTCTCTAAATAAAGCTTCCTCCTATGGGTGGTTGAAAATAAATAACTTGGGCGAGCATATCAGATCGCAAGATTTGAATGGGAAAACTATCGAAAGCAAATAATGCAGGTGAGCTTATCAATTCGCAAAGTTTGACCTAAGCTGAAGAGGACTGTAGACAAAAAAACAAAATAATTGCCTTCTGAGTAGCCGAGCTATAGAAGACTGCGAATAGGAAACAAAAGAATCGCCAGCTGAGGAATCGATTCAAGGGTGGAAGTAATTCCGGGAGGTCCCTATGAGAATTTAGAGATCCGAGCATCAGTTCTTTGTTTTTCTAGCAATAAAAACTAAAATCTGTTGATATAATTTCATTACGCATATAAAATTAACCCCATAACACTCACCTGCTTCCCTCTCATACATCGCTTCATGTGGGCCGCCTATGCATAGATTATCAGGGTCATCATTGTGATAGGTTGTATGTCTTACTGCTAGGCCATTGCTTGACAAATGTATTTAGTTTTAGTTTCATTGTTAGAATACAACTCGATTTCTATGGTATTGATGGAGCAATAGGGGACAGATTGGTTTTCATCGAAGGAGAACATAGTTTTGTCATTGTCATAGGACATTGAGATATCATGTTTATATGAAATCCCCAACAAGCCTTTCTAGTTGCATGTTCATCCTTTCCAACAAGATCATTGTAACCAAATATTTTAATTCTAGATTCACCTCTTTACAATTAGATGCATGATGAAAACCCTTAGTAGATCCATATATTGGCAGTTTTGAACCCAAAATCTTAGATGTCTGAAATCTGTTCTTACCCTAATGCTTCCAGTTTAACTAATCATTCATTTAGTCCTATGCGGTGAGAGTTACCATGCCGAAATTCCACAGTGCCATCGTAGGCCTGACACGAGTGACTACAACATTATTTCTAAGGTTTATGTTCTATGTAGATTGCCCTTTTCACTTTTCTTTCTATGACATCCACTTTCGCATCCCCTCTTCCATATAAAAAGATTGCCCTAGGAAGTGTCGTAGATTTTGTTGTATTGTAGCTTGGATCTTCTTCATAAAGTGTGGATCATTCGAGACTTAGAATAGAAAGGACAGAGCAGATGTCTTTATGGATGGGATTCCCATATAGTGGCCTAAGCTAGAGCTGTTGAGATTTCCTTTGCTTCCATAGGAAGAAATTGACTTGTCACCAAAAATAGTGTTGGTAATGATCTCCAATTCCCAAATCAATTCTACAAATCTATTTGAGGTTGTCTATAATCATTGGATATCATGGGATGAGTTTAGAAATAATGGTTATTAGAAGGATTTTAGAATTCGATATAAGGAGTTTTAATTGGAATTCTTTATTAGAAAGTCTATTAAAAAAACTAGAAAGTTCTATGTATTTGCAAATTCATATAAATGATATTCTATGTAAATTAAATATAGGTGTTTATATATATATATATATAGTTAGATAATACTATATGGTTTTTAATATATAGAAAGATATAAATATGTCTTTTAATATATGTGTTTTAGATTGTAATAGTTAAGTAGTTAATATGTAAGTGGATGAGTTAGAAATTGTTTTCTATTAGATCAACTAGTGTTGATGTTAGAAATTAGCATAAGCACACTTATTTAATGTATCTCATTTAATACATCTTTGATTTTAATATTACTGTTTTAAAACTTGGTGTGAGATCTAGATTGTGTAGGAATCATTAACCATGCCCTTATGTAGAATCATGACTGTATTAAACTCATTCTTCTCCCACTTAGTCTTGAGAATGGCGAGTTGGAATATTTGTGTGGATTTTTGCATATAGGATTTGATGAAATAGGTTAGATTCCTTATAGGATCTAATTATTAGTTGAATTAATGAGTTTGAATAAATTTTCTATTCAATTATAGAAAAAAAAAAGATTCTTAATATTTGTTTATGCAATTAATAATAAGATTATAGATAACTATGGTGGGTTTTTCAAGCCAAGAGGAAAGAGCATTAGTGTTATGGAGAAAAGCTATAGGGAGGAATATTTGTCTGTTGGCATGAGTTTGTGTTGCATGAGAAAACTTGTGATATCCTAAGAGATAGTTTCCTTAATATTTTAAAATGAATTTATGTATATATATATTGTTGTGAAAAAGTACCTTAGTTGTGTATGATCGTTCCTCATTAATGTAATACTTTAGGTAGTCGATGAATTTTAACTTGTGTTGTTGATCAATAAATGATTGATATGGTTTCAATTCTAATCACTTATTGCATTGGCAAATCAATTGGGACTACCCTAGTAGAATTAGGTCTAATCCCTAGGGTTACATTACCTTGAGATTTGTGAATTCTTGTGTATTGAGTAAATAAAGTTAAATAAAGTGATTAGAGATTACTATTTAGTATAGCCAATAGGTATGAAAGAATTATATTCTCACCTTAGGGCTCGATACTCTTGTTTGCTCGATCGACATCAAAATCCTTATTGATTATCCTATCCTAGGTGATCCTTATTTGTGTGAGGATGGTAAAATGTGAAACTATATCAATTAATGGGAAAATGTCTAGATCATGGAATTAATATATTAGAATAATGATATTTATCCTTATATTGTAGGTTGAAGACTATCATAAAGATTGAATAAGACTTATTTTCTAAATAGAAGTATTTTCATTAATGATTAGTATTCTACAATGAAATATAGATGATTGCAAGAAATATAGATGATTGTATGAAATATAAATGATGGTATTGATTATCTTTTAATCTTGATTAAGTGGTAATTTCTATATTTTGCCTGGTACATCAATTATTTAGTAGTTTGTTACTTAAGGAATTCATAGAAAATAGTTCTCTAGAGATTCTAGATTCGTAATTGTTAATGTCTTATCTAAGAAATGTCTTCTTGATTGTTATGTGATGAATATATGCTTGTATTAGACAATATGTCTTGATTCATGGATTATGAGTTTATGGATTTGTTAAGATGAAGGCCATCTGCATACAGTTTATGTAGGATTTTTATGACTTGGGGAAAAAGTTTAATAGGTGGATTCCAAAGGCTTAGAAGAGTGTGATTTTGTTGGGGGTTGGCTATGTGTGCATCTTGTGAGTCGAATGAAATGTTCTTGAAATATGGTTACTTATTCATGTTGGTATGATACATGTGCAAGATGGTTTGTGCCTTGCTCAGTGTATTTATTCATGTGATTATGGTGATCATGCAAGATTGGAATGCCTTGCTCTATGTAATGTGAAATGATGTATATTTTGAGAAATGAGATAGTTCATGGTTGGTTAGTGGCTTTCAATGTGGGGCCGGTGCCTAAAGTGGCTGTCAAGGTAACCCATTGAAAGTTGTTAATCCAGTGATAACTCAATAATAGACTTAGAGGGTTGGGTAGTTTTCACACTAATTAAGTTAATTGCATTCCTCACCCATGCCTATAGTGCTCGCTCAGGCTAAGGATGGGATGAGAAGGCCTGGTTGGCATGATCAACTTCTTTGTCTTTATGAAAGGAATGTTGGTTCAGCATGTGTCACCCGATGGGGCCGGCGTGGTAAGAGACTGTTAGGGTAACCCATGGATGGGGGACCAACATCTAGCTAGAGACTATCAGGGTAACCCATGTTAGGACCATGCAATGACACTCATCCCTACTGCATTCTAGCATTCCCTAATGGATTTTCCCCTTTCATTATGTGATTGCCTCTAGAAGTGTTGTTGAGTTACTTATGTTAGTTACCTATGTTGTAATGGAGTCGTGTGTAGTCCTTGTTTCTTTCAGACTATTTTCTACCTGACTATCTATTGTCATGGGACCTCATTGTTATCTCCTAGCTCAGGGGGTGGACCTCAGGGTTCCACATGTTGGGTGGATGAGCTATACTCCATTGGTTTTCCAGTATCATGGTTCGTGTGCTGAATAGATATTCCTCTCCAGTTCCAGTACTGTATCTATATTTGAAGACTTATATTGTACTTCACAGATCCAGATTTGTGTATCTATGATATTCATAATGTAACTTTGATGTAATCAGACATGAAAGCCTTGTATCTATGTAGTTATGTATCATGATCTCCTCTATACTTGTATACATTCTTGGTTAAAGAAGGATGTAAGTGTTCTAACAAATGATGATAGTGGATTTTATGACATTCAAGATGAATTATGTATGTTATTGATCTATGTTTACTTTCCTTAATGCAGTTGTGTTTCCCTAGAGATGTTAGTAAATTTAATGTAACTAGTTGATAATACATCTAGTGATTATTACTTTTACTTGGTTTTAAAAAAAAAATCTACACTTTATTGCATAGTTAAACCTAACTCTCTAGGGTTGCATGATGGGGCTTTACACAACTCTAGACAATCTTCTAGCTAAGTATGATCATTCTAACAGGTTATGCAATCTAGACATAGTGAACCAACTAATACATGCAGAGACAAATTCATCACTTTGGCCAAAGTTTCTTTATAAATAGACATTTGCAATAAATGTAGTCGTGTGTTCACACACCTCTAACTTGACTTGGAAACTACCACATCCTACAGTTTGACTTGGTTGACTAGTATATATAGACATAAATTGTCTTGACTAAACTCAAATCCTAGTCAATCTAACTTAATTTAATCCTTAATCTAGGATATACACAATATATAGGTTTAGGTGACTTTAATCTTTAGATAGTCCCTCTTTTCATACTTGCAAATACTAGGGTCTACGAATTCCTATCATTCTACTCAATGACCCAAAGATTGAGCACTCTTGTGTAATATATCAAGTTTTGACTCTATCATGAAATCATTTAATTTATCATAAGTGCTTCTTAGACTCTTCCTAAATTATACTTTTCTTGATCTATGGTTTCTCGACCATTCACTATCGACCATAATAAACAATAGACTAATTCAATGTTATAACCGATTTAAGAGTTTGCAAGTTTTCTTAACCCTTCTGGGTCAAATCTAGGGATTTAACTTCTCTATCCCAACACATTGGATTATCAAATACTCTTGTTTTCCAAAGGTAAGAATTTATAATAAGATAACATGGAAATGATAACCTATAGTCTTCTCTTGACCAATTGGCATTGTTTGAATTCATATTTCTCATAACATGTATAAAAATAATACACAAGGTATATCCTCATTCATATAAGATGTTAATGAATACTATCATTATCATAGCTAATCTTTTGACTAAGTTCAATCTTTCAACCTAAATAGGTTTGAGTCTAAAAATATAATATTTTCGACCTCTTGATCTTCGTAAGTCCATTGACTTTCAGTAAAGGATAGGTTATGTCTCATATATAACTTCCTTTGAACATCATGATAATGCTTATCATTATTTGTATAATGCATATGTGATATTATATCACTATAGTTAGGTGTTTTCAATGATATCAATATCATTTATATATATTCTATATAAGTGAATATCAATCACCATAACTTTTGATTATAAACATTAAAACTTATGCATATAAATCATTGGGAAATCTGAATCTATCACTAACTTTCTTTAATCTTACTCATCTTGATTCCTAGGTTATATCTAAGTTCTCGCAAAGGTCAGTCTCTGCACTTTATATATATAACTTAAACTAGTTATATCATTGTGACATTAATAGTAAATGGCCACTATACTTTGTATTCAAAAAGTGATAACCAAATTAATCTTTTCTCTACATTTTATATGCTAGATTTCTACTCAGATTTGATGTTTTGACAGCTAAAAGAAACCTATGTTTTCTCGAGTAGACAAGGTTAAATGACAAGTTTCTATTGATTGTAAGCCTCTATGTAAACAATTTTATTCATAACATTCTTTCATAACCCTATTTATATCAAAGCAACAAAGTTCTCTATGGGTTCGATGATACAAAATGATGGTATGAGCAACTCATCTTCTATAGTAATCCTTCTGTGAACTATAAAATATATTTGTTTATCCTTTGTAGTTTTATACTGCTATTCCATGACATTTTTACTGTCTCCCTAATAAATTTGAACTCCATTATCACAAACACTTTGAGTGTAGTTTCATAGCTTGACAAGATAGTATTTCTTTATTTCATATGTATCTATGTTTACATAGTTGCTATGACCATAATATCACTACTTTGTAAAACTCTGTATTCTTTGCTATATGAAATCATAACTCTGTATGTTCATACAAAATGGAATTATCATAGTTTAATAATGGAAATAATTATTTGTAAGAGATATCCTTACCTCAAGTGTCGACAGTTTCCCTCTGCTATTGAGCTAACTCTATGCCTTCCTCTATGTTTTCTCTCTTTCCCATGGATTCTTGATGATCATAAATCTCTCTATGTTCACAAAGTCTTTCACTGTGAATTCTATATGATAATAAAGCTCTGTGTTCACCTAATATTTCACCCCCATTCGTATCCCTCAGGATTCCTGATGAGAAAACAAGCTCTCTACTTTTAACTGAGTCTTCTGCATAACATGTGCCTCCTGCGTATCTACCAACTAAGCTAAGATCAGTTCTTTAAGGCTACGGATATCCTTCCTACATTTAATCCTATAAACACTCTGCAATGGCATGTAGGAAAATGATGGAGTTACTGGTCATAAAGACCACTCCTAAACTATTTGAAACTCCTCCTTTCTCTCCATAACCAACATGGAGGAAAGGAGTTGAGTGCCCACAAGAACATGAAGTGGTTTGAATTAATTTTGCAACTATACCACGTTCCCCTAAAATTATCAACAACTCCAAAACCATTGGTTTAAACTTATAGTTCATACTAAATAGATATTAAACAACAAAATATTGGTGTATACAATGTATACTTACGTTGTCTCTAACACACGATAAGATATGAGAATGGGGTCGAGGTATTCTCCCCCTCTCAAAATTGATTAAACATCAAAATAGATAAAATAACATAATAGAATTCCAATTGGGAATTTATGATAATAAAGTAGTTTAACTACTAGTATTTATTTGTTCTAGTAATATAACTTTATATTACTTCACACAAAGAAATAAAGACTATCGATCATTCCTTGTCAACTGTCATGTTCTAACCTAACTTGGTTTTCGTCAATAACCTTAGCTTAATGGATCTAGTTGACAATTGACGATTTATCAAGTCAGAACCAAACGTAGACCAATTGGTCAAACATAACCTACCATACTCAACAAAGGTTCACTAGACTGTGAAAGCATGAGACTTAGATGGAAAACAATTTGTTCTTATCTATAAATCTATACTTTTCTCTTTGATGATGCTCTCCCTCTCTTTCTCAGAGGGTGGTGCTGTCCCTCTCTTTCTTAGAGGGTGGAAAAAGTTGTTTCCTGGTTACAACTTGCAATCACCAAACTGGGATTAGTGCATCGTTAGTCAATCCATAAACCTTATGAATAAATAATCATGACATCTTATAATCACATGTCTAAATTCTAGTCATATAAACATAAACTCATGATATCATTGATTTATCTTGACATTTTCACATAACATAAAATCATTAATTCATGCATAATTAACTACTAATTACGTTCAAGTAAAAAGTAAATCATAATTAAAATTTGGGGTGTGATAATTAGGTATTTAAAAATAATTGATATACACTACTTTTTTATGCTATAGATTGATGCAAGCACTCCAGTCCAAGGACAAACCTCTCTTGATGATTCTAAGCATCACAAGCAAGAACAACATGATGTCATGCCCACATTTTCCATGCGGTCACAACACGCATCACTCGTGTCATGTCCGCATCTGTCATGTGGTCATGACACGAAATATCAAAAAAAATTCTCATGCTTCCCCAGAAACCCCCTCGCATGCGTAAGCATGCTCGGCGGTGTACGCTCAAGGCGAAAACACTACAGTTGTCAGCAGGGTACAAAGTACATCTGCGTTCATCTTGACGCACACAGTCCAACAAGGGGGTCTCCACGACACAGTTAACGTCGCTACAAGGTTTGTAATTTCAAGGTTCCCAACCCTAAATCTTGGCAGATTTCGGTAGCATAATGCCTCACGGCATAAGTGGGAATTATACAACACTAAACTTCTTACGGGGTTCTCTGAGAGTATAACAACTTCCCACGATGCCTTATTCAATGTGAATTTACACTTGATTTCCCTATTTGGTCATTTTTTAACAAAGCACAATTTTCTGTGTCGATTCTCATTTCCTAAAATATACTCCTCCTACGGACTTAGTATTCTCAACAAGGTCATTCATTTGCCCTCTCTTCCGTTTCTCTGGATCTTAATTTTGATTGTATTTCTATCGCGTTCACCTTAACTATTTCTCTGAAGTCTAGTTTGCTTATATTTCAATCTCTCTCTTTTGGTTCCTACGTTTTCTTTATGTTTATCCTGTCCTTTCTTCATGTTCTTCATCAATTAGAGTTATCACTATATTTCTAAATTACATTACTCCTAATTCCTAGATGGACTAGATCACATAAACTAGTTTACTACTTCGCTGGACTCCGTCTCTTAGTTTTCTCCACTCTCGGATTCACCTCTACGTTTGTAGTAATTGCACATTAATCTTGTTCCTAAGCAGGATTATCGGAAGGGTAGTTCTACTTAGTTCTCTTATCCCAGTTGGGAAATGCCGCACATTTTCTCCTCTGTGTTTTCCAATGTTAGTTTTTCTTCTTCCTTCTCTATTTCATTTTTTTCTCAATTGGACGTTTACTAACTATAGTTGAGTTTAAAATGGCCCCACGTGGAATGCCTGAGATGGCTTCTTTACATTTATTTCCAGTGTTCTTTTTAAAAGAGAGACGCATAATTTTTCTCTTCATTTTTCCTGATTATTATTTTATGATAATTGTGAAACTTCCGAGAAACTCTTCTTAAAATACATTATACATGTATATATGTGTTTATAATATTTGTTTTTGTTTACATTTACAGTTTATTCTCCCTTTGTAATTATTAATCTTCCTCTTTTAAGATTTCTTTTTTTTTATATATAAAATATATATATATATATACATATATATACTTATACAATTATTTTCCGTTGTTATATTATAAAAGAGGCTCTCCTCTTTATATATATATATATATATATATATATATATATATATATATATATATATATATATATATATATATATATATATATATATATATATATATATATATATATATATATATATATATATATATATATATATATATATATATATATATATATATATATATATAAGTATATATATATATATATATATATATATATATAAGTATGTATATATATATATATATATACACATACTTATACAATTATACAATTATATTCCATTGTTATATTATAAAAGAGGCTCTCCTCTTTATAAAAAAACCAAACCATGGAAACCTATCATAATTTATTTGGTTATTTTGCTTAACAATTAAAACCCTAACTGTTGGTTTTTTTTGTGTTTGATGCAGGGCGCAGGGGGGGGGGGGGCGGCGTCCATGGTGGAGGTGTCGCAGGGGCGGTGGAGTGGATAGGAAGCAGAGATGGGGCACGGGAAAGAGGGCAGAAGGGGAGCAGAGTGTAGAGCTTTTAGGGAGGGGAGTGGGCGGTGTTTGGGCCGCGCAGAGAGTGGCGGGGCAGGGTCCGTAGGCAAGAGATGAGGGGGAGCTGCAGCGGAGGCAGTGCATTGGTCGCGGGAGGAGGTTGCCCGTGGGGTGGAGGCCTGTCGGGGGATGTGGGGAGTACCGCGGATGGTGGTGGCCGCGGGTTAAGGATTGGCGGGGGTGTGGGGAGGAGCGGAGCCCCCACCCACATCCCACTACGTGGGGTGTGGGTGGAGGCTCTGCCCCTCCCACACCCATTCCTACTATTGGGGTGGGGGTTTCAAACCCCCCCACCCCTATTACATTTCACTTATTATCATTGTGTTTTGTTTAATCCTCTCTGTATTTTTTTTTAAATAAACACAGCGAATACAACTTTTTTTTGTATATTTCTTTTCATTTAAATTTCATTTTGTATCCATAATTTAATTCAATATTTTAATGTAATATGCACAATTTAAAATTTATAGTTAATATATATATATATGTTCCTCTTTCTTCAATTCGTTTAATTCACTTATTCACCAATTAATCTATACGGTATTATTGGATGGTAACAAGTAATTTGTAAGTTAAATAACGGCTTAACTTTATAATGAATAAATTAATTTAAAATGAATGAATTAATCTAAAATGAATTGCAATTTCAATGCATCACCAAAACGTAACAATATTCAGAAATCTACATACAAGGATAATTAAAATTTATTCCTTTCCTAATCTAATTTAGTTTCAAGCCAATAATTTTTCTCTAAAGTAGTAGGTGTGAAATAAACTTCAGTTAAACTCCTAATGCATAATTTTTTTTATCTCAAGTGCTATTTCAATAACAAAGTTACAACTTCATATAATCTACAAGGAACTAATATTTTCACTAGTTTTCCAATAACATAAATTTGATTTTACAACTTGATATATATATTTTTCCTTTACAATTAGCTTTCAATTCTACTAACATGATTGTAAGAAATAAACAATTCTAGAACCAAAATTTATTTTCCTATTTTCCTACCAAAATGGTAACAATGTAATAACATGAAGAATTACAACCGATAGTACATCAAGGGGGGAAAATTTTCTTTCAACTCCCAGTAACAAGTTTCACAACAACAAAGAGATAAATCTCTCCTTGTGGCAATCTACAAGGAAGGGGCTATTAAAGACCCAACTCTCCTTCAGAGTAAAGACAAAGTAACATTTTTTTCTCAGATCCAGTATCATCCTCCTAAACTTCTCAACAATCTCCCAGAAGCCTGCAAATCACACAAGAGAAGAAAACAAAACCACACAAGTTGCTCTCCTCCCTACCGTAGACCCGCAAGAGGGTCACCCCCAAACTAGGGAGATCATACTCACACCTGGGTAACTCAAGCAATCCACTTCACAACAGGGAACAACAACAAACCCAAAACACACAAACACCCGTAGGTAAATTACACAACATGAAAACTCAACTACAGTGAGCTTTACAAGGGGCAGGAGAGTGGACACACTTGACTCCAGAGTGTCACCCTTATAGATAATATAACCAACACAATTTCTCTTGGCCTCAAACCTAATTTGATAACAACTTCTCCATAGAGTTCGTATTTGGACTCTCAAGCCAAATGACACAATTCTTTTCAAGTCATCCACACATACCCTCAAGGCTTTCAACATCCCAAAAGAAGAAACTAGGTATGCACCCAAGGAGGATCACTCCTCCCCTACCCCACACTTGATGAGCATTTCTCCCAAGTGGGAGAAGCTCTGTCAACAACCCGACAACAGTTCCCACAAAAACAAATCAAAAACACAAACAAATAAACAACTATCACACACTTTTCATACCACATTCAGATATATGAAAGAAAGGTAAAAACAAACCAACCTTACAAAGCCCTTCAAGGATGAAGCTGTTGTAGAGCTCCACTAAGATCTTCTCCAACCTAAGCCACCAAACTCCCTCTCCCTTTTCCTCTCTAAGCAAATTTTCTTGGTAAAAAAATAATAATAAAAGAAAACTCTCCAAAATTCAACTAACTCCCTCCCCATCCCAAAATGGGATTCAAATAACCCAAATCCTCTCAGTTTAGAGGAATGGGGAGGTGACACTTGTCACCTCCTTACTCTTCCCCAAACCACTATTATGTCCCAAGGGATGAGTGATGGCTTATGTCACTCACCCATCCCTAAAGTCCTCCTTATCCCTCTCCTCATGTCATTTCTCTTACGCATGGGAGAAATAAAAGGAGTTAAGGGAGGAAAAGACAGGTGACCAATGCCTCTTCTTCCTTCCTTCATTATGGATGACCACACAACTCATGGGGAATCTCACTAAGGGTGAGGGTGACTTCAAGTCAATTCCTCCATAATTGATGGGTTTGTAGTCATCTCTTACCTTGGAGATTGAAGAGGGATGGGTTGGTGTTGGTACAACCCATCCTATCCCCCCCATACCTCCAATTTTCGCCACTTAACTTCAGGGGGAAGTTAAGATGACCATATGGAGGTTACTCAAGGGTTACCCATGCTAAATGGGGCCCTGGACCCATGGGGTATAACCTAGGGTCAACTTTAACCTACTCAGGACACCCAAGGTCAAGGTAAAGCACAAGAAAAGGCCTCAAAAATTTGAATAAAAGAAAGAAATTCAAATTCAATCTTTTTACAACACAAATCATAATATAGTGTTACAAGGGGGTAAACCTAACCCATTCGACCTTATGAAAGACCACATTACAACACCACATCAAACACAGAGTGATCTTGGTTCCTCGTGGAACCAGATTGGCTTAACAAGGAATAACAATAACAAGGTGTGGAATGATCTCCGGAATCTATGGTTTGATTAGTAAATCCTGCACACTAAATTACAAGATCAGTTTCACATATAATCATCATAGCCGAAGCAACTTAAAAACATGCATTACCATGACATAGTTCTAAATAGCATAAATGAAATCATATTACAATTTTCCATCATCACCTAATTAACTTTTTTGAAATGTAAACTTATCCAAACACCACCCAATTAGTTTTTCCGTTATCATAATAAAGTTTAATAGTTTGACAAATCCGAGAACTACTATCCCACAAATATAAAAAGTATCAATAACAGTAATGTAAATAGTCACAAGAACAGAAGTAAAAAGGGTGGTCCTCACACATGACTACTAGTATGTTATAAGTGGGGTTTATGTTTTGTCATTTTAAAATAATATCTTTTAGTTACATAGTTTGGCATAGTATCTAATTTCTAATTTGTATATATAGGTTGACTTACAATATAGTCAAGGGTGTAGGAGATTAGAATGACACAATATAACAACTAATTCAAGGGATCAAGGTTCACTTTATAGTCAGGAAAAGCGAGGACAAATGTTTCATTAATAGTCTTTGTTACTGTATATTAAGCTCACTTAGGGTAGGGCTATTTTTAGTCTTTTGGCTTTTGTTCTTTTCTATTTAAGCACATGCCAAAATTAGGAGTCTCAGTGCTTTAATTAACATGTCTATGTTTAGAATAGGTGTCTAGGGTCACTTATCTTAAGTAGTTGCATGCCTATCTTCAAGCCACTATTATTCTCAAGCTTGCTTTCTTATTTTTAGCACATCTATTCTTAGGAGACTTGTGACTATATGTACTTGTTCATGTGAGCTAATAGTTCATCTAATTATTGCTTTGCATATTTCTTTGTTTTGGTATTACAAGAGTGTGTGATTGTTAAGCTCTCGTTACTCATGTCAGTACTTGTATCCTTCCATTCGATCCTCATTTCCGACATGGTATCAGAGCAAGTTTGGTAAGGTTGTGAATCTGGTAATTTGTATTATCAAATTTTTTGGGCATAGAATTCAATTTTGTGATTTCAAATTTTAGAGCAAGCTTGGGCTTATCTAAGGCAGATTGAAGGCGAGTTTTGGAAGATAGATTGAAGGCAAGTTTTGGAAGGCATATTGAAGGCAAGGTAATGCCTACATGAGTTTCTCCTTGACTACACCAGACACAGGGTTTTCTCCCTACTGATGTCGTGCTCTCTCACAACTGCAAATACTAACCCCATCTTCATCTTCAACATGAACATCATCTTTAGCATGGACTATAAGGGAGCCTTCCTCTACTCTAGGGAAGCCGCCAATAGAGTGGTCAAAGAGGCCACCAGAGGAGGCATTTTTTATGCTCTTGGATGCATTTACTCTGCATTTGAACTCTTTTTTTCTATTGTGGATGCATTTAAACCTGCATTGGATGCATTTTAACATATTTTGGAGGCATTTTCCACTATAGAGGCATTTAAACCTATTTTGGAGGCATTAAAATCTATTGTGGAGGCATTTAAATTATAGCAGGCATAGTGGAAGTGTGGAAAGACATCAAAAAAGGGGTGTTTTTGTTTGGAGAAGAGGCTTGAGCACTCAAATCACCTCAATGCCCCACAATTCACCTAGAAATCTACCAAATTGACCCTCCAGACACCAAATTGCCCCTGTAAACAACAAATCAAAGGTGAATCGATCTATTTTTTTCTTGATTTTGTAGATTTTCACCCAGTTAGGGTACATTTTCTACCTAATTCATCCAGCACTATGCTTTTTTTAATTTGAGGATTTTTTAAGAAAAGCTATATATTTAGATTTAATTTTTTTAAAAAATTGCAAAATTAAAAGTTCTACTCCTTGTAAAGTTTATTCTATCCAAATAGTTTTTGGCAAATTAAACTAAAAGTGTATTTAAATTATGTAATAGGCATTTTTTGCCCACACACTACTTATAAAGTTCCACAACTGTGGGGGTATTCAAAATAATCATAGGGCATCTTATTGGGTTGTGTTGTCTTCTTCTTTTACACGTTGCTTGCAACATGGAGTCTAATTAGTCTATTCCTCCATTAACCCCATTTACTTATCACAACTAGAAATCTAAAATTCAACTCATGTTAAAGAACAAAGGGCTATAAAAGGTTACAATGGGTGATGAGTGTTGGGTAGCACTCATCTAAACATGCCTTTTTACTTCTTTTTTTCCCTCTTTTCATTCTGTCTATCCTAGTATTTGCACTATAGAAAATGTAAAGTCTTGTTTTAATGATGCTAATAAGAGATGAATTGCTGAAGATTATTGTTTTGATGAAAAAACTTATGTTGCAGTGAAACTGATGAAATTATCCAGAAAAATCTCTTTTTGGGTTTCACAAGTGTTATTACACAAGTGGAAGGCAATTTTGAAGAACTCCAGAGGTAATCCTAATCATCTTCAGAGCCTAGTATGAAGGACATAATAATAATCAGGATTTTATAGTAGTATTATTTAATTTCATTTTTAGAGTAGAACTTATACTTTTGAATAAAACATACTTTGATAAGATTGGATTAAAGAAGAGCTATGTTGTTGCATTTCTATTCTAAATTTCTTGTTTAGCCTTTGGTTCTGAAGGTGTGGAGCAAGGGCCCACTCCCGCCAGTAGACAAAAGGCTAGTATCTTTACTTCATTGTCTTATTTGCAGTTTTCATTAGAAGTATAATTTTCCTGCTTTCATAATATAGGTCAATTATTGTCTAAATAAATTTGTTTCTAGTAAATGCATGTTTCTAGCTTTTGTGTGAATTACATAGATTCTTTCAGCAATTTATTGGGTAAGTGCACAAAGATGAGGGACCAAAATGGGGTCTTAAGTTGCCACTTTTTTTCTGAAATAAGGAATTATTGATGTTGCATGAGAAATTGAAGATAGCTACACTCAAAATTTTAATATGGAGCAAAAACAAGAGTTGTAGTGCCTAAGGGCCCACTCATGTTGTTTGACTTATTGGGAATTATTTATATCAATCCACCACCTTTTTTGTTTTTTCAACATAGAAGAACTGATTTTGCATGTTTTTGGAGAAAATTTGATTATTTAAACTGAAAGTTTCATGTTTCATGTGTGATATTCTTTCAAAACTAATTACCATTGATATATAGATTGAATTTGATGATATATGTTTGTTTTTTCCATAAATTTAACTAATCCTATTCTAGAATTATATAGAATTCATAATCAAACTTGTGAAAAAGAAGAATTTGAGGATTTTGAAGCCATATTTTGGAGAATTGGTCAACTCCAATATCGAATTCTAAGGTATGTTCAACTTATGTCCATTTTAATTCACATATATGTGTTCTTATGTTCTTTATGTCTTTATGTTTTTTGTGTTCTTTATGTTCTAAGATATATATGTGTCTAGGTATATCAGTTAGTTCACTCAAAGATACTCCAAATTGCTCATGTTTCCACCTTGTTTCGGCCCTTCATGCCTTCATTTCACCTATTTTCAGCTATACAAGAGAAAAACATTATCAAATACTTCATAAAATAATTTTAGTGAACAATTGTTTGTCATACTCATATTCATGATCAATGGAGCCAAAATTGATTTTGGAAGACTTAATTTTTGCCCTAGGATGATATCAAAGGATTTATTCCTTAATACATGCATAATTCAATTTATTTAATAGAACCATGCAATGGCTTGAATCTTAGACTATCCTATGCCCTCTATTATGACAATCCTATTTGTCTCTATTGATCATTTAGACATAATTGTTAGGTGTCCTTTTGATAACATCTCCATGCATGTTTCATAGTATGAATTCTCTTGGAGAAGGTTGGAGGATGTGGAGACCTCTTTAGTGTCTCGGGCTAGGACATTCCTTATGCACCAATTCATAAATAAGTCACTTTTAGTCAATAGAATCCAAAATACATCCACTTGCAATCATGGATTAGTTAAGGACAGCTAGGTGGTAAATTTGTTGCCATTTACAACTTCACAAATTTCGTGTCTTATCTTGTCCTCCTTAATTTTTTCCATGGATCTCCATCATTGTCTTCATGATTTGTATAATTCATCATGTCATAGTGGCTTCATCATTTGATAATTATCTAATCACAATAACCCTAGATGGCTATCCCTCGGACTACTCTGTCAATTGCACACTATGTATTTCAGCAATTTAGATTTCCTTCATGTGTGTTTCTATGGTTTGCAATGTTAGGATAGTCGTATGTGAAACTTATTGAACATAATTAAACTCCATCACACCACCTCAAATGAATTCAAATGCAATCCAAATTTCATTAATATGACTATCCTTTTGAATAAATCAGTTATGGCATGACAATCCTTTATGAGCACTTAGTCTTGTTCTTCTTCAAACTTTCACCTTTTGTCTGTATTGAAAAATCTCTAAAATAATCCTCTTAGAACCTTACAAATAAAGTTATGACTGTTATGACTACCCTCATAGCTATGACAATCTTATTTGCATCTTAATATGATAGTTGAATGTCTCCATGTGATGAACTTGTCTAGGATATCTGTCTGCAACACCCATCCTCACATTCATTCTCATTGCAAAGATCAACAACACTCCTTATCAAGGCATTTGTATCTATTCATGATTATCCTACTTGTGTTGGTTATGACAACAGATTGTCTCCTTCTTCAGAGTGGCCTTTATGGCAATTTAGCTTATGCACATGGTTATCTACTTGAGTTTGGCATTGCCATATTAATGAGTGTTGACTTCAATAATTGTCTCTTGATATGCCTTCTTCACTCTCTACACTAATCCAAAGTATAATTTTGTCACTACTATTCACAACATATTTCATGATACTTTCTTCCTTTTTGCCATTATTGTGACAATTGAGGCATGACTAGGGAGTAGCTGAATGACATCTCTTCTAGTCTTCTTCCTTATTTCACAAGCTTGTAGGATCTCATGAGTCACTTGACCCATACTTCACTAGAATAATCTTGAGGTGTGGAGAGATTTAAATTCATAGATAGGGTATTGACAATTTGCTAAACAATTTCAAAATGTTGGTTAGGACAGTCCCAAGCATGGAATTTTGATAGGTTGCCTTTCTCTATGGAATTGAGGCTATGGTTTTCTTCCAAATACCCTATATGTAGCCCTCCCCTATACTAAAAAATAACTTCTTATTTACTCCCATCACCCCCATCACAAAATCCTCTCATCCCCATAAAAATATCCCCTTCCTATCACTATCCTTGCACATACATCACATAGGTCACTAAGTGATACAGAGTAGGGTGGTTGTCTTCAAACTAACTCAAACAACACTTTGTCAAAGTCTTAACACCTCAAACAAAGTGGTTTCCTTCACAAACTACCACTAGGTCTTGTAGGGTAGCAAACTAACCTTTTCCAACATAATTTCCTAACCAAAACTCATACCCAGAATATGAGCACAGATTTGAGTACCCTTTTTGACCCTACTCAACATATCAATAAATCAAGTCTAGTTGTTTTGTAACACAATGATCAAAAATCTATTTCTACGCTTTGAATGAGGGCTAATTTGCCTTGTTTAAATGGGTCACAATGAGACTTTCAAAACCCAGACTTCAAATCTTCACACCAACACCTTAAACATGTCAAAAATGGTATGTTCAAACAATTCCAACCATTACAAACCTTTTCCCAAGATCTTTTCTACAAACCCTAACTCATTTGCACATTTTATACCCAAAAACATGAGATTTTCAGCCTAGGGCATCAACAAACTTGCTCACAATGCCTTCCCCTGCTCCTGCAACATTGTAGACACCAAAAACACCCTAACCCCATCCATTCCACCAAGTTTCATGAGATTTCACTAGAGGAATGATGGGTTTTACATTTTTCTTGCCTTCAATGTAGTTAAACAAGGGTTTCAAACCAATTTTAGGAAAATTGTTATAAAATGCTCAAATCTCTAGGCCTAATTGCTTTCAAACAAACTTGGTAGTAGTAGTTATAACTTTTTTCATGGGTTAGGAAAATGAACTACAAAATGATTTTTAGAAGTTACGAACCTTGTGCAAGAATTAGCAAGAACATATGAACATGAACATAAGCTCACACATGAACATAGTTGTAGTCCTTCACTTGAAATGCCTCAAAACAACATTCACTAATAGTCATAGTGGAATGACATTTTTATACTCTTTAAAGGGCCCCATTTATGGATCACACCTTATCAATATAAAGAATTTTAATCCCCAAATCTCACCAAAGCATGAAATGATAGTTTTCTTGCAAAAATAGAGGAAATGAGCACCACAACCTATTTGACAAATTGTTACAACTCACTTTGATACCACTCAATCTATAAAAAATATGATGGAGATTATGTATTATACTTCATCAACATAACAAAATTTTAGAGAAGAGAGTTATCTACAAATATGGACATACAAGCATCAAAATAAGCCATAAGGTGAAATGAACTCCTCATCCAATATATCCATAACTAAAAGTACATATAGGCCTTCACATAGTTCATAGAATAATGTTAAAGAGCTTGAAACCTTCCTAAGACCTACCTTTTCTATTACAAGATACTCTCATCTATTCATATAGTTTGTATAATAATAAGAACACATTCAAGAGATCGCACCCATGGAAATCCACACTATTAGCCTCTACATGGGTTTTATATAATGGAATTCAACTTCCATGGGGATTCTAAGGATATTCTAAACCTACTCATGGGCTCTCATAGAATCTTCACCTCCATGATTTTTGGTATTTCCATGGACCTTGGATGCCAAACTATCCCTCTCTAATGCTCTTCACATGTTAATTTTCCTCCTCCTCTTGCTTCTATATTTTTTAGCAATTATATAGACCTCATACAAATGAATTAGATGAATTTGGGAATCAAGAATGCCAAAGGACATATTTTTAATGTGTGCAGACCTAGTTCTTTTAATGCAGAGTAGGGGTAGACTTGATGGTTTATTCACAAACTCTCCTATTAAAGATACCCTTTATGCCACTTGACAACATATAAAAATTTTGGATAGGGTTGTTTTGGAACAAAACCCTCTAAAATTGACTGCTACAGTTCAATTAGGCCTAATTAGGATAGCAAATGGGCTTTTTCTAACATAACTTGTAGGAAATAACTCAAACCCATGAACTAAAAATAGCTTTGTATACCTATTACCCTCTTACACAACATACTTCAAATGTAGGTGAGGTTGTTTTGTAACTCAAGCCTCTAAAATTGATTGTCCCGTTTTGGTAAAGGCCTAATTAGGCTTGTTTCCACTAGGCAACTATTGTTTCTACCATCTCCAACCCTCAACTCTACATTCCAAAGCCATCCACATGTCATATGGGATCTGCACATACAAATTCCATCAACTAGAATGGGTTCCAATCACATTTTCTACAAAACCCTACTTCTATACACCTTTTACACCTAAAACATGAAGTTTCACTGCTTAGGGCATCAATAAACTCACACTTACCACCATCCCCTACTACTACCACTTCATGGACACAAAACCCTACCCATATACACTCATTCACATAGGATTTTAAAGACATTACAAAGCCTTTCACACATGAACACAAGCAAGAAATTTGGGAGTTTTCTCATGATCTTGATGTTGTCAAATCAAGGAATTTGAGTGCTTTTTGGGACAGTTTTTTGGTCTATCATATCTTTTAATGATTTTTGTCCTATTTATGATTCAACTTTGATCATGGTCTATCATATCTTAATTAACAAGGATAGCGATGACTTTCATGAAATTGGAGCTCCTAAAGTGATGCAAATCGCCAAACATGAGAACTTATTTCGTATTTTTTCATTGTGACCATTATTCAATGTCATTATAAAGGTTCTAATTATCATTGTCTTATTCATCATGCTTGTATAAATCATCATCATGCTAAGGAAATGAGCAAAGACTCTAACACCAGAAGAGTGTGAAGCTGAGAATGAAAGGAAAAGAGAAAGAATGAGGTGAATTTGGGAAAGTAGGAAATCGTCAACCATACAAGAAGACATTCCACCATTGCCAATTGAAGAGGAACATGACATGTCTAATGAAGCTAAGAGAGAGATGGAATTGGAGGCACAAATGGAATGAATGCAAAACCTCCATGTAATCAGGAAAGTGAATCTCCAAGTTGGAGGCATTCCATCATCCACAGGTCAAGTTGAAGGAACACCATCATTATCTTCTCGAATTGGAGGCACTCCATCTTTCATAGGTCAAGTAGAAGGTACATCTGCATTTTCTTCTCAAGTTGGTGGTATGCCATCATTCACACCTCAAGTTGAAGGTATGTCATTTTCATCCTTTTCACCTTCAATTGAAGGTACGTCATCTATCCCATCTCAAGTAAATATTGAAGAAATTCCTAATGTTGAGTCTACTTTACTAATTAAAATGCCTCCTAGAATTTTGCATAGGAAGCCTAAGTTTCTAATTGATATTGATGAGAATGTATTGAAGCCCATGAAGGATAAGATTCCCATGCACACTTGCCAAAGATATGCGAATAAGATATGGAAATTATTCTTTGAGAATTTAAATGAAACCGAAAGATGTCAACTCTTTGTTGGATTGATTATAAATCTGAAATTTAGGCCCACTATGAAGATTCTTGGCCTAAGAACATTGAATGCCTCAAGTGAAAAATTAATTGTCACGAATCTAATGAGTGCATATGAGAGTGTGGGTCCCACCTCATGCACCAAGGATAGTAATGTCACACGATGTGTCATTACATCAACAATTGTAAGCCAACAAACAAAAAAAGCTCACCTCATTAGAAAGACAAGTCAAGCATTGAAAATAAATAGAAAAACTCTAATGAGAGCTGTTGGAAGATGTCAAAGATTTGAGGATCCAAACACTAATGAATTGTGGGCATTCTCTGGGAAACTCCCACGGAAAGACAAAGTTATTGTTGAAGCTTTGAGATCACTAGTTGAAGACTTTTGAAAGAATTACATAAGGGTATCTCTGAATGAAAGGGATGTGGTAAGAAGGAGAATTAGTAGTTGAAACCGTGAGCCACATCCAAAGCATTTTTTGGATATGACTCAAACATAGTTTTTTGGTAAATTTCTAGAGATGTATCCTCAAATTAAAATTTCTCAAAGATATTTTGAAATGCTAAAACCTTTCTTTGTAAAAAATAAATCACACACACACTACTTGTAGATTACATATTGAATTTTCTAACCATTTTGATGTTTATTGGTCTATATGTTTAGATTTGCATACTAACAATGTGTTGCAGGATTGTGGCATACGTGCCCCACCAACTACTTCAAGAGACTTCAT
Organism: Cunninghamia lanceolata; assembly: GCA_027924645.1. Taxonomy (NCBI): domain Eukaryota; kingdom Viridiplantae; phylum Streptophyta; class Pinopsida; order Cupressales; family Cupressaceae; genus Cunninghamia; species Cunninghamia lanceolata. The sequence goes on from BSBN01000367.1 coordinate 11,604,666, forward strand.
ATCAATAATTTTATGTGATAGAGAGGAAGGTCAAATATTCTATAGGAAATTATGCTTGGATGGCACATGTCAACATTGCAGTGGCTTGTAATGTATGCCAATATGTGCACATAGGGAAAGAACACATGCGGTTGGAAACAAACTAGTAGAGTTCAGCAAGTATAAAATAGTGGCATACATTACAAAAGATGGTAAAGAAGAAAAGAGGTGTGAATATGTTATTCAAAAGATTCCAGTGTATCAGTTTATGTCTATATTTCATGACAGTATAGTGTATGAGTATGTAAGACATGCCCATAGAGCTCAATGGTTGGACTTGCAATTCAAGTTATGCAAGGACACATTTCCAATTGGTGGCATTGTTTTAGTCGTCGACTTTGCAGAGAACTATAGTCTACAGCCACAGTGTGAGGTGCAATCCCAATATTACAACTTGAGACAAGTCTCTATATTTGTGTACATCTCATTCATTCATGCAAATGGTAGTATAGAGGATGACAGAAAGATCATAAGGGAGTATCATTTTTATATAAGTGATGATCATAGGCATTCTGCAGATTTCATGCAAGGTTTCTTTTAGGTGTTCTACAATGATTTGGCTAGTCAGCATATCATATGGTCAGATAACTGTGCATCATAATTCAAGAACTCACATAATTTCTATTGGTTGAGCAGGAGGCATAATATTACAAGTGTTCAACATATGTGGAACTTTTGTGAGGTCGAGCATGGAAGGGGGGAGCATGATGGTGCAGGAGCATGTATCAAAAGAGCCATAGCACAAGAAGAGTTAAAGTATAAAGACAATGCAAAGTTGATAGATGTAAAATCAATTATCGAGTGGTGTAATGCTTCGATGGGTCCAGGTAATGAAGGTAAGTCTTTAGTTCATAGATTTTTTTGGTTAATAGATGATACTAACATTGCACCATATGAGGACTGTTGTACACTGATAGGATCAAGTGAGCTACACTCTTTCAGAAGCTCAATTGTAGGTTCATGGAGTATCCATACGCAGAAGATGGCATGCTTTTGTTCTTCATGTACAATTCAAGGTTGGAATGGGTGCGAGTCAAAGGAGTGGGTTGATGAATGGCAGTTAAGTTATCTTATCCCACTTGACACGTATCAACCCCTGACGGCACTGCAAATGACAAAGATGGAATCATCAGTTGACTTTGATCACATATCAAATCTAGTTCAACCAGGTAATATATCTACTCGCATATTTTTTGAAATTCCTAATGTTATCTTAAACTTTATAGTATTTTTGTAATGTTGACTAATTTCATCTAATTTGCTACACATGTCATTCTAGGGCATGTTTATGCAGTTATTGCAGATGAAGATAATGAAAAGGGAACAAATTATTACTTGTGTCATTATGTTGAGGCCAAAAAGAAATTGGAGGCCCCAGTTATAGATGGAGAAAACATCGAATACCCTACAGGCTCAGTGGTTGTTACTGGAACATGGCTTAGAAGGTACCCACATAAGAGTGTTAAAGTTTGATTGTTTGAGGACTTTGACACGCATCGGAAGATTCTTCATTATTCTAACCTTGTCGTAGAAACCAATGTTCATTTGATACAATATCAAGGTAGACCTTTGAACAAGACCTTGTGGAAGGTGCATGAGTTTGACCATGAGGCAATACTTGACACAATAAAGAGTAGAGAAGACCCAGATGGTTCATTTGATTAATTTGTAAGTATGCATAAAACTTTCCTAGATGGTTACTTGTACTTAGTTTTGTATATAGATAGTAGTATGAATTGCTTCCCTCTAGTATATTTATGTTTAGTCAATTTTTCTTTTTTATGCTTATCACGTGAGGTCACAACTCCAGTCTGTCCAACTACTGACAAAAAAGCTAGAGAAAAGATGATGGAAAGTGATCATCAGATGGAGGTAAGTGATCGATTACATATGTGATGTTATATATTTCATGTACATTTTGTTATAGTAATGTGCATATTGTTTGATTGTATTAATAGGTGGAGCTGCATGAGCTTGAACTATTGAAGAGGTCTACTCGATGACAGAGAGGATGATTCATGGATTGGTTCTCCATCTTCACGGTCAAGCAAGGGCCACCAATTATTTCATAAAAATCCATAGGAAACTAGTTTTGGGATATACTTTTGTATGTTACCGATGTATGTACATACTTTTGTATATTATCGACGTATATTTTTGTATATATGCCTGTATGGCTTTGTTTGGACATGCCTATATGGATTTGTATGTAAACTAAATGTTATGTTCATGACATTATGTATACCACAGTTTATACTAAATATTTAATATGATGCACAGAGTTGTAATGCTTCAAGACAAGGCATGACTTCAATAATTATCTCTTGATATCCCTTCTTCACCCTCTACACTAATCCAAAGCATAATTTTGTCACTACTATTCACAACATATTTGGTGAGACTATCTTCCTTTTTGTCATTGTTGTGACAATTAAGGCATGACTAGGGAGTAGCTGAATGACATCTCTTCTTAATTAAGATAGTATTCTTTCTTATTTCACAAGCTTGTAGGATTTCATGAGTCACTTGACCCATACTTCACTAGAATAATCTTGAGGTGTGGAGAGATTTTGATGCAAAGTAGGGTGGATGATCACAAACTAACTAAACAACAAGGCAACAATATGAGTTTCAATCCCGAAGCTTCAACTCTTCATTCTAGGTCTTCTAACATGACATATGGGGTCTACACACAAATTTCAACCATTGACACAATCTACCAAAGCTTATTCTACAAACCCTAGCTCTTATACATCTTCTATGCCCAAAACATGTGGTTTTACAGCCTAGGGCATCAACAAACTAGCACTTGACACCGTCCCTCTACTCCTACAACATCAACAACACAAAACACTACCCATATACTTCCATTATGTCGGTTCTCAGACCATTTCACTGAAGGAATGGCTCAAAACTTCATCTACTTCACTCAAATCACTAAAACCTACGGTTTCAAAACATAGAGCAACTTTTTGCAACATAGAGCAACATTTTACAAATTTTACAATTCCTTCAAGGCTTTAATGAAACATAGATCCACTCCAGTGTGAGTTCTCGACAAGAATCCACACTCACCTTTGACAATTTGACAATTTGCTCGCCCTAGGTAAATGTCTCATGACAATCATGAGGGTTAATGATAGACATCTAGGGACTGTCCTATGGCTGCTAGTAATTCTTTATTGTAACATGATAACATGATGCTAGGGGAGGTCTCGTTTCATGTGCCAAGTGCCCCAATCATTCAGAGCAGCAGGCTACCAACAAAGTCCCTTAAGATCCCTAAGATGAAAAAACTACCAAACTTTGATGGAGCAGTTCTCAAAATTTGTGGCAACTGGGAACATTTCATTTAGACCTACAGGTGCATGTGGGGTCTATCTACAATAACCTCTCTCAGTTTCATTCAACTCTTGTCTGTTTGACCATGCTAGAACCAAACACATTCTTGCAAAATGCTTCAGTTCCATGCAGTAGAAAGGTGCTAGGAGTGACATTTTGTATTCCATAGCTTGTGGGGTCAAATGGACTATGCCAAAATGTTGGGGTGGGTGGGTAAATTTCAGGGGAGGTCTCATTTCATGTGCCAAGTGCCCCAATCATTCGGGGCAGCAGGCTACCGGTAAAATCCCCTAAGATCCCTAAGATGCAAAAACTGCCAAACTTTGATGGAGCATTTCTCAAAATTTGTGGCAGCTTGGAATGTTTCATTTGGACCTATAGGTCCATGTGGGGTCCTTCCATAATAAATTCTCTTGGTTTTGGTCAACTCCAATCTATTTGACCGTGCTGAAATCAAATGCATTCTTACAAAATGTTTTAGTTTCATCCATTAGAAAGATGCTAGGAGTGACATTTTGCATTCCATAGCTCATGGGACCAAACAGACTATGCCAACATGTTGAGGAGGGTGGGTAAATGTTAGAGGAAGTCTCATTTCATGTTCCAAGTGCCCCTATCGTTCGGGGCAGCAGGCTACCGACTAAGTCCCTTAAGATCCCTAAGATGAAAAAACAACCAAACTCTGACGGAGTAGTTATCAAAAATCAAGGTAGCTAGGAATGTTTTTTTTTTACCTACATCTACATGTGGGATCCATCTATAATAACCTATCTCGATTTCATTCAAGTCTTGTATGTTTGACCATGCCGAAATCAAACACATTCTTGCAAAATGCTTCAATTTCATGCAGTGGAAAGGTTGCTAGGTGCCATATTTTTTGTTTTGCTCATCGTGGGGCCGAACCAACTACGCCAACACATCAGGGTGGATGATTAAATGGTAGGGAATGTCTCATTTTGTGTGTCGAGTGTCCCAGTCATTTCAGGTTGTAAGCTATCGACAAAGTAGAAAGTTGCTAACACTAAAATTTTGCATTCCACAGGTCTTGGGGGAGAAATGACTGTGCCAACACATCCAAGTGGGCATGTAAATGGTAGGGAAGGTCTCATTTCATGTGCCGAGCATCCCAGTCATTCTGGCATGCAAGCTACCAACACCTAGTGTATTTCATGTTTGTCGATAGCTTGTAGCCTGGAATGACTAAGACACTTAGCGCATGAAACGAGACCTCCCCTAGAATTTACTTGCCCACCCAGATGTGTTGGCGCAATTAGTTCAGCCCCACAATGAGTAGAACAAAAAATATGGCACATAGCAACCTTTCCACTGCATGGAACTGAAGCATTTTACAAGAATGTGTTTGATTTCAGCACGTTCAAATGGACAGTACTTGAACAAAACTAAGAGAGGTTATTTTAGATAGATCCCACATGCAACTGTAGTTCAAAATGAAATGTTCTTAGCTGCCATGAATTCTAAGAACTACTCCGTCAAAGTTTGGCAGTTTTTTCATCTTAGAGATCTTAAGGGACTTAGCCGGTAGCCTGTTGCCCCAAATGATTGGGGCACTTGGCACATGAAATGAGACCTCCCTAGCATTTACCCACCCACCTTGATGTGTTAGCATAGTTTGTTTGGCCCCACGAGCTATGGAATGCAAAATGTCACTCCTAGCATCTTTCTACTGCATGAAACTAAAGCATTTTGCAAGAATGCATTTGATTTCGGCATGGTCAAATGGACTAAAGTTGACCAAAATTGAGAGACATTATTGTGGATGGAAAACACGTGCACTTGTAGGTCTAAACAAAGTATTCCCAGCTACCACAAATTTCAACAACTGCTCTGTCAAAGTTTGGCAGTTTTTGCATCTTAGGAATCTTAAGGGACTTTTGTTAGAATCTGAAAAGATTATTAACCCAGAAAACTAGTGCAAATGAATAGATATATAAACTATGAATGCAAATGATACGAAATCAAAATAGCAACACAGAGTTAGTCTCCAAGAGAGTAATGCAAATGCTAGAAGCAAAATAGCATTAAGAGGATGCAAAAGTAAAAGATATAAAATACAAGCCAGGTAGCATGCTTATATAGACTAGGAAGAGGGAGGAGGTGGCAACACCAACCAATGAGGAGCAACCATCTATCGAACTAAAGATAGCAAACTATCTTCCCAAGATAGCTAATGGATGCTCACATGTAGGAAGGTGACACCTCACAACCACTCACCTAATAAGAGATGCTTTATTAACCCAAGCGAGATTAATAGAAGTGTAGGAAAAACCAAGGAATATAGGAAAAATAAATAACCCAACTAGGAAATAAAAACCTACACTAACAGCCCCCCATAAGCGAAGCTTAGGTGGATGTAGAAATGGGTCCTGGCAAATCAAGCCTGATGAGGTACCCATGTACATAAACTTCCCCCCCAAAGAAAGAAAATCCCCCCACCCAAAATAGAGAGAGAAGAGATCCCCCAAAAGTAGAGAGAGTCAAGACTCCAAGTGAGAGGAAGAAGCCACCCAGAAGATGAAGCATGCTGCACCCCCAGCAAAGCTCGCAAATGAAGGAACTTGCTCTCAGTGAAGGGTTTGGTGAATATATCAACAACCTGTTCGGAAGTTAGACAGTAGTGAAGGTCGATGACGTGGCCATGGATGAGCTCCCAGATGTAGTGCATGTGGACCCCTATGTGTTTGGTCCACTGATGATGGACCAAATTCTGTGAGATCTGAATGGCACTCTGGTTGTCACAAAATATGACTGATGGCCATCTGATCTGGATACCAAACTCAGTGAGAAGATTTTGAAGCCAACTAGCTTTAGTGGCGGCATTCACAACCCCCCGATACTTGACCTCAGTAGAAGATAGAGCAATAGGAGACTACTTCTTTCTTGACCAACAAACAGGACCTGAACCAAGTGAGAAGCTGTAACCTGAAGTAGACTTGAGATCCTGAGAATTGCCCACCCAACCTAAATCTATGTAGCCCACCAAGTTAAGCTCAATGCCTATTGCGTAGTGAATCCCAAAACTATGAGAACCCTGAATGTAGTGAAGGATCTGCTTAGCTCCTTTCCAGTGCAACTCATGAGGCTCCTGCATGAATCGAGAGACCATGCCTATAGCATATGAAATGTCAGGTCTTGTATGAGTCAGATAAATGAGACTCCCAACAAGCTATCGGTACAAAGTGCCATCAACAAGTGGAGAAGAACACTGAGCCTTAAGTTTGACTCCAAAAAGGAAGGGAGTTGAAGCAGGCTTACAGTCAACCATATGAAACCTTGAGAGCAAGTCTAGAGCATACTTGGACTGTGTGATGGTGATCCCAGAAGAAGACTGGTAGATCTCAATCCTGAGAAAGTAATGCAACAAGCCCAAGTCAGTCATCAAAAACTTGTCATGAAGGACAGTTTTGATAGCCCCAATGGTAGATGGAGAACTCCCTGTGATCAGCAAGTCATCAACATACAGAACCAGAAATAAGAGTGAATTATCCTGCTGCAAAATGTAGACATTGGGATCAAAATGGCACCAAGTGAACCCAACTGATAGAAGGAAGGAGTCCATTTTGGCATACCAGGCTCGAGGAGCCTATTTGAGGCCATAGAGAGACTTCTGAAGATGGCACACAAGTGAAGAATCCTAAATGAACCCCTGTGGCTGCTCCATGTAGATCTCCTCCTGAAGGTCACAATGAAGAAAAGCACTCTTCACATCCATCTGGTGTACTTCCTAATGTCTAGCTGTAGCAATAGCAAGAACAAGTCAAATGGAATTCATTCAGGCAACTGGTGCAAAAGTCTCAAAGTAGTCAATCCCAGGAACCTGGGAGAATCCTTTGGTGACCAAGCAAGCCTTATGCTTGTCAACTAACCCATCTGCTGCAAATTTTGTCCGATAGATCCACTTACATAGAACAAGTTTTCTTCCCTTAGGAAGAGGGACAAGATCCCAAGTGTGGTTCCTCATCAAGGAACTATACTCCTCTTGCATAGGTATATCCCACTCAAGAATACCAGAAGCCTCATGAAAAGACTGTGGATCTGAGGCAGTAGCAATGAAGACATGTGGAGCATCCTGGAACTGTGAATGAGTCCGCCTGGTGTCTGATGGATCCCCAACCCAATCACCTGTAGACTACAAGGTCTGTCTAGCCCAAAGTGGACCGGAAGATGGAGAATCTGGAGGAGAATCATCAACCTCTGAATGATTACTAAGAGAGGAAGGAGGTGTGTCCTTTGAATCACTCTGTACATCAGAAGTGGAGGTAGAAGACTGATCAGGTGAATCTGACTCATTAGAAGATCTATCATGTATCCCAAATGACTCTAATGTCAAAGTAGGAGTTGGAGAAGTGATAGAAAGTGAGCTCAAAGAGCCCTCCTCAAACTAAACACTCCTCTCAATGAACAACTCATGTGTAGTAGGGTGGAGCAACCGATAACTCTTCACACCATTAGGGTAACCTACAAATATGCAAGGTCTGCTCTGCAGATCCAAGGCCTTGCATTTCTCTGCAAGAATGTGGGCCCATGCAAGAGAACCAAAAACTTGAAAGTGCTTAACTGATGGTTTCTAACCTCTCCAAGCTTCAAAAGGAGTGACTCCCTGCAAGGTTCTGGATATAACAAGCACAGTTAATGGCCTCTGTCCAATACTGTGGTACAAGAGATCTGGAGTGAATCATGTAGTTCACCATTTCCTTGAAGGACCTATTCTTCCATTCTACAACATCATTCTGCTGAGGATTGTATGGAACTAAATGTTGCAAATCAATCCCCTCTAAAGTGCAAAACCTCTCAAATCAATGGTTGATATACTCACAACCATTGTCAGTATGGAAAAATTTGATGGCTTTCCCTGATTGCTTCTCTACAAAAGTCAAAGTCCTAAAAGTGATCAAATACCTCAGACTTCTGTTTGAGAAAGTACACCCAAGTATATCAAGAAAAGTCATCAATGAATGTGAGGACATATCTATCCCTACTGAAAGAAGGATGCTGAAATGGACCAGCCAAATCACTGTGAACTAACTCCAGTATCTGTGAAGCTCTCCATGCCTTACCTTTGTCAAACTTTTCCTTAGGATGCTTACCAAGAATGCAACCTTGGAAAACACCACCTAAAAATTGAACTGAAGGCAACCCTGTGACCATGCTCCGTTGGTTGAGCTGCTGCAAGTAGCGGAAGTTAAGATGGCCAAACTGCTCATGCCATAATCTACTCACATCATTAGAATGAGTGAGCAAAATAGTCGAAGGAGGATCAGGAACAAAGTGAGAAAATAGATAGAACTGTGACTAATGATCTACTCTCCCAACTACAACTGTAGAAGCACTATGCAACTCACAAATCTCCACTGAATCAGGAGTGAACTCAACCCACTTCCCTGAACCTATGTGAATGATTTGGTATACCGATAGGAGATTAGTTGATAATGATCACACACAAAGAACATCATGGAATGTGCCATCCCCCACATCAATAGACCCTCTCCCACACACCTCAACAGGAGTGTCATCACCTATCAAAATAGAAGGCATAGTACATGGCTCCAAAGATGCAAGTTCTTCCTTAGATGAAGGCATGTGGTGCGAAGCACTCGAATCAAGAACCCAAGTGGATGGTGAAGAAGCAACTACAACAAGGGCCTTGCCCTTTCCTTTCCCCTTGTTGTTTTCTTTTGCCTTGTTAGACCCCTCATTAGAACTCTATTTGATAGACTCAGGAACACTGATATTATTCTTCTCAAGAATGTGTGTCAAGTGATCAATTTGTTTCTTCAGACATTTATGTTCATCTTAACTGGGTCTTTTACAATAGGCACATTAGACCCTCTCTTTCTTAGGCTTGTCGCTTGGAAGATTGGGTCTCATTAGTTTCTTTTGAAGCAACTGGTATTTGATCATTCTTCTCCTTGCTATTCTTCTATTTCTTATCCTTACTATTGTTGTTACTACTTTGTCCTTTTTATTCTTTTGTGCCTTGGTTGGCAGCCAAGGCATGTGACTTAGAGGACTTAAGAGTACCCATCTGGATTAGCTTGTCCTATTCCTGAGTGAGATTGATAGCAAAATCATCTAAAGATGGCATGGTGAATTGAGTACCAAGTGCACCCTTAGTAGCATAGAAGGTAGAAACAAATATAGAATATTCTAAACTTAGCTTAGAGAGAATACTAAGAATTAGTTGTTCATCTTTCTTTTCAATTTCACATTGTTTTAATGGTAGCCTTTGTGATTTCAATTTAGTGAAGAAATCCTAGATTGTGTTGAAGTTGCCTGGACTTAAACTAATTAGTTCATTTTCCAACATATGACCCCTCATTGAATCTTGTGTGCTAAATAGGGTTTCTAGCTTTGTCTAGATTTTATTTGGTGTATTCAAAGACTCAATGTGAAAGAGCAAATCAGGAGAAACAGACAAACACAATGTTCCATATGCTTCATCACATTTGTTAAACCACTTAGGCTTATCTTCATCTTTAGCAGGTTTAGTTTCAAGTCCCATATTTATCCTATTTAATCCAGCTTTCCTTAAGTGAATTGTCATGTGTGATTTCCACTCAAAGTAATTGTATGGAGTTAGGATGGGCACATTTGTTTGATCCATGATGAAGAAATGCATAGAAGAAATGTCAAAAAGAAGAGAACCTGACCAAGATAACCCCCCCTTTTCACTCAATCAAAGAACCCCCCCAAGAAAATATGATTTGGCACTTTATATTAGTGCATTTACAACTACCACTAGCAAGAAATACTAAGTGATCTTGATTTCAATGCATTACAAAACCCTCATGAAGAGCATATGTTGAAAATACAACTTTGGCACAATACCCAAGGCAATAAACATCACCACTATGATCTACTCAAAAAATCATGCACTTTCAAAAAAAGAATCACCTCGATACGAGGTTGTATGTGAAAGTTATGATCCTCTGAAGTTCCCAAAATGAGAATTGTGCAGTGTCACGACTGAGAATCTACAATTTCTAAAAAATCTCTGCATCAAAATCAAAAAATGTCTGTACTAGTGCATAGAGCATGAAAAAATAGCTAAAATCAAAAAATATTTCATGGGAAACGGAGTCCGTATGAGCAAGAACGGAGCATTTAAAAATTGCCTTCAAAACTGAAATAGCCAACGGAGAGGGGTCCTGTTGTAGCTTTTTGAGTGCATTTCTGCAAAATATATAGACTACATGCAAACACTAAAACATACCCAGATGGTTTTTTTGTGTTGCGAACAAAACCTCGAAGGCATTTTTCTTGCTGATGTATAGAAGATGTTGATCCAGTGTAAACAGAACGCCTTTAGCTACAAAAAATGACCCCAACAACCAAAAAATGACATGCAAAGGCTAAATCAATTACCTAATACAAGCAATGGCATGCTGAAACCTGAAATATTGATTGAAAACACCAAATATGCAAGCTAGTTGTCAGATTTGAGCTTGAAACCTCAGTTCCGCAATTGTGTCTGACGATCTCTGATTTCAGTGAAGCAAAAGCCAAATATGACTTTCTCAAGCCTCCTGGATGCATTGGAACAACCAGAAATGTTGCCAGTATAACTAGAAATGCTGCAATCACCCAGATTTCATAAAACACATGTGCAAACCCCAGAGCTTAAAAAGTTTCCGTCAAACTTTTTTGATTCTCCAGATCATCTGAAGATGCAAGAGAAAAGCATATTGGGTTTTTTAGAAAACTGCAATAAGCTTAATTAGCCCCCCCATGAATCTCTCAGATAAGGAAACTACAATCTACTCTTGCACATAGCAAGGCTCTGATACCATGTTAGAATCTGAAAAGATTATTAACCTAGAAAACTAGTGCAAATGAATAGATATCTAAACTATGAATGCAAATGATACAAAATCAAAATAGCAACATAGAGTTAGTCTCCAAGAGAGTAATGCAAATGCTAGAAGAAAAATAGCATTAAGAGGATGCAAAATACAAGCCAGGTAGCATGCTTATATAGACTAGGAAGAGGGAGGAGGTGGCAACACCGACCAATGAGGAGCAGCCATCTATCAGACTAAAGATAGAAAAGTATCTTCCCAAGATAGCTAATGGATGCTCACATGTAGGAAGGTGACACCTCACAACCACTCACCTAATAAGACATGCTTTATTAACCTAAGTGAGATTAATAGAAGTGTAAGAAAAACCTAGGAATATAGGAAAAATAAATAACCCAACTAGGAAATAAAAACCTACACTAACAACTTTGCGGGTAGCATACTACCTCAAATGATTGGGGCACTTGGCACATGAAATGAGACCTCCCCTAGCATTTACCCACCCACCTCAATGTGTTGGCGTAGCCTATTCAGTCCCACAAGCTATGGAATACAAAATGTCACTCCTAGCACCTTTCTACTGTATGGAGCTGAAGCATTTTGTAAGAATGCATTTAATTCTGGCATGGTCAAATAGACGAGAGTTGAAGGAAACCAAGAGAGGTTATTGTAGACAAACCTCACATGCACCTGTAGGTCTAAACGAAACTTTCCTAGCTGCCATGAATTTTAAGAACGGCTCCATCAAAGTTTGGCATTTTTTTTCATCTTAGGGATCTTAAGGGACTTTGTTGGTAGCCTACTACCCCAAATGATTGGTGCACTTGGCACATGAAACAAGACCTCCCTTGGCATTTACGCACCCACCCCGATGTGTTGGCGTAGTTCATTTGGCCCCACAAGCTATGGAATGCAAAATGTCACTCCTAGCACCTTTCTATTGCATGAAAGTGAAGCCTTCATGAGTGTGTACGATGGTAGGGTTTGGACAGATGAAAATTGGTTGTTGAAATTCACATCTTGATAACCTATTATGGCCATGATCTCCTCATATGACATGACAAGAGCTATTCCATATCCTTGCTGTGCCATAACCTTGATTATTATGATTAGAAGCATGGAAACAAACCCTACAAGAAACAAAGCAATGATTAGATCTCAATATGATCATGATATACCCAAGCATCTCTAGTAGTCTAAATCATAAAATATCTTCAAATAAAGATTGATCTGAGGGTTTGGTGAGTTGCCATTGGCACCCAAACCCTGGGTCTTCATTCAAAATCCTTGAATGCTAATTATTGTCATTATGCTTCTTTCTTATTAATTCTTATTGATCATGGTGAGTTGGTGAAATCTTGTTATATGTCATTAGAGAGGGATCCCTAGAGTTGGAACAATTGTTTGAGACTTTGTTGAATGTGTCTAAGGTGTTGGAACAAGAATTGGGAAACCTTGAAGCCTTAAAGTCATTCGGTGTTATGCCTTGAGGCCTAATTTGCAGAAGAATAGTCAATTTTTGGAGGGTTCCATACAAAGTGACCACCCTTGAAATCTTAGTATGTTGTGTAAAGTCCAAATGGGTATCTAAATCTATGTTTATATTCTGAGTATCAAGCCTAAGTTGAAAATTATGCAAGAAAATGTCATTTTGTTGTACTACTAGGCCTAGGGTCAGTCAAATAAGGAAATCTTAGAAGCTTGTTGTTCCTAAGTTCTTGTGAAGCATCATTGCATTGTATTTGTTGTCTCCATCCTGTGTAAGACCCTACTGGTGTAGGTTATGGTGTTTGAGGTGTTAATGACCCAGAAGACCTTAGAGCCTAGTATGCACCTAAGGGTGGCTATGAGAATAGAAACTACAAATTTTGCTTTTGGATGTTGAAACCATTGTGCTCTACCCTATCTCTACATTAGATATGCACAAAATGGTTTTGTTGATAAGGCTTTAGAAACTTTCAATAAAAAGAAATCATTGGGTGTAAAGCCAAATTCCACACTGCATCCTCTCTACTTGTACCAAAGTAGGATTTGATGTAGAGGAAGGACCTTCTTTAAGACAACACAAAATGACAAAGTGTTCTTACAGCATCTTCATTTAAGCTCCTATATGTACCTATATAGGACCATAACATTGAACTCTTTTTAGACTCTTTTTATTGTCAAAAGCAACTATTGAAGGTTAATAATGACCTCACACATGTGGCTAGTATGGATATTCATATAATGACCTCACACATGTGGATAGTATGGATATAAAGCTAATTGCATTTGTTTTGGGCATTTGGAATCCTATTTCTTTATTTATTTTTCTAAAATGGGTGAGGATTTCTGATTTTAGGGTTGGTTTTTCCTTTTGGCAAATGATTTTCTAATTTTTCCCTATTTATTTCTCATGATAAATTTGTTACCTTTCTGATTTTATTGCTACAGGTTGTCTAGGAGGGCTAGGCTTAGGATTGGAGGAGAAAATATTAATAAACTTGAAGGGAATCTATGTTGTTCTTCCTTTATATGAGGATCATGACTATGTAAATTCATGACTGCATTCTCTGAGGCTTATGTTTGATGAAGGAGGGTTTTCTGGACCCTAATTGCATTAAGTGGTTTTAGGAAAGTCTCTAAGGGAAGTCATTGATTCTTTTATGGTGCAACAAAGTTTTCACACCTACAATTTGGAATATGCTACCCTTGAGATAGTCCTTCCCAACCTTTTGATTGATACTGTGTAGGGTAGATCTCAGGGATAGTCATAGAGGCAGGGTGCAGTCATGTTTCTTATTTAGTTAATGTGGTCCTCAATCAATGTGAGAGAGTGGGCATATTCTCTTAATGATGATGTTGAGACAGTATTATGAGGAAGTCATCAAAATACCATGAAGAAGAATGGTAATAAAATAGTCACATGGTAAAACAATCATGCTTTGATGTTGCCATAGAGTCACGCAAAGGGATATTAGTGTTCAAACATGATTATGAAGGGTTTTAAAAGCTAGCAGAGGTCTATCATACTTTGAGGATTGTATACCAGTCCATAGATTCATTAGAACTTAATTTTCTGTGAGTATCAAGACTTTGGATAATCTATATGAAGGCTAGGGTTTGATTTCTTAGGGAAATCCATCAAACCCTAAGCCTAAATCTTTGTATTAAGACTAGTGAAATTAATCAAGAAGACTACCTTGAATCCTTGAGAAAGATTGTCACACCCTGACCATACAACCCTAAATGGATGTTACTATTTATTGTGAGACTCCTTAATCTTAGAGTTATTATAGAAAGCAAGGTTGAAAGTTGTGTCAAGATGGGGAGATGTTGTTCAAGAGTAAGAAATTGATTACTTGTGGAGAAACAAAGATTCAGCATAGTCATCTACATTTCAAGCACTATCAAAACCCACCCATTGAATACTAGTTGTTACACTATGTGCAAAGCAACCCTCTTTAACCCACTATCCTGATACAATTTTCCAATTACCTAGCTCTAAGTCATTGCAAGTTAAGGGAATAGTATTAGCCATCCACCTTGGGTTACCTTTTATATCATTCCTACTTTAAGTGCAATCACATAAGATGGATGTTATGGGTGTCCGTGGTTGTCATGAGATTGAGTACAATGACTTGGATCCAGGAGGATGATTCTAGATCATTAATACCATAGTATTTTGAGAGGGGATCAAAGATATCATCATATATTTTATCTAGGTTCATAGGTTATGGAGAATCAAGAGATATTGTGGTGGAATAAACATACAATTTCATCAAAGGACTTCCGACACCTTGCCAATATAGGATTGCTAAATAGGAGCAACATTGTAACAACTTTTGTGCTTTAATTTACCATTAAAACCATGCATAGAATTATTCTATTAGACTTTCCAAAAGACTATCCTATGAGTTTTGGGGAGTATAGATATGTAATCAAGGTCTCTAAAGGATTGCCCCCATGTGTCTAGATCACTAAACTTCATCACAATACTATCTAGCTGACCCCAACCTGCATGTGAGCATCATTAATGACTATCTTAAATCATTTGCATTGGAGTATTATTGTAAGAAAGGTTTTGAGTACTCCTTACACTTTCATCTAGTTATCACTGAGGGTATCAATACCTAAGAAGTTCACAAAGCCATCCTAGAAACAAATTACAAGAAGAGGAATAGTCATGAGGCTCTAAAAAGGTTACTTCAAGGGTTTTCATTGTAAGCAAGAGGTGAAAAGTTTGTATAAAAAAAAATCAACCAAAACAAATCAAAACAAATCAACCACCCATATCCCCACCAAAACAAATCAAAACAAATAAACCACCCTCATCCCCACCAAAACAAATCAACCACCCTTCACTATGGAGTTATCTTGCATCAAAGCATAAAGTATATAGGAATTTTGTAAAATGTCATAGTTGTAAGTACCCTGCAAGACATGTATGCAAAGTGTGGAAGCATATACAAAGAATGTTCAAATTGTTTGACACAATGTCTCAAAGAAATGTTGTCTCATGGAATGCAATGATTGCAAGATATGCACAAAATGGATTTGTTGAAAATACTTTAGAAAAATTTGAACAAGTAAAAGCAATTAGCACATGTAAAGACAAATTCCACAACCTTTTCCAACATCCTCCCTATCTGTACAAAAAAATAGAATTTTTGGAACACCATATGGACAGCCATCAAAGCATAAAGGATATAGGAAATTTGTCACATGATGTAATTGTAGCTGCCCTTGTAGACATGTATGCAAAGTGTGGAAGCATAGACAAGGCACGTGAACTTTTTGGCATGATGCCCCAAAGAAATGTCACCTCATGAAGGCACATAAACTATATGGAAAGTGTGGAGGCATAGGTCCAAGGCACATGAACTATTTGAAATGATGCCTCAAAGAAATGCATAGTCCCACAAAATGCAATGATTGCAAGATATGCACAAAATGGATTATTTGAAAACAATTTATAAACTTTCAAGCAAATACAATTGGCACGTGTAAAACCAAATTCCTGTAATGATAATTGATCATCATATACATAGTGTCATGAACATAACATCTAGTTTATATACAAAGCCATATAGGCATGTCCAAACAAAGCCATACAGGCATATATTTAAAAATATACATCAGTAGTTCATACAAAAGTATGTATACAAAGCCATCTAGGCATACAAAAAATGTCCCAAAAGCTAGTTTCCTATGGACTTTTATGAAATAATTGGTGGCCCTTTCTTGATTGTGAAGATGTAGAGCCAACCACTGACTCATCCTCTCTCTGTCATCGAGTAGACCTCTTCGACAAAAGTTGATCCAGCTCCACCTGTTAATATAATCAAACAATATATGCACATTAATATAGAAAATGTATGAAAATGTATGAAATATGTAATCGATCACTTACTGTCACCTGATGATCACTCTCTATCATCTTGTCTCTCTTTATGTCTATACTTGGATGGACTAGAGTTGTGACCTCCTGTGAGAAGCGCCAAGAAGCAAATTTGACTAAACATATAAATATCATTTATGTACATCAAATGACATGAGATAAAACAAGAAATACAAAATTATGACATTTTGATGTTATTGGCTCATACCTCGATCAAAGGATTTGAAGACATCATGGCTGCAGCAATGCCTATATGTGCTGACTCATGAAGATGAGGAGGAGTCTCCACTGTATTTAGCATTTAAAAATTAAGTTCAAGATTATTCAAACAAAATAAATACATAACATTATTTTAAAAATGCATAATGATTAGAAATGGTTAAATTTACCTCCATAAAAGTGGTGGGTTGGCGTCCAAGGGACCAAGGAAATTGTGGAGGTGCCAGTGACTGTTGAAATCATCAAATTGTCACAAAATAATATTACCATTGACATATCTACAATAATTACGATTATGTGGTAAATTACATACCTATTGACTTGACCTCCTCTCATAACTTGCCAATGGATGGCTAATGGAGGCAGGATGAAGACTTTGACCTTGGAATTTCATTGCATAGACAATTACATACATTATTTTTGACTTATAATATAGATAATCATATAAAATTAATTACAAATTTCAAATAACAATATACTAAATCAAGATGAAACTTGTAACAAAATACCTGAGAGTCAATACAAAATGTATGATGTAAGAGATCGTCATTGAGAACAAGTTCATCTAATATGTCCTGCCCCTATGTCACAGCATCCTGCCTGTGCATCGCAACATCCTGTCAAGAGTCCTATTGTGCCTCCTACATCCCATAATCACATAGGTTCCCACATGAACTGCACAAATGTTGGGACACATGGTGCCTACTACTCTCACCCTCATCGGCCTAGGTAAGATCATCAGCATGCTGTGATAGAGTTTGGGTGAGAGTAGTTAATGAATGTAATGTCTCCACATCAACACTCTCCTTCAAAGCCAAAGGGAGTGACCTACATCCTGGCCTCACTTGGGGTATAGGCACATAGTTTTCATCTCACTAAGCCCTGGGTCTATCTTGGGTAGAGCCACCACCTCTACCCTAGAACTCACGACTATCAAAATAATTTAGAATCTTGTTGAGGATGAACTTGCAATAGAGTTTCCTCAAGAAATATTGTGGTACCTCATCATTGTTGCATAGGCGCTCTTCAAAGACCATGTACCATCTATCCCAAAAGTTTCAGGATATTTCTTCATTCCTACACCAATGTATAGGAAACCGTTTTTAACTTTCTTCTAATCTTTGGCCGGTTGTGGGATTGATAAAGTGTGCACATAATTGAGATTTTGTAATTTTTCCATTCTTGACTTGCTCATATGACAACTTGTTGACATAATATTTCTGACACCTCTCCCTATAGTCTTGGAATTCAGTGATTTGTTTTGTCACCAAATCCATGTGGGAAACAATCTCCTCTAGTGATTTTGCAAGTGTCCTCCTCCGATCAGTGATTCCACTTGGATTGTTTAGGGTTTCAATAATAGTTTGAAGATGTTTCTTGTTTTCTTCTATTATCCCTAGGTAGTGTTCTTGATTATCCCTTACATTAAAAGAAGGTGAAGGTGGGTTTTAAGGGTTTGGAGGGTTTTGGGGGCTGTTTTCACCCTCCTCAGCTGGATTTAAGTTTTCTCTTTCTCCAATAACTGTAAATGCAATATAAAAACAAATCAAACATTGCAAAACTCAAAAATTGATCTCAAACTAACAAAATCAATCAAACCCTACCTCCTTCCTATGCTGGAGCCTCCAAATTTGCATGACGATATCTTTGATGGCGAGGTGGCATTGTGAATTTGTTGTTTTCTCTATTACACTTGATTAGATAGCCTCTTCTTCAACACAATCACACATTTACTTATTTTCTTTGTTGCTAAACTTGAAATGGTCATGGCTATGAGTGAGGAGAAATGGTTTTTTTTGGTTTTATGCAAAGCAAAATGTGAGCATGTTATAACACACTCACGTTTTGCTTTAATTTTGGAGATGGTGGTGACTTTTTGGTCCCCCATCTCTTTGCATTTACCCTACTACTTTAGTCTTTAGATCACAAATTTCCTTTGAAGTGGATCGTTAGTAGCATTGATATATTAGGACAGTTCAATTTAGTAAGTTTAGCTAAGGATTATTGATTATTAGGTTCCTTATTGCAAATAGCCAAGGACATAGCCCTAGATTTGACATATGAAAACATGATTAAATGCCAAGGTATAGTGACCCTTGTCATTCTTTGATTTGTTGTCGGGGATATCTGTTAATGAGAAAACCCTAGTTAGCAATCCTTTTTAGATAAAATTGAATCTATATGGTTAGGTCTAGGGATTCAAAAGGTAGATACATCAAACAAACACCCAAGAAACAAACTACAAGTGAATGTAGTAGGGTGGTACAAGATCTTGTTGAAGAGGAAAAGGAACACTTAGAACCTACCTTGGAAATTACAGCCCAATTTGACATTCCCACAAGTCCTCAAAAATCTCACTCGCTAAGTATATTCAAGAACTATAGGAGAAACACCAGTCAAATCTATTAAGAGGATCTATTTTTCTAGAACCTCACACTGAATCTTGGGAAGAAGAAGCATCAAACATGGGGGATAATAATAATGATGAGGCAGATCCTCTGCATGAGAATGCAAGAACCTTCTCATATCCCATTGTTCTTGCTCCTGGAGACAATGCCCTTATGAAGAACATTTCACCTTCAAACCTACCCACATTCATGGGTCTTGCTTCTGAGGATCCAGATTAGTTTCTGTTTGAGTTTAAGGTCTTATACCAGACATATGACTATGGATTAGATAATCAAAAACTCAAACTTTTCCCATCTACCCTAAAAGATTCTGCCATGATGTGGTTCATGAGTTTATCCCCAGACTCCATTCACTCATGGGATCGAATGGAATTGAGTTCCTAGACAAGTACCAAGACTAAGTTACTACAGGGTCAGTGATAAAAAGGAGTTGTTTAGAACTAAATAGAAAGAGGATGAAAGTTTAGACGACTATCTAGATAGGTTCAACTTTGCCTTGAGAAGATATGGCAACCTTGTAGCTCACAACTTAGCTAGAACTCTATTTGTAAAAGTATTGTACAAAGAGTCAAAACAGGCATTAGATCTACTGGGGAGAGGAAATATCAACAAAATGGACATGCCTTCTATAGAGGAAATCTAAAGAAACTACTCTAGAACATAGGATGGAGAGAGAACACCAAGTTCCTTAAAAGGGAAGAATGATATAGGACATTACTGGAGGAGTTTACAAACTTAAAGATGGATATTTTAGTCCAGTTGAATACCATGTTAGATGGAATTCAGGCAAAGACTAGAATAACTGAACAAAATAGAACAACTGAACCTCTTTCCATATACTATACTAGGTGTAGGAACAAACACCTTTCGAGAGAATGTCCATTGGATAACTCAGAAATATGCCAGATCTATGACAAAGAACACCCTACCAGTTATTGTGATCAACTCCCAACCTTAAAAGGCTGACTAAAAAGAATGCCATAATAGAAGAGGAGTTAAACTATGTAGGGAAAAAACAAATTAGCCATTTCCCATGCAACTAGTACCCAAATCAAGCTTCCTATAGGGGTCCTTCAAACTAGGGAAACAATCAATGGAATCCAACTTGACAGGGACCTCAAAACATTCCTCCAGGGGTACTATTGGGACCTAAAATTTCCTTCAATTTTTTTGCAAAATTTTAGGTTCCCATTATAAAAAAATTGACTGTAGCACTCAGAAAATACACCTGAAAAATCTACCCCAGTGAGCTATTTTGGAGAGTCATAATTTGGAGCCCATTCAATTTCATGCCAAACCACCTGGTAGGTATGCACATCTGTCATATGTGAGTGTGCATATCCAATTTCAGCCTCCCATAATCATATTTGACTGGGTCTTCAAGCATCAAGTTGGACAATTCTCGTAAGGTTTGTTGTGTGCACAATGTTAAAATTGTCAAGGAGGTCAATTTTGGAGGTAAATATCTAGCAACTAGATGATTTTAATGATTAAAAAAATTGGTGTTTCAGATCATCCCCATGCTAATGTACTTTCATGCTAGTTTTCAAGACTCCAGCATCTCATTTGGTATTTTTACAAAATCAAAAGCAAATGCAATTTGTCCTATTTTTTCAATTGCATTTCTAGAATGTTTCAGAGGCCAAATTTGACCCTCAATATTTTGTGAAGAAAGAGTATTAGTGAAAAATACTCTTGTACACATGCTCAATGGACCTAAAGGATCTAATGTTTCTAGTGGTAGCTTCCCATGAAGAGATTTGGTATTTTTTTGGGGTGGTGACTTGGTGAGCCCTAATTGGTTTTTCACAGCTACAATTTTCAGAAAAGGCTAAGTGAGCTACTTTGAATGTGAATACCTAGCACCTCAGGATGTGTTTTACTGAACTATTAGTTGTATTGAATTCTTGGTTCAAATATCTACATTCCTATGCATTTTCATGACTCCAGGAGATGGTTTGACCAGTTTTCCAGGGCAATTCTTGAAGCTACTTGGATTGTTTTGGTCACTATACAAATATGTCAGAAAGAGAATTTTAGTGACAACCCACTTCATATTTTCACTTTAGAAGCATACAAATGCAACCTCAGATCAATTCACAATAGTGCTTGTTTCAAAGTGAAATTTTTTTAGCCAAGTCCACAAGGGACCCGCCATGTGTTACCTAATTATTGGTTGATGAGGCTTAATTTTAATGTTTGTGAAGCCTATGTTTGTTCCAACTAACTTGACACTTGATACAAGAGTGGCAAGACCACCTCCTCTAATGAATGAAGTTGACTTGTTAGGCTCTATGGATAAGGCAAGCAACTATGCATGATGACATAAAAAAGCTCCTAGATAGGTGATATGCCACTAAAGATGCAAATACTCGGTTCTGCCCAAACAAACCTAGCGAGGGTACTTGTTATGGGTTATGATGCAATGGAGGCCTCTCATAGCTGTGATTAAAAGGAAATAGTAAATTCTATGGCTATCAAACAAATAAATAAGAAAGAAAGAAATCAGTTACTTTACTTTCCATCAATGACCAAACTAAAGTGATAAATATGAGTTAGCAGTCAAGCTATTTCTTCTAGTCTCTTTAAGCGTCTGATTGTCAAAATGGATACTCCTGTATGAATGATGGACACCATACCTTCAATCCATGATAGAATAAGCTACCAAAGCAGAGAAAGGAACAACATAATCTTAGAAGAGTGCGATATGCATATTGGCCCTTGCAGTGACTGGAACCAAAGGAAAAAATTTGAATGGATGGGCTTTACAAAGCGCATTAATAAAGAAGCTCTTTGCCCTAATTCTAGATTGTGTGTTGGAAGTCATTTTTAAATTTTATTTGTTAATATTTTCATGCATATGAAGTTTCTAGTGTCAAATGTTGGTTTTCAAAGAACTACACATAATTGGTTGATGGTTGAAATTTCTATCCATGTCCATAAGTGTATCTGTGATAAAGATGATCGAATTGACTAGCAAGGAGAGCCTATGCTAGGTCACCTAGTATATGATTGTTATGGTCATCTTCAACTTGGATCAGGATCACTGGATATGGTTGAATACAACTGTAGTTGTGTGAGACATCGAAGGCAGTGAGCCCCACCAGGAGCCCAAGCGAGCCTGAATTGGCATTGTGCATCTGATACTATGGGAAGCCCTTTACACAAACACCATTAACAGCAATCAGAAGGACACACCCACTAAGCCCATGGATCCTGCCCAATGCTTGGGGAAATGCTCACATGACTAGCTTGCTCCACAAAATTTGACCCCTAGGGAGACCAAACAGGTCGAATCTCTTCCAGCAATACCTTCTTCTAATACAAACATCGAGAATCCCCATTAATTTGAAAATAAAGACTGAAATATAGAAAATCAATCAAGAGGAGGAAAAGTCTTAAAGTTGAGGATTTACTTGTGGCAAGCTAGTGTGTGTTGCAGAAATGAATGAAGGTGGATTTACTACAAACATTATTTCATCTAATGGACCACAAAAATTTGACAATACAAAAGTAGTGCTTGCGAAAGCTCTACAGTAGCCTGAAAAAGAAATGAATTCACAAGATTAATTCATAAATGCAGAAAGATGTTGAAACATATTGCTTCAAGTGATATCTTCTTGCACTCAACCATAGTCTTTGCATGTCGGACATAAATCTAGAGGTTCCTTGATTTTTTTGAAGCATAAACGGAGAAGACCAAATCCCATGTTATTTCCCCACCTTGCACTTAGGTCTCCCTTCAACATTTTCAAGAGCTCCTTAGGGAAAAACTAAATGAAAATGGATCAAAGCCTTGCAAATCCATGATGAAGTCAAGATAGAAATTGACTTAGAAAGCACAGTTAGAGGCTCTACTAAGTAGGGAAATAAAGAAATAGCATTAGAATATAAAGCACTCCAGACACCTCCCACATCACCAACATAAACCCTAAAAACTGGTGCAGCGCTGCAAAACAAATATATTATCAAACAGACTTTGACCTATCGGAGTGAGCAAAATGGGAGTCCCTTTGATGTCCCAAGAAGGGTAAATCATTGGTTTGAAGAAATCATCAAGGAAAGTAAATGATATCGGTGTGACAAGATTCATGGTCCCTTCGGTGGGCCGAAGAGTGGATACATCAAGAGGACATTATCATATTGGAATGACACTTTTATGGTCCCTCTGATATGTTGATGTTGATCGTAGACATAGCACTACATAAATGAAGTGATTGAAATGAAATGATGGAGTGAAGGAGTGAAACCATAAAGTGAAATATATGCAGCATGAATATATTTCACACATATTTATGGGGTAAATATATTCATGGGAGAATATATCAAAAAAAAATTTTGCAAGGTGAATAAAGTGAACATTTATTTTAATCATCTCTTGACATAAAATGAATATTTTCACCTAAATATTTTCACCAAAGGGGTTATAAGGTGGACATAATAAATCAACCAAGTAAAGATTTTAATAATCATAATTGAGAATGATGGAGGCAAAATATGTTTTGGAGGAATTCACTAAGTAGGTAATTATTTTACCTAAAAAATATTTTTGTGAAAGTACATATAATGGCCAGAAAACATTTTCACTGAGAAACTCATGGAGGGGGGTAATTATTTCTTACTTGAAGGTTATATTTTTCATAATTGAGTGAAAATGCAACAAGAAGGGATGACAATAGTTATTATTAAAAAATACATTGAAAAAAATTATTTCTCAGGATGTGAAGACAAAAGGGAGATTAAATTAAATATTTGTGAAAGCGAGAAAGCAAAAGTGAAATCAAATAGAAAGTCACACTAGATGAATATGAAGGGTCATTGTAATGCCCCCTCATTTTTGGCTTGTGATAGTTGTTGGTTTCACAGTACCTTTTGTCAGTTCTGAGACAGTTGTTAGTTCTTCCATTGCATTTAGATAGTTCTGAGACATTTGAGTTATTAGGCCTATGGTTTATGCTTATTATGATTGGGACAGACTATGTTCAACTGATATAGCTTTGACATGTGTTATGAGTTATGATGACATTATTGTTATTCTAGTTATGATGAGATTGACATGATTAGTGATGGTTTAATATTATCATGTTTTATGCGATTTGTTGATATCTGATTTTAAATAAAAATGGTTATAGTCTTGTTCTAGAGCAGGGATGGTGTAGTACTACTCATTCCGAGAACCCTACTACGATGTGATTCTCTGACTCTGTGTGTTGATATATATGCAGTCGATCGTATACAACCTATTGTTCTTATGCAAGTTGCAGGTACTGGGCCTCAACTCCACTTGACATAGCAGGTCTAAGCAAGCCCCTACACCAATGGATAATGTTGATGGAGATAACATGAGGTTTATCCCCTAGGTCAGTTCAACCTTCAATTTGATGGTCGTCATGTGGTTTGTATGTTTATTGTTGGGTCCTTGTTAGGTCAACCTATGTGTATTCTTTTATGCATAAATGATCTATGGTATTATAACATTTTATTGTCAAACATTATAGTATTTTTGATGTGTCGTAAAATTGGAATACTCTTGGAGGAAGCTATTTAAGTAAATTTTAATGCAAAATTAGTTAACTATTCTAATGTTGTAAAATCTATATGTGGGTCAAAGTTTTATTTTAACTCATTAATAGTTATAGTTATGTATTAAATCTTTTTGGGGAATAATGTAAAGGTGGTTAGTTGTCATTTATGATTCCAAAGTGGGGAATCTCTGTGATTAGTAAAAATTTAAAAATTTCTAGTGAAGAGGATTCAGGGGAACGGATTTGGTGTGAGTGGGCATTTATGACTGAGGGTTATTTTGTTATGGGAGGAATTTTGGGAAGCATTCATTCGGAGGAAGGAAGAGAAGTTCTAAAAGAGGATTCGATCTTTGGAGCATGAAAAGTACAAGTATGTCTTGCTGTGTAGTTAAATTCTATGAATTTCTTTATTCTTTGCTATGTTATGCTCTAAGGAATTAGAATACTTTGTTGTCTAGTTGTTCTCAAATGGAATTGATTAGTAAATTCACCCTTTTCATCTTTATAAACATTTTGCTACTTGTTGGATGCTCCTATAGATAGTTTTAAACTTTTAGCCTGCAAAACCATCTCTGCAACTCTAAACCTCTTCCTCAGATGGGTTTAATTGTAATCTTTGTCCTGTAGTTCTATTTAAGCATGTGGGTTCTTGTTTTCTTGTCTTCAAAACCTCATTTACCTACTCTTTTTCCCACCGAGTCATTGTGCCACTTGCATGTCATTTTTTTTTATGTGCATCTTGTAGAACCATGGCCTCGGGTAACCCTGCTATTCTCATTGAAGGTTGTATTCAAGCTTCTAGGTGATCTATTTGAAAACTCTCGTGAAGGAAGCTACAGCTTCAATAGAACCCTTATGACTCTCTGCAGCTCCAATAGAAATGTTTTGGCTAGTCGCCCTCACCGTAGACCACAGGGACTGTCGACCAATTACTTCATTATGCTTGGTGTCGCTGAAAATTTCGTAGTGGTCTCTCTATTTTGTAACCTCGTTCACCCCTAGTGGCTTCTTGTTGTCACCCTTGTTGCAATGTTTCTCTCTCTCACTGTGGAAAAACCAAACCAGCGGCTGAGGATAGTAGTTTAAACCTGCCTCCTCTTCATTATTGATGGCAGTGGTATTCTGGAAACCCTCACCTGCCGTGCCCTTAGGATTTCCCCATATCATTTCTTTTGACCAACTCTCTATCTCTATAAATTTGTTTCCTTTGGGTCGCTGCTAGTGGTGGGATATATATCATCGGATGATGGCAGTTTTGTGTCTTTAGAAACTTTCCTTGTTTTGCCTAGATCATCGGTTTCTATTATGTGTGAATGAAGGAGTCTTCAGTAGTTAAGGTGGCAGATACCATTCTTGACGTCAACGTGTTCATTGCCAAGGTCATCATTCTGCCAGCATTGGTTAGTCTTTGAGTACCTTTGGACAGTATTTACCTATCTTCTAATCATCCGTCAAGTCTAATATTTAGGTGGTCATGTGGTATGTTACCTTAGCAAACCTCGGTGTCGTTGGCTATCTACTCGACCTCATAGGTGTGCAATACTCCATTTTAGACTGCAGATGTGGTCAGCTTCCTCATCTATTGAAAGCCCATGGAATCTTGTCGATGCCTACCCTATCTACCATAGTCATTTGCCTTTCAATATTCCCGACGCTTATAATATGATGAATACTGCATTCAACGCATCGATTATAGTATGTTGATGTTTATAGTTTAGCTAAATCTTTATGTATAAATCATTACTTTTATTATTATGGTCTCCTGTGATTAACGTAGAGTGATTCTTTAGTAGGGCCGATTTCTATGATCCTTGGATGATTAGTGTCTAGTTTAATGTTTTAATAAGCTCTTGTTTCAAAACTAATTATTGTGGAGTAAGAAGATATTAGAATAGGATTTAATTCAATAAAATTTTATCCTTGTTCTTTTGATGTCTGTAATATTTTAGAAAGTAGATTCTTAGTTACATTTATATGATAGACTAGATAGATATCTTTACCGTGCTTAATGATTTTTCAGTATATTATATTAGGGAAGTTAAGCTTGTTTATTTAGAAAATTACAATTAAGCTTATAATTGAATTTTGTCTTGTTTAGTCAAATTAGGGTTATGGTGCTTTAAATGATCAAATTGTTTTGAGTGTGTTATGTAATTTGTAGAGTAGGATAGTATTAGAGCTTTAAATCTTACGTGTGGAAATGGTAGTTGGTTTATACTAGGGTCTGTATGAAGAAGTTGTTGACTAGATATAAATTATTTTTTTGTCATAATGATTGGAATTAAGTTAAATCTAGATAGTTCCTTCAAATTGTTGTCATTTTAATGAAAATTGTTGTCGTTTTAATCTAATAATGTGTAACTAGTATTCTTCTTGAGTAGGTTTTGTGTCTTGTAAGGTTTGGAGTTCTTTTTGGCGTTAATGCAAGGAAGTAAGAATATTTTGGTTATAGGTTGTAATGTTGTAATTGCCTTTTCATTAAAATGATATATTTTCACAAACCTTGTCCGGAATTCGTATGAGGTCGTCCTTGGGACAAAATTGTATATTTTATCAACTTGTATTAATGATGGTATTGAGTTATTTTTTTTCTCTTTAACCCTTGTTGACCTTATATTATTGTGGTCTAAAGAAAATTCATGGTCGTTTAAACCTAGTTTCCATATCGGGAAAGGTACTGTTGTAACATGGTAAAGAATTTAATTACCAACTCCAGAGGCTTAACCACTTGGTATTCAACTTGATACTTCTGTCATACTGTTCCAATGATGTATTGTTTTGAGTTTTGAAGGGGACAATGGGACTTTTATTGTTGTGGTCAAGTTTGTATGGCTTATGTAATGGATCAGAATCTCTTGTAACCCTTGTCCTTGCATGTTTTGGTTTTGGATGGTTGGTTAGAGATTGCTAGGAAAGTGGCTTTCATGGTGGGGCCAGTGCCCAAAGTGGCCGCCTAGGTAACCCCTTGGAAGTAGTAAGCAAGTGATAATTTAATAAATTATTTAGGAGGGTTGGGGTAGTAAATCACATAACAAGATAAGTAAAATGCCTCGCCCATGCCTTGAGTGCTCTCACAAGCTAAGGATGGGATGAGAAGGCCTAGTTGGCAAGGTCGACCTCCTTGTCTCCATGAGAGGACATGTCGGCTCCACATGTGTCACCCTATGGGGCCGATGCCTAGAGAGAGGCTGCCAGGGTAACCATAGATGGGGGGTGGCTTCTAGTCAAAGATAGCCTAGGTAACCCATGCTAGGACCATGCAATGACACTCCATACTACAGTCCAGTTACTTCCTCTTTATCTTTTGTTGTTACCTCTGGAGTGCAAACTTGTCTTGATGGTTGATCTTATCTTGATGATTTGGCTTGTCTTAATGATTTGCCTTGTTTTGGTGAGTAATGTCTTGTCTGAGTAGCCTTGTTATTATGTTTTGTCTGCATGGAGTCTATATCTTGTTGTTGTATTCATTATTGTAACCTTGACCTAGTGGAACCTCATTGTTATCTCCTAGCTCAGAGGGGTGGACCTCAAGGTTCCACATGGTTGGGAGGCAGAGCTATCCATTAGTTTCCTTGGATGTTATGGTTCAAGTTCAGTGCAGAAGTGTTCCAATTCTAGATTTGTTTTACACCTTCAGAGTTGTAGTATACATTCATAATTGTACTATTTGTAAACTGATGTAATTGGTCTGGTAATCTGGTATTGAACCTTGTAATTATTTATCTCTGCAAATGTATAATGTAATATTCTTCTATTGTATTGTGATGCATATCACTTGTAAGGTTATAATTTTATCTGATGCAGTTATGTTCCCTAGAAGTGTTAGCTTTTCATTTCATTTAATGTCGTTATTAGTGCAATTATATCTAATGTATAATGCATTTCCTTGCTTCAAAAAAAAATATTTCTGTAATATTGTCACTTGTTAGTCTAACACTCTAGGGTTGCATGATGGGGCATCACATTTGGTATTAGAGCCAGGTTTAAACACTAAGTATTCTGGTTATAACTAAGCCCATTATGTCACCTAGTGCTTAAACTCTGTAGATTAACTTCATCCCTATTGTTTTCCTTTCTGTGTGTAATAAATCATCTTCTTGTTGTTGTAGGTAGATGCCTAGAGGTAGGGGTCAAGGTCGTGGCAAAGGTAGGGGTCATGGGAGAGGTGGTGGTGGCACACTTCCTCCTAGTTCTCCTCATGAGAGTGCCCATGAAGGCGGGGGTCAAAATATGGAAGGTCAGGACCAGCTTGGAGGAGCCCAGTTACGACAGTTACTTGAGGAGGCCCTTGCCTGTTTAGGTCCTAGACAGGAGGGTGAGCAGCCTAGAGGGGATCAAGAGGTAGAGCAACTGGAGCCTAGGGAAAGAGAGAGATCACCCAGGCAGAGAGAGTTGACAGCTGAGTAGAAGGCCACACTAGCCAACCATATTAGAGATCTACTGAGGGCACGCCCTCCCACCTTTGTTGGAGTTGGTAGAGGTCTAAAGGTGGAGACTTGGTTATTGGATTTAGGTAGGTGTTTTGCCATGCATCCTTATGGCA
Organism: Cunninghamia lanceolata; assembly: GCA_027924645.1. NCBI lineage: Eukaryota > Viridiplantae > Streptophyta > Pinopsida > Cupressales > Cupressaceae > Cunninghamia > Cunninghamia lanceolata. The sequence goes on from BSBN01000367.1 coordinate 11,633,939, forward strand.
GTAATACCAAAGCTAGATGTGCTATTTTGCATCTTTGAGGTTTTTCTTCGACTTAGTGGCAGTTAGAGGAGCAGAAGCTACACTTAAACAGTAGCACTATTTCTTGGGAGTTGTTCTTAGAGAGATTCAGAGCCCATTTCTTGTCAGATCATTGGAGGCAGCGTCACGCAGATGAGTTCCATGAGTTGAGGCAGATCACACAGAGTCTTTGTAGCGGTTGATAACCATCAAGCATAGCATCAAGGTACCATGGTGGAGACTTCTGGTTTCATGCGAGGTATTGGTTTTTATGTTCTTTTTTATTCTAGTGCATCTGATTTGTTCATATCTCCTTCTCTTGTGGAACATTGTGGCTTAATGGCAACAAAGAAGGATGATAGGTTGCAAGTTGAGTTAGCTTCTAGAGCTAAGATTGCAGTTGAGTCTCTAGTTCTCAGGTGTGAGTTAAGGATTGGCTCTCTATCTACTACAGTAGACCTTCGCATCCTGCCCCTTGGTTCTTATGATATAGTTTTGGGGATGGATTGGCTAGAGACCCATCAGGCAGTGATCGATTGACAGCATAAGTCTGTTAGATGTGTGGATGATTTTGGTGCAGAGGTGGAGGTTGTAGGAGTTCAGAGACCTATTTCCCTATGTATGATCTCTGCTATGTATCTTAAGAGATGTATGCATCAAGAATGTCAGCTTTTTGCGGTGTCAGTTAGTGACTTGGAGATGGAGGAGAGTCAAGAGGCGTCTCTTGATGATCATCCACTATTGAGGGAGTATGCTAATGTTTTTCCTTTTGAGATTCCAGGGATGCCACCTAAGCATGACATCAAATTCAGGATTGATCTTGTTCCTGGCACAGAGCCCATCTCACAAGTTCCGTACAAGATGACCACTCAGGAGCTTAAGGAGCTCTAACTACAGTTGGAGTTGTTAGCCAAGGGATTCATTTGACCTAGTGTCTCTCCTTGGGGAGCACCTGTGATCTTTGTGAAAAAGATGGATCTTTGTGACTGTGTATCGATTATCGACAGCTCAATAAAGTGACAGTGAGAAATAGACACCCCTTGCCTCGGATTGATGATTTGTTTGATCAGATTAAGGGAGCCAAGGTGTTTTCTAAAATTGACCTTAAGTCTAGATATTATCAGTTGCAGATATTTGAGGCAGATATTCATAAAATGGCATTTCGTACCCGTTATGGGCATTATGAGTTCACAGTAGTACCATTCGGGTTGACGAATGCACCTTCAGTTTTCATGAGCCTGATGAATTGTGTTTTCTGCACTTATCTCAACAAGTTTGTTCTTGTATTTCTAGATGATATATTGATCTATTTGAGGACTATGGAGGAGCATGAGGAGCATTTGCATTAGGTGTTGTAGTGTCTGAGAGAAAATCAGCTTTATGCTGATTTGTGAAAGTGTGAATTCTTTTAGACAGAGGTGTAGTATTTGGGTCATGTCATCTCTGGAGAAGGTATTGCGGTGGATCCTTTGAAGATCCAAGCTATTATGGATTGGCCTGCACCTACTAATGTTTTTAAGTTCTGCATTTTTATGGGTTTGGCAAGTTACTATCATCATTTTGTTATGGGGTTTTCAAGGATTGCTCATCCTATTACTTCTCTTCAGAGGAAAGGGAAGAAGTTTGTTTGGTTAGAGCAGTGTCAGGCAACTTTTCAGACCCATAAGGAGCAGTTGACCAGTGCACCTATTTTAATAGTTTCTAATCCTACCAGGGACTTTGTTGTTTGTACAAATGCTTCTTTGGAGGGTTTAGGAGCAGTTATGATGCAGGATGGTCACGTGATTGCCTATGAGTCTCGCAAACTCAAGGATCACGAATTGAGCTATCCCACTCATGATCTAGAGTTAGCCACAATTGTGCATGCCTTGGTGAGGTGGAGGTATTTTCTCTTAAGGCATCAGTTTGAGCTGCATAGTGATCACCATAGCTTGTAGTATATTTTAATGCAACCAAACTTGAATGCGAGGCAGAGGCGTTGGATGGAGTTCTTATGCGAGTATGACTTTGAGGTCAATTATATCTAGAGCAAAGACAATGTGGTAGCAGATGCTCTTAGTCGTCGGAGACATGAGATCTCAACAGTCTCTCTCACAGTTTATTTGAGAGGTCAGATTCTCGCAGCACTTCCTATCGACAGTTGGTGCCAGGAGGTGAAGTCTGAGATTGAGTCTGGTAGACCTTTAGAGGGTAGATTTTCCAGTTACTCTCTTGAGCTAGATGGTCTTTTGCAACATTTGGGTCGTATCTATGTTCTTAGTTCTGAGGTTCTTCATACCCTAGTGTCAGAGGTGCATCGGGCACCTTATTCTACTCATCTAGGTGTCAAAAAGATGCATGCAGATCTGCGCCAGCTGTACTTTTGCAGTGGCATGAAGTGGGATATTGCTGATGTCTTGAGTGTCAGAGGGTGAAGGTGGAGCATCAGCACCCTGCAGGTCTTTTGTAGCCTCATTTGATTCCAGAGTGGAAGTGGGACATCATTTCAATAGACTTCATTGTTGGATTGCTGATATCTTCTCGTCGACATGATGCTATTATGGTCACTGTGGATAGGTTGATGAAGGTAGCTCACTCCTCTCCTATCCATTCTTCTTACAATGCTACTACGGTGGCTAGAGTATTCATGGAGGATATCGTTACACTTCATGAGATTCCTCATAGGATCATCTCCGATAGGGATCTAGTGTTCACTTCTGCCCTTTGGACTTCTTTGCAGCATACCTTGGGGACATAGCTAAACTTTAGTTTAGCTTACCATCCTAAGACTGATGGACAGACTGAGAGGGTTAATCAATTTCTCGAGGAAATGCTTAGGATGTATGTGATGGATTAGCAAAGCCATTGGGAGGACTACCTATACCTAGTGGAGTTTGTTTATAATAATGGATATCACAGTTCTATCGGCATGTCTCCATTTCAGGCTTTGTATGGTCATCCTTGTAGGACCCCTCTGAGTTGGGATCATCTCGAGGATAGAGTTCTTCTAGGTCCAAATATGCTTAGAGATATGGAGCAGCAAGTCAAGAGGATTAGAGAGCATCTGGTGGCAGCACAGGATAGATAGAAGAAGTATGTAGATGCTCATAGGATCGATCGACAGTTTTCAGTTGGAGATCAGGTGTTCTTGCGTGTGCGACCGTGAAAGAGTCTGATCCATTATGGAAAGGGCTCTAAGCTAGCACCACAATTTGTTGGACCTTTTGAGGTGTTGTCGAGGATCGGTCCTGTTTCTTATCGTCTTGCTTTACTGCCCAGTCTTTCACGCATCCATGATGTGTTTAATGTTTCTGTACTTAAACCTTACTATCTAGATATTGCTCATGTTCTTGATTGGACTGCTCTACAGGTAGAGGACGGGCAGCTAGCTTTGGAGCCCATAGGCATTCTATAGCACAGGAGACTTGCTCTAAGGGGCAGAGACGTGGAGCAGGTCAGGGTCCAGTGGGATCATAATGACAAGACTTCTGCTACCTGGGAGGATGCTTCCAGGATGAGAGAGTTATACCCTTACTTATTTGCAGGCTTCCAGGAGTAAGCCTGACTCTAGGGGCAAAGGATGTAATGCCCCCTTGTTTTTGGCTTGTGATAGTTGTTGGTTTCATAGTACCTTTTCTCAGTTCTGAGACAGTTGTTAGTTCTTCCATTGCATTTAGATAGTTCTGAGACATTAGAGTTATTAGGCCTATGGCTTATGCTTATTATGATCAAGATACACTATGTTTGACTAATATAGCTTTGACATGTGTTATGAGTTATGATGACATTATTGTTATTCCAATTATGATGACATTGACATGATTAGTGATGGTTTAATATTATCATGTTTTATGTGATTTGTTGATATCTGATTTTAAATAAAAATAGTTATAGTCTTGTTCCAAAGTAGGGATGGTGTATTACTACTTGTTCCGAGCACCCTACTACACCATGATTCTCTGACTCTATGTGTGTTGATATATATGCAGTCGATCATATACAACCTATTGTTCTTATGCAGGTTGTAGGTACCGGGCCTTGACTCCACCTGACATAGCAGGTCCGAGCGGGCCCCTACACCAATGGATAATGTTGATGAAGATAACATGAGGTTTATCCCCTAGGTCAGTTCAACCTTCAGTTTGATGGTCATCATGTGGTTTGAATGTTTATTGTTGGGTCCTTGTTAGGTCAACCTATGTGTATTCTTGTATGCGTAAATGATCTATGGTATTATAACATTTTATTGTCAAACATTATAGTATTTTTGATGTGTCGTAAAATTGGAATACTCTTGGAGGAAGCTATTTAAGTAAATTGTAATGTAGAATTAGTTAACTATTCTAATGTTGTAAAAGCTATATGTGGGTCAAAGTTTTATTTTAACTCATGAATATTTATAGTTATGTATTGAATCTTTCTAGGGAATAATGTAAAGGTGGTTAGTTGTCATTTATGATACCAAAGTGGGGAATCTCCGTGATTAGTAAAAATTTAAAAATTTCTGGTGAAGAGGATTCACTGGAATAGATTTGGTGTGAGTGGGTATTTATGACTGAGGGTTATTTTGGGATGGATTCATTCGGAGGAAGGAAGAGAAGTTCTGAAAGAGGATTCGATCTTTGGAGAGTGAAAAGTATGGGTATGTCTTGCTATGTAGTTAAATTCTATGAATTTATTTATTCTTGGCTATGTTATGCTCTGAGGAATTAGAATACTTTGTTGTCTAGTTGTTCTCAAATGGAATTGATCTGTAAATTCACCCTTTTCATGTTTATAAACATTTTGCTACTTGTTGGATGCTCCTATAGATAGTTTTGGCAAAACGTTTAGCCTACAAAACCATCTCTACAACTCTAAACCTCTTCCTCAGATGGGTTTAATTGTAATCTTTGTCCTATAGTTCAATTTGAGCATGTGGGTTCTTGTTTTCTTGTCTTCAAAACCTCATTTACCTACTATTTTTCCCACCGAGTCATTGTGCCACTTGCATGTTGATTTTTCTGATGTGCATCTTGTAGAACCATGGCCTCGGGCTACCCTGTTGTTCTCATTGAAGGTTGTATTCAAGCTTCTAGGTGATCTATTTGAAAACTCTCGTGAAGGAAGCTGTAGCTTCAATAGAACCCTTATGACTCTCTGCAGCTCCAATAGAAACTTTTTGGCTAGTCGCCCTCACCATAGACCATAGGGACTATTGACCAATTAATTCATTATGCTTTGTGTCGCTACAAATTCCGTAGTGGTCTCTCTATTTTGTGACCCCATTCACCCTTGGTGGCATCTTGTTTTCACCCTTGCTGCGATGTGTCTCTCTCTCGTTGTGGCCAAACCAAACCAGTGGTTGAGGATGGTAGTTTAAACCTACCTCCTCTTCATTATTGATGGCAGTGGTATTCTAAAAACCCTCACTTGTTGTGCCCTTAGGATTTCCCCATATCATTTCTTTTGATCAACTCTCTATCTCTATAAATTTGTTTCCTTTGGGTCACTGCCAGTCATGGGATATATATCATCAGATGATGGCAGTTTTGTGTCTTTAGAAACTTTCCTTGTTTTACCTAGATCATCGGTTTCTATTTTGTGTGAACGAAGGAATCTTCAGTAGTTAAGGTGGCAAATACCATTCTTGACATCGACATGTTTGTTGCCAAGGTCGTCGTTCCACTAGTGTTGGTTAGTCTTTGAGTCCCTTTGGATAGTATTTACCTATCTTCTAATCGTCCATTGAGTCTAATATTTAGGTGGTCAAGCGGTATGTTACCTTAGCAAACCTCGGCATCATTAGCTGTCTAGTCGACCTCATAGGTGTACAATACTACGTTTTAGATGGTAGATGTGGTCAGCTTCCTCATCCATTGAAAGCCCATGGAATCTTTTCGATGCCTTCCCTATCTACCATAGTCATTTGCCTTTTGATATTTTGAATGCTTATAATATGATGAATACTGCATTCAACGCATCGATTATAGTATGTTGATGTTTATAGTTTAGCTAAATCTTTATGTATAAATCATTACTTCTATTATTGTGGTCTCCTATGATTAACGTAGAGTGATTCTTTAGTAGGGCCGATTTCTATGATCCTCGGATGATTAGTGTCTAGTTTAATGTTTTAATAAGCTCTTGTTTCAAAACTAATTATGGTGGAGTAAGAAGATATTAGAATAGGATTTAATTCAATAAAATTTTATCCTTGTTCTTTTGATGTCTCTAATATTTTAGAAAGTAGATTCTTAGTTACATTTATATGATAGACTAGATAGATATGTTTACCGTGCTTAATGATTTTTCAGTATATTATATTAGGGAGGTTAGGCTTGTTTATTTAGAAAATTACAATTAAGCTTATAATTGAATTTTGTCTTGTTTAGTCAAATTAGGGTTATGGTGCTTTAAATGATCAAATGGTTTTGAGTGTGCTAAGTAATTTGTAGAGTATGATAGTATCAGATCTTTAAATCTTAGGTGTGGAAATGGTAGTTGGTTTATACTAAGGTCTATATGAAGAAGTTGTTGACTAGATATAAATTACTTTTTTTCATAATGATTGGAATTAAGTTAAATCTAGATAGTTCCTTAAAATTATTGTCGTTTTAATGAAAATTGTCATCGTTTTAATCTAATAATGTGTAACTAGTATTCTTCTTGAGTAGGTTTTGTGTCTTGTAAGGTTTGGAGTTCTTTGTGTCGTTAATGCAATGAAGTAAGAATATTTTGGTTATATGTTGTAATGTTGTAATTACCTTTTCATTGAAATGATTTATTTTCGTAAACCTTGTCCAGAATTAGTATGAGGTTGTCCTTGGGACAAAATTGTATATTTTATCAACTTGTATTAATGATGGTATTGAGTTATTTTTCTTTCTCTTTAACCCTTGTTGAACTTATATTATTGCGGTCTAAAGAAAAGTCATGGTCATTTAAACCTAGTTTCTATATCGGGAAAGGTACTGTTGTAACATGGTAAAGAATTTAATTACTGACTCCAGAGGCTTAACCGCTTGGTATTCAACTTGATACTTGTGTCATACTATTCCAATGAAGTATTGTTTTGAGTTTTGAAGGGGACAAGGGGATTTTTATTGTTGTGGTCAAGTTTGTATGGCTTATGTAATGGATCGACATCTTTTTTAACCCTTGTCCTTGCATGTTTTGGTTTTGGATGGTTGGTTAGAGATTGCTAGGAGAGTGGCTTTCATGGTGGGGCTGGTGCCCAAAGTGGCTTCCTGGGTAACCCCATGGAAGTAGTAAGCAAGTGATAATTTAATAAATTATTTAGGAGGGTTGGGGTAGTAAATCACATAACGAGATAAGTAAGATGCCTCACCCATGCCTTTAGTGCTCTTGCAAGCTAAGGATGGGATAAAAAGGCCTGGTTGGCAAGGTCAACCTCCTTGTCTCCATGAGAGGACATGTCAGCTCCACATGTGTCACCCTATGGGGTCGGTGCCTAGAGAGAGGCTGCCAGGGTAACCATAGATGGGGGTCAACTTCTAGTGAGAGATAGCCTGGGTAACCCATGCTAGGACCATGCAATGACACTCTCCATACTGCAATCCAGTTACTTCCTCTTTATCTTTTGTGTTTACCTCTAGAGTGCAGACTTGTCTTGATGGTTGATCTTATCTTGATGATTTGGCTTGTCTTAATGATTTGCCTTGTTTTGGTGAGTACTGTCTTGTTTGAATAGCCTTGTTATTATGTTTTGTCTATATAGAGTTTGTATCTTGTTGTTGTATTCATTGTTGTAACCTTGACCTAGTGGAACCTCATTGTTATCTCCTAGCTTAGAGGGGTGGACCTCAGGGTTCCACATGGTTGGGAGGCAGAGCTATCCATTGGTTTCCTTGGATGTTATGGTTTGAGTTTAGTGCAGAAGTGTTCTAGTTCCATATTTGTTTTACACCTTCAGAGTTGTAGTATACATTCATAATTGTACTATTTGTAAACGGATGTAATCAATCTGGTAATCTGGTATTGAACCTTGTAATTATTTATCTTTGCAAATGTATAATGTAATATTCTTCTGTTGTATCGTGATGCATATCACTTGTAAGGTTATAATTTTATCTGATGCAGTTATGTTCCCTAGAAGTGTTAGTTGTTCATTTCATTTAATGTTGTTATTAGTGCAGTTATATTTAATGTATAATGCATGTCCTTGCTTCAAAAAAAAATATTTCTGTAATATTGTCACTTGTTAGTCTAACACTCTAGGGTTGCATGATGTGGCATCACAGTCATAACCCTAAAAATACAAAGTATTTATCAGAGAAGAAAATCCAAGATCATCAGCATAAAGTGGCAATATGATAATAAGTAATAGTAGGAAAAATAATTAGTAGGAATTGGAGATTATACAGAATATAGTAGAAAATGAAGGTTTCTGATGCACATTACAAAATATTTTGAAGCAATTTAATGGAGAAAGAATACTATAATCTAGCATCCAATATTTTGGTGTTCAATTATTTGTTGATATTCATTCATATATGTTATATGTGTTGTCTCCAGAATGGTTTTCCTTTGTTATTTAAACTAATATATCAAGGATATACTTAATTTATCAGGGCAAATTTGTTGCTTATGTGTGATCTGCTTGATTGGTTTCTATGAGAAGTTGATTTAAGTCCTTCTATGTGGTTTATGTTTATTTGTCTATACCTAAAGTTAAAACCCTTTAAATAAATCATCTTGGTTGGTTTCCTCCACACCAAAATTAAAAGTCCTTTCAATTGATCACAGTAACCTAGGAAAATATCATTGGGATTTGTAAGAAGGGCCTGGTAACTGACAGCCTTGTATGTTTATACAAGGTATAAACATTTGAAAAGTACCAAATAATTCAAGTTAAGCTAAAGGGGAGGACACATTTATCATACACATCTTGACTTCGTTGCCCAGAAGGCATTGGTCATATATACTTCATAAAAACCTTATTCACATTTCCAAACTTCAAACATTAGCATTAGGATTAATTGTGTTCCTTGCATCTATTTCACATTTGTATGCTATTTAGAAATAGATTGTCATTGTCAAAAAACTTTAAAGTTCATAATCTACTTAGTTATTAGGGTACACCCCCCTAGGTCCAACATAACCTAAAGAGCAGGGAGTCCAAAACCACATAGGGTTGCTCTGTCTCATTGGCCAAAAATATTGCAAACCTGACCATAGAGCCTGGCATCCTCTTAGGGTTTACAAACTACATTTTTGAGACCTAACAGAATTGGCAACTCTATTGGGGATAATTCTAGAAAATTTGGTTTTAGCTTATTTAGTCAAAGAGTCAAGAATATATATATATATATATATATATATATAACTCTACTGGTGGAGAAAAATCTAGAAAATAAAATCATTCCTCTTTTGACAAGAGGTGGTGACTCTAAAAAGGAACATGATGAAAAATACAAAGACATCTTATAACAACATCATTTTCAGTCAAAATAAATATGTCAGAAGAAGAGAGAAAGCTAGATTTGTTAAGGGAAGAGAAAAAAGTGATTCAAGAACTGCAACAATTGATAGCCAAACTTGCTTCAAGTACATCATAGTATATACAAGTGCCTCATGATAAAATAGGAAATCTTGGCAATGAGAGTGGTGCACATCATACACAACTGGACATTTTTGTACCACAAGCCTCAAATCAAATAAATGCTTATCATATCCCCCCTAGTCAAAGACTAGTGGGCTACCAAGATTATGAATACAATCAGTATGCTGGGCATTATCAATGTCAAGACTCGCACTGGAGTAGTCAACAATATCAGCCATGTCCATAGAGAAAAGTGTATGTCTAAGACATTCATAAACCATTCAACTTCAATAATATCCAAGGTTACCCAAATCGTTATCCTGTTGAGCTCATAAAACATGTGCATATATTTCATGGAGAAGAATATGAATTAGCTCATAGGCATGTATGACTATTTTGTGAATATATTGAGGACTTTGAGATTTATACAGAAGACATCATTATAAAATTCTTTGCTTGAACATTGAGTGATAAATGCAAGAGAATGGTGTATCAGCTTACCCATGCAAAGTGTATCTTCATGGGAAATTTTCAAAAGGTTGTTTCTGAGTCAGTTTGATGATAACTATGAAAAGTTTACACAAGCCTTGGGGCCTCAGCATATTCCAGCAAACAATGAAATAACATATGATACATTAGAAGGTGAGAGCAGTCTTCAAAGTGTAAATGCTCCTATTTTCCCAGCCCACCCACCTCAATACCTAAATCAATAGTTTGAGGAGGAAGAGGATGAGTATTTTCATATTCAAGAAATAGGTCAAACACCCGATGAAGAAGAAATATGCACACCTGATTATGGTATACATAATAATCTAAGTGCATTTCATGATCAAACAATGGAGGTGCAGTCATTTATGCATTATTATAGCATTGGTAATAATAAGTTAGAAGCTGAAACACCAAGGGACTACGTGTCTTGCAACAATGAAGGTTGTAATGATTGCAATCAATCTATAGAGGATGGGTATGTAAGTGAAAATATTTGTTAAGACAACCCTGTGGACTTTGACTTACAACTAAGTGCTGCTTAAAGAGGTTATGAAGAAGAGACAATGGAAGATGCAGAAGAGGAAGTATGTTCCCTTAGCAATGAGCAAGTTTCAGACTTATTGACCATTGAATATCAAAAATGTACACACAAGAATGATGCTGAAATTTCATGCTCAACATACATATGCTTTGACAGTGAAGATACTTTGTGTCACAGGGATGATAAACTTCATGATGAGTATGAAAAATTATGTCCAGGATTACATTCTAAAAATATAGAGACAGTTGGTGGTCATGGATTTCATTGCAACAACACTCCAAAAATGCACACTTTTGAATCTGGAGGTGTTGATAATTCAAACATATTAAATCCACAAACTAGTGATTTTGGTGATAGAGTTTCAAGGTCAAAACTATTAGGGCAAGCTACATGCGATGTTGACAATAGTAATGATGTCTTTGGATCTGATGTTGTGTCATTAGATGATGCCAACATAAAAAAAAATAGATGTCAAATGTAGTTTGATTTGCTCTATTTTCCAGTTCAAGAAGAGAGCGGTCATTTGGTGGTTGATAGAAAATTTAATAAAATAAGGCATCACATGGAGGTTGGATTTAGCTTGTCACATGATGATAGGATTTTTTAGATAATGTATAATTTCTAGATACATAATAATGGAGAATACATTGGCAGCATTGAGCATAATAGGTTGATGAAAGATATGAATAGATTCAACCAAGCAGATTTCAATAAAATTTTCAGATTGGTTTCACTACAGCGTGATGAAAATCAAGTGTATGATAGGGGTAAATATAAACTTTTCTTTTTCTAGTGGCCTTGTGCCACTAGCTATGGTATGGTTCTTCAAGCCATACAGTTTAGGGCAAATAAGGAGGTTGTATTATATTGCCCAATGGACAAGGCATTTGGTTTGCTCCCCAGATATCTAAACTCTTGCTATGCCCATAAGGGGCATACATCCCTAGATAGAGCCACTATTGGGACCTAAAATTTCCTTCAATGTTTTGCAAAATTTTAGATTCCCATGATAAAAATATTGACTGCAGCACTCAAAAATACACCTGAAAAATCTGCCCCCATGACCTGTTTTGGAGAGTCATAATTCAGAGCCCATTCACTTTCATACCAAACCACCTGGTAGGCATGCTCATCTATCATATGTGAGTGTTCATATCTAAATTTAGCCTCCCATGATCAGATTTAACTAGGTTTTCAAGCGTCAAGTTGGAGGGTTCTAGTAAGGTTTGTTTTCTGCACAATGTTAAAACTGTCAAGGAGGTTGATTTTAGAGGCAAATATCTAGCAACTGGATTATTTTCATGATGACCAAATTGGTGTTTCAAATTGTCCCCATGCTAATGTACTTTCATGCCAGTTTTCAAAAGTCCAACATCTCATTTGGTATTTTTTCAAAATCAAAAGCAAATGTAATTTGTCATGTTTTTTTCAATTGCATTTCCAGAATGTTTCAGAGAGATCAACTTTGATCCTCAATATTTTGTGAAGAAAGATGATTGGTGAAAACTCCTCTTGTAAACATGCTCAATGGACCTAAATAATCTAATGTTTCCAGTGGCAGCTTCCCATGAAAAGATTTGGTATTTTTTTGGGGTGGTGACTTGGTGAGCCCTAATTGGTTTTTCACAAGTGCAATTTTTAGAAAAGGTTCAGTGAGCTACTTTGAATGTGAATATCTTGCACCTTTGGATGCATTTTACTAAACCATTTGTTGTACTGAATTCTTGGTTCAAATGTCTACATTCTTGTGTATTTTCATGACTCTAGGAGATGACTTGACCAGTTTTCCAGGGTGATTCTGGAAGCTACTTGGACTATTTTGGTCACTATAGAAATATGTCAGAAAGAGAATTTTAGTGACAACCCACTTCAGATTTTCACTTTAGGAGCATACAAATGCAGCCTCAAATCAATTCAGAATAGAGCTTTTTTCAAAGTGAAATTTTTTTAGCCAGGTCCATAGGGGACCCAACATTTGTTACCCAATTATCGGTTGATTAGGCTTAATTATAATGTTTGTGAAGCCTATGTTTATTCCAACTAACTTGACACTTGATGCAAGAGTGACAAGACCACCTCCTCTATTGAATGAAGCTGACTTGTTAGGATGTAAGGATAAGGTAGGCAACTATGCATGATCACATAAAAAATCTCCTAGACAAGTGCTATGCCACTAAAGATGCAAATACTTAGTTCTGCCCAAACAAACCTAGGGTGGGCACTTGTTATGGGTTATGATGCATTGGAGGCCTCTCATATCTATAATTAAAAGGAAATAGTAAATTCTATTGCTATCAAACAAATAAATAAGAAAGAAAGAAATCAGTTACTTTACTTTCCATCAATGACCAAACTAAAGTGATAAATATGAGTTGGCAGTCAAGCTATTTCTTCTAGTGTGTTTAAGCATCTAATCGTCAAAATAGATACTCCTATATGAATGCTAGACATTGTACCTTCAAGCCATGATAGAATAAGCTGCCAAAGTAGAGAAAGCAACAACATAATATTAGAAGAGTGTGATATGCATGTTGGCCCTTACAATGACTGGCAACAGAGGAAAAAATCTAAACGGATGGGCTTTATAAAGCACATTAACAAAGAAGCTCTTTGCCCAAATTCCAGATTGTGCATTGGAAGTCATTGTTGAATTTTATTTGTTAATATTTTTGTGCATATGAAGTTTGTAGCGCCAAATGTTGGTTTTCAAATAACTACACTCAATTGGTTGATGGTTGGAATTTCTATCCATGTCCATAAGTGTATCCATGATAAAGATGATTGAATTGACTAGCAAGGAGAGCCTATGCTAGGTCACCTATTATATGACCATTATGGTCGTCTTCATCTTGGACCAAGATCATCGGATATGGTTGACTGCAATAGTAGTTGTGTGAGCCATCGAAGGTAGCGAGCCCTGCCAGGAGCCCAAGAGAGCCTAAATTGGCATTGTGCATCTGATACTATGGGGAGCCCTTTAAAAAAACACCATTAATAGCAACAAGAAACACATGCCCGCTCATCCCATGGAGCCTGCCCAACTCTTGGGGAAATGCTCACATGACCAGCTTGCTCCACAAAATTTGACCCCCGGGGAGACCAAAGGGGTCAAATCTCTTCCGGCAATACCCACTTCTAATACAAAAATCAAGAATCCCATTAATTTGAAAATAAAGACTAAAATATAGAAACTCAATCAGGAGGAGGAAAAGTGTTAAAGTTGAGGATTTACTTGTGGCAAGCTAGTGCACATTGTAGAAATGAATGAAAGTAGATTTACTGCAAACATTATTTCATCTGATGGACCACAAAAAATTTGACAATACAAAGTAGTTCTTGCAAAAGCTTTGCAACAGCCTAAAAAAGAAATGAATTCACAAGATTAGTTCATAAATGCATAAAGATGTTGAAACATATTGCTTCAAGTGATATCTTCTTGTGCTCAACCATAGCCTTTGCCTATCAGACAACAATCTAGAGGTTCCTTGAACTTTTTGAGGCATAAACGGAGAAGAGAGAATCCCATGTTATATTTCCCCACCTTGCACTTAGGTCTCCCTTCAACATTATCAAGACCTCTTGTAGGGAAAAAATAAATAAAAATGGCTCAGAGCCTTGCAAATCCACGATGAAGTCAAGAGAGAAATTGATTTAGAAAGTACAGTTAGAGGCTCCATCAAGTAGGGAAATAAAGAAAAAGCATTGGAATCCAAAGCACTCCAGACACCTCCCACATCACGAACATACACCCTAAAAACTGGTGCAGCATTGCAAAACAAATATCCTATAGAAGAGACTTTGACCTATTGGAGTGAGCAAAATGGGAGTCCCTCTGATGTCCTGAGAAGGGTAAATCATTAGTTTGAAGAAATCACCAGGGAAAGTAAATGATATCAGTGGGACAAGATTCATGGTCCCTTCGACGGGCTGAAGAGTGGATACATCGAGAGGACCTTATCATTGTTGCAAGTATGAGGTTAACCAGTATTGTCATTGATGTCAACATACTCATATTACATTGGTAAGAAGGTTTGGATGAGCTGTGTGTTGAGGATATTGAGAAAAGTAGTCTCAATCAGGAACAGTGAAGAATAGTGATAAGAAGAAGGCAAATGTACTCAATAGGTTGAGATTCAGAGGATGTGGATTAAAGGGATTGTAGATATGAGTCTTGAGATGATCTAGTTAAGATTTCAGAGGTCCACATGAAGATGTGAAGAAGTTGTGATCGATCAAGTAGAACTAGTTTCGGGAGATGCTCTGGAGTGACAGACTGTTACAAAAAGGTCTGGTGAGATCCAGAAGTGCATTGTCCTATTCTGCGGATTGGACAAAGTGTTTAGGAGGTCCTTGTAATGTGTCATCTCGATTGGTATGTGGTTTGGAGGTCCAGAAGCACCTCTGGCAGTATGACAATGGCGATAGATTATGTTCTTGAAGTTCCAGATGAGGAGCAGAAGAGATTCCAGTGAGTAGAGGAAGTACGGATGTACCTGGTCAATCAGGCAAGCTTGTGAAGGTTCTTGGATCATGTTGAGGTTATGTTGTCGGTCCTCATTGGTGGTAGAGCCCAGAATTGAAGATATTCTTTTGGATGGAGTTCTTGTTCAGACTAGCCGACCGGATGAGTTGTTCATCTTGCGAATGTTCTTGTGGTGGCCGACCGGATGTATTAATCATCTTGAAGATATCCTTATGGTTGATTGTTGACTTAGATGATTGTTCCTAAGTCGATGTCTTATATAAATAAAGGTTTGTGAGTTCATTTCAAAGTGTGTCATGGAGCGGATGAGTATGGTATAGCGAAAGAGTGAAGGGTAGAGTAGAAGTATCTCAGGCTTAAATGGAACTGATCCAGACATGGTAAAGATGTCAATCTCCAGTTCAAGTTTGTGATTCTTATCACTTTGTAGACAATGTGTCTCTTGTAGGCAGTGTGCCTCTTTGTGAGCAGTGTGCTTGGGCAGTGAGCCCTAATTGGCATGTGCCATTCATTTTTCTTATTCTTCTAATAGAGAATAATCCTTGGGTTAATCACCCTGTGGTTTTTCCCTTAACTGGGTTTTCCATGTCAAAATCTTGGTGTCCAATGTGTTGATGTTTATCTGCTCTTGTGTTTATGCATTATGCTTTCATGGATGGTTAATTGATATGCTATTAACTAACAAAGAAGAATCAAGTGTTTGAAGTAGAAGCAAGTTTTTGTAAAACTGATTCACCCCCCCTCTCAGTTGTGTGCCCTAGATCTAACAATTGGTATCAGAGCCAAGTTCCTCTGAAAGGAGCTTAACTGCTTGAGGAGATCTAGGATGTCGTCATACAAGAAGGATAGTCTGAAGTTCGATGGAACCAACTTCACTCTCTGGAAAGGTCGCATGAAATGTCACTTGGAGTGTATGGGAAAAGCATACTTGGCCATGGTCTCAAAACCATATGTACCTCCACAGGGTGGTCTGACAACTCTGAATGAAATCACAGATGCTGAAAACAATTTGTGGACTAAGGAAGCTCTTCTAAGAAAATTGAATGACTCAGATCTCTCAAATGTTATTGACCTACCAACTGCATATGAGATCTGGACTAAACTGGAACTTTTGTATGAAGGAGATGAGTTTGTCAAGAGTGCAAGGTTGCAAAGTCTAAAAGAGAAATTTGAAAGATTGAAGATGAGAGATGATGAAAATATCACTACCTTTATGCCAAGAGTGAATGAGCTAGTGTGTGGAATCAGGAATGCTGGTGGAGTTCTGGATGAAAATGAAATTGTTTGCAAAATTCTTAGATCCCTTCTTGCTGCTTGCAAAATCAAGGTTGCTACCATTGATGAATTCAGAGCCCATACAACTGTCACAAGAGAGCAATTGGCTGTCAAACTGGCTGCATTTGAAATGATTGAGTTTGGAGATGATCCCCCCAAGACTGAATCTGCATTCAAAGCCAGTGCCTATGTGAAAGGCAAACAAAGATTTGATCCGGGAGAGAACTCTTCAAGGAGACTGTCATGGTATGAACAAGCAAGGAAATATATGGAAGAGGAAGAAGCAGAAATAGCTCAACTTGAAGCCCTCATTGCAAAAAGACTGCTAAGAGGATCCGGTAAGTATGAAGGAAAACTACCCTTTAAGTGCTTCAACTGCAATAAGATTGGTCATTTTGCTTCAAGATGTCTGGAAAGATCTACAAGGTCTAATACCAACAGACAAAGGTTTCAAAAGAAATGCTATTATGTTCATGAAGAAGATGACAATGAAGGAGTAACAGATGATGAATCAGAAATAGGAAGCAAATCTGGAAATGAATGGGTGTTTATTGCCATCAAGGAAGGAGATTCAATAGCCTCTAAATCTGTCAATCATAAGGTTGTAGAAAGAGCTTTGGCTGCCCAAATTGAAGAAAAGGATGATTGGGTTATTGACAGTGGATGCTCTCACCATATGACTGGTGACAAGAACAAGTTCTTAGATTTGGAAAAGTATGAAGGAGGAATGGTAAAGTTTGGTGACAATTCTACTGGCAAAATCAGAGGTAGGGGAACTATTTCTTTTGATGAAAAGAGCAAAACCAGTAATGTACTATATGTTGAAGGATTGAAGCACAATCTTCTCAGTGTTGGTCAGTTAGTGGATAAAGGCTATGATCTCTGGTTCAAGAATGGAAGATGTAGAATCTTTACAAGCTCCATAACTGAGATTGCATCTGGTACTCAAACTAAAGGTAATATCTTCCATCTAGTTGGTTCAAATAAAAGTTGTCTGTTTGTTCAAGTTGATCAGAGTTGGCTATGGCATAAAAGGATGTGTCATGTAAATTTTGATAACATCATCAAGATAAGCAATATTTAGGCTGTAAGAGATCTTCCAAAATTGGTGAAACCTACAAATAGTTTGTGCAAAGAATGTCAGCTAGGGAAACAGAGCAGAGTCTCTTTCAAAAGCAAAGATCAGTCCACTACTGGATTGTTGGAATTAGTACATATTGATCTTTGTGGTCTGACAAGAATCAAGAGTATGCAAGGTGATAGATATTTCATGTTGCTAATTGATGACCATTCCTAGATGATGTGGGTTACCTTCCTAAAAGAGAAATTAGAAGCCCTTGAGAAGTTCAAAATCTTCAAAGCTATGGTAGAGAATCAAACTGGATTGAAACTAAAGTGTCTAAGGTCTGATAGAGGTGGTGAATTCACATCCGGTGAATTCATAGACTTTTGTGAGAAGCATGGCATAAAGAGACAGTTGTCTGCTCCTAGGACTCCACAGTAGAATGGAGTAGTTGAGAGAAAGAATTGGACCATCCAGGAAGCTTCCAGGACAATGATGATGGAAGCAAATGTTCCTCAGATGTTTTGGAGAGAAGCTGTTAGCACTGCAGTCTACACTCTTAACTGAGTTCAAATCAGAAACAATACCAGTAAGACTTCTTATGAACTTTGGTTTGGTATAACTCCCACTGTGAGATATTTCAGAGTATTTGGTAGCAAGTGTTACATCAAAAGAGATGAAGATCTAGGAAAGTTTGATGCTAGAAGTGATGAAGGAATTTTCTTGGGTTACTCCACTCAAAGAAAAGCATACCGGTGTTATAATAAGAGACTGAAAAAGATGATTGAAAGTACAAATGTGAAGGTTGATGAAGGAATTGAGAAGCCCTCAAGGTTTTATGAATATGATGAAGATGATCAGGATGGTGCTCTGATTCAAGGAACTCAATCCCTTCCTGAAAGTCAGATTCAGACTGATCCGGTAATTCAAGAAGAAGAGGTTTTTCTAAATGAACCTGATCAAGAAATAGCAATGCAAGAGACTCCCAAAGTTCCAATGTATGTAACTTTAAATCACTCTGAAGATCAGATCATAGGTGACAGAAGCAAAGGGGTACAAACAAGGAGGAAAATTGCTCAAAATTTAGATGAATGTTGTCTAATTTCAAAGATTGAACCTAAGACAATAAATGAAGCATGCAATGATGAAAATTGGACAAAAGCAATGGAGGAAGAATTGATGCAAATTGAGAAAAATCATACTTGGGATCTTGTTCCCAGACCTAGAGACAAGAATGTGATTGGAACCAAATGGGTCTTCTGGAACAAACTGAATGAATTTGGTGAAGTAATCAGAAACAAAGCTAGATTGGTCTACAAAGGCTACTCTCAAATAGAAGGAATTGATTTTGAAGAGACCTTTGCTCCGGTGGCAAGAATTGAAGCAATCAGATTATTTCTTGCATTTATTGCCTTCAAAGACTTCAAGGTATATCAGATGGATGTCAAGTCTACCTTCCTAAATGGTGATTTGGAAGAAGAAGTATACATCTAACAACCGGATGGATTCCAATTGTCTGATAATGATGATATGGTCTGCAAGTTGAAGAAAGCATTTTATGGATTGAAGCAAGCCCCAAGAGCATGGTATGAGAGGTTGGATAAGCATCTTGTGCAGATTGGATTCAACAAAGGTACTGCTAACAGTAACTTATATTTCAAAATTGATCATAAAAACATTTTGATTGTTGAAGTGTTTGTGGATGATATCATTTTTGGAGGAAGAGATAGTATGTGCAAAACTTTTGCAAATCAGATGAAAAGTGAGTTTAAAATGTCTATGCTTGGTGAAATGAATTTCTGCAAATTACTCAAACGAAGAAAGGGATCTTCATTTCTCAGACCAAATATGTGAAAGAATTGTTGAGGAAATTCGGAATGGAAGATTCAAAGCCAATGAACACTCCTATGGCAACCAAATGTAAGTTGAGAAAAGATGATGATTCTCCTAAAATAGATTAGACGAAGTACAGATCAATGATTGGAGGTTCATTATATCTCACTCAGACTAGACCAGATATAATGCAAGTTGTTGGTCTTGTGGCAAGATTCCAGGCTAATCCTAGAGAATCTCATGTTATGGCAATCAAAAGAACTTTTAGGTACTTGAAAGGAACAGTTGAGTATGGTCTATGGTATCCTAGAGATCTAGATTTCTCTCTTCATGCATATACAGATGTAGATTGGGCAGGAGATGTGGATGACCGGAAGAGCACCAGTGGTGGAGCATTCTTTTTGAGAAAGAGATTGGTTTCTTGGCTAAGAAAGAAACAAGATGCAATATCTCTATCTACAACTGAAGCAAAATACATTGTAGTAGTAGGTAGTTGCTCTCAAATCTTATGGATGAAACAGATGCTAAGAGACATTAAAGTTGAATACAAGGAGCCTATCACAATTTTCCATGATAATTCAAGTGCAATTAATATTTCTAAGAATCTGGTATTGCATTCTAAGACTAAACACATATCTATCAAGTTTCACTTTTTGAGAGAACAAGTGAACAAGGAAGAAGTCAGATTGGAGTATGTACCCTCCAAGGATCAGATTGCAAATATCTTTACTAAACCTCTTCCCAAGGACTCTTTTGAGTATCTCCAGGAGATGTTAGGGGTCATGGTCCCTCTGGTGATGAACTAGGATGCACTGATGTGCATCAGTCTGGTGGATATCATAGTCATATCTTGTTATCTGGATTGATGATGGGGAGCTGCTACTAAGGGGGAGCAGCTGGTATGACTCTGATATGTTACAAGTGCATGTATGAGCCCTTTGCCATTGATGTCAAAGGGGGAGAGAAGACATGTGAAAAATAAGTGGTTGATGATCAAAGGAGGAGCAGTAAAGGAAGAAAAGACATGTGAAGAGTTGTTGCTAATAGGGGGAGCTATGACAGAAAAGAGAAGTTCTTGTCTTGATGGTTTTTCACATCATATGTTGCCATCAATGATAAAGGGGGAGATTGTTGCAAGTATGAGGTTAACCAGTGTTGTCATTGATGTCAATATACTCATATTGCATTGGTAAGAAGGTTTGGATGAGCTGTGTGTTGAGGATATTGAGAAAAGTAGTCTCAATCAGGAATAGTGAAGAATAGTGATAAGAAGAAGGCAAATGTACTCAATAGGTTAGATTCAGAGGATGCAGATTAAAGGGTTTGTAGATATGAGTCTTGAGATGATCCAGTTAAGATTTCAGAGGTCCACATGAAGATGTGAATAATTTGTGATCGATCAAGTAGAACCGGTTTCGGGAGATGCTATTCTACGGATTGGACAGTGTTTGGGAGGTCCTTGTAATGTGTCATCTCAATTGGTATGTGGTTTAGAGGTCCGAAAGCACCTCTGGCAGTATGACAGTGGCAATAGACTGTGTTCTTGAAGTTTCGGATGAGGAGCAGAAGAGATTCTAGTGAGTAGAGGAAGTATGGATGTGCCTAGTCAATCAGGCAAGCTTGTGAAGGTTCTTGGATCATGTTGAGGTTATGTTGTCGGTCCGCATTGGTGGTAGAGCCCGGAATTGAAGATATTCTTTTGGATGGAGTTCTTGTTTAGACTAGCCGACTAGATGAGTTGTTCATCTTGCGAATGTTCTTGTGGCGGCTGACCAGATGTATTAATCATCTTGCGGATGTCCTTATGGTTGATTGCTGACTTAGATGATTGTTCCTAAGTCAATGTCTTGTATAAATAAAGGTTTGCGAGTTCATTTCAAAGTGTGTCATGGAGCAGATGAGTGTGGTATAGCGAAAGAGCGAAGGGCTGAGCAGAAGTATCTGGAGCTTAAATGGAACTGATCCAAACATGGTAAAGATGTCAATCTCCAGTTCAAGTTTTTGATTCTTATCACTTTGTAGACAGTGTGTCTCTTGTAGGCAGTGTGCCTCTTTGTGAGCACTGTGCTCAGGTAGTGAGCCCTAATTGGCATGTGCCATTCATTTTTCTTATTCTTCTAATAGAGAATAATCCTTGGGTTAATCACCCTATGGTTTTTCCCTTAACCGGGTTTTCCATGTCAAAATCTTGGTGTCCAATGTGTTGATGTTTATCTGCTCTTGTGTTTATGCATTATGCTTTCATGGATGGTTAATTGATATGCTATTAACTAACAAAGAAGAATCAAGTGTTTGAAGTAGAAGCAAGTTTTTGTACAACTGATTCACCCCCCCTCTCAGTTGTGTGCCCTAGATCTAACAATCATATCAGAATGATGCTTTTATGGTCCCTCTGATATGCCAATGTTGATCGTAGCCCTAGCACTACATAAATGAAGCGGTTGAAATGAAACAAATGGAGTTAAGGAGTGAAACCATAAAGTGAAATATATGCAGCATGAATATATTTCACACATATTTATAGGGTAAATATATTCACAAGAGAATATATCAATTTTTTTTTGCAAGGTGAATAAAGTGAACATTTATTTTAATCACCTCTTGACATAAAATGAATATTTTCACCGGAATATTTTCACCAAAGGGGTTATAAGGTGAACACAATAAATCAACCAAGTAAAGATTTTAATAATCATAATTGAGGATGACGGAGGTAAAATATTTTTTGGAGCAATTCACCAAGCAGGTAATTATTTTACCTAAAAAATATTTTTGTGAAAGTACATATAATGGTCAAAAAACATTTTCACTGAGAAACTCATGGAGGGGGTTTTTATTTCTTACTTGAAGGTTATATTTTCTAGAATTGAGTGAAAATGCATACAAGAGGGGATGCCAATAGTTATTATTGCAAAATACATTGAAAAAATTATATTCTCGAGATGTGAAGACAAAAGGGAGATTAAATTAAATATTTGTGAAAGAAGGAAAACAAAAGTTAAATCAAATAGAAAGTCACACAGGATGAATATGAAGGGTCATAACCCTAAAAATACAAAGTATTTATCAGAGATGAAAATCAAAGTTCATCATCATAAAGCAGCAATATGATAAGAAGCAACAGTAGGAAAAGCAATCAGTAGGAATTAGAGATTATATAGAATATACCAGAAAATGAAGGTTTCCGATGCACATTGCAAAATCTTTTGAAGCAATTTAATGGAGAAAGAATACTATAATCTAGTGTCCAATATTTTGGTGTTCAATTATTTGTTGATATTCATTCATATGTCTTATCTGGGTTGTCTCTAGAATGGTTTTCCTTTGTTATTTAAACTAATATATCAAGGATATACCTAATTTATCAGGGCACATTTACTGCTTTTGTGTGATCTACTTGATTGGTTTATGTGAGAAGTTGATTTAAGTCATTCTAAGTGGTTTATGTTTATTGGTCTCTGCCTAGAGTTAAAACCCTTTAAATAAATCATCTTGGTTGATTTCCTTCACACCAGAATTAAAAGTCCTTTCAATTGATCATAGTAACCTAGGAAAATATCATTGGGATTTGTAAGAAAAGCCTGGTAACTGACAACCTTGCACATTTATACAAGGTATAAACATTTGTAAATTGTCAAATAATTCAAGTTAATCCAAAGGGGAGGACACATTTATCATACAAATCTTGACTTTGTTGCCCAGAAGGCACTAGTCATATTCACCAAAAAACAATACTTCATAAAAACCTTATTCACATTTTCAAACTTCAAACATTAGCATTAGGATTAATTGTTAGCCTTGCATCTATTTCACATTTGTATGTCATTTAGAAATAGATTTCCATTGTCAAAAACCTTTAAAGTTCATAATCTACATAGTTATTAGGGTACACTTGCCTAGGTCCAGCAGAACCTAAAGAGTGAGAAGTCCAAAACCACATAGGGTTGCTCTGTTTCATTGGCCAAAACCTTTACAAACTTGACCATAGAGCCTGGCATCCTCTTAAGATTTGCAACCTACATTTTTGAGACCTAACATGTACCACAAGAATGGTCAATCTAGCAATGGTGAAACCAGCAATGGCAAAACCAACCTTGGGTAAAACAACAATGGCCGCAACAATTTCCATCACAATATGGACCACAACACATGCAGCCTTGACAGGGTTACAGTAAACATTACCAAGGACAATTGATATGTTTCCCCCTTAGCAACAAGCACTCTTAACGACCCCTCAGCACATAGGGACAGTCACAAAATTGTTAGGAATTTGTAGGTCAAATTAAACCAATTCCACATAAACCATAAGGAGAAAAAGATGTAGGAAATAACCATAATGCAATGATCAAATGATGAACACAAGATAACAGAAGATATACCCTGGGAAAACCCTCAAGGGGGAAATCCTAGCCTCCAAAAGCTTCCACACTCATATGTATTATTTAGAAAAAGATATTACAATACATGTCATGAGTCTCCATGAATTCCTCTGAACCATCAAGCACCTCCAATGCATCCTCCATGTGTCCAAGCATGAATCCACACATCACTTGACATGCTTCACAATATGCACTTACAGGAGAGAGTTCAATACAGTGATAGCCTCTATAAACCTCCAATCCACCTACAATGAAATATCCAACCCACCCAACTAATGACCATGTGCTTGCTTTTATAGACCAAGCTCACACAAATACAACTTGTGGTATTGGACAAAACCATGTGTTCCAAAACCATGGATACACAAAACCATTGACCTCCTTATTTAATATTGGTACTATGTTTTCCCAACAATTAAATAATACACATAATAACCCAATGTTGCATACAACATTTACAAGTGGCCTTCAAATAAATATCTAATATGGTTAGACACATCAATTAAGATGCATCACAAATAAATATTTATTTTACATGAATAAAATAATACAATATTATGCAACAAAAATGAGCTAGTTAGCCAGCCACCCTTACCATCTCAAACTGTAGCAAATCCACAAAATAAATAGGGAGTAGATGTTTACGTGATAGAGCAAGAAAACATGGCTTGTATCAGAGCTAGGTTTCTAACACTTTGGGAACTCTGGGGAATTTGATTAATAACCTAACTTGAAATTGTGTTTAGTGTAGGATGGCACCAAAGCATAGACCTAACTAACCTTAGGTCCAAACAATCACACCACCAGGATCATCAAACTCTAAATGAACCCAAGTAGAGAAAGAACCTCCTGTAGTTTCACGGGAAACAAAACCTACCATATTCTCTGATTCTAAACCACTCGCCCTGGTGCTAAGGTGTCTCAAATTATGAAAAGGAAAGAAGGTCTCGAGCCCCTCTGTAATGGTGAACCCAATTATACTAAAGGACACCACAAGAAAACCCAAGCCAATCGCAAAAAGGGATTTTCCCTTTAGTTGTGGGCGCAATGCACTAGAACTTTCTCACAAGAACATCGCCAAGATAAGGGAGGATCTCCCCAAACTACTTGTGGTGGTAACCTCTAATGAAGAGAAGATTGAAGAAGAAGAATGCCATGATGTAGGAGGAAATCATTAGAGTATTACTAGATGTTTTATTGTTAAGAAACATATTAGTGACTTTTACTTTTCAATTATGGTACTCCTTAGTATTACTTTTTCAATAATTCAACAAATTGTGGTTTGAATATTATCTGAGGAAATTATAGTTATGATGACTTCTTTGAGGAGTTATGAAATTTACTTTTGGAGGTTATGTGGTACGAGTATCTAATTATCTGTATGATTCTAGTAACCTAAATGTTGTGTTTTCTTGTTATATTAGATCGAATTGATTAAATTAGTTGATAAAATTTTTTGGTAAAAGATTAGCGAGTGAAATCTTGTTTTCATAAACATTAGAAGGTTGTTGAATGTTCTTTTCTTTTAAAAAGTGTAGTTGACTACTCTATTATGAAATTCCTTGGGGCTGAGATATACAACCTAAGGGTGTTTGGTGATGTGAGTTCTTTAGTAATGAATATCTAGGAATAGAGTCCTTCCTCTAGTTATTCGTGGGATCACTTAGGAATTGGCATCTTATATTTTGTAGTAGGACTCCGTAATCATTGTAGGAGTTTATGTATATAGACAAACATTTCCCATTGCTTGTAAGTAGTATGGAGTTCACATTTCTTTTCAAATAGGATAAAGCGTTAATTTTTCCAAGTATTGTTACTTTATGCTCATGTAGAAAACCTTGTTTTCCTAGCTATATATATATATATATATATATATATATATATATATATATATATATATATATATATATATATCTTTAACGAAATTATATATATATATATATATATATATCTTTAACGAAATTACTCTTGTAAATGTTATTAAGTAACTATTTGTTTTATGTATGATAAAAGTTGGGAAGAATAAGACTCATAGATAAAATTTAAAACTGAATAGACTTGCTCCAAATACCTTTTCTTATCTTCAGATTTAGGGCCAACTATAATTAGGGAAATAATAAAAATGGATTATGTCAAGTCAAGGTTATGTTATGTTTATGGAGCTGGCCTTGGGGTAATGTTAAGAGTTCTATAAAGAGAAAAGCGAGCATAGTAATTATTGTCCTAAGTCATTCATTAATACCCTTCTTCACGTGTTTAACCTTATTAAGTTACATTTTCTTGCATGACATGTGAGTATAGGTGTTTAGCATATGAGGACAACTATTAAACAACTTGTATTAGGATAAAACCATAAGTATTCTTGTTCCCCTTCAAGTGATTATTAATGTCACATAGTGAGACTTTGGGTGAGATAAATTTCATTTTTTGTTGTGGTTTTAAAAAATTTCTCCTTTTGTGCATTGTAAATTTGTAAATATTTTACAACCAACAGTATAGAGATTTAAATTTTGCATTTGGATATTTAGCCAACTCAATGGATATGTTCCCTAGCCTTGGGAATTTGTATTTATTTGGATTGTTTTTATGTGAGTGGCCATGCTTGAAATTTTGGTTTTTAATATTTACATTTTTGGTTATATTGATTTTGAGGCCGTGTTTTGTGATGAGGTATAAATAACCTCATTTCTTTGATGGAAAAAATAGCCCTTTTTGCATTACCCAATTCCCTAGTCTTGCCAATTTATTTATTTTTATAAGTGATATTTATCTATTTTTAATAAAATGTTGTACAAATCCTTATTTCCTAAATTGATTGAAACTAGCTTTTAAATGTTGATTTAATGGCATGAAAAGTTGGGTAACTATGCAGGTTAATGCATTGCCTACAAAAGAAGTGGACATCATGCATCTGTGGATGAGTGCACCAGAAGTTGGGGGCGCCAGAAATTTTAGGCTTGCATTAAATGAAGACTTTGTTTTAATTCTATTATATCTATGGTTACCCAAAATACATTATGGTTCCACTCGAAGTCCTTTTTATGTTTTAAAAGATAGCAGTAGTAAAGATTTTATTTTTCAGTTATAAGACTTCTTCAAATGGCATTTTCTCGCCATCTAAAATTTAGGAGTTTTGAAGTAGTTAAGTTTTATTTGTTGCTTGAAACATGGATATAAATATATACTATGGATGAATGAAAGACAACCCCTTAGTTTTTAAAAATCATAGAAGCTATGTACTAGCAATTTTCATGAATGCAAATGATGTTCTGAGTTTTAGTTTCTTTGGAAATATGAAGATTTGAATGGAGTTATCATGTGCTATGAACATGATTGAATGTGACCTGAGTTAAGACAAGTTTCTCCCATGAGCTAGCCACTCATGGGACTTTAGGATAGATAAGTGTTTTCATTTTTGTGGATGTTTTCATTTGGTTGAAGATAGTTTATGTTTAGTTTTATGTCATTAACCTGTAGTTTGTGTTGTCTAAAAGTTAAACTGTTGTGTACTATTGTTTCGAAACATTTTGTGTTAATTAGATGTTTTTCGACGCATCTGCCTTAGTTGGAATTACTGTTTTCTGATAGTTAGAATTTTGAATGTTTGCAGCATAGCAAATTGCATTTGTGAATTGTTAGCAAAGAATTTATCTGCTTTCTAGTGTAGAATTTATATGCTTTCTAGTATAAAATTTGAATGCCTTCTATAGAGGGATATAATTATTGTTTCATTTTGTGTACTGTTTCAATCTTTTTACATAATTAGAAAAACTATTTCTCAATGAAATATCCAAACTCCCTATTGCATACAGCCTCGAACACTACCCGAGTTGATAAACTGATAATTTTCATCTAAAGTGTTAGGACCTTATGACAGCCTGTCACTTTTTGGTGCCATTGTCAGGGAAGTGTGATCTTTTCTAAGTGTTATTAGGACATGCTTGGGAATTTCTTGTAGTAAACACCCAAAAATTGTCACCAAACCTCTCTTTCTACATGGTCAGGAAACAAGGCCCACACAGAAGATTCATACCAAAAACCCCCCAATAGTAATTCCAACCATAAATAGGGAGGAAGAAGTCTCAGCTAAAGAACTAAATTATGAATTGATCGAGCAAGGTCAACCTAAGAAGTCCCATCGTACCCTAGAAGTTTTACCATTTGACCCAATCTTTGAGGAGGTAGTTATTCAACCAACCAACCTAGTCTTCGAGGAAGAGAACATTCCTTTTGAAATTATGGCTAATAATCTCCACAATGATGATATGGCAAGAAGACTAGCAGCATGAACCTTTACCTACCCTATCACTCTCAATGAAGATGATGATGCACCAATGAAAAACATTTCACCATCTATCTTGCTGACTTTCAGGGGACTTTCTTCTGAAGATCCTGACCAGTTCCTCTTTGAGTTCAAAGTCTTGTGTCAAACATATGACCACAAGAATGATAATCAAAAGCTTAAACTTTTTCCCTTCACTCTAAGAGACGCTGCAATGCATTGGTTTATGGGATTAGCTTCTAGATCAATAACTACATGGGATGGCATGGGAACTATTTTCTTAGAAAAATACCAGAGTTATTGCAGAGTTAGTGACAAGAAGGAAGAGTTGTTCAAACTAAGACAAAAAGAAGATGAGAGCCTAGAAGATTACCTTGATAGGTTTATCTTTCTAATTAAACGATGTAGTGAGGAATGCATAAGTCTGGAGATTCTAAAGACTATATTTCTCAAAGGACTTGATGAGGATGCTAGGAGAAGCTTGAATTTAATGGGAAAAGGAGATGTGTCCCAACTCAAACTTACTGATATCTCTGAGTTATGTCAGAATTTTTCTTGTACTTGAGGAGGAATCCAAAAATCTAACCTCTTAAGAAGATCAAATGAAATAGGTAAACTGTGAGAGGAAATAGCGAATCTAAAAACCAACATTCTTGTTCAGTTGAACACCACCTTGGATGGAATACAAGCTAAAACACGTAACCCTAAGACCCTATCCATCTATTGTCCTAGGTGTCAAAACAAGCATCTGTTAAGAGAATGTCCTTTGGACAAGGCTGACAGTTGCCAAATTTGTGAGAAGAATCATACCATTGATCAATGTGAGATTCTTAATGCAATCAAGACTTCTAAAAAACAACCATCTCACACTGACGAGGAAATCAATTTCGTGGGCCAGAGACCTAGAGGAAATTTGTCCTATGGTTAGAACTCCAACCCTACATGGTGACCTCCAAACCCTTGGAACAATACACAATGGTCAACTCCATGGCCTTTAGTACCACCTGGATGCAGATCTTATCCACCTTGGAGACCACCTGAATGGATGAACTAAGCTTGGGGAAACCCCCAATGGCCAAATCAGCAATGGTATCCTCATAATCTGTTGCAAATATGTGTCTATCCGGTGTTGTCATTGATGTCAACATATCCTTGTTGCCATTGGTGTCAACTGTATTCCATTTTATTGCCTGTTTAGAAACTGGAATGTTGAGGATTTTGAGAAAATTAATGAAGATCAATGTATACAGACCATATGTCTATGTAGAGGATTGTCTAAAGAAGCTCTAGTCAAGATTTGAGAGGTCCGCATGAAGATTTGAAGAAGCTATGGCCATCTGAGTAGAACTAGGTTTTGTTGTGTTCAGAAGAGATAGAGTGACAGTAAATTGGTCTGGATTGCTCTGCATTGAAATACTATGATCTACGGATCTAGAGGCATGTTTGGGAAGTCAATGTGTTTTATCAACTAAAGTGGTTCATGTTATGGAGGTCCACAAGCAATCTTTCTAGTGTGATAGTCATGGAAGACAATGTTCTTGAGGTTCCGGATGAAGATGCAAGTGCTTCTAATGATTTGGAGAAGTGCGGATGTTTTTGTTGAAATTCAATGTGCTTGTGGAGGTCTCTAGATCGGGTGACTGCTATGTTGGAGGTCCGCATTCAAGTTTGAGCTCATTGGTGAAGATTTCCCTCTTAGTGTTGCTGTTCTTCCCAGTTTTGGTCGACCGGATGTTTCAAGCATGTTGTAGATGATCTAAGAGCAATTCTTTGGAGCGTGGCATGTTGTTGGAAGAAGATTCAAGTCTCAACTATGTTTGGCCAAAAGTAAAGTGATCTGCGTTAAGTCAAGCTAACCTTGATGTTCATTCTAAGGTTGATGAAGTATATAAATAATTGTTGATGAGTTGTGGAAAGGTGTCCTTGTGCAAAAATGAGAAAATCCTAAGAAAGGTACCGAGGCAGAGTAGAGAAGAGGAGCAGAGGAACAAGAGCAATAAGGTATGAAGAGATGGTGAAGAAGTGTTTGGGATAGAGCAGAAGTTTCATGAGCTTTCAAAGGGACTAAACCAAGCATAAAGAAGATGCTATTTCTCAGTTCCTTCTTCCTGTATTAAACATAAATTCTTGTAGGCAGTGAGCCTCTTTGAGTAGTAAGTTCTGGGCAGTGCGCCCTAAGGCAAGTGCCTTTTCATTTCTTTCAAGTACTTTTAACAAGGTACAAATCTTGTGGGTTAAACCCCACCATGGTTTTCCCTTAACCGGGTTTCCATGTAAAAATTTTGGTGTTATGTGTGTTCAATTTGTTTCTGCTCTTGTGTTGTTGATTCATGCTTCAATGTTTATATTATTAATTTAATTGAAAATTGATAAAGAAGATTAAAAGAAGAAAAAGGTTAAATTTGTGAGACAACTAATTCACCATTCCCCCTCTCAGTTGTCTGAACTAACTCCAACATAATCAACCTCCACAATGGAATCAACCACCAAATCAATTCTATAATGGTCCAAGATGAATGCCAAATCTACAACAAAACCTCTCACGGCTCCTCAAAGCCCTCAGCAGAGTGAACAAGTTAATCAACCACCATTACCAGCACAACCTATTCCTAATCCCAAGAACACACATCAAAATGCCCCAATGTATGATGTTGATCAGGATAACATGATGGAAGTCAATGCTATCTATTGAGAAAACCTTCAATTAAGGTCAGGAAAAACACTTAATTAACCGACCATTGTTGAAGTTACAGAAGACCCAGATGAAAGACTTAACATAGAACTAGAGACTCTTCTTGTACCTACAGAGTAGGACTCCAAGAAAAATTAGGAGGAATCATCCCTACCGCAATCTCAGGAAACTTCAACACCTATCATAGAGCCATCTTAGGGAGAAGTTGCCAAACAACCATCAACGACTCTAGGAAAAGATCCCATACTAGGAAAGAAAATCCAAACACCTTTTTCAGACCGTCTCAGATCAAATGTTCATAAGAACACACTAGAAGTATCATTGTCTAACAAAAATGCTCTGATACAAGAAATTAAATGACTCCATATTGAGATTCATATGTTATAAGTGATCAAAGAAATTTCTAAACTAAACCAGCTAGTTAAACAGTTGTGCATTAAAACACAAGGAAAGAAACCAAAATAGATTATTATGGTGCACATCAATGGATATCTGGCTGAACTTTTAGCTAGAAAAACCTTAACTCCAAAATATGGTGACCCAGGTAGTCCACTTATAACAATAACAATTAATGAGGTAGCAATACCTAATGCATTGGTGGACTTGGGAGCAACCATTAACATTATGATAGTGGATGTTATGGAAAAACTTAGACTTGCTGATCTATGCCCCATGACTACCATATTATAGATGGCAAATCAAGCCATAGCTATTCCCAAAGGAGTCCTAGAAAATGTCCCTATCAAGGTTGACGATTGGGAATATCTAGTAGACTTCCAAGTCCTCTAGTCCCTCACAACCAAAGACAGTTACCCAGTAATACTGGGTAGGCCATGGTTAGCTACATTTGCAACCAAGATTGACTATAGAGTAGGAGGAATGATCATTTCACATGGTCCTAGTAGGAAACATTTAAGTCTATACCACCCCCCCACTCAAACTGCAGGATATAACCAAGTCTGGGTGGATGAATCTGACGAATCCAATAAATAAGAGAATCTAGCTTCGCTTGCTATGGTAGTTATTAAACGACATGGCAAAGAACTGGAAGATGAATTAGAAAACATCCAAGATCTTCCCATAGGCTCGAGAGATGAAGAGACTTTAGAGGTGGAAGAAATCTTAGGACATCCAATCAACATTAACAACGAAGAACATGATCATACCAACTTCACAACTCAACCTTGTCCCCTGGCAAATATCATTTTGAAAACATATCATTTCTTCTTAGATATTGCCAGAATCCATAGAATCATACCACATAGCTATCCTCTCAACACATTAATAGAAGAAGTTCACACTATCACGTCCAATTACCCTGGAACCAAGACTATCATGTTATTACCAAGAAAGACTTTAAATATCAATAGTTGGTTGACAGAATCTGAAGAGCACAAATTATTTGATGTTTTGATGAGTAGGTCCAAAGATTTTGATTGGGACTATATAGATATGAGCGGAATCCACCCAAGTGATTGCACCCACCACATCTATATCGAAGACATTAGACTAGTTCGTCAACCCCAACGAAGACTCAATCTTGCTCTCAAAGATATTGTCAAAACTGAAATTGAGAAAATTTTACAAGTGGGATTTATTTATCCTATTTTGGATAGAAAATGGGTTTCACCCTTGGTGGTAGTGCCAAATAAAAATAGGAAATGGAGAGTGTGAGTTGACTATCGAGAACTCAACAAAGCAACCTACTGAGATTATTTCCCACTTCCCTTCATAGACCAAGTTTTGGATAATCTAGCAGGAAGGAAGTATTTTCATTTCTGGATGGGTTTAGCAGATATAACCAAATACAAGTGGTAGTAGAGGACTAGGACAAAACTACTTTCACCTGTCCTTGGCGAACATTCGCATATCAAGTTCTTCCCTTTAGGCTTTATAATGCTCCTACCACATTTCAAAGAGTTGTTTTGGCTATCTTTGCTGAACTTGTAAAAGATTGTGTAGAAGTCTATATGGATGACTTCACAGTCTATGGTTCCACTTTCGATTAAGGTCTCAAAAATATGGATAGAGTGTTGCAATGATGTGAAGATCATCAACTATCTCTAAGCCATGAGAAATGTCTCATAATGGTAGAATAAGGTATAGTACTAGGACGCCATATTTTAGCTGATGGGATAAAGGTTGACCCTAAGAGGATTGAAGTGATACAATAGTTGGAAACCCCAAGGAATTAAACTGATGTTAGAAGTTTCTTAAGACATGCTAGTTATTACCAGAGGTTCATAGAAAACATTACCAAGATTGTAGCTCCCATGTTCTCTCTTCTACAGAAAGATGTGGATTTTACCTGGATAGAAGAATGTCAAAAGTCTTTTGACATCATTAAAGGAAAGCTTGTCTCAGCTTGGATAGATGTGGTGGTGTAATTTCATTCCATGGTGCTAGGACAAGAAGATGAGAATGGAGGGAAATATGCTATATATTTCATCGGTAAGAACTTGAGCCCCATGGAATGAAATTACACCACCACGGAGAAGGAATTTCTAGCAATAGTTCATGCAATAAACAAATTCTGACATTACATTACAGGATACAAAGTGACTATATTCACAAACCATTCAGCTATCAAGTACCTGATGAACAAACCCTTAGTGAATGGATGAATAATTAGATGGTTAGTACTTCTACAAGAATTCAATGTGACCATAATGAATAAGCCTGGAAAATCCAACGTAGTTGCAGATTTTCTCTATCCCGAATAGAGCAAGATGATGGAGATTGTACTCCTATGTAGGATGAATTTCTTAATGAAAATTTATTTGCTATCTCCATTAAAACACCCTAGTTTGCAGACATTGCCAATTACTTAGCCACCTCTGAGCTTTCCCCAGACTTCACATCAAAACAAAAGAAATGCTTTATTCAGGAAAGTACTCACTTTAAATGGATTAATGGTATATTATTCTGATATGGGCTTGATCTAGTCCTACGACACTGTGTTAGACCAGATGAAACATACAGCATCCTTAGAGCTTACCATGACGACCCATCTAGCAGACATTACTCTCCCAAAAGAAATTCCCATAAAATCTTAGGTGTAGGATACTATTGGCCCTCTATGCACAAGGATGTGAAGAACTATGTTCTCCATTGTGATGAATGCCAATGAGTGCAAAGACCTACGACATCCAATGAAATGCCTCTGCAACCACAGGTAGCTTTTGAACCATTTCAAAAATGGGGATTGGATTTTAGTGGTCCTATAGATCCTCCTTCACAAGGGAAAGAATATATTTTGGTTTGCATAGATTATCTTACCAAATGGACAGAGGTCCAAGCCCTCAAAGTTGGTAGAGAAGAACAAGTTACAGACTTTCTGTATAACAAAATTTTTCTCAGATTCAGAGCCCCTAGGTCAACTCTCACAGACCAAGGGCCTCAGTTTATGTCTAAAGTTTTGTTAGCTTTCACCAATCATTTCCAGGTAAGCCATAAAAAGTCATCACCCTATCACTCACAAGCAAATGGACAAGTAGAAGTCACTAATAGGGAGCTCAAAAACATCCTAACAAAATAAGTTTCATCAGGTAGAAAGGATTGGGCTAGGAAATTGCCTAAGGCTATTTGGGCTTACAATACAACTTGGAAATCCACCACTGGTCTTACCCCTTATGAACTAGTCTTTGGGAAGAAACCTTTTTTGCCCATTGAATTTGAACTCCAAACTCTCAAAACAGCAATGGAGTTAGACTTCAACCTTGATTGGGCTCAGGTAGAGAGAGTCTTGCAGCTTAGTGAACTAGATGAACTCCGCTTAGAAGCCATTCATCAGACTGGGCTCGTTCAGCAACAATGAAAGGCCTGGCATGATAAACACATCAAATAAAGAGAATTCCATGTAGGAGATTAGGCGTTGTTGTTTGATTCCTGATACAAGGACCAAAAATGTAAACTCAGAACTCATTGGTTGGGTCCATACAAGATTTCTGAGGTATTCCCAAACGGAGAAGTACAACTCAAGCCCATTGATGTTGATTCTCAAACCCTCTTAGTCAATGGACATCGACTCAGGATCTACCATAAACCTATCAACAAAGAAGAGTTTACTCGACTAGTAGAAATGAATGGAGAAACTCAATGTGTTGATTCTGCTTTGGTAGAAACAATACCATAAGTATCTTCCAAAAAAAAAATTTGTGTGTATGTGCATTTAGGAACAATTTTTCATATTTTTGTCTTGGTATTTGCCTAAAATTCATCTCTATTTTGCAAGGTTTCATCTTTTAAAGAAGTGTTACAAATTCTGGTACACCTCCTAGTGATGCTCCAGAACTTGTTGTCTGAATAAGATCCATACCCTCCCTTTGTTCCTGCATTTCAGCTGCATCTTTCAGCGATGCTCCGAAACTTTGTTCCTACATTCTAGCTGCATCTTTCAATGATGCTTTGGAACTTTGTTCCTACATTCCGGTTGCATCTTTCGGGGATGCTCCAAGACTTTGTTCCTGCATTCTGGCTGCATCTTTTAGCAATGCTTTGGGACTTTATTCCTACATTCTGGCTGCATCTTTCAATAATGCTCTGGAACTTTATTCCTATATTCCAGCTACATCTTTTAGTGATGTTCTGGAACTTTGTTCTTGCATTCCGGTTGCATCATTCAACGATGCTCCAAAACTATGTTCCTACATTTCGGCTACATCTTTCAATGATGCTCCAAAACATTGTTCCTACATTTCAGCTACATCTTTTAGCAATGCTCTAGAACTTTGCTCCTGCATTCTGGCTGCATCTTTCAACGATGCTCCAAAACTTTGTTCCTACATTCTGGCTGCATCTTTCAGCGATGCTCCAAAATTTTGTTGCTTCAGTCGGCTGCATCTTACGACAATGCTCCAAAATTTTGTTCATATCCTCCATACCCATTCCTTTGATATCTTCTTCCATCATTGTTAACTTGTAATTTCCATCCATGAAAATGTTCCTATTATCTAAAAACACACCATTCATCCTGCAATCCACTGCGAATGCCATCATGAGTTTGACATCTTCGATCATAGTAAATAAACATTATTATGATAATCTTTCATCATAATAAATTTTAGCCACCCCATCGTCATATCATAATAATTTTAGCCATTCCATTATCACATCATAATAAATTCATTCCATTCAAACCAGTTAGTAGCACCACCTAGGATGTTATTACGTCAGCAAAGATAAGCGACTTTCAAATCAATAATGGGACGGAAGGTACGTACATCTTTTATTTTTAATAGATCATTTATTGTAAGTAAAGATAGATAAGTTGGCATGACCCTTTTTCTTTTCCAAATTTACCAAATGTGTGAACTGTTCCTTCATTAGAGAAGGTGGCAGCTCATTCACTCTATCCCATGCAAAGTCATAATTAACTGTTGTGATTAGCTACTAAAAATCCAAATATCCTAAACTAACATTACCGAAGCCCAAGTGTCCTTGAAACATGCATTTCCTTTAATCTTCGTATCAGTTTCCTGATTAGTTTTACCACTCTAGATGCCATGATATTTCAATAGTTTTTGAGCAATATGGGAGGAGCCAAACGCAAGTCTAAGCCAGTTTCAGCAGATAAATTGTTGGCATTGGGGAATATTTCAGAACTATTTTAGAGAGTAGGGTGGCTAGACTTTATAAAGAAATTTGAGGGACGCCATGCACAACTGGTCAAGGAATTTGCCGAGAACTTTGCAGATGGGTAGTCGATTGTGCGTGTGAAGAAATTCTAGGGAAGTCCCCGAATCATCTCCAAATTATCTGGTATTGGAAATGAAGGAATTAATTTGTTTGAAACTACAAACATTTCCTATCAGAAAATGATAGAGATTTTTGCATGGGAAGGGGAACCTCACCCATTATTAGTTATAAATACCCGAGGGAAAAATAAGGGGTTTCAAAGAATATCCATTGTAGAGCCATGGCGAACAATAGTTGCATGGATTATTAAGTGTTTCACCTATTAAGGGCAATGTGCCATAGTAGTTGGTCCCCCTTTTCGGCTGCTCATTCATTTGCGCCATGGTCTAGAAAATCTTGAATTGAAAGTTAACATTCCTGCCTTCCTCCATGATTCCCTTGTATGTATGATAGAACACTTCAAAATTGGGTCTGGACATTTGAAACATCATGGTCTTATATAGCTAATCGACAGATATCATTTTAATAGAAAAAGAAAACCAGATGAGAAATGGTAGAAATTTCTACAAAAATTTGAGAACCCTAAACCTCTGAGACAATTTGAAGTAGGTGAGTCATCTAGTAGGGCAATCCAAGACATGAGAGAACTCTCCCCTACACCCCGAGGTGACAAACAATCTCCTAGCGGTGAAGTGCTAAAAAATCACCAAACCCTCCAAACTGTGAAGAAAGGCCTAAGTCACATAATGTCCCTAAAACCCTAGAAAAATAAGAAAATGTGGATCTAGTAGACTCAGAGAATGAAGGTGTTCAGCCCCATAAAAAGGAGAAGAGGTCCAAAATGAAACTGCAAAGACCTACTCCTCTAAGAAGGAGCAAACAGTTAGCTAATGAGCCTAGTTGTACCACAACCTGTGAATTACCCCGTGTTCCCAAGAAAAAGAGAAAAGAAAGGTAGCCCTATGAAAAAGTGACTCAACCCGATGAAAATGTATCTCAGATTTGTGCAGATGTAACTCAAACTTTGGAAAGTGATGAACCCCCTGCATCTAGACCATCAATTGACCCATCTAAAGAAGACCTAGAGGAAAAAGGAGAAAAAGAACAAGAGGGAATCAGTGAACAAATGCCTAATTATGTCCTAGTTGAAGAAGAGGAGGGTTGAGAATATGAGACTGTTGAAACAAATTATTCATTTCAATAGCTAGAAAACATTCAGAAAGTTGATATAGTACTTGAGGAGAGACAATTGTCTCCCTTAAATAATGTTGATGATATAGAACAAGGTCCATCTGGGGCAATTAATGAAGAGCATATATCTGGAAATGAAATAGAAGTTTTTATTACTCCCCTCTCTACATATGTAGAGGATAACAAAGGTGAGTCTATGACATTAGAGATAGATAAATTAAAAGCAGAAATTATGTAGCTAAGAAATAAAATACAATTGAGTGAAGAGTAGTTGAACAGGCAATAGCAGGAGATAGAAGAATAGAAAGAGTGTCTGGAGCAAAAGGATCAATCTATTAGAGAGTTGCAATCCCAATTGTAGCAAAGTGAAGAAAGAGATAAGCACTATCTAGATAATTTGTCTGAGAAAGACAAATTAAGAATCTAATCTTCAACCTAGAACAGTTTCTAAGGACATTTACAGAGGAGCAGGAGAAACATAAAATTGAATTAAATAAGGCCATAAGTAGAACTATTGAACTAGAGCAAGATTTATAAGAAATTAATATTAGGCCAACTGTGGAATCAAAAGAGGTTCAAACTAAACCAAAATAAAATGGAATGGTTTCAGATCCACATCCCTCCCATGCTAACCAAGTGGATGGAACAATGCTATTTCTGAAGACAATCTGGAGCCGAGAATGCTAGACTTAAGAAAGAAATAGTATTGTTAAAAGAATCTTATGATAGATTATATCAGGCCAAGATGGATGCATGTCAGATTGGAGAGTTATTTCTAGCCTAAAGGAAAATGTCCAGATTATATTCCATGTTCCTTAATGAACAGTTGTTAAGATGGAAGCTCCTAAGAATCTCTTGCAATTTACCACATGATCCTGATGACCAGTAATTCCTTGAAGCATTTAAAGAAGCATCTCCTATATAAAAGAATTAATTATATGAGTTCTTCATTCATAATCTATTTCTCGAAAAACATAATGATTTCTTCATCAATTTGTTTGTGGAGGAAGTTTAGTTAAGGGCATTTTTGTCAAATATGCAAAATCAAATTCAGTGGTAGGATAGAACTAGAGAATATCTTCATGTAGAGAGAACTGTGGGAGTACACATGAGGTACCCCAACTAAAAACCTTTTGATTTCAAAACTCAATTCAAGAGAGTTAAGAGTTATGAACAGATGAAAGAAAAATATAATGAAAGTATTAGGATCTGCTATGAAGATTTCAAGATTAATGGACCACAGTTAATTGACAAAGCTTCAAATGCCTATGAGGAAAGGTATACCCCCTTGCCTATGTATTTAAAAAGAAGAGAAATGATTTCCCCCACTAACCTTAGATGGTCATACAAAAGGGTTGAGGCATTGACAGAGATTCTTCAACAACTAAAGACTAAGTGGATAGGAATGAGATACAGACTACCACTACTTTTACAGCCACCCCCTACAATCTTAGTTACAGAATGGGAACCAAGGGACTTACATAACTAGCAGTTGAGAATCAAACTCCACAAAGGTTTTTTGAAGGTCCCTGACCATATTGATGAATAGGTAGATGAAGTATATGATTTGAGCTCAAAGTTTGATGAATTAAATAGGAAAAGAGAGGCAGAGAGACAAAGGATGCATCATAGAGCAGGAGGACCTACTCAAGGTTAGGAAGGGGAGGAATGATGAGGTATAAATAACCTCATTTCTTTGATGGAACAAATAGCCTTTTTGCATTACCCAATTCCCTAGCCTCACCAATTTATTTATTTTTATAAGCGATATTTATCTATTTTTAATAAAATGTTTTACAAATCCTTATTTCCTAAATTGATTGGAACTAGCTTTTAAATGTTGATTTAATGGCATGAAAAGTTGGGTAACTATTCAGGTTAATGCATTGCCTACAAAAGAAGTGGACATCATGCAGCTGTGGATGAGTGCGTCGGAAGTTGGGGGCGCCAGAAATTTTAGGCTTGCATTAAATGAAGACTTTGTTTTAATTTTGTTATTTCTATGGTTACCCAAAAGACATTATGGCTCCACTCAGAGTCCTTTTTATGTTTTAAAAGACAGCAGTAGTAAAGATTCTATTTTTCAATTATAAGACTTCTTCAAATGGCATTTTCCCACCATTTGAAATTTAGGAGTTCTGAAGTAGTTCAATTTTAGTTGTTTCGCAAAACATGGATATAAATATATACTATGGATGAATGAAAGACAATCCCTTAGTTTTTAAAAATCATAGAAGTTGTGTACTTGCAATTTTCATGAATGCAAATGATGTTCTGAGTTTTAGTTTCTTTGGAAATATGAAGATTTGAATGGAGTTATCATGTGCTATGAACGTGATTGAATGTGACCTGAGTTAAGACAAGTTTCTCCCATGAGTTGGCCACTCGTGGGACTATAGGATAGATAAGTATTTTTATTTATGTGGATGTTTTCATTTGGTTGAAGATAGTTTATATTTAGTTTTCTATCGTTAACCTGCAGGGTGTGTTGTCTAAAAGTTAAACTGTTGTGTATTGTTGTTTTGAAACTTTCTATGTTAATTAGAAGTTTTTCGACGCATCTGCCTTAGTTAGAATTACCATTTTATGATAGTTAGAATTTGGAATATTTGCAACATAGTAAATTGCATTTGTAAATTGTTAGCATAGAATTTATCTACTTTCTAGTGTAGAATTTATATGCTTTCTAGTCTAGAGTTTTCTTGCTTTCTAGTATAAAATTTGAATGCTTTCTGTAGAGGGATATAATTACTATTTCATTTCATGCACTGTTTCAATCTTTTTACAAAATTAGAAAAACTTTTTCTCAATGAAATATCCAAACTCCCTATTGCATACAGCGTCGGACACTACCCTGGTTGATAAATTGATAATTTTCATCTAAAGTATTAGGACCTTACAACAACCTGTCATTTTGTTAATACTGTTGGTTATTATAAAAAAAACTTTTGTGTATGTTTTTTTTATGAAGGGGAAGGCCATATATGCATTTGGGGAGCTGAAAGATGGTGGCATGGAAGTCTTGAAAATTTTAGGCTAGTAACAAACCTATGATAGTCCTAGTTTGTGCAACACTTCCTCTCTAAGGGGCGCATGATGTTTTCCTCTGTAGGGGCGGTAGTATTCTTGGGCATTGTGGGAATTAGAGTAGCCCTTGTAGTATTAGCTAGTTTTCATTGTAACCTTTAAACACAATTTAGTTCTATTAGTCAAATCCAGTATAATTTTATTGTACCTCCTAGGGAAGACTACATGTTGGTAAGGGAAAGTTGATATCATTGATCTAACTAGAGGCACCTTTACCTTGCACCCTATGTCAAGATTGTCATTAATTTCATGTCAGCATTTATGTATCTTGATGATTTTCTTTACCTAAAATATATAGTGTAGTATTAACTTGAAGAAATTTAATTAGCTTAAACATAGATAGTGATGGAGGTTAAAGTGCCCTTGGAGATTTTGTTAATGTTTTATAATTTCCCCATTTAGAAAGGGAATTGAAGAATATAAACATATTATGACACTTTTTGTAAAATTCAGTAATAATAATGTTGTTGTCCTTATTCAAATTTCCTTGTTGGTAGATTCCATCAAATAACTTATCTGGTGACTGTTGACCCTTGTTCAATAATATGTTTCTATATTACTGGGACATTGTCATGGGAACCTGATTTTGAACTTCGGTAAACTTATAACTTTAAATCGAGAATTTAATTAGTATTTTGAATATCTATATGTGTTCATCATGAAAAAATAGTTAGACTAATTTTGAATTATGACCATGTACTATTGACCTTTTTCTTTAATAAAATACTACAGTCCTTAGTTAGTAATGGGTAAAACCTTTTTTTAGGAAGAACTGTCTAATTTAGTTATGAAGGTGTATCTTTATTTTATCAATTAGTTATATAAAGAATAGTTAGATGTAGGTTGAACGTACTTTAAGAGTAGTATTGGAATTAAGTCCTAGTTTCTAAGATTGTGAACAATAACTGTCAATTTTGAATGTATAAACAAGAAGAGACATTCCTTTGTTAGCCTATCTATTTCCATCTTAGAGCATGCTAGATAAAGACTGGGGTGCTTGGTAGTTTGGAAACTCTTGGACCATTAAGGATAGACTTTCCCTAAGATAGCCAATGTAGCAGGTTTGTAAGTTTTTAGAATGTATTACTCAATTAGCCTTTTGTTCCCCTTGTAAATTGGTTGTGACCTTGTGTTGCTAGATTTAGAACACCTTGCAATGAGATGATTTAAAGTATTTCTTTCTCCCTCTAACACACTACTTTCAGTTTTGCAGGAAGTTCAAAAAGTCCTTATTTTTTCCTTTGTAAGTTGTTAGTTCCTCTTGTGTTACCATCGGAAGAGTTAGTGTATAGGTGGATAAAGGGTCATTTTGGCATTAGTCCTTTCAATAGAACTAGAAATTGGGTGCATCTACTGACGAAAAATTTAGTGGGTAGTATTATAGATGTTATTCCTTTCAACTTAGGTTAGGAACTAAATGATGGAAGTTGTTTTCATAACAAGTTAGCTAACTCCTCTTTGAAGGATTCCAGGAGGAGGCCTAATATTAAGAGGAGGAGGATGTGAGGCCCATCTCTTTGCAATATTCTAGTTGCTTTAGTTGCATTAAGTGACTATGTAAATTTGGATTTATATACTTGATGTAGTAGATAATTATGTTACTACTATGGACATTTATGTTTATTGTTTTGGATATTATGATAGATGATTCTCTTGAACATTATATGATAATTAAACTTTAGGGATTTAAGTATTGGACTATATGATTTAATTAATTTGAGTAGATTAATCTTGATGTGGAAAAAAGAAAGTATTAAATGGATTAAATGCTTATATGTTTATTATTAAATAAATTAGTTTAAATTATTTGAATGATGTGAACATAAATGAAATTGGATTATTTAATTGATTTTTGTTATGAATTTAAATTGCTTTGGCTATATTATCTTGACATACTGATTCTCAAAAAATTGAGTGTGCAGGTGGGTGGTCAAACTCCTTAAGTGGACTCAAAGACTCCATGAATCCCCTATGTCATATGTGTTGGCCTAGCCTAACCTATGGAAGGGGTTAAGGATAAAGTATTGTGTGATTTTTATTGTTTTATTTTAATTTTATTATTGGGGATTTTATTGTTTTTATAATTTTTAATTATTTTCATTTAATTGGTGGGAATCAATTTAATTATTTATTTTCATTTATTTATTTCTTTAATGGGATGAGGATAAGTGTTTTTATTTAATATTTTAATAAAAGGGATTTTTATTTCCTTATTTGTTTTTGGGAAAAAGAGTCTTATTGGGAAAAAGAAAGGAAATTGCCTTCTTTTCTATTTTTCCCTCTTTTTTGATTTTATGGATTTTTATTTTATGGAAGGAAAGAATTTTTAGGGAGGATTCATTTTTTCTGTGCATAACATTTTGACAAAAAAATAGGAGAAGGGAAGAAGAAAATTTTGGCTAAAATCGGTTGCAAGTTTGAGCATGGGATTTGGGATTCAAGAACAAGGGATTTGAATTATATTTTCTAGTTTTATTGGGCTCACCCTAACTTGGGGAGCTGAGGTAACAATTTTAATTTCCTCATTATTTTGAAAATTGTAAAAAAATGAATGTGGTTGCATAATATCTTGAAATTTGTGTGAGGGTTGTTAGTTTTCTGTTTGTAAATTTTGTGGGTCTTGGGTTGTATGAGAGCGGCCCTCCAAATTGATGAGAGCCTCCCAAATTTTGGGGTTGAGGGAGGCGAGGAAATGGTTACTGGTTTCATTGATATATTGATGGATATGTGATTTGGTGTATTTGTGGGGTTGTGGAGATACATGTTGATATGTTTTGTTGTGTTGAGGTGTACGGAGGTTTGGAAGTGTGTGGAGAAATGGGGTTTGTTGTTGTGCATGGAGAGGTAGTGATTGGTGGTGGTTGGGGTTTGATACTATGATGATTGTGGAGGTGTGTGTGGGAGGTATAAGGGTTGGTGGTGATGGTGTTGATTATTGTGATTTGTGATGATCCATGGTAGTTGTTGTGTCCCCAAGATGGATGATTTTCCCCTCTCTCTCCCTCAAATTAGATCTATGAAAGATCTTGATTTTGTGAGTCAAACCATGGGAAATATTGTTTGTGTTTTTTTGTGTTTATGGACTTTGGTTGTTTGCATGTGTGTATAAATTGGTTAATTGGAGTCTCCTGTGCAAGGGTGGGATGTACATTGCAATCCCTACAGTAGGGTGGAGAGTAAAACTTGGTCACTTATTTTGGTTGTATGTGTGCAGGTTGAAGGTTGTATGTTGGATGAGTCTCCATGAGTTTCAAGAAAAAATAAATATGTGGTTCTGCAAGTTTTGGCAAGGTACCTTTGGATAAGATTCCTACTGGAATCCATTTATTGTGTGTCAAAGAATTTTGGGAAGTTGTATTTGTTGTTGCAAGAAAATAGTTTGACCAATGTATATGTTTGGTAAATCTGGAAATAATTACATTAATTGGAATTTGATCTTGTCTCTCATTATGCAAATCTGAAAATGATTATTCTGTTTAAAATAGCTCTATTTATTATTTAAATTTTGTGTACTATCTATGTGACATATGCATATGTTTACTTATGATCCGAGTTATTTTGTAAACTAAATAGTTTATATATATACATGTATGTGTGTGTATATATGTATGTATTTTTATATAAATTATGGTATCACTATATAAAATGTTGTTGTGCACAACAGAGAAAGATAAATAGTATTTATGAAACATAGAAGATTTGATTTGAATATAAATAAAATTGAAAATAGTAATTAAAAAATAAAAATAAATGTGAACAGGGTTGTGCTTGAATGGCAAAGGCCAAA
This sequence comes from Cunninghamia lanceolata, assembly GCA_027924645.1. Lineage (NCBI taxonomy): Eukaryota > Viridiplantae > Streptophyta > Pinopsida > Cupressales > Cupressaceae > Cunninghamia > Cunninghamia lanceolata. The sequence goes on from BSBN01000367.1 coordinate 11,678,219, forward strand.
GGTTCTCACGATGGAGATCCAAGTTCGAATCCCTCAAGTAACATGTGGTTTCTATGTGGCTTCTAAGTTGATTAAGTTGATTAAGTGGCTATGTTGATGGGGAGGAGGTCCCCCTTGTGACCTCCAATGGGGAGAAACACCCAATCCCATTTACCTCTATGATCTACTTTTAAAAAAATGTATTCCCTCTGTTTGAATTTGTAATATACTTCATACATTGTGAGTCGCTGCCAGAAATTTATCTCCTCTGCAGAACATTAGTTTATAAACAAATGTATATCCCTCGGCCCCTCCAGATTTTTCTTAGTCTTCTCCCCCTCTATTTTTGGGAGACACTAAGGTGGATCTGGCTTCTAAGCCAGTGGATTTTCACATTTTAGATGATTGCTTAGCAGAGGTTTCATCTAAAATTGGATCACGGGCTTTGGTTTTTAGAGTAATGGGGAAGAGGCCTTCAGTGGATGAGTTTTTAGCTTGGAGTAAGATTGTATGGGATGGTTTGGCTGCTCCTATAGTGGAGCTGTTGGACCATGGTTTTTTCCTTGTCATTTTTCTTAGTTCAAAGGATTGCAGGTTTGTTATGGATAATGAGCCTTGGTTTTTTGGCAAATCTAGTTTTTTCGTGACCCCATGGTCCCCTTTTTTTGACCCTACAAATGTGCGTATCACTTCCATTCCAGTTTGGATACGGCTCTACAACTTACCTCTGGTTATGCATAATGCAAGGCTTATAGAATCTTTGATCAACCATGTCAGCACATTCATTAAGGTGGAGGAAGCTGGCCTTTTGGCCCCGAGATGTTTCATCAAAGTTTGTGTTATGGTTGATATTGCTAGGCCATTACCTCACATGGTCCGCATTAATTCTTCTCTCGGCTCGTGGCTTCAATATTTAAACTATGAAGGGCTTCCAGAGTGCTGCTTCAGATGCAACCAACTTGGACATAAGATTGTTGACTGCCATGGTAAATCTATAAATGGCCTTCGTGCTCTTAACCTTAAGAGATGGGTCCACAAGGAAGGCAATCTTGATGCTGATTTCATTTGGAGAAACCATGGGGTCTTTTTACAACATCGCTCTATAGCCTCCTTAGTTTGTGGAGTTGATGGAAAAGGCTTTGTGGGCATAGTCCCTCCCGGTGTTGAGGTTATGGTTGCTGATGCTTTCAATCAATAGGATCATATTGTCACAGATTAGCAGGACCTTTTGATCTCAGAAGATGGGAAGCTCAGGATGACTCTTGCTAAAGATCATGATTATCTTTTGGATCAGGTTGATGCATTGGCTTGTTCTGATTTTGACACCTTACCCCAGACTGCAAGCAAGTGTGAAAAACCTCTCATCTCCAAGGGTGGCATTCGTAGGGGTAGGAAAACTAAAGAAGAAAAATTGAGGTTAGAAGCGTTGGATTCAATAGATGATGGCACTCAATGAACAATGGAAGTGCTCCTCACTAGGAGCAAGTAGAAGCAAAAGAAAGGTTGATCTCTAGAGTTCGTTTGAGTGATGGAGATGATTTTTGGCATGGTTTTTATTGATGTTCCTCTTTGTCTTTCTTCCTCTCTCTCTCTGTCTCTTTTGCTCCCCAGTTTCAGGTCTGAAGATTTCTTCTTTTTTTTGGTCTCTATGTTATACGGGAGTGGGCCCTCTTCCCACATTTTATGGATAAAATATATATATATATATATATACAATATATTTAAGAATTTATCTTTTCTCTTTTGCCTCTGTAGTTTGCACCACAGTTGAATATTTATATATTGTATATAATAAATTTTATATGATGTATTGGTAATTTAAAATGTATAATTTATTAGATTGTTTTATTGTTTTGAGTATAGAAACATCAAGTTTATTTAGAAAAATATTAGTTTTATTTTATTATCTTAAATGGAAAAAGAATTTTGGTATCAGAAAGGAAAGCAAGTTTTATGTTTTAATTTTATTTGGAAAAACAATTTAAGTTGTTTATGAATTTATTGAGAAGGAAATCAAAATTAGAATTGTCCTACATATATTACAAAAAAGCATTTCAAATTTTAAGAAAAGAAATAAGTATATATTGCTTAGTTAGAAAGATTGGAAATTTATTTAGTATTATTCTAATTAAATTTTGATGGAATATTATATTCGATTAGTTTAGTTTTGGAATAAATGGTTTCATTTGGTTTAAATTGTAAATTAATAAAGAGATTAATTAAAATTGTATTTGGTTAATTTGAGTCATATCTTATTAATATAATCAAATAATTAAACAATGGAAATCCTCTTATGAGTTTTAATATTAATGTTAGTTAATTAGACAACTAGTACAATGAAATAAATTAAACTATCCCGATGTTCTAAACTCAACTTATGGTTTAACAAAACTATTGCAAACAAAGGATAATCATCATTCATTTCCTTTAAAAAGTATTTAGTTTAAAATAAAATATTATAGTAGAAATCTTGAATTAATGGTAATTGATAATTTAAGTGGTATAATTTTTAATTGCAATTCAAGAGATATTGTCTTAGTATTAAATTGACAGCGCTCCTTATAGATGTAATTCAAGGATCCAGCTCATACTTAATTCATTAGTATTTTATTATTATTATTATTATGAAATAATCAAGTGGTGGAATAAATCTGTCAGAATGTAATGTTGATGTAGTTGAATGAAAAATCTTAGTCAACTAAGATTAGGAAAATAATTAACCTAATGTTCTAAAACTGTCTTTTGGAATGTTATGACAGTTGCGAGTCAAGGAACTTTTGTCTCTAAACCAGTTTGTGAATGCTTTGTAAGATCAAACTTTAGGTAAACTATCATTGCTACAACTTACACCTTTGTGTCAATTGTCTTTTAAAAAAAAATTCCATCTCTTTGCCCACTTGTATGGATGACATACAGGTGGGCTTGATACAAGCATGACAACGGGTGTAAACTCTATTTATCTAGACAACCTCTAGCTATGTTCTAGGAAAGCACTACCAAGACCATCTCCCTCCGCTCATAGTTGAAGTAACTAATTATATGGAACCTAAAAACCCATCCACTCAACCCTAGGAGAATATTACTATCAAAAATGTGCCAAAAGAACAGCTCTTAGGTAACTCTAAAGTTCCTCCTAAAGAAACATCTCTAGAGATCACCTCTGGGGATACTTTTGAGATGAACTCCAGAGCTACTTTGGAAATTGAAAATCAAGCACGTTACCCAAAATAGCTCAAACAACATGTCCCTCAGAAAACCATCCTACAAAAATAAGTCCAACCTACCATTGCATCAGAACTTCTACAGAAATTTAGGTACCTGAAAATTGAAATTCCACTCGTGCAAGCAATCAAGGATGTGCCTGAACTGAACCAATTTATCAAACAACATTGTGTTAAAACCTAGGGCAGAAAGAAAAACTTTCCTACCACCATTCAGGTGGAAGAAAAAGTAGTAGACCTTCTTGTGGGAGAGATTTTCCTCCAAAATATGGAGATCCTCAGAACCCTGTCATAACTGTCCACATTTTAGGGGTAGAAATATCTAATGTTTTGGTTGATCTTGGGGCAGCAATAAATGTAATAACAGTTCACACCCTAAACAAAATGTCCATGTTCGGTGTCGAGGCCACATCCACAATTCTCCAATTGGCTGATCAGTCAATGGGTATTTCAAAAGGGGTGTTAATTGATGTTCTAGTTGTTGTGGAATCGTGGGGATTCCTTATAGACTTTCTGATATTGGAGCCTAGAAACCAAAGAAATACTTATCATTTGATCCTAGGAAGGCCATGGCTAACTATAGAAGTAGCATCTATTGATTGTAGAACTAGAGACATGGTCATTTCAAATGGCTTAGACATGAAGAAAATCTCCTTGTATCCTCCAGCTAAACCATCCATACACTATTAAGGAAAAGTGTGAGTAGATGATCCTAATAACATGGAAAACAGTGCCTCAATAGCTATGGTTACAATCAAGGAACATTTGGGTGAGTTAAAAGAAGAAATAGACTATGACACACTTGAAGATATAACTCACATTCTCATTGGGAAAGATACAATGGAATTAGCCCAAGACTTGAAGAGAATTTTTTATTGCTACGCATTGTACCCTTGCAAATATCATTCCTTGTGGAGAAGCATTCTATAGAGACTTAGCCACATTTCACATGTTGATTCCACATTCTTGTCCTCTTAACACTATGACTCTAGAATATGGGATAGGAATATCTATGGATCATATTGCAAAACAGGTCATGATCTTATCTAGGAAAACATTGAATATCAACACTCAGCTAACAGGAAAACAGGCAGAAGCACTTCTTAATCTCCTGGTCTCCCATTCAACAAATCTTTCTTGGGAATATCAGGATATGAAGGGCATCCCTCCTAAGATTTGTACCCATCACATATACACAGAACATGTCAAACCTGTTAGACAACCCCAGAGCAGATTAATGTTAGAATTAACCCAGACAACTGAGAGGGGGGGTGAATCAGTTGTTACCAAAATTAATCTTTTCCTTTCTTTAAAACTTCTTTCACTAATGTTATTTTGATTAGTGATGAAAACATTAAAGCATATGACATTATCACAAAACCAAAAACATAATCAACACATTTGACAACAAGATTTTTGACGTGGAAACCCAGTTAAGGGAAAAACCATGGTGGGGGTTAACCCACAAGAATTAATACCCTGTTAAAAGTATTTTACAAATGGGAATGCACATGCATTCAATCTCACTACTCAAATGAAGGCTCACTACCTATGGAAATGTTACAAGATAATGACAAAGATTTGAACTGATTAATAGCATCTTTCTATGAAAGAATTTCAATTTCGGTTAAGTACAAAAATTGATCTTACACATTTCATCTTTGCTCTACTCTTCTTATTGTACTATGTTCATTCACACTTTGGATTTATGCTCTTCTTGTATACACCTCATTCTCATGTCACACACACTCAATCATCCACAACAATCAGATATATATATATACTTATCTTGATTTGCAATCTCTTACCAGTCAGCTACAACAACACTTAGAACTTTTATGAATGCTCTGCTCTGTTGGCTAGATCTATGCATAACTTAAGGTGTGGACCAAAAATTCCTCTTGAAAAACATCACTCATGTTAGCCACTACCACTTATCATCACCATTTTCTCAACAAACAACTTCCATACATCCGGAATCAAGATTTTCTGCAAGGTCAGCCTGTTCTTCTGTCTCCTCTGTTAGACTGGAACCTGGTACTCAGAGGCTAATATCCTTTGAATCCTTCATCATCAAAGGACAAAACTTTGGATTTAGAGTGTCTTGACAATAATTTCAAGTACCCTAGATCCACAGCAAATGATGCCTTTTGATCGAAGAGATCTAGACAAAAATACCAGACCCTGTCACTGCTCTGTTCCTGACTGCCCAAACTTAGACAAGTTCTGATTCTGACTTCTGGTTTGACCAAATTGAGTTATACAGATGGGTAAAAAGATCTTAGTTGCCATCAATGACAATACCTATCAATGTGAAGTAGTGTCTCTTGCCAACAATCTCCCCCTTTGGCACTGATGGCAACACTTAGTGAAAATGACTAAGTGTCTAGTGCAACTCCCCCTTTGTCTGTACACTCTTGCACTTCACTTACTTTGGTGCTCCCCCTTTGCTGAATACCTCATTTTTCACTACCCTTCACTCCCCCTTTGACATCCATGGAAAAGGGTGGGGTCCACAAGCCAAAATTCTCCAAAAAAAATTTGTTTATATTGCCGCATATGTACAACAAATCATCAAATCCTATTTACATGAACTTTAGGATATCTGTAAAACTAGTTTTTAACTAGGCAAGTTCAAAGGACCAATTACTCTTTATTCCATCCAAAATGGAGATATGCCCACTTAGCAAAAATGCATATGCTTCTACCTTTGCCAGATCCAGAGGATCACTTGTCTGAAGTGCATTTTGGGCTTCAGATAACACATTATGCATGGATTCCAACTTGGGGGCAATCAATCCCTGGAGTTCACACATCCTCTTCATAGTATTGCTTTTCTCTTTTATAAGTCCCTTTATTTCATCTGTCAATCTAATAACCTGACATTCCTGGCTTATAGGAGAGGTAGTTAGAGGATCAAAATTTTGAGATAGAACTAATATTTTATGTTCTTGTTCCTTTATCTTCTTCTCAATATCCTCATTGACTTTGGTCCATGATAGGAAAAACTTATATATATATATATATATATATATATATATATATATATATATATATATATATATATATATATATATATATATCTCCTCCATCATTTAGAGCATTCTGAATGCTCTTTATGCTAATGCCTAGTATCAACCTATCACTCTTTATCAAATTCTTAACTTGACTAAATTTCTTATTCAAGAACTCTTTATGAACTTTTGCCTCCACAGACTTTTCAAAAGACTCAAAATGTGAGTTTACTAAACTTACAAGATTTTTTAGATGTCCGGAGGGGGAATCATTTTGATTCTTCTGATAGGTTGGCATTAATTTCTCTTGAATTCCGGTTGCAAGCCCCAATAGCTCATTGTCCTCCATGTGGGACTTTAACATCTTTTCTCTAGCCTTTACTTGGGTGAATGATGCTATTTTCATCAATTAAATTGGAGAGAGAGCATTTGGATTGGCTAGGCCTTGGAGTAGCTCAGGCTTATCAAGTTCAATCATTTCTTTTTCAAGAAGACTTTTTCATTGAATCTACAGTGTCTCTTGCAACCATTTCAGAATCATCCTTTTGTTCACCTGATTTCTTAGTGTCTGCTTTAGGTGCTTCAACATTTGCACCATCTTCTTCTGCCTTATCCTTCTTTCCTTTTTCTTCCTCTTTCACTATTTTACTCTTCTCTGTGTTTTCTCTAGAGGGACTCTTTTCTATTTACTCACCACTTGCTACCTGATCTAGAGGGCTCTGTGTGGTAGAAATATCCTCTTCTTTTCCAGAGTGATCAGATGGAGGAGTTACCCCTGCATCAACTATTATGTTTACCATTTCTGTGTCCTCCTGATTGACTTGTTCCTCTTCCTGAACTTCTCCAATATTTAGATTTGATGAATCAAGTCCATCATTGGTCTCCTCATAGATTAATTCTGGAGGATCTAGAGTAGTACTTTGGTTATTAATTCTCTTGTTAGTTTCTTCTTCAAGAGCTTCTTGTTCCAAAGTAGGAGGATTATCTTCTTCAACTTGTTTTTCTGAAAGAATATAGTATTTATCTTTGTCTAAAGCCTTTCTCAGAATTTCCTCTGTTTCCTTTGCAATTTCCTCAGTCTCACCAAGCATTAGCTTGTTCATCCGGACTTTACTTTTGAATTTTTCCTTGACTTCTTTAAGAATTTTATCTGCTTCTTTATTGGTCATTACAGGACATAGTGTGGAGAGGACATACTCTCTAAGTTCTAGATCTTTAGCCTTAGCTGCTTCTTTTCTCATTTCCAGTACTCTCCTTAAACTTTTAGGAAGTTCTTGTAAAATTTCCAATAGGGCTCTATTGAATTTATTCAAATACATGATGGTGGCATCTTCCAAAATTCTCTTATTTGCTTGACCAAAATTGTCATAGTAAACTCTGATGGGCTTTAAATTTCCATGAACAGTGATTATTTTTACAATTTCTTCAATCGACATAGCGACCTTACCAGTTGCTTACTTTTTACTAGCTTTATTGCTTCCAGAAGGTTGGTCTTTAGAAGTCTTTGAAGTTCTGGCTTTCTTGGATCTTATTTCTTTCACTTCTTCATATGTTTCTATCTCCTCATCATCTTTTATGCTCTTGTGGATTCTTGTGGCCTTGGTTTTCTTTCTTTTCCCTCCTTCACTGGATGGAGTGGCTTCCAGTTTCTTGGTAGAAGTGGGCTTGGGTTGCTCAGTAAGATTTGTAGAACTCCTTGTCTTCCTTGAGGATCTTGGTGGGACTTCCAGAGTGATTGTTGGCTCACTTTCTACTCTTTCTTCTGAAGTCTGCTCAGTGTTCTTCTTTATCTTTTCAATCCTTTCTCTATTCTCTCTCACTGCTTCTTTTGTAATCCTAATGCTTTCTGCATACATCTCCACTTGCTTGTGCACTTTTCTTTTTATTTCCAGCTGTCTTAGTTCCACATACAACTTTAAGCTTAGTTCCTTGTAGGTTCCAAACCTTTCAACAGACGTGTCTTTAGGTTTGCTCAGAAGATGCTAAGCATACATGTCCAGAATTTCCTCATCCACCTCATAACCCATTGGCATTATCCATATTGTTCTTGGTTCTACAACTTCCATCAAACATTGATCTATGTCAACCATAAAACATATCTCATTTTCATACTTTTTACAAATGAATTAGGGATTCTTTCCCTTGCATGGATTAGAATCTAAAAGTTTTTGAAATATCCCCAGATTATAGTCTTTTGTGCACCTAAATCTCCAAGACTATATAAATGGTCTCTTATCTGGATTGCCACTGGCCTGTCATTTGTCTAGTGCACACCTTGCACTCCAGGCACTTCATTCATGAAATAGAAAAATAGGCATATGATCAAGGAACCATATTTGAAAGAGTTTTTCTTGTCTCTTTTGATTTTGCTCAAATTCTCTACTAGTTGATTCTATAGTAAATCACATAGATCATTGTCTACATTTTCCTTTAACATCTTATAAGCTACATAAATTGCAGTCCCAAAAACTAAATTTTCCCTACTGGAGTGATAGATCTTGTACCCGATTACCATAGAGGCAAATTTAACATTTGGTTCTATGATATCATTGATGGTCATTGCCCTTTTGTCAAACTTGGCACTGGTAGCATTAGTTACTGTTTGGTTTTTCATAGCTTTCAACATGGGTATTCCGTCGGAGGAGTTTAACCTAGTTACAATCTTAATAACATCCTTTGTAATCTTAAATAGTTTCATTAGCCATATGAATTCATCAAGTATTCAGCTTAAGATGTATCGAACCATTCATTTTCATCAAAAGACAAAAATTCAATCATTTGCAGAAAGTGTTTGCTTTCAAGGGCTTCAAATTCAGGTCTCGGTTGGTAATTGTCATCTTTCAGATGGTTCTTAAACAACTCAATCAGTTTCAGATTCCCAAATTTTTCTATATTGCAATGAATGTATGCCCTAATGTCTTTAATATGTAAAACCCCATATAGAACACTCGAGAAGGCACCTAGCGGCTCGACTTCAATAGATTTATAGGGATGCTTCTTGAATTTAGGATGGGGCCTCTCAATGACATCAACAAGTAAAGGTGTATCCATTTGCAAAGATCTAAAATTCAAGAAGTTTCGCAAAAAACAAAAATATCTTGTTCCACAGATTAGGGTTTAGCTTGGAGATGCTCTTCGTGTTTTAATTTTTGGAAATTCTCAGCTTTGAACTCGTTCACTTCCCTTCTTGCTTTCTTCTTATGAAAATTGATCTAAATGAAGAATGAATGATCTTTTTATGTTCCGTAACACCTAATTTGTCTTTGTAATAAATGCTCTACCCTAATACATTTGGTTGCTCTATTTGTTGAATAGATTCACATAAATTACTCTGCAATTTGCCATATCCACCTCTTTTCTTCCAAAAATCCTTCCAACTATTCTGAATCAATTCAAGGTACCTTTTCTTATTGTCCCAGATCCAGGAACTCACTTATTGACTGGGGGAATTTGATTTACAATGCTGCTCCCCCTGAGCCAAGGCTCCCAAATTAATTCCCAGAGGAATTTTCAGCACTAGATTTCGGTACGGATCTGTTACTGTCATCCATAATTGTTTTCTTGACCCATATATTGTTTGTTTCATTCTAAGTCTCATTCATATTAATTTTTTCTTTGCCTTTGTCTTGTCTCTGCTCATCCAATTTTCTTTTTACAGGACCTCTTCTTCCATTATTTCTGCTTCTACAGAATCTTGCAATATGACTAGATTTGTTGCAATTAAAACACACAATATTCCCTTTCTTATAAACTTGATTTCCTCTTGATCTACACTAATTAGCCATGTGTCCAAATCCATTGCAAGCAAAGTAGTAGCCATTGAAAGAATTACCATTAGAGTTATTCATTATCATACTTCTACATTCATTGGATTTATGACCACACCTCTTGCATTTGAAGCATGGACCAAAGAAGGATGGACCATTTTAATTTGCTCTACTTCTGCACTGTGTAGCTTTATGACCAAATTTATTGCAATTGAAACAATTTCCATTGAATGATGGATATCTTTGAGCATTAGGTTGTCTTACCAAAGGTTTTCTAGTTCTGTCTCTCCTATTCCTTGGTTGAAAATTTTTATGTCCAGATCCAGAGCTTTCACCTTTCTCATAGCCAAGACCATGCTTGTCATTAGCCTTTTTCTATCCTTTGAGCAGTGCTTCTAGTTTTGTTGAGCTTATCTTGAACTTCTCCTTATATTCATTTGCAACTTCTAGGTCATGTCTGAGAATAACAATTTTCCTTTCAAGTTTTCTCTCATTGTCTCTACTTTCTTGTAGATCAAACTCTAGATGTCAAGCTATTCTATCCAATTTGCAATATTCTTCAATTCTTTCTCTTAGTTTTTGATTCATCTCTTCTTCAATTTTCTTCCTATCTTTACTTTCTTTGGTTTGCCTCATCACCCCATATTCCATTTCAATTTTTAGAATAGCAACTTATTTTGACAGCTTCACACATTCCTTTGTCTTTTCTTCCAAAGCTTCATTCATGCCGTTTTCTTCAGGTAAACTAGATAGCTATAGAAGTAGCTCCCTTTTCCTTTGCAAAGATTTCTTTAATTTATCTTTTAGCATTTCAATGGTGTCAACAGCATCTTTGAGTTCACCTCTTAGATTACTAATTTCTACTTTAGACTGAACAAGCTCTTCTAGGGCCACCTGAAGTTGATCTTTGAGTGAACCCATTTGAAACTTCTTCCAAGATCTTTTTCCTCAAGTTGTTAGGATTTTCAAAGGAACCTTGTTCTGATACCAATTGTTAGAATTAACCCAAACAATTGAGAGGGGGAGTGAATCAGTTGTTACCAAAATTAATCTTTTCCTTTCTTTAAAACTTCTTTCACTATTGTCAGTTTGATTAGTGATGCAAACATTAAAGCATATGACATTAACACAGAAGCAAAAACATAATCAACACATTTGACACCAAGATTTTTGACATGGAAACCCGGTTAAGGGAAAAACCATGGTGGGGGTTAACCCACAAGAATTAATGCCCTGTTAAAAGTATTTTACAAATGGGAATGCACATGCATTCAGGTTCACTACCCAGAGCTCACTGCTCAAATGAAGGCTCACTACCTATAGAAATATTACAAGAGAATGATAGAGATTTGAACTGATTAATAGCATCTTCTTATGCAAGAATTTCAATTTCGGTTAAGTATAAAAACTGATCTTACACATTTCATCTTTGCTCTACTTTTCTTACTATTTTGCCTTCATTCACACTTTGGATTTTTGCTCTTCTCACATACACCTTATTTTCATGTCACACACACACTCAATAATCCACAATAATTAGCTATATATATACTTATCTTGATTTGCAATCTCTTACCAGTCGGCTACAACAACACTTAGAACTTTTATGAATGCTCTGCTCTGTCGGCTAGATCTATGCATAACTTAAGGTGCGGACCAAAACTTGGTCTTGAAAAACATCACTCATGTCAGCCACTACCACTGATCATCACCATTTGTTCAACAAACAACTTCCATACATCTAGAATCAAGATTTTCTGCAAGGTCGGCCTATTCTTCTTCTGTCTCCTCTGTCAGACTGGAACCCGGTACTCAGAGGCTAATATCCTTTGAATCCTTCATCACCAGAGGAAAAAACTTTGGATTCAGAGTGTCTTGACAATACTTTCAACTACCTTAGATCCGCAGCAAATCATACCTTTCCACCAAAGAGATTCGGACCAAAATACCAGACCCTATCACTGCTCTGTTCCTGACTGCCTGGAGTTAGACAAGTTCTGATTCTGACTTCTAGTTTGACCAAATTGAGTTATGCAGATGGGCAAAAAGATCTTAGTTACCATCAATTACAATACTTGTCAATGCAAAGTAGTGTCTCTTGCCAACAATTAAACCCTGCGCTAAAAGACAATATCAAAACTAAAATAGAGAAATTGCAACAAGCATGGTTCATCTATCCTATTTCACACAACTAGTGGGTTTCACCCTTGGTTATAGTGCCTAAAAAGAATGGAAAATGGAGGGTATTTATTGACTACAGAGAACTAAACAAAGCCACAAAGAAGGATTATTTTCCCTTGCCATTCATTGACCAAGTGTTGGATAAACTAGCAAGGAAAAAGTACTTCTCATTCCTAGATGGATTTAGTGGATATAACCAGATTCAAGTAGAACTAGAAGACCATGATAAAACCACCTTTACATGTTCATGGGGAACTTTTTCATATAGAGTCCTTCCATTTGGCCTATGTAATGATCTAGCTACCTTTGAAAGGGTTGTTTTAGCCATTTTTGTTGAATTATCCAATGAGTGTATGGAGGTCTATATGGGTGACTTTACTATGTATGGGGACGCCTTTGAAGAATTCCTTAAGAACCTAGATAAAGTGTTGCAATGTTGTGAGAAAAATCAGTTGTCCTTAAGTCATGAGAAATGCTTTATGATGGTAGAAGAAGGAATTGTCCTTGGACACCGCATATCAGCAAAAGGGATCCAAGTAGGGGTGCTACCACAATAATGGGTTACACTTTTTGGGACATCCTATTTTTTGTTGAAATCACATATTTTTAGAAAATATAATGATTTAAGCCTTGAAAAGTTCAATTTAAAGGATTTTAATTGAAGAGGGTTTGATCAAACCCCCTTGGATAGAACCCTACTAGTTTTAAACCATACCTATAATGGAGTCTCCTCTACACCTATCAAAATGCTGATAAAAACCCACTTTTGATTTACCTTTTGGGGGATCAAATGAATTCATTTAAAATTTATCTTTTGTATGTAGTCCTTATTATAAGCTTCCCAAAAAGTATAATTTTAAATATATTTAATTTGATTATTATATTTATTTTTTATTTCTTGTGAATGTAGGTTTTTCAATGAACATCAAGGTCGGTGTTTCACACATATGAAAAAAAAGGAAAATAGAGAAAAAAAATTCTAAAAAATACATGTCCTCCATGTATTGATGTCCTTATTCCAAGAAAAAAAAATTGAATTCTGATACATACAAAAAATGTTATGTTGGACAGAATATGCCTATGTCTAAATTATAATTGGTTTGACTTCAAAACTTAATTAAAAAATATATTTAACAAAATATTATGAAACCAAATGCATCCTCTAGATATTAGCGTTACCAATCTAAATTCAAAAGAATCAAAATTTTATCCTTTGTAGAAAAAAAGTTATGTGCGACAGAATACACATCACTTGAAAAAAATGTTGTTTACTATTAAAAACTAGTTATCAAAGGAGATGCAAAAAAATTTCCAATTTAACTCCAAATTTTTTTTAAAATATATATTTAGAATCTACATACAAAATATCACAAATCACTAGTTCGTATCATCTTCAAATTCCTAACGGTTTAGCGGCTATAGGTGTTAGAAAGTGAAGATTTAGTTCAAAATGTTGATTTCAATGTCAAGTTTGGCCAAAAAGTGTAACTCATTATTGTGGGATAACTCGTAGATCAAAACAAAGTGGAAGTGATAAAGCAATTACCCTCAACTAGGAATCAAACTAATGTTATAATTTTCTTAGGTCATGCAAGATTCTATAGGAGGTTTATAGAAAATTTTAGAAAGATAGTTGCTCCTATGTTCTCCCTACTAACTAAGGATGCTAACTTCTAATGGACAGAGGACTGCCAAACAACATTTGAAACCATTAAAGATAAACTTACAGTCACACCTGTTTTGAGGGGACCTAATTGGAATTTTCTCTTTCACATACAAACTAATGCTTTAAACGAATCAATGGGGGTAGTATTAGGATAGAAAGAGGAAGGGGAAGGTATGCATGCAATCTACAACATCAGTAAGAACCTTACCCATTCGGAAAAAAACTACACAACAACTGAAAAGGAATTCCTGGCAGTCATATATGACAATGTTAACAAATTCAAGCATTATATCACAGGGTATAAAATCTTTGTGCACACTGATCATGCATCTATTAAATACTTAATGAACAAACCTATAGTAGGTGCAAGGATAATTAAATGGTTGTTACTATTGCAAGAATTTGACATTACTATCATAGATAATCTAGGAAAATTTAATTTGGTTGCTGACTTTTTGTCAAGGCTGCATACAAGTGGAGAAAACCAACTAGTGGAAGATAAGTTTCCAGATGAACATCTCTTTGTTGTTTCTTCTACTACACCTTACTTTGCTAACATAGCTAATTTCTTAGCTACAAGCTTGTTTCCCTCTCACTTCACTTCTAAATAAAAAAAGAGATTGGTAAAAGAAAGTTTATCTTACAAATAGTTGAATAGTATGTTGTTTAAATCTGGTCATGACTTTATCTTATGCAGGTGTTTAAGAGCTAATAAAATCTTTGATGTATTAAGGGCATGTTATGATGAACCCTCAAGTAGACATTATTCCTCACAAAGGACAATCCACAAGATTCTTGGAGCTAGTTACTATTGGCCATCTCTCCATAAGGATGCCAAGAGGTATGTGCAGCAGTGTGATCAGTGCCAAAGGATGGGTCAGCCAACCTTCACCCAGGAGATGTCATTGCAACCTCAAGTGGTTTTGGAACCATTTGAGCAATGGGGATTGGATTTTATAGGGTCAATTTCTCCACCATCTTTAGGAAAAGAATATATTTTGGTCTGCACTGATTATGTAACCAAATGGGTAGAAGTTCAAGCATTACAATTTGCAAGAGAAGAGAGAGTTGTTGATTTCCTATATAACAAAATCTTCTTGAGATTTGGAGCCCCAAGATCAATGGTATCAAATAGAGGGCCACAGTTTACTTCTTAGGTAATTCAAGCCTTCATAGATATATACCAGATTAAGCACATGAAATCTTCACCTTACCACCCCCAAGAAAATGGGCAAGTAGAGGTAACAAATAGGGAGCTAGAAAACATCCTGACAAGGAAAGTGGCCATGAATAGGAAAGATTGGGCCAATAGGTTACCTGAAGTAGTTTGGGATTACAACACAACTTCGAAGTCAACAACCAAGTTTTCACCCTATGAACTGGATTATGGGAAGAAATCCATACTATCCATAGAGTTTGAATTACAAACACTAAAGACATCATTGGACATTGGATTGCCATTATCTATAGCACAGCAAGATAGGATTCTTCAACTCAATGAACTAGATGAAATCAAGACAGAGGCCATACAGTAGACAAAACTCATTTGGCATCAGAGGAAACAGTGGCATGATCAACACATCAAAAAGAGGACATTTCAACAAGGGGACTAGGTTCTCTTGTATGATTCTAAGTTTAAGGGGATCAAGGGGAAATTACAAACTCATTGATTGGGACCTTACCAAATCAAGGAAGTTGATGAAAATAGAGTTCAATTTTTCTAGCACCCATTGATGGAGGAGAAAACACATTCTTAGTAAATGGTCACAAAATTTGGCTCTATCAAAGACCAGCTACAAAAGAGGAGTTTACCAAGGACTTGTGCTTGGTGACAGAGGTCACAGCCTCTACCACAAATTGAAGAGATTCAAAGGACTTTTTTAAAAAAATGGAGGGGTTGAAAACCAGTAAATAGCAACCCTTCTAAAAAAAGAAAATAAAAAGGGAAAGATTGAAAACCAATAAAATGACGGTCTTTCTCACCTAGGGAACCAAAAAATGGCAATTCTCTTCTTCATACAAGATTTCAATAGGAGTCTCCCCTGAGTCAACTAGGTGCATCTCTAGAGCAAACTAGGAGGACCTCTGGCACTTCACCAAACTGGAAGCAATTTAAACATCTGAGGCCCACCTTTCTAAATGTCAAAGTGGGACACTAAAAAGTGGTGAGGTCACCATGACTCACACCCCACTTTCAAAAAGGGAAACCCACATAGAATGATCACTTTACCAATTGCTAATGAAGCATCAATCACACACCATCCAATGATGTCACCTACCAATGCGTCACATTCAAATCTATCTTCAGGAAAAGGTGCCAGATCACTCATTGCTAACATCATTACAGCTGATGGGAGAGTTGCACGAACCTTGCAGAGTCACATCAAACCTCATCAAGACAATGGTGTAGCAATCCAAACATATCATTTTATCATCACGAATGGTAATCCGAGTACTTTGCTTGCATTATTTAATTATTACAAGTTTTTTCATTTCTATTTTTGTACAAATTACCTGGACATGTACACCTTGCTATTATTCCTATTTCAGCCCATGCATGTCACCATAACTACCTGAACTAACATTTTCACCATGGAGTGTCACATCTTTCCTTGCAATTATAATTTAACCCCTCAATTCAAATTATTCAAGTAAACAAAACCCTCCTAAAATTAAGTAATCACTGTCAGTGATATCTAAACAAAAGAGCTTTCAAACTCCAAAGATAGCACAATAGTAAACACATCAGAACCTTTCGATAGAAATAGGTGAGCTCCAGAGTTAGGGTTGATTTATAACCACAGAAGAAGAGCTCTGGAGGGGGTCTTATTCCAGCAAAATCCACTCAAGGAAAGGAGTTAAAAGTAAGGGTTTTATAATCAATACAAACAAAGAGGAGGAAATATATTGTCAGGGTAGCATGAGAGTCAAGAAGAAATCTAAGCCTGAAACACTAGAGGGATTGCTTCAAGATCATGCCTTAGCAGATGTACTGAGAAATGCATGGTGGTTTGAGTTTTCAAAAAAATTTGAGGGTTACCATGAAGACATAGTAGATGAAATCCTTTCTAACCTAAAGAATAACCCTAGACAAAAGTACATGGAGTGGCAATTGTTGTCTCAACCACCATCATCAGTAACATCTCAGGCCTTCCAGAACAAGGTGTGAGGTTTTACCATCTTAAAACACTCTACTCTGATTTAGTCAAAAATTTCTTATAAGTAGCTAATGACCCTGCGGTGCAATTACACTAAAATAAAAATGAAGTAAAAGGGATCATAAGGACTTCACTTCCTCAGTCATGGTAATCCTTGGCTATGCGGTTGATGAAATACTTCACTTGTAATGGGAAATTCTCACTAGTACTAGGACCCATTATGAAGATGCTAATTTTCTTAAGGCATGGGCATGCCCATCCAGAATTTAGCATAAACATGTCAAATTTCATGCACTTTGTCATAGTGGCTTCACCAAACAAATACTATTAGGGGAAGGGTCCTATGAAGCACCATGGACTCATTTAGTTAATTATCAAGCATCATTTTATGTCTAAAAGAGGAGGGGAGGCCTTATGGCAGTCATTTTTAGATGACACACATAAAGCCAAAAAGAAGAGAAGGGAAACTATTGAAGAAGCACCTTCCTCCACTTAGGAGATTGAACAAGAGGTACCCTCTGCTTCATTGTTAGCTACTAGGAAAAGTAAAGGAAAGAAGAAGACAATAGAGGAAACACCAACTTCCATTCCACAGGTAGCACAGGTGGGTCCAACTACTGAGTAGAGGAGAAAACACAAGGAGACTATAGGAGAACCCTCAACTATAGTTGAATAGGTAGAAGAAACAATTGCAGATAAGCCCTCAAGAATAACTCACTCAGCAAAATGAAAAATGACCGTGAGTGAGGAGTCCACCCCAGCTGAGAAGATAAAAGATGTTGTCATTATTGAGGAAGAGGCAGTAGGGGGTCTACCAAAACTCCCAAGACTAAGAAACATAAAGACAAAATAGAGCAAAGAGGAATAGCAAAGAGGCTTCCAAAAACCCCTAAATCTACCAAGCATAAAAGGATGGAGGAAGACTCAGACGATTTAGATGAAATTCCTTTAATAAGAAGAAGCACAAGGAGAAAAGTGATCAAGGGAAATGCTCTGGAGACTTCTACCTCTCCAACTACTCAAGCTCTAGAGATTCATGAGCCACAAGATACCCAAGCTCCAGAGGTAGCATATAGTGAGGCCCTTACTATCTCCTTAGATTATGAGGGAGATATACCAACGTTGGAGACACATTCAAAACCAGTGCTCTGGAGGAGCAAAAGGAAGAGGGATCTCGTTCAAGCAGAAAAGGATACTACCCTCCTGGTAGAAGTTCTTGTAGGGTTCAGGACCTCTATGACCCCTCCCCAAGAGTAGGATGGACCATCATATGTCCCAGCCTCTGCAGCAAACCAAGCAAAGGAGCAATAGGATGAGGCTCAGCAAGAGGGGGAAGGAGAATAGGAGGAACAGGTTGATAGTGGAGAATAGGGAGATATGGAGATCCCAGATGTAGAGTTGATAGAGGGAGGAGAAATAGGGAGATACTCACATCCTTCTGACCAAGAGGATATTGAGATCCCAAGGGAACAATAGTTAATGGTTTGAAAAATAAAAACCTAAAAATATTGTTGTGGAGCAAACACTTGGTCATCACTGACCTTAAAAAGGTCATGAAGGAAAAATAGAGAGTTCAAAATCAAAAAATTGAGGAGCTAAAAAAGAAGGTAGAGGAGAAGCAAGAGATCATTGAAAACAAAGAGGCTAAGATCTAGAAAAAGAATGCAGAGGCAACATAGAACACTTCTAGTGTTATCAAAGCCAAGGACAATTGCATTACCTTTATCTTAGCCATGATTGAAAAAATGCAAACCCAAGCTTGGGAATTAACAAAAGCTAATAATTAAAAAGATGACCAAGCAGAGCTACTCTAAGAATTTATTGTCACAATTGCCACTACTGAACAAGGTACACAAACAGATGACTATCTAGGAACACTTCAGATAGACATTCCTAGAGCCTTGTATCATTGGGAAAGAATATGGAAGGAGTTAGAAGGAACAACTGTAATGTTGCAATTGCAAAGGGCAATGACAACCATGACAGAAAAGGTGAAAACTCTCGAGGAGAAAGTCATCAATATAGCCACCCTCTCATATGAGATTTTAGCCTACAGACCCCCCAGTGGAAACTATGCTATGTTTCTACATGAAAGGATCCTCAAGAGGAAGTTATCACTAATTCTCTCTGATTTGACTAACAATATGTAGGATGGAAAGGATTTCCTCAAGGTGTACCTAATAAGTTCTGAAGAAGATAAAAAATTTCTATGAGATGTATTTACATAATTTATTCATAGAAGACCACACTTTATTAATTTCTTTATGGGGGAATGTCAGCTAAGGGCATTCATGTCACTTATGAGGAATCATCAGATTTAGAGTGAAATAATGGAAGATTACATGACGAAGGACACAGGTATGGGCCTACTAATGAGAAGGGATTGTCTAAATCCTAATGCCTTTGAAATCCATTATAGAGTAGCACTCTATTCCTCAACAGGGAAAACAACACTCCTACCCCTATATCAGCAGTACCTCAAAGAATGTGCTATTGAATTTTGGTTATTCATAGATAACTCCTCCAATCAAATCATGGCCATCTATAGGAAAAGGTGGAGCACTCTCACCTAGGTCCAAAAGATGAGGGACATAGCATCTCTGGCTAACCTTAGATGGTTTATGAGAAAGGAAAGGGTGGTGTCCAAGTTAGTGGACAAATATAAGCAAAATTGGATGGGGGGACGCTTTAGGCCACCCCTCATCATTGATCCTTTTCCCATATGGGCTGAGTAGATGAAGGATGAAAGATTCTAGGAGTGGATAAAATATGTTGAAGGGTTTAGAGGGAATGCCAACACAAACTTCACAACTTGGACAACTTTTGAAAGGGAGTAGAGTCTCACTAATAAAATATACAGCCTCAATAAGTCAAGGTTATGAAGTGTAGGAGGACCTACAAAATCTTAGGGTCAGGGGAGATGATGAGTGCCAAGTAGAACTCATCTAAACATGCCTTTTTATTTCCTTTTTTCCCTCTTTTCATTCTGTCTATCCTAGTATTTGCACTATCGAAACTGTAAAGTCTTGTTTTAATGATGCTAGTAAGAGATGAATTGTTGAAGATTATTGTTTTGATGAAAATACTTATGTTGCAATGAAACTGATGAAATTATGCAGAAAATCTCTTTTTGGGTTTCATAGATGTTATTACACAGGCAGAAGGTAGTTTTGAAGAACTCTGGAGGTAATCCTAATCACTCTGGAGCCTGGTATGAAGGACAATATAAGGTACTCCAACATTCTCTAGTCTATTGGAGGACCTCTATAGTAGGAAGTAGAGTAGAGGAGATGGTAATCTCTAGAGCTATGTCTCAATAGCATTTTGGAGTATTTCTAAAGCTACTGGCAGCAACTTGATGTCTCTGATGCTACACAGAATCTCCAGCATTGTTGGTTACCAAGAATCTCTAGGGTGACTAAAGTGCTACAGAGCTTGCTCATTGAGGCCTAAGCATTCCAGCAAATGACTCCAGTTGATCACAGGGACATGATACACTTTCACTTGTCTTTGCATGAGATTAGAATATTTCTTTCAGTCTATTATTTTGGGAATTGAGTTCCTTTTTATCAGGCCTTGCTTCCTATTATTGTTATAAGTTAAACTCTAGATTTAGTGTTACTTTTAGTATCACTGAAGTCCTTTTTCATAGTTTGCATGATCATACTTTAGATGGACAGTCACATGTCTTAGTTTAGAATAAGAGATTGTTTATATCTCAAGATGAACTGATTAGATAAAGTAGTTAACCCTAGTAATATCATGTTACTTAGGTTTGTATATATTTGGGTTAGGAACAATAGAATAATAATCAATATTTTATATTAGTATTATGTAATTTCATTTTCAAAGCAAAACTTATACTTTTGAATACAACATACTTTCATAAGACTAGGTTAAAGAAGAGTTGTGTTTTTGCATTCTATTCTAAATTTCTTATTTAGCCTTCAGTTCTGAAGGTGTGGAGCAAGGGCCCACTCCTGCCAGTAGACAAGAGGCTAGTATCTTTGCTTTATTGTCTTATTTATAGTTTTCATTAGAAGTATAATTTTCCTACTTTCATAAGATAGGTCAATTATTCTCTAAATAAATTTGTTTCCAGTAAATGCATGTTTCCAACTTTTGTGTGAATTAGATAGATTCTTTCAACAATTTACTGCTTTAGTCTTTAGATCAGATTTCCTTTCAAGTAGATAGTAACATTGATTTATTAGGACAGTTCAATTTAGTAAGTTTATCTAAGGATTATTGATTATTAGGTTCCTTATTGCAAGTAACCGAGGACACAGCCCTAGATTTGAGATATGAAAACATGATTAAATGTCAAGGTATAGTGACCCTTGTCAATGGGCACTGAAATGGAACCATCTGATGATGATGCTAAAATTAAAGGGTTCAACAAGTGTGATCAGGCCTTTGATTGTTTATGTCTTAGAATCTCTCAAGAGCTCCTCTTTCATGTAGAATCTTTGTCAACTCCCAATGAGGTATGGCTTGCCCTTGAGAAGTTCTTTGGGAAGGTAGATGAGATGAGAGCTCATGATCTAGAAAATGAGTTAATCAGTTTGAGTTTGAGCACATTTAACACATTAGAAGACTTTTTCACCAAGTTTAAATCTATCAAGTTGAAGTTAAAAGAATGTGGAATTGATAAAAAAGATGACCAACTAGTTCTCTCAATTCTCTCCAAACTAGGTCATGAATACTCTATATTTGTGTCTACATTCTATTCCACCAAGAGAGCTCTTAGAGCCACTTGGAAAATCCCATCTCTAGATGACTTTATTGATGGCATAACTAGAGAGTAAGACAAGTTAATCCATATGGGCATTGTGAAGTCCTCAAAACCTCAAGCCCTAGTAACTAGAAATGGTAAACAATAATAGGCTTCAAGCATCAAAGGAAAGAAACATAACACTCAAAAGGATTAGGAGACAAAGAAAGAACAGAAACCCAAGACATCTAAAAGTCACACAGAAACTTCATCCAAACAAGGACAACCTAAAAAGTATAAATTAAAGTGTGCCTAATGTAGAAGAAAGGGCATGATGAGCGCAAGTGTATGAATAAGAAGGTTGATCACCTCACTCATTTCTTAGAGAAGAACAACATAGGTGTACCTAAATCTTTCAAAGAGTCCTTGAGATGAACCCAAGAAACTTCTAAGTCAAAAGGTAAAGAGAAATTCAAGGGCAAGGCTATTGTTGCAGTTGGATCTTCAGAATCTTCATGGATCATTGAATATGGTTCCTTACACCAAATGGGTTCTTCATAGGTTGAGTTCACTTCCTTAGAACCCCATAGTGTGTCCACCATTACCCTCGGTGATGACACTCCAACAATAGTTGTTAGGAGAGGGTTTGATGAAGTTGGGGGGGACACTCACTAATGTTCTCAGTGTACCTTCACTTTTAGCTAATCTCCTATCTATGTACCAAATCACTCACATAGGCAAGGGTATGAGAGGATGGTTTACACCAGATTCAATTGAGATCAAACAGTTGCACAACAACAGCTTAGTAGCAATGGGAATGACAGATCACCAAGCCAGGTTGTATACCTTCTCACATTTTGCCCCTGATGTTTCTCCCACCATATATCTTACTCATTCAGATGGGGTTAGCAAACTATGGCATGAGCGGTTTGACCATCTCAACTACCGCTATCTTGAGCAGCTTAGACAACATGATATGGTTACAGGATTGCCTAGAGTTATATTCTCTAAGGGTATTTGTGAGGGATGTGCCCTTGGAAAGCATCTTGAAGAGAGATTTGACAAAGGAAATCATGGAGAGCGACACAAATATTAGAGTTTGTTCATTGCGATGTATCTGGGGCTTTTCCCCATCCATCTTTCATGAAGGCTAGATATGTTCTTACCTTCATAGATGACTTCTCTAGGTACACATGGGTCTACTTCCTTCGGTAGAAGGCTGAAGTCTTTGACCACTTTCAAGATTTCAAGGCTCCTATTGAGAAATAATCAAGGAAGGTCATCAAGGTTCTTCAAATAGATAATAGAGGAGAGTATGTTAATAATAGGTTTGAGAAGTTTTTCATAGAAAAGGGAATAAACTTGCAGTATACAATTCCTTATACTTAGCAAAATGGAGTTGCAAAACATATGAATAGAACCTTGAAATAAATGGAAAATTACATGATACACTCCAAGAACCTTACACCATAGTACTACGTAGAAGAAATTAACTATGCATGTTACACTCAAAATAGAGTTCCTCACAAAGCCTTAAAGGGTATCACACCCTTTGAATCTTGGAAAGGAAGGAAACCTTTAGTTGAGAACTTTAGGGTCTTTGGATCCCCAACTATGGCATGAATACCTTATCAGAATCGCAAGGCAATAGAACCTCAGTCCAAACCTTGCATCTTTGTAGGGTATCTAGAAGGTATGAAAGGTTATCATCTCCTACATCCGACCACACATGAGTTGTTCATTGAGAGGAGTGTTAAGTTCCAGGAAAGTCCCATTAGCTCTTCACTTGACATTCCTCCTTCCTTCATGGACTCATTTGACTTTGATGATACATCTTCTAACGACTCAGACCATCCACGGCTGATTCCTAAGATAGAGATTCCTTCTTCCAATTCTGATAGTGAGGACCATGATGGGGCTTCATCCTCATCCTCTTATGAGCTTTCTTTGGAGGTTGATCTCTCAGCACCTGATTCACCCACATCACAACCCCTTTGGGCAAGGCAGACACTTCAGAGTGTAGGGACATGGGCAGTGAATCCAATAGATGTTAGATGTACATGGTTAGATTATCAAAGTGGGCCACATGCTTACTTTACCTCAACCTCTAATCCACAGACCTTCAAAGAGGCTTCATACATACCTGAGTGGGATGATGCTATGAATGAGGAATATGATTCCTTAATGAGAAATCACACTTGGGATTTGACACCTCTTCCTAAGGGAAGAAAGATGGTTCGATGTAGATGGATCTATTGGACCAAATATGTAGCAGATGGGTTAGTTGATAAGTACAAGGCACATTTGGTAGATAAGGGATTTTCACAAGTTACTGGTATTGACTACATAGAGACCTTTGCACCCATGGCCAAAATGACTTCTATATGACTCACACTTTCTATTGCTGCAACACATGGTTGGGAAGTGCACCATATAGATATGAAGAGTGCTTTTCTTCATGGAAACCTTAAGGAAGACCTCTACATGGAACAACCACCAAGGTTTCTTTAGGATTCCTCCTTAGTATGTAGACTTAGGAAATCTCTCTATGTAGACTTAGGAAATCTCTCTATGGCCTCAAATAGGCCCCTCGGGCTTGGTATGCGAAGATGCATTCCTACCTCCTTTCTTCAAGTTTTACTAGGTGCCATTGAGATCCCAACATTTATCTTCTACGATAGGATGATTCATTGATGATACTGGTACTTTATGTTGATGATCTTTTGATCATTAGGAGCTCTACATCAGCTATTGAAGTAGTGAAGATAGCTCTTTAGGACAGGTTTGACATGACACACTTAGGCTTAGTACATTACTTCCTTGGCATTGAGATATCATAGATAGACTCAAGGATCACTTTAGTACATCCTAAGTACAGTCTCAATCTTCTTGCTTGGTTTCACATGACTAATTTTAAGACATCCACTACTCCCTTTCTATCTAGAGTTAAGCTTAATGTTGATTGTGCTACATCATTTGTCTATGCTACTTTGTATAGACAACTAGTTGGTAGTCTCATCTATTTCACCCATACCAGTCTAGATATTTCATATGCAGTTGGCATGGTTTCAAGATTCATACAAATGCCTCATGAGCTACACTAGAAAGCAACTAAGAGGATCCTTCACTACCTTTAGGGGACTCTTATATTTAGGATTCATTACACATATGACACTGAGGTTAACTTAGTTGGATACACATATTTAGATTGGGCTGGTGGTACTCAAAATTGCAAGTCCACTTCTAGTTATAGTTTCTCACTTGGTTATGGTCCTATTAGTTTGGTCTAGCAAAAAGTAGCATGCTATTGCTTTATCATCCACAGAGGCAGAGTATAGGGGAGTTGTTAATGTAGCTACTGAGGATCTTTAGCTTTAGGGCATTCTCACTGAGTTTGGCATTCCATTCCAATAGCCCACAGTCATCTATTGTGACAACCAAAGCACCATTCAGATATGCAGGAATCCAGTCCAGCATTAACAGACCAAGCACATCAAGATTCATATGCATTTCATTTGAGAGATTATTCATGCAAAGATCATTGACTTAGTCTTTGCGAATCATCAGAGCAAGTTGCTAACATCTTCACCAAACCATTCACTAAGAGCAAGCTCATTCATTTGCAAGCTCTTCTTGGGGTATGGTCCACTTCATCAGTAGCATCATCCTCTGAGGGGCTTTCTAGTTTCTCCACTTTCTTTTTTCTCTCTTTTGGGGGGGAGTTTTTTCCCATGAGGTTTTCTCCCTTTCTCCACTTTATTCGAGATTGCATTGTATCAAGCATTGTACATGGGTACCTGATCAGGCCTAATTGTTGGGATCCATCTTCATTTCCTCACCTAAGCTTTGGTTAAGGGGGGTTTTAGTGTATATTAAGCTCACTTAGGGTAGGGCTATTTTTAGTCTTTTGTCTTTTGTGCTTTTCTATTTCAGCACATGCCAAGATTAGGAGTCTTAGTACTTTAATTAGCATGTTTATATTTAGAACAAGTGTCTAGGGTCACTTATCTTGAGTTAAGTAGTTGCATGCCTAACTTTAGGCCACTACAATTCTCAAGATTTCTTTCCTATTTCTAGCACATCTATTCTTAGGATACTTGTGCCTATATGTACTTGTTCATGTGAGCTAATAGATCATTTGATTATTGCTTTGCATATTGCTTTGTTTTGGTATTGCAGGAGTGTGCGATTGTTAAGCTCTAATTACTCACGCCAGTACTCGTATCCTTCCATTCGATCCTCATTTCTGATAGTCTTTGCTACATAATGAAGACATTTTGTATGCCTATATCACACATTCATAACAATTTGTATGGCTATATATTGATGACATTTTGTAGTCTAAGAGACAATGTTGGCCTTATGACACTATATGACATTTTGATGACATTATGTATGCCTTCATGGCCTTATCAAGATCAATATATATAAATAGTTTGTACATATTCATAGCTTAAATTTTTTTGATGAGTTGAATAATACTCATTATTGAGGATGATCATGAATGGTTTAATATTTTATATAATATATGCATACATTGACAATGAAAGCTTGCAATAAAATTTTATTAATTTATACATCAACTCTTATGTAAAATATCAGCTTAGCTCTAGTGCAATGTATGTATCTCCCCCTCTATCTATCTCTCTATATTTCCCTTTCTCTCCCTCTCTACCTCTCTCTCTCTCCCTCAATCCCTCTATATATATATCTCTCTTTGTACCCTCTCTATCTCTCATTCTCTCCCTCTTCCTCTCTATCTCTCTACTATATTTATCTCCCTCCCCTATCTCTATCTCCATTTCTCATTTGCTTTTGTGAGAAATGGCATAGGACAATATATTGATCAAAGTCTGCTTCTTTTAGCTTAATTTAAACATTTACTTGGTTTGAAATATAATATAAGCTCCAAGAAGTAAAGTAGAGAAAAAACCATTCAAAAATCATAAATTTTCTCTGCCATTATCACCTTTAGTAAATCTAGTACTTAAATAAATTTTAGCTAATTGAATTCCATGAAAATTATTGGACCTAACAAATGGATTAAATCTAGTTTCACTCTTGATCCAAGGATATGATTTAACTAGTGTCTATCTATGTGTAATGGGATGGATATACATGCACATATCTTGCACAACCTTGGGGTACACATGGTGGAGGCTCACACACTCTCTTGAATGTATTTGAATGGTACTCTAAGGGCCTAGTGGGGTTTAGTAAAGAATGTCAAATACTCTCTAGATTACACTTGGCTTCTCAAAAGACATCAAACTAGGTAATTCACATACTTGTAGACCTGATATTTGAGCAATTAACTCTCTCAGGTTCTTGTTTCTCTTCATTCAACTTGTCTTCTCTCTTTCACATGGCCTCAACTTCTTAGTTCTTCTAAAAATGAGATCTTAAATCATCTACCCTATTATTTTCTACCTCCTCACGAATCTTGTGGTAGGGTATTTTCTCTTGAAAATCACACAAAATTTAGGTGTTTTCATTACCCGCTTGATTTTCAGGTGCCAAAAGTCACACCATAAATGCTAAGTGTACTCAATTTTTACCCAAAATTCACCTACATTCTCACCTAGTCCATTCTCATGCACTACAATTTTTAAATGGGGTTGAGAGTAGGTGGAATAGCTTTCGTATTTCAAATGGTCTACAAAAAAATTAAATTTTCAAATAAAAATCATGGACAAAACAAGTATGAAGTGAATAGACAATCTCGGGCTTGATGCCCCTACATCAAACCACCTAGGTAACAAAATTTGTGAGCCCCTACTCACTACAAAAATGTATGTTGTTGCAAGTTAGCAACCCTATTGCTACAAGTTGAACCCAAACTATTCAATCGCAATTTGACTCAACTAGGTAGCATCCTTTGCTAGTCTATTCTACTATTTCACCATACACTCCTTGTATTCTCTACCTCTAGTCTACCTAATCACCTTGGGATCCAAAATAGTTTCAATCTCTTTTTGTTCTCTTTCTAGTAGGTACACCATCCATTTATCAAGCATTTTTTCCTCTTCTTCTTGTTGTCATGATGTCTTTCCCTTATAATAGGTGTAGAAATTAGAAACATTAAAAATTGGAAAGATGTCTAGACTTATTGGTGGCTCTATCTCATATGGCTTTGGTGAAAATTTCTTCACAATTCTGTAGGGTTTTATTTTCTTCCACTTGAGCTTGTTATAAGTGTGACTCCAAAACTGTTCTCTTTTAAAATGAGCAAGCACCATGTCCCCTACTTGGAAATTCTTTTCTCTCCATTTAGTATCAGCTATTGTTTGTACCACTGGCTACAAGAAGTTAGTATTTCCTTCACTTGTTCATGCAAATCTTGCATGTACTTAGAAAACTCTTCAACTTTAGCACTTTTTGCATGATCCTAGTATTTGCAAGCTCCCTTAATTTTTAAACAACCCTGGGATATACCTATAAACAACTTGGAATGCAGTCTTATGGGTAAAAGTTTAGAACTATGTCACACTTTTATAAAGGAAATGGCCAACACAAATATAGTTTTCCAACTTGGGGCATCTAAAAGTGATGTTTATGGTTTGAACTTTAAAATGATATAAACTAATGAAATGTAGAACTCTTAATTTATTTTATGTTTATATTTTTTTAATGTTTTAAAAATTAGTTGGATACATCTTTTTTACAAATTTGATTGCTGAAAAAAAATTTAAAAAGTGAAGCTGATGGGACATCGCAAAATTTAAAGCAATTTTTTTGAAAGTTTTTTTCCTACTTAGGTAACTTGAAAATCTAGTGCATGGAGAAAAATAATTTTTTTTATGAATATTTATTTTTTAATCATTTTTTAAAATCAGATTACTCAGATTGGCATAGTTTTCATGCGATATCAACCATTGTCTAAATTTTTTATCATTAAAAAAATTATACCCTCTTGGAGAGGATTCTCTCCTATAGTGTGTTATATATTTTTCAAAAAATTTAACTATATTTTAATTTTTTTTTAATTTCTAATCTGTTGCATGTTTGATTATAATAACCTACTTGCACTAAATTTAAAAATAATCCTAACAGAACTAATCAAAATATTAAAAAAATATATATTTTTAAATTCTAGACTCCGAGATCTGCCAAAGGGTATTTTTAGATTTTCATGAAAATACCCTTTTCTTAGAGAAATTTGGAGTTGAATTTGAAGTTTTGATCAATTTGTCGAAAATGGGGGGGTTGGCTATCACATGGGATGCCACATAGGCAATTTCAGGTGAGATGGTATCGCTAGGGAAAGTTTTGGGTGAAACTCTCTCACCTAAAACTTTTTATGTAAATAAACACCATTTTCAAAGTCAAAATCAGATTTTATAAATTTAAAAAAATTAGGCGAAACTTTTTATGCCACTTAAGTGCTAAGTGGTTTTGGGTGAAATTTTTTCTCCCGAAACTAGTTAGGGTGAAACAGTTTCTATAGGAACTATTTATTTTACTAAAAGTGTGACATGGTTCTAAACTTTTACCCTTCCCATGCTTCTATTTATAGTCACTATAGGCAAACTTTGCATGTAGCAACACCAAATCCCATTGCTTAGGCTTGTCTCCAACCAACCACCTTAGTAGATTTCTAAGCTCCAATTAACAACTTTGGTCTATTGAGATCCATTTGGGGATGATAGGTTGAACTAAATTTTAAATTTGTGGCTAATTTCTTCCAAATATTCCACCAAAAGTGTTCTATAAACTCGGTATCACAATTTGAAACTATACTTTTTAGAAATTTGTGTAGCCTAACAACCTCTATAAAGAATAAATTGGCAACATGTGTGGCATCACTAGTCTTTTTACAAGCTATAAAATGAACCATTTTTTAGAATACATATCAACAACCACAAAGATTGAGTCCTTACCTCTTTGTATACTTAGCAACCCAAGCATAAAGTGCATGCTAATGTAATCCCATAGTTTCTCTGGTATCAGAAATCACTGATATAATCCCATGTTTTAACTTTTTACTTTGGCATATTGACAAAATTGACATCCTTGCATAATTTTTCTAACTTCACTCCTCATCTTCAGCCAAATATATCTCACTAAGCTATGCTAAAATCTTATTAGCTCTAAAATGTCTAGCCAATCCACCACAATGCTTTTCCTTTATTAGATTCTCCCTCATCAATTCTTGTGGTATGTAAAGATGTTGTCCTTTATATAATAGTCCATCTTGTATGAAGTAATATATCCATGAAGTAATATATCCATACATCCTTAAAGTTTGAATCGTCCTTTTACAACTCTTTTTAATGGCATTAAAACCAACAACTTAAACCCTTATCTCTATTAACAATGCTACTCTTCTACTCAAAGCATTAGCTACTTTGTTTGAACTCCCACTCTAATGTTTGAGAACAAAACTATAACCTTATAGGAACTTCACCCACTTCATATGTCATTGATTCAGTTTAGTTTGGTTGTTAATAAATTGTAAAACATGGTGATCCATGTAAAGCAAAAAATCCATAGGAAGAAAATAATTTTACCACTTCTTTAATATTTGCACTATAGCATAAAACTCTTGGTCATAGACAGAATACCTCTTCTTGGAATCATTTAGTTTCTCACTAAAATAAGTTATGTCTTTGCCCTCTTGGTTGAGAACTACTCATATGGTTGTCCCACTTGCATCATAATACACTTGAAATACTTTTACAGAGTATGGTAAGGCTAACACTAGCTCCTTGGTGACCTTTTTCAAAATCTCAAAGCTCTTATCTATCATTACTATCTATGTGAACTCTTTCCTATCCCATTTCATAATCTCAATGATGGGTGCACATATCCCTATAAAATTTTGATTAAACCTATGGTAGAAAATTATTAGACCATGGAAAATTTGAAATTCATACACACTCCTAGGTGTAGGCCATTCTACTATTGCTCTCACCTTTTCAAGATCCATTTGCAACCCCTTAGGAGAGATAACAAACCCCAAATAGATTAAGTTATCCTTCATAAAACTATATTTCTTTAAGTTAATTAGCAATTTCACCTCCTTTGTATTTTGCAAGACTTGACTAATATGCAACAAATGTTCTTCCCTATTGTTGCTAAAAATTAGAATATCATAAAGATGAACAATTACAAATTTTTCCAAGAATGGTCTCAACACTTTGTTCATCAGTCGCATAAATGTGATGATTGTATTTTCTAATCCAAAGGGCATAATTAACCACTCATAGGCTCCTCTTTGATCTTAAAATTGGTTTTCCATTCATCACCCTCTCTTCTCCTAATTTGATGGTATCCACTTTTTAAATCAATTTTGTTAGAAGGCTTAGCCTTCCCAAAGAAGCCAATGAGATCATCAATTCTAGGTAAAGGAAAGTAATACTTGATAGTTATCTTGTTAATGGATCATGAATTTGTGTACATCCTCTATTCACCATCCTTCTTTGGTGCTAACACAACTAGTACTACACATGGGTTGAGGCTTTCTCTAATCAGTCCTCTTTCCAATAGCTCATACTTTTTTATTCACTTCCTTATTTTCTTCAAGGGTTAATCTATAAGCATCCTTGTTGGGTAAACCCACCCTCTGAATCAAATCAACATGTGATGGATAATGTTCCTTATAGGTGGCAATCCTTCTAGTAACTCCTTTGATATAAAATCATCAAATTCTCCTAATAGTTCCTTCACTTCTAGAGCTACCTCATTACTATCAACAATTGTCCCTACTTACAACACCTTAGGAACTATTGCAAAACATGGTTTTCATGCTTAAACTCCTTCAAAAATTGTTTTCTAGTCACTAGCATCATCCTTGGTCTATTCTCCACCTTTTCTTCATTGGTTGTTAATGACATAAGAGTATGTTTCCAACCATTCTTCTCCAAAGTGTATGTGTTTTATCTCCCATCATGGATTTCCTTCTTGTCAAATTGCTATGGTCTCCCTAAGAGCAAATGACATACATCCATAGGCATGATGTCACACCACACCTCATCCTCATAAGTGCCTATCTAAATATTTACTAGGCATTACTAATAAACCAAGATTTAGTGTCATTTTTGTAGCCATGACACCTTTTATGGAGTTGGGTGGGCTATTCTTTTCAACCACAACTTGTCCACCATTTTGGTTGAGACTATATTGTTGGTACTCCCACTATCTATTATGACCTTGCAATATTTTCCATCCACCTTCTATATAATTCAATAAATTTCTCCTTTAGGTGGGTTCATTTTCTCTTTCTGCTACTTTCAACAAAGTCCTTCATAATGAGTGCTTCTCCCTTATTCAGTTCACCTAGATGACAAATAGATGATTTTTTACACATATGGTTCCTAGGACCTTGTCATTAATGTCAACACTATCACTAGGTTGTCAGTGATGTCAACACTATCATGGTGGTGTAATGGTGTTCATGGTTGGATGTCATGTCCCATCCAACAAGAGAAGAGAGAAGATATAGTTCATGGTTGGATGTCATGTCCCATCCAACAAGAGAATAGAGAAGATGCAATTCATGGTTGGATGTCATGTCCCATCCAACAAGAGAAGAGAGAAGATATAGTTCATAGTTGGATGTCATGCCTTGATCAGTGCAGAGTTAAGTATGAAGACATATTAATATGGGAATTATAAGCACTAAGATGATTAGATGTGTCGCTGATATTATTGATGGCATGAAACATGTATGTTCCAAGTTTCATGATGATTGGATTATTGGAAGAATGTTTTACTGTTGACAAACTGAAAATAGTGTTGTTTCTGTGAAGATGTTTTGAGTAGGACAATGGAATAATATGAATTCCTCTACATCTGCATATATGGCTATACAGTTTTGGAACTATGTTTAGGGTGTAGTGAAGGTTATAATTCCAAATTTTCATATCATTTATCCTTTCGCTGTGAAAGTTATGTATGGTTGAGTACAGGCATGTGTTATGGTAGAGAAAGTTGATGTTGAAGGCCTGTTGGAATGCTCCACATTTCCTTGGAAGTGGATGGTTGCCTTTGTGGTTTTGTGGACATGTTTATGGATGTGCATTACATGCTTCCTTGTAGTTTCAAGGCTCTTGGTGGTCCGCAAGCTCAGTTTCTCAATGACAGTATGTTGTAATGAGTTCCAGATGATAGGTTGTTCTTAGAGTTCATGATTGAAGATGTGCGGAAAAAAATATTTGATGTGCAGAGGTAAAGGAGTGTTTGAAGATGTTGTATGAGTCCTATAGACTCATCTAGAAAAATTTGGTGAAGATCTTTCTTATTTAGATCTTTCTTATTTCTAGTACCACACAAGGTTTTCAAGTTGGTGTGGCCATTATGCTTCAAGGTTCATGTGTTTTTGTTTAAAGTTGTCCTATTTTCAAATGAGCAGAGTGTGCGGATGTAATTCCTTGGTGGTTGATGTTGTGAAGGATGTTTTGGACCTAATTAAGCAAGTGTTGATGTCTGCAAGGCATGGGACTTCTACTAGTGTAGCATGTAGTATTGTTTAGGACTTGTCCTCTACACATTTCATGTTGTGTGTTGTCTAGCCAACTTGTAAATGTATTTTCATGTTGTATCTAGCTAAAAATCAATGTAATCAATGTAATATCTTGTATAAATTGTAAATCAAGTTGAATGATGCAAGGTTTGATTGCAAAGTAATTGATAAGGTTCACAAGTAAGATAAGGAGCAAAATGAATGCATTATAATGTGTGACTAAAGGAGAAAGAGCAGAAGTTGTAGATGTTGTCTTGATTCATCTTGAAGACATATTTGTGATAGTAATCAAACATAGAGTGTGCCTAACTAATTTGATCATTAGAAGAAAGTGTGAAGAGGTAGAATTGCAATCATCAAAGGTGTGAGTTTCAATGTCAGTTTTCAGACAATAGAAGGACTGTCATATGTACTATAATCTTTTGTAAGTGTGTTCTCAATTCAGGGAGTAGTAGCATCCTTGGGAGTGACCCTAAAGCAAAGCCTTTAGGGAGTATTATCTTCCTTGGGAGTGACCCTAAATCAAAGTTTTCAAGGAGTGGTAGCTTCCTTGGGTTGTAGCCCTAAAACAAAGTTATTATTTGAGCTTCATATATTTTGAGTTAATCCTCCCCATGATTTTTCCCTTCGTGGGTTTTCCATGTATATCTGGTGTTATGTGTTGATGTGCATTGTGTTAATCTTTCATGCTTATGTTTTTGATATAACAAGGTGGTAAAAACTAGGGGCCGAACCCTTTTACAAAACCAAGCCCAGGGGGCAAGAAAATAATGTACTAACAGTACTCAGCCAGTATAGAGAAAAGACCAGCAGCACAGGCACAACAGTCTTGTTGTAAAACAAAAACCAGCAAAGCTCAATAGACTAAGCAACAATATTGCAAGGAGAAACAACCTAAAAAATAGCAGAACCAGACCTATCAGGTCGAACACCCTTAGCACAAGTGCGGTTCAATGAAACATGCTTGGGAAGACCTCACTTCCTCCTTTGGACAACAGTCCAAAGAACATCATCTCCATCCAAAGAAATAGGAGAAGAAGGAGAAACTCTCTCTAAATCCTTGAAAGGGGGCGGAGCCTGGGGCACAACAACATCAGCCCCAGCAACAACCTGTGTACCTATAGTAACAGTCTAGGACATATCAGAAGCTGAGATCTTTGCAATAGACCTCGTAGTAGAAACAATAACAGGGGAGGTCCCTGTAACAATTCTAGAAACAACAGCAGTAGCAAGGGAGTTTCCTGTAGCACACCCAGCAACACCAGCAACAAGGGAGGACCCTAACAACACAATAGTCTCGGTAATAGTCATAGTAATAGTCCCAACAGTAGAATCACCAGCAGTAGTATCCATAGCTATAAAATTAGGAACCCCCTCAATATCAAGAGCAGACCCATCATCATTAGAGGAAGATTCAACTGCCTCTCACCCAGAAATATCCTTAGTAGCACCAACTATAAGATGTTCATGCAAAGCATTCTTCCACCACAAGGAAGAACGAGGGATCTTTAAGCGAGGGCACCTAGAAGCTAGATGACCCGTAGCGAAGCATCTATGACACCGGAAGGGAATACCTTCATAGTCCAAAATCTGCCTCCAAGAATTATCAGCAACCTGTAGCATAATCTCAGCTGGGAGAGGCTTAGAGAGATCGAGATCCATAAGAACACGAGCATATGTGGTATGAGAAAACAAGGTAGTCGCTTGATCTACCATAATAAAAGAACCCAAAGAATTACCAATACTCTCATAACAAGATTTGCACCAAAGATGCAGCAAAAGATTCAGGAGACGAATTTAAATAGGCATTCTATTGAAAGACTCAGCCAATGGGTTAAAGGAGGGAACCCAAGGCTTGAGAAGGAGGGCATGATTGCCCCAAAACTAGGCCTAAGTATGAAAAATAGGATTTCAATTAGAAACTAAAGCAAAAACAACTACAAAGAAACCCTTTGCACAAGGGTAAATTTATGTTTTCCGCTCCATGATAGGGCGCCAATGCTCTGAAATCCAGAGGTTCAAATCGCCCAATAGAGGCTACCAATGGTCAAATCTACAAGTCAAACCCTGCTCAAAGAAATAGTCTATATTTTTTAAAACCTCATCCCCTAGGACCACTACAAGGGGAAGCAAGTCTAATTGAGAAATAGATCTCCTAGAAACCAGAGCAGCAACAACATTAGCAGACTCCTCACGTCGCCGAGGAGAACCACTACTAACAATCTTTGCTTAAGATGTAGCGGCAATAGCAGTAGCCCCAGAAATGGACGGCGTACCAACAGCCACACACACCCCAACAGCAAATGGAACCCATGCAAATAAAGCAGCAGATGAGCCCTAAAAAGTAGCAGCCATAGTCACAGATGGCACTCCAACGGCAACTCTAGCGGTTGAGCACAAGGACGATGCATCAACAACTGTAGCCACACCAGTAGTAGAAGAAAACACACCAGCCACAGGCACCCCAGTAGCAGATGAAACCCCAGCTGTAGATATGGGCAGCGCATCAATAGTCACACCAGCCGTTAAGCCCACAGACGATGCACGAATAGCTACAACCACACCATCAACAGAAGAAAACCCAATAGTAGCAGACTGAACCCCTACATGTAAAGTAGCAAACAAACCTTATAAGGCAGCAGCCATAGACACAGATGGCGCTCCAATGGCAAAAGTAGCTGAGCCCACAGACGATGCACCAAAAGATGTAGCCACACCAGCAGCAGAAGAAAACCCTACATTTAGCCCAGCAACAGACAAATCTTGTGAACCAGGAACATGGGTGGGAAGAGAAGCGGGAGAGCCCATTTTGAAATCCTTTTATGCTTATGTTAATACTGTGATGCTTAAGTTTTAATCTGCTCTGAATAAGTTGAAGTTGTTAAAATTGAAGATTGTTTAAATACTGATTCACCCCCCTCTCAATATCTTGGTGTGTTCAACATGCTTTGGATTCCTCATCTCCTTTCTCTACATGTCCATGTAACTTCACTCCTCCTTGATCCTTCTATCCTGTGTTGTGAGCATTCCTAAAACCTATGTCCTAAATGTCCACATGTGAAACAAGTTCCTTGAAAACCTCTACCTTGGCCTCTTCCAAATCTTCCTCTACCTCTCATGGGATAAGGTCTTTCTCTAGTTTCATTATTATCCTTCTAACTATTTGAAGGGTTGGCATCTTTATCAAGAGTTTATTTTCTTTACAGTTGTCCTCTACCTCTACTAAATCCACCTTTGCCTTTGATTGTTCCTTAGGGCCTTCTTTTTAGTTTTCCTTCATCCTTTAGAGTGTACTAGTATGACTCTTCAACAATCTGTATCCTCATCATACTTAACTCATCCTGTATGTTCATCCTCAATCTATTGACATATCAAGCTACATTTTCATGATCTTTACTCATATGGCCTAACCCAATGGAAATCTTATAAAACTCTTCCATATAGGCCTTCATACTTAACTCTCTTTGTTGCAAGTTTTGAAATTTCTTGAGTAGCTCAAGCTAATAATCACTTGGTAGAAACTTGGCCTTTATCTTTCTCACCATTTGATCCCATCTAGTGATTTTGTCTCTATTATTTCTCCTTCCCTCAACTTGTACCTCCTTCCAACAAAGTTTTGCATGTTTGTATATCTTTGTTTGGGCAACCTTCATTCTTTTAGGGTCTTCTACTTCATCATATTCAAATTATTACAACATTTATGCTAGCTAATCTATCAACTTATTTGATTCCAAAATTCTCAAGAAGCTTGGCAACACCATCCTCATTATTTTATTGATGTTGCAGATGGCTCTTATTGGCATTCTTTCTCCTGCATCCCTATTTACATCTACATTTTCAACATTTTGTTCCACTGCATCAAACTCCTTCACTCTCATTGTACATCAACTCATGTACTCTACCTATTCTCCTATTTTCCTCAAGGGATTCCACTCTGGCCTACATTCCCCTCATAGCTTCCAACACCTCATCTATCTTACTTACAGCTTCTATTATAGTAACCTCTATCATTCTTCTCCTTAGAGGCATCTTGTTGCCTTGAATCACCCTTTCTTACCTCTACAACTCTCCTAGCTACAACCTTCTTTGCTAAAAAGACACACAATAACTGCCTTGTTGGACTCTTCCAACCCTAACCAAGGACACTACACCCTCTCCCAGAGCTGTAGCTTGCTTTGAAACAATACAAATAGCACCAAATAGCTTGCAACACTAGAAAGCCAGGCAATCCACACATCTTTCTTAGAACTTATACAAAGGCTACATTTCTGCAAGCAACCCACATAACATTAAGGAGAAAATTAAGTTTCTTGTTGCACGTAGTTCTACAACCTATAACTTTTTATAGGTAAGTCTATAGTTGTTCAACTAGGCCTTTGTGGACTCACACTTAGAAATCTAATTGCTACAAGTGAAATGATAACCCACACATACATTTATAGGTATATAATGATATACACATGCAATAACTCACACACATAGGGGCAAATAGTTGATAGGATAAACACACACAATAAAATAGGACCCAAAAATTACATATACATCAATACACAAATTTGAGTAGTCTCGAATAAGCTTCTCCATTGTATTAGGCTGCAGAACATATGCTTCATTACATGCATCTATCTCCAAAATTTGGAGAGTTGAGCATAAGATTAAGCCCCCTTGTTTATGTCTCTACTACTCCCCTAAATCTGCAGTCCTGAGTAAAAGACATATCTTCTCTTTTCCTGCATGTAAAAAAGATAAGATTTGCTATGGGCATGGTAGCCTCCTTCCTCTTTGACTCACGTAGCCTTATGCCTCTTCCTCTTTGACTCTCTCAACTCATTGCTTCTCTTCATTCAACTTGTCTTCTCTCTTTCATAGGGCCTTGTCTACTTGGTTCTTCTAAAAACAAGATCTTCAATCTTATGCCCTGTTCTTTTCTGCCCCCCTCACAACTCTTTTGTGGGGTTTCTTTTTTTCTCTCTTGAAAATCACATAAAAACTAGGCATTTTTCACTACTTTCCTAACTTTTGGGCACCAAAGTCTTGCCATAAATGATAAGCCATCTCTATTCTAACACAAAATCTACCTAGATTCCCACCTAGTTCATTCCCATGCACTAGAATTCATAAATGAGGCCAAGAGTAGGTAGAACAACCTTGAACTTTGCATTTGTAAGCTTAAAAGTAGTCAAAATTTGTTAATTGATTCAAATTAAGCAGTTTGAGGAGTTTAAAGAGATCCAAAGGGAAGTGTATATAGTCTTAGTGAATTAGATTTCAACACATCAATTCTCAAGCCTCCATTGGAGAAATAACAAAAGCATGAGGTGGAGGATGTTGGCTCCGAGGAAGGTTGTTACATCCCCATTTTGGCATGCTTTTACTTTTCACTTTTACATGGATAGAAGTGAATCTCTGAACAAGTATTTTTGTACATGAGATAAGATGCTTTGTTAATGAGACTTAATATAATTTTTTGGAGACATTAATATTATGAAAAAATAGTTTATGTAATTATGTTTATTTTGAATGATTTTAAAGTAAATAGCACTTTATGTAATGAATTGTTATTTTTATGTTTTATGATTGGGACACTGGTACACTGATCATGAGTTGTATGTGAAAGTTTTAAGTGAGAAAACAGGTATCTGGGACTCTTTGAGAAACACAGAGAGAAAGTATGTTTGGGGGAGAAGAATATAAACCTTGGGTTATCGACTGGTATTTGCCAATTGAGTATAGAGAGAATCAAATAGTGGACTTAACCTAGTCAAGGTAAGTCTCATTTTTGGTCAAACCTAGGATTGACTCGATAGGATTGTCAATGTCTTTTATATTCTATCTTTTGAGTTAGTTGTGTATCAACTTTGTCTTTTACGACTAATGACATTGTCGGATTAGAGTGTCAGTCGTTTATGAATAACACAACTTTTTGACGTTTACCTCGTAATTGGTTGTGTATGCATCGTCAAACATAGATGGATAAATTGTTATAACCTAGTGTCACATGCACATTTATGGCAAGTCAAATCAATGAAAAATATTGAGTTTTTGTGAAGAGGAGATAAACTCGACCCTGTCACGCTTTACGTAAGTCCTTCAACTTATTTATCTTATTTATCATAAACAAAGTTGTATATATAGTTAAGACTATTAATAATACCATGATTATTATTTTGTTTCAAAAGGATAACTAGCGGTTTATTGAGTATAGCTCACATATCTATAATTCTGATGTCAATCTATATTATCAACACCCTATAAGAACCAGGGTGGTGGGTGTAGTGATAGCTATTAAACCTTGATTGGTGTGGCATAAAACTTAGTGACTTAGTGAAGCCCCACAGCCTATAGCTATATTTTGATTCTTTAGTAACTTTTAAGAAGTTTGGCTTTATCACTTTTGAAGATCGATCCCATGAAGAGATATTGGACTGCATATCACGTATACCACATGATTGCATGAGCAACTTTCACGTCCATTTTAAAGATGAGTCATCATCGAATATGGGAGATGGTTACAACTATAACAGTAAGATATCAATTAACAAATTTGAATGGCAAGAGATAAAGGTCTAAAGAAAACTTGTCGCATGCATTTGTTTGGATAAAAGTGGTTATCCTCAAATCGAGGAGACAAGAAAGATAGAAGAAATTTTTATAAATGGGAAGGGCTCATTGGTTTTGGGGATAGTAGAGAAGAAACTACATACTTTTGAGCTAGAAAATAATGAAGTAGAGCACAAGAAATAGAGACTAGGGTGGCAGCGTGAGTTCCAAACTAAGATAGGAGAACTTTCACTTCATGCGTAGGAACTTCAAACAATTTACTATTAGCTTACCTTTCTTCATTCTTATGATGTATAATGTAGTGTTTCTGCTGAAAAAGATCATTATAGATGCTCAGTTTAGTGTTATGTGTTAATTCTAGAAAGATTACGGTGCCTTTATGTGCACAACATATGATATTTATGTCTGGACTAAATAGGTAGATTTAGCTGTGAGTTAATCATTGTAAGTAATTGTTACACCGTAAGTCCTCACAAGTTAACATATCTCTGTTCACATTATTTCATAAGCTTCTTTAAAGTTCCTGCATATTGTATAGGTAAGAAAAGAACTAGTTTGGGCCCATGGAATAGAAGTCTCATCTTACAGTTAATGTCAACCTATTTCTGTAGAGCCGTGAGTTGATAGTAAGTCTCTCTATATGTTACTTTGTTGTTCTTTTCTTCTATCCACGGGTTTACACCTATAAATGGTTCAAGGAATACAATGAGAGGAACAACCGTTGGGTTTAGAATCTTTTTTCAACATAGAATCCCCTTGAGCTCTATAATGTTCATATATAAAAGCCTTTCAAAACCTCCTTGTACATCTTAACCGAGCCCTTGTGTGAGTCTCCACCCTCCTCTTCTGTATTTATCTCATACTTGGTGAATTTGTTGTCTCCCTCATTTTTTTCTTGTGGAGCTAAACACGACATAGCATCTATTAGAGCAATGAGTTGATTATTAGCCTTTTTAAAGATTATTACTATGATCTCATTGAGAAAAAACAAAGAGAAGTTTGGTATTCTTTTATAATTATAACTCTTTCTAACCCTAGGTTATCTAATAAACCAACATCAAGGTATGGGGAGGAATAAAACCCTATCGACTTCTAATTATTTCAATCTTTTAACAGATTTAATATATTCTCCTTATCAAGTTATCACTCTAATATTATGTCATGATGGGATGAGATAAGTGATCATTATTCAAAGTAAGTTTATGAGTATCATTATGCCTAAAAGCATTAAGTAACTTTGTATAAAAAGAAAACCCTAGAAATCTAAGGAGCAAGCGCAATGATTATTCGGATAACCTATCCAGTCGGGGAGACTAAACCAATTAATGATTGAATAAACTCATTTGATTAAGTCAACTATAGGATTGTGATATTATCCAAGTCAAGTTGGGGTGGGTGAACAAATTGACTATGTTTTACTGCAAACACTTTTCATAATGAAACTTTGGCCAAAGTAATGCACATGCCTCTAAGTGCATTGTCAGTTCACCATATCTAGAATTATGTACCCTATTGGTATGATCATACTTGGCTAGAGAGTATCTAGGGTTGTATAATCAATAGAGTTATGTAGGATACAACACCGGTACTTGGATGGCAAATATCATAGGTCACCCTAAGTCTATACTCTTCACGAAGGGTAGGGCCACTTCTAGGATGGAAGATGCGCGGGAGACCGTCTGTCTGTGGTTGGAGGCAAAGCATTCTAAAGATGCTTTCTCTCCCTCCTACATGAGGCATGCTGAGGATTGTGATAAGGATGTCATCAATCCAAATGCACCAAACTTTTGGTAAGATGACTTGTAATCTCTAATGTTTTGTATAACTTGATATATTTCAATTACTTGAAATTGGAAAGACAAGTTTATATCTTGTTAAAGTTATTTACTCTTCAGAAAAGAAGATTGGTACAAATTAATACACTTTGTTTTAAAGTTAATTATGGAAAGAAAATTTTATTACTATTTTATCTCAAGAATCTTTTTACTATATGGTAACTATTAGGATTTTAAGTTTTGTGAAGTAAGGATATTACATATGGTATTAGAGAAACCGGGTTCTGCACTAGGGCTTATGAGTCCACTATGCTAATGTTTTGATTTATTGTGTCAGGATGGTACGTCTTAAAATGACTCCTAGAAGTTCATTTATTGGGAAACAATATTACTTGCTGGCTAAAAGAGAGCGTGAGGCCATAGCAAAAACCATTGAAGGGACTAATGATGAAATGATATATGGTTAAGTGACATTGAAACCCTTGCAAATGCCATGAATCGAATCAAACGAGTGAAAAAGGAAATCCTTGAGATAGCTAAGATGGCAATTAGGATTATGGCTAACTCTTGCCCAGATAACACACCTATGATTATGAGAGATCCTCGTATACCTTCAAATATTGAGGTCATTGTACTTACATCTAGTAGTGAGTCTGAGGGTTATACACCCCTTGAGTATGTGTCTAATGATGATTCAGAGGGATATACTCCCCTTGTAAAATGATATATGAATCATAATATGTATCAATGAAGAATGCATATACTCTTAGATAAACCATAATAAAGATGAGTTTGTTTTTGTATCAACCATTGTTTGTGTGAGTTAATTATGTTATGATTTTATGAGATGTATTAAAATCAGGAAACTAATAGCTAACTCAACATTCACAGGTGTGAGAAAAAAAATCCACAAATATTGTGCAAACAAGAACAAACCAAGGAGAGAATCAAGAGGATAACAACTCACAAGGAAACTCCACAATTAAACTGGATCAAATTTTAGCCATGCTTGTTGAAACAAAAGAAAGGCTGGGTAATTTGGAAAAGAGAGTGAATGAGCAAGGTAACACAGAAGGGGAAAATGAATTCTCTCATGATGTGAGTAGGGAAAGGCAACAAGACCATAGTATGGCTAGTGAAAGCCCAGAAAATAGTGAACTTTAGAAGGAAACAAAAGATAGACTTGCCCTTGAACTGTTCAAGGATATGAAAAAGATCATTCCCCCTAAGTTTGATGGAACAAAAACTGGCAATGCAACTAAAGCCTAGCTGACAGAAATGGAAAAATATTTTAAAATTAGAAATCATTCAGAGGTAACTAAAGTAGTTTGGGGAGCCTTCCAACTGGTAGGAGAAGCATCCACATGGTGGATGAATAAGAAGATGGAATTAAATTTAAGTTCCCTAAGAGTGACCTAGGATGAGTTTGTAGAACTCTTTCGAAAAAGTGGTTACCACAACTCTACTTTGATCAGAAATTGACTACTTCTAGAATCTTCGTCAAGGAGATTTATCCATGGTGGAATATGCAGAAAAATTTATCCATCTCTTGAAATATGTACCCCAATATCAGAAAGATGAAAGATTCAGAATCAAGAAGTTTATTATGGGATTAAATGCTCAAATTGGTGGGGAGGTGGATGTACATGGTCCCACAACAATGGATCAAGTATATGAAAAGGCAATCAAGCAAGAGCAAAAGCTAAAATCTATTTCAGCGTATTGCGAATGATATTGCAAAAGATTCAATAAGACCCCAACTATTGAACCATCTAAGAGAAGAAATGACAAGGATTACGAGGACAAAAGA
Source organism: Cunninghamia lanceolata (assembly GCA_027924645.1). Classification (NCBI taxonomy): domain Eukaryota; kingdom Viridiplantae; phylum Streptophyta; class Pinopsida; order Cupressales; family Cupressaceae; genus Cunninghamia; species Cunninghamia lanceolata. Next base: position 11,721,529 of record BSBN01000367.1, read on the forward strand.
AATGGTAAAGGAAATCAGAAGAATAAAAGCAGCTCTGGAAATGATAAAAAGAATGATAACTACAAAAGAAATGAGGATACCGGGTAAATGCAAGAAGTTGTGTCCACTTAAGTTGGAAGTTTCAGAATTAGAAAAAAATTTGAAATCGGGTTAACTAAAATGAGATCCCGCTTTTTATGAAATAGGATCCTGTTTTGCTTCAGAATCCTGAGCCAAAAGTGAGATCCTGTTTTCTAGAAATGGGATTCCGTTTTGAGTTTCATAAAAGGTTAATATTTTAACCTTTATGAAACGGGATTCCGTTTTGAAATGGGATCCCATTTCATAAAAGATTAAAATATTAACCTTTTATGAAACGGGATCCCGTTTCATAAAATTTGAATTTCCAATCCACTTTTTGCTATGGGTTTTGGGTCGGAAAAAAGGCTTGGGAACCCGACCCTTGGCATTGGACCTAGTTTGACCTGCAAGTTGAAGGTCCCATCAATGTCACAACAAAATAGTGACTTTGGGCATATGTCTGAAGACCTTTTTTGCAGAATTTTTTGACAAAATTAAAACCCATTATAGACGAGATAGTGTAGATTCCAAATATGTAATTTTTAAAAAAATTGGATTATTTTTTCTATTTTTCAATTAATTTCTGATGAAACAAGTTTATAAAATTGAATTATCGGGGTTTTTTAGTATTTTAATAATTTTTTATTAAAATTATTTTTTGTAAAAAATTTGTATGAAAACGTACTTCATACAATTCTTTTCAATTTGAAAAAAAATTCAAAAAATGATAATTTTAGGTCATCTTATGCGTGACGTGCACGACAATTTTTTAAAACACCAAAAATGGCCAATAAAAAATTAATAAAAAAAATATTCAATAAAAAATTACAAAAAAATATGGAAAATGTGCTTCAGTGAGTTACAAATCTTTTCCCAAAAGGATTTAGAAAAATATGATTATTTAGGTCAAAATATGGATGATGTACATGTGCATGGTATAATAAAAAAAAAGTGACTTTTAAACAGTGGTTTTTAGAAACGCCTATTAAAAATCAATTTGTATCATCTGGGTATTAAAAAAATTACATATTTGGAAACTAGACTCCGAGTACTACATTTCATATTTAGTGACTTTTTTCAAGATTCCACCTTTAAGTGCTTCAAATTTTTAGGTCAAATGTGACAAATTCTAAAAATCAAGGAAAACACTTCCACTTTTTGGCCAAAAAGTGGACTCAACTTCTTGCACACACCCTACCACTGGAAGGCCATCAAAAAAGAGAGGTCCCCGAGGAGGTTCTTTCACTTGTGGAGGAGATCACTATGCTAACCATTGTCCAACCAGGAAACAAAATGGATAGCAAAAGAATACTATACCTTCTCAACAAACAGCTTTCCAACAAAGATTACATGCAGCTCTTGACAATCGTCAAGAGGAATATCAGATCACACCCATCGAAATGACAGGTACCTTATTTGGAGTTCCTGTTTCCATTTTGATTGATACTGGAGCTACTAAAAATTTTGTATCACCTAGAGTTTTGAATAAATTCCCTAGAAAAGCTGGATATATGTCTAAATCTTGGACTATAAAATATGCTAACCAAACCAAGGCTCATGTAGAGCAATGTTTGTTTGAGGCCATGGTTGATTTTCCATGTTTTTCAATAGAGGTGAACCTGTATGTAGCCCCCTTAGGTTCCTATGATGTCATTATAAGAATGAATTGGTTATGGAAGTATAGAGCTAGAGTTGATTGTTTTTCAAAAATAATTGAGTGTTTAGATGACTTGGGGAATAAAGTCAGTTTTTAGGGTATCCAAAGAGAAGTCGAGATTAGACCTATTTCTTCTAAGCAATTAAAAAGAGCTAGGTGCAAAGGCTGTTAGCTTTTTGTAGTTAAAATGGAACAAGTTGAAGAAGGTCCTAAAAACCCAAGTATGTCTTTTGAAGAAAAGTATCCTTCTCTCTAAGATTTCCAAGATGTTTTTCTTGAGGAACTTCCCGGATTACCTCTCAAAAGGATTTTTGATTTTGCAATCGATATCAAACTAGGATCTGAACCTATTTCCAAAGCTCCATACCATATGACAACTACTAAATTAATGGAATTAAAAGCTCAACTACAAGAATTGTTGGCTAAGGATTTCATTAGACCTAGTGTCTCACCTTGGGCAGCACCAGTTATCTTCGTTAAGAAAAAGGATGGAAACCTAAGGTTATGTATTGATTATTGTATCTCAATAAGGCAATAATAAAGAATAAGTACCCTTTACCATGTATAGATGATCTTTTCGATCAAATGCGTGGAGCTGCGGTGTTCTCAAAGATCGATTTGTAATCAGGGTATCATCAGTTAAGATTAAAGGATGAGGATATCCATAAAACAACCTTCAAGACAAGGTATGGACACTATGATTTCACAATGTTACCTTTTGGTTTGACAAATGCCCCTGTAGCATTTATGAATCTCATGAATAGTGTGTTTAGAGATTGTTTAGATACATTTGTTCTAGTTTTCTTGGATGATATTCTCATTTATTCTAAAAATGAAGAAGAGCATATCAAAAAGAAATTCAGTATCTTGAGCATATAATATCTGCTGAGGGGATATCTTTTGATCCAACTAAAATCAAAGCTATTCTTGATTGGCCTATACCTTCCAATGTGCACAAAGTACGTAGTTTCATGGGTTTGGTGGGTTAGTATAGAAAATTTGTTCTAAATTTCTCAAGTATTGCAAGCCCGATCACCTCCTTGGAAAGAAAAGGAAAGTGTTTTGAGTGGACAAATGAATGTCAGAAGGCATTTGATCTATTGAAAGAAAAGTTAACAACTGCTCCAATTTTGAAAGTCTCTAACCCCGAAAGATAGTTTGAAGCAAGAATTGATGCCTTAGGGGAAGGATTAGGGGGTGTACTTATGCAAGATGGGTGAGTGATAGCCTATGAATCAAGGAAGTTAAAAACTTATGAGAAAAATTATGTCCCACGTGATTTAGAGATAGCAACAGTAATTCATTCTTTGCAATTGTGGCATCATTATTTGTTGGGAAAAACTTTTATACTTAAATCAGATCATCAAAGTCTTAAATACATATTTTCTCAACCACATCTCAATGTGCGGCAAAGAAGATGGTTAAAATTTATATCTAATTAGTATTTTGACATAAGCTACATTAAGGGAAAGGAAAATAGGGTAGTTGATACCTTAATCTAGAGAAGGCATATTGCTTCGATTGTTTCTATTCATGCAAATTTTAAAGACTTAGTAATACAAAAATTGTCTAGGGATGAATATTATGAACAATTGAAGCAAGCTCTTAGAGACAATCCTAAAGACTCAAGGTATGATGGATTTCATTTTGAGTCCAATGGATTATTGAGATATAAAGGAAGAATTTACATTCCAAATTTAGCTAAATTAAGAAATCTTGTATGGAAAGACGTCCATTGTGCACCTTATTCCGGACATCCAAGAGTAACTAAACTTCTAGTAGATGTAAAACCTCTTTACTTCTAGAAGGGAATGAAGGGTGATGCTGTAAGATTTGTAGCAAGTTGCCTGAAGTGTTAGAGAGTAAAAGCAGAACATCAGCATCCTGCAAGATTATTATATCCACATGATATACCCGAGTGGAAATGGCAAGTTATAAGTATGGACTTTGTTCAGGGTCTGCCAATATCTAGGAACAGACATGATGCCATTCTGGTTGTGGTTGATAAACTCACAAAGGTTGCACATTTCATACTAGGAAATATGATTGATGGAGCACCAGTGTTGTCTCGTAAATTTATTCAAGAGGTGTTTAGATTACATGGAGTTCCTAAAAAGATTATCTCGGATAGAGATGCACGAATAACATCAAGGTTTTGGCAAACCTTGTTTTTTATGCTAGGAACTAAACTTAATGTAAGTCAAGCATATCATCCTGAAATAGATGGTCAAACTAAGAGAGTTAACCAAGTTTTAGAGGATTTATTATGAATGTATTGCATGGATCAACAATATAAGTGGGAAGAATATTTACCACTGGTGGAATTTGCTTATAACAATTCCTATCAATTTGCCATAAAGATGGCACCATTTGAAGCATTGTATGGAAGAAAATGCTGAACTCCTATAACTTGGGATAAGCTAGAAGATAGGATTAGCATTAGTCCATAGATGCTAGCTAAAATGGAAGAAAAAGTTAAAATGATGAGGAAAAGATTGGCAGAAGCCAGTGACAGGCAAAAAGGTTATGTTGATTGCAAGTGAACACCTAGACATTTCTCTGTTGGAGATAAAGTTCTTTTGAGAGTTAAACCATAGAAAAGCTCTATCAAATTTGGGAAATCTTCTAAATTATCTTCTTACTACATGGGACCCTTTGAAGTTCTTGAAATTATCAATCTAGTTGCCTACAAGATGCTCTACTACCAACCTTGTCTAAAATGCATAATGTCTTTCATGTTTCATATTTAAAGAAATATTTTGTAAGAGATAATCATATTCTAAATTGGAATGCATTACAGATGTAGGAACCAGGGGTGGTCACAATTAAGCCTCTCAGATTGCTCGAAACACACAAGCTCTGCTTGCATAACAGAGAAGTTATGCAGTATAAAGTTCAATGGGACCAATATGCAGAAGATAGTGCCACTTGGGAGGATTACTATGAGATTTATAAGAAATTTCCTTATCTTTTTCATGCTTTTAACAATTAAACTAAAAACTTTTTTTAAAACTATATTTTGATACACTGAATCATTGGGGATGATGAATCTTTAGGGGAGAGATATGTTACATCCCCATTTTGGCATGCTTTTACTTTTCACTTTTACATGGATAGAAGTAAATCTATGAACAAGTATTTTTGTACATGAGATAAGATGCTTTGTTAATGAGACTTAATACAATGTTTTCGAGACATTAATTTTATAGAAAAATAGTTTATGTAATTATGTTTATTTCAAATGATTAAAGTAAATAGCACTTTATGCAATGAATTGTTATTTTTATGTTTTATGATTGGGGCATTGGAACACTAATCATGAGTTGTATGTGAAAGTTTTAAGTAGGAAAATAGGTATCTGGGACTCTCCAAGAACTAGAGAGAGAAAGTATCTTTGGGGGAGAAGAATATAGACCTTGGGTTATCGACTGGTATTTGCTAATTGAGTACAGAGAGAATCAGATAGTGGACTCAAGTTAGTCAAGGTAAGCCTCATTTTTGGTCAAACCCAGGATTGAATCAACAGGATTGTCGACATCTTTTAGATTCTATCTTTTGAGTTAGTTGTGTATCAACTTTGTCTTTTGCAAATAACGACATTATCAGACTAGAGCGTCAACCGTTTACGACTAATGCAACTTTTTGACATTTATGTCGTAATTGGTTTTGTATGCATCGTTAAACATAGATGGGTAAATTGTTATCACCTAGCATCACATGCACATTTATGGCAAGTCAGACTGACATGAAATATTGTGTTTTCATGAAGGGGAGAATGTCACACTTTACATAAGTCCTTCAACTTATTTATCTTATTTATCATAAATGAAGTTGTATATATAGTTACGACTATTAATAATACCATGATTATTATTTTGTTTCAAAAGGATAACTAGCAGTTTATTGAGTATAGCTCATGTATCTATAATACTGATGTCAATCTATATTATCAACACCTTATAAGAACTGGGGTGGTGGTGTAGTGATAGCTATTAAACCTTGATTGGTGTGGCATAAAACTTAGTGACTTAGTGAAGCCCCACGGCCTATAGCCATATTTTGATTCTTTAGTAACTTTTAAGAAGTTTGGCTTTATCACTTTTGAAGATTGATCTGATGAAGAGATATTGAACTGCATACCATGTATACCCCATGATTGCATGAGCAACTTTCACGTCCATTTTAAAGCTGAGTCACCCTCGAATATGGGAGATGGTCACAACTATAATAGTAAGGTATCAATTAATGAATTTGAATGGCAAGAGATAAAGATCTAAAGAAAACCTATCACATCCATTTGTTTGGATAAAAGCGGTTATCCTCAAATCGAGGAGACAAGAAAGATAGAATAAATGTTTATAAATGGGAAGGGCTTGTTGGTTTTAGGGATAGAAGAGAAGAAAATACATACTTTTGAGCTGGAAAATAATGAAGCAGAGTGTGAGAAATAGAGACTAAGGAGGCGGCGTGAGCTCCAAACTAAGATAGGAGAACTTTCACTTCATGCGCAACAACTTCAAACAGGTTATTGTTAGCTTACCTTTCTTCATTCTTATGATGCATAATGCAGTGTCTCTACTAAAAAAGAGCATTATAGATACTCATTTTAGTGTTATGTGTTAATTCCAAAAGATTACGGCACATTTATGTGCACAACATATGATATTGGTGTCCACTAAATAGGCAAATTTAGCTATGAGTTAATTGTTGTAAGTAATTTTTACACTGTAAGTACTCACAAGTTAACATATCTCCATTCACATTATTTCATAAACTTCTTTAAAGTTCTTGCATATCGTATAGGTAAGAAAAGAGTCAGTTCGGGTCCATGGAATAGAAGTCTCATCTTACAATTATTGTCAACCTATTTTTGTAGAGCCATGAGTTGATAGTAAGTCTCTCTATATGTTAGTTTGTTGTTCTTTTCTTCTATCCATGGGTTTACACCTATAAAAGGTTCAAGGAATACGATGAGAGGAACAACCATTGGGTTTAGAATCTTTTTCCAACATAGAATCCCCCTGAGCTCTATAATGTTCATATATAAAAGCCTTTCAAAAACTCCTTCTTGTGCAGCTTAACTGAGCCTCTGTGTGAGTCTCCACCCTCCTCTCCTGTATTTATCTCATACTCAATGAATTTATTGTCTCCCTCCTTTTTTTTATTGTGGAGTTGAACACAACATATCATCTATTAGAGCCGTCAGTTGATTATTAGCCTTGTTAAAGATTATTACTATGACCTCATTGAGAAAAGCAAAGAGAAGTTTTATATTCTTTTATAATTATAACTCTTTCTAACCCTAGGTTATCTAATAAATTGACATCAAGGTGTGGGGATGAATAAAACCCTATCGACTTCTAATTATTTCAATCTTTTAACAGATTTAATATATTCTCCTTATCAAGTTATCACTCTAATATTCTGTCATGATGGGATAAGATAAGTAGTCATTATTCAAAGTAAGTTTATGAGTATCATTATGCCTAAAAGCATTAAGTAACTTCGTATAAAAAGAAAACCCTAGAAATCTAAGGAGCAAGCCCAGTGATTATTCAGATAACTTGTCTAGTCGGGGAGACTAAACCAATTAATGATTGAATAAACTCATTTGATTAAGTCAAATGTAGGATTAAGATATTATCCAAGTCAAGTTGAGGTGGGTGAACAAATCAACTGCATTTTACTGCAAATGCTTTTCATATTGAAACTTTGGCCAAAGTAATGCACATGCCTCTAAGTGCATTGTTAGTTCACTGTATCCAGGATTACATACCCTATTGGTATGATCATATTTGGCTAGATGGTATCTAGGGTTGTATGATCAATAGAGTTATGTAGGATACAACACCAGTACTCGGATGACAAATATCATAGGTCACCTTAAGTCTATACTCTTCGCGAAGGGTAGGGCCACTTTTGAGATGGAAGATGTGTGGGAGACCATCAGTCTGTGGTTGGAGGCAAAGCACTCCAAAAATGATTTCTCTCCCTCCTACATGAGGCATGTCGAGGCTTGTGATAATGATGTCATCAATCCAGATGCAGTAAACTTTTGGTAAGATGACTTGTAAGCGCTAATGTTTTGTATAACTTAATATATTTCAATTACTTGAAATTGGAAAGAAAAGTTTATATCTTGTTAAAGTTATTTACTCTTCAGAAAAGAAGATTGGTACAAATTAATATACTTTGTTTTGAAGTTAATAATTATGGAAAGAAAATTGTATTACTATTTTATCTCAAGAATCTTTTTACTATATGGTAACTGTTAGGATTTTAAGTTTTGTGAAGTAAGGATATTACAAAGGTGATGGTGGGATTGACAGTACCAAAGATGAGGAGTTTACCTTGCCTAAAAGTAAATCTCAGGTGCCTATGACTAGAAGGTCGACTAGGCTTACTGCAAAACCTAGTCTCGCTCTTCAAAAGTAGGTGATTGCTGATCCAATGGAGTGAGTGGTGGACCTGGGGGTGTGGACATTATTGGAACAAAAACAACAAAGATGATATGGTGCAGGGATGGGTTGACCTGATGGGTATGGACAATACTGGCAACAAAGTAAACAAAGATGAGACGGTGGAGGTTGAGCCCAATGATGGCATCAATAACTTTCCGGAGCTCAATGTTTGGGGGTCTGACTCGGAGAGTTCTAAGAAAGTGGTGTAGGATACGGGAAAGAAAAATAGGGGTGGTAAGAAAACCATTAAGGACATGGAGATGGAAGCCCTCACTAGCAGAATGTCTGAGTTGGGGTTGAAGTTTAAGATTCTAGCTAGGTTCACATCAAAAGTCATCCACCGATCAACCACCACTCTTGCAGTCCTCCAAGACATTGAACTTACCAGACACGGGATGAAAGATAAAGAGTTGAAGGAGTATGAAGATCTTTACCAGTTCCTGACCGAAGATTGGGAGCAGTTGTTCAATCAGCCCTAGGGGCTTTTTTGTGCTTTCTATTATTTTTCTGTTGTTGGTCTATCGTCGGTCCTCTGTGTTTGGGTCTGTGGTTTTTGGTTATTCCTTTTTACCTGGGTCTGTTTCTTTTTTATGGAACTTTAGTGATCTTATATGGCTGATGTGTAATGGGATCGGTGTTGGGATAAGGTGCCATTAACCTTGTAAATCCCAATATTGTATTTATTCCATTTATTATTTGTAATTTGTAATTACCCATAAGGGATGTACAAGTTTCACTGACAGAAGTAAAAATTATTTACTGTCCACGGTAATTATAGAGTTACTGCACAGTAAGTCCCAGAGTTACCAATAGTAGTTACAGGATGTCATTTACTATGGTAAATGGTAATTGGTCAAAGTGAGGTGCACATGTGGAGGAATAATCTATTTTTAGTGTTATGACGCATGTCATAGATGCTGTAAGAAGGTGTAAGAGATTCTATGACAACTGTAAGTTGTTATAAGAATCTATGACACTTATAATAGCATATGACACGTCATAAGATGTTGTAAGTGGCTATTTTTGGCCCCAAGGCGTTCAAGCTTGCATGGCAACATTTTTCCAAGTGTAGGATACATGTATGACAGCATTTATGACACCGTAAGAGCCTATTCTTGGCCATGGACGCCCAAGGTTGTATTGTTGACTCTTGACAAGTGTTATGGGCTTGTAAGAAGTCATTTAATGTCTTGAGGTTGTGTAAATTCTATATAGACCATAGCATAGTAGATGAGATGCATAACAGTTTATAGGTACCCAGGTTCTATCAGAGTAAAGGTTGAAGGACAGAGGAAGTGAATGTATTTGTAATCTCCTTTTGTGAAGATAATACAACTTGGCCTCTTTTCTTGGTGGAGTTTTTTACCTGCAAGGGTTTTCTCCACGTTAAACACTTGTGTTATGTGATTCATTCTGCTTCTGGTATATTTTTGTATTGTGGGTTTATGTTTTGTTACAATCTCCATTAATAACACATAGTTAAAGATTTCTGAAATTTATCTTGAATCAGATTTCCATTGAAGTAGTGTTGCTTTCATTTCTAACATTTGGTATTAGAGCTTAGCTATCTTTGACTCTTTGGTGGTAGTGTGGAAGCTGTAGCTGCAGTGGGAGATTTGGTTGCATTTGTTTTGTAGATCTTGTGTTGTTATTATGGCTACATCCACCGTTGCTCAACCTCTTGAATGGACATTGAGAAGTTCAACAGACGAGGTATGAGTTGTGGAAGTTGAAAATGGAAGATTTGTTGGAAGAAAGAAACTAGTGGTTGGATGTCTGAAAAGAGAAGAAACCTGATGATGTCTCTCAAGATGAGTGGGATAGACTGGATAAGAAGGCATGGGGAATCATCTGGTTGTGTCTTTTAGACTTTGTCCTATTGAATGTCACAAAGGAAGAGACCACATACAAATTGTGGAATCAATTGAGTGAGATCTACCAAGCCAAGAGTATGGTAAATAAACTTTATTTAAAAAGGAAGTTGTTTTCTTTGAAAATGAAAGAGGGTGAGTCAGTTGCAGAGCATTTAAATTCTTTAAATTTATTGGTGAGTCAGCTTGATTCAGTAGATGTTGAGGTTAGTGAGGAAGATAAATGTATCTTACTTCTTTGTTCTTTACCTAAGTCTTGGGAGAATGTTATCCTTGATATCATTGCTAACCTTGTGGATCTAAAGTTGGATGCTCTTGTTTCAGTGCTACTGTCATAGGAATGGAGGAAGAAGAGTTCAGATAGTTTAGGGGATGCTCTCAGTGTCAGGGGAAGGTCTAAGGAAAGGGAACCTAAAGGAGATCAGAAAGGGGCTAAGGACAAGTCCAAGGGTTGGTCTAAGACTCTTGGTAAAAATAACAGAGTTAAGTGTTGGAATTGCGGTAAAAGGGGACATGTGAAGAAGGAGTGCAGAAACCCCAAGAAATAGTGGGAGAGTGCTTCGGATAAGTCCTCTAATGTAGGTGAAGGAGTTTTACTTTCTGCATGTAATCTTGTTTCTAATGATCACTGGTTGGTTGACTCGAGATGCTCATTTCATATGACCCCACATAAGGAATGGTTCTCCACATATGAAGAATATGATGGAGGTAATATCTACCTTGGTGACAACTCTACATATCCAATTATCGGGAAAGGAAAGGTATTGTTGTGTTTCAGTGATGGGAGGATTAAAACCCTCCCTCATGTTTTACATATTCCTGGATTAGCTAGAAATCTGATTTCAGTTTCGAAGTTGAATGATTTGGGAATGCATGTGACATTTGACAAGCATGGTTGTAGATTGGTGAGAGGGAACTTGGTGGTAGCGAAAGGGAAGAGATTTGGGAACTTGTTTAAGTTTGAAGCCACTACAGTTTGTAATGCCTCCTATGTATCTGAGGCCACTACTAAAAATACATGTATGTTGTGGCACCGTAGATTGGGCCACACAAGCAATAATGTATTAAAAACTATTAAGAATAAAAAATTGTTGGATAGTTTCTCCTATTCTGATGAGCACTTTGATTTTTGTGAGCATTGTGTGTTTGATAAACAAAATAGAAAATCATTTCCTTCAGGAAGCAATAGAGCAAAAGAGAAGTTAGAAATTATTCATATAGATGTGTTTGGACTTGTGGATAATGAATCTATTGAAAAATCTTGTTATTTTGTAACCTTCATTGATGATGTATCCAGATTTACATGGATTTATTTTATGAAGCATAAATCTGAAGTTTTCACTAAGTTTAAGGAATTAAAAGTCTTAATAGAGAACCAATTAGGTTTAAAGATAAAAATATTAAGAGCTGACAATGGAGGGGGATATTGCTCTAAGGAACTTGATGAGTTTTGCAAGCATGTAGGTATAATTAGATAAAAGACAACTTCGTATACACCACAACTAAATGGTGTTGTAGAAAGGATGAATCAAACAATTATGGAAAGGGCTAGAAGTATGCTTAGTGATGTACAGTTGGATAAATTCTTTTAGGTAGAGGCTGTGTGTACAGCTTACTACTTGATAAACAAATCTCCTTTAAGGCTCTTGATTCGACACCTTATGAAGTGTGGATAGGTAAGAAACCTTTTGTTTCACTTTTAAGGGTTTTTGGTTGTGAGGCTTTTATTCATGTGCCTAGGGAAAAGTGATCTAAGTTGGATCCAAAGGTTGAAAAGTGTACATTTATTGGATATGGTGATAATGTGAAAGGTTATAAGCTTTGAAATCAAAGTGCACCTTCTTTACCTTTTCATCTTTTTCTTTTGGCTGCCCAGGTTTAGAAATAGCTCTAAGTTCCCTGAAAATAACATAGAAAAGATAATCCCACAGCAAGATGCACCTCAGGAAGAATAGAATGATGGATTGGGGGGTAAAGAAGAAGAAGAAGATTCGAGTAGTTCTGATGAAGATGAATCTGTTGTGACAGAAGAAGTTGGTACAGATGATCATGCAAAAGAACGAGTAGAGTCTCTTACTTCACCCTTGAGGAGATCCACAAGACAATAGAATCCATTTGATAGGTATAGCCCACTAGATTTCTATTGTGTATATACTTTATTGAGTACTAACGATGAACCTAAATCCTACAGGGAAGCTATTTCTACAAATGATAGTGAGTCTTGGCAGTTAGCCATGCAGGAGGAGATGATGGCTTTAGACTCTTGTAACACCTGGGATCTTGTTCATTTGCCCAAAGGAAGAAAGGCCATAGGTTGTAAGTGGGTCTTCAAAAAGAAATTTGGAGTAGATGGGTCATTCGAGAAGTACAAGGCTAGACTAGTAGCCAAGGGCTACTCCCAGAGAGGGGATTGATTTTGGTGAGATATTCTCTCCTATTACTAAATTGACTTCTATTAGATTTCTCTTATCCATTACTGCAGCTTATGATTGGGAGATTGAGCAAATGGATGTTAAGACTGTGTTCTTACATGAAGATCTTGAAGAAGAAATTTATATACAATAGCCTATAGGTTTTGAGGTAAAAGGAAAAGAACATTGGGTTTGCAGGTTAAAGAGGTCTCTCTATGGTTTGAAACAGTCCCCTAAAATGTGGTATCAAAAGTTGGATTCATTTTTTTTGAAATTGGGTTTTGTTAGAAGTGAGGAGGATCATTATGTTTACATTCATTGTGTTGATGATTCTATACTGGTTATTGCTTTATATGTTGATGACATATTTTTCAGCAATACTAAGGGTATGGTCAGTGAGCTTAAAGCCCAACTTTCAGGTGTATTTGAGATGAAGGATCTTGGTGCTACAAGGTATATTTTGGGAATGGAGATCAAGAGGGACAAAGTTAATAGAAAGATTTGGTTGTCACAAAGTAAGTATGTGAATACTATTTTCTAGAGGTTTAGTTTGCAAGACTATAACCCAATTAGAGTTCCTTTACCCATTGGTACTAAGATTTCATTAGATATGTGTCCAAAGACTGAGGATGATCTTGAGGATATATCTAATGTGCCATATGCTAGTGCTGTAGGGAGTTTGATGTATGTAATGGTTTGCACTAGACCAGATATTGCCCAAGCAGTGGGAGTTTTGAGCAGATTTATGTCTAACCCTAGTAGACAACATTGGAACTATGTGAAGAGGGTGTTTAAATATCTTGCAGGTAATCCTGATCATTTTTTGGTTTATTATGGTACTGATAGTGCTGATAAATCTGTAGACATACAAGATTTTGTTGATGTAGATTGGGCAGGTGACTTGGATAGTCGAAGGTCCACTAGTGGCTATGTGTTTACTCTGTTTGGAGGTGCAATGAGTTTGATGAGTAAGAGGCAGCCCATAGTTGCTTTGTCCACTATAGAAGCAAAGTATATGGCTGCTACTCATGTCTCTAAGGAGGCAATTTGGTTGAGGAGACTGTGTACAGGTATTGGTTTTGATTGCAGGATCATTCAGATTGGTTGTGATAGCCAGAGTGCTATTTGTTTGGCCAAGAATCCCATGTATCATGCTTAGACTAAGCATTTTGATGTTCAATATCACTTTGTTTGAGAGTTGGTTGTAAATGGAGAGATTGAGCTGAAGAAGATAGACAATCAAGAGAATGTTGCATATTCATTGACCAAGCCTGTGAGTACAGAGAAGTTCGTATGGTGCAGACAGGCCATGGGCCTTATTTCTAGTGTCTAATTATTTTTCATTTGATTTCCTATGGGTTGATTTACAATGTATAATGTCAAGTGAGAGAATATTGGGATAAGGTGCCATTAACCTTGTAAATCCCAATATTGTATTTATTCCATTTATTATTTGTAATTTGTAATTACCCATAAGGGATGTACAAGTTTCATCGGCAGAAGTAAAAATTATTTACTGTCCATGGTAATTATGGAGTTACTGCACGGTAAGTCCCAGAGTTACCGGTGGTAGTTACGGGATGTCATTTACTATGGTAAATGGTAATTGGTCAAAGTGGGGTGCACATGTGGAGGAATAATCTATTTTTAGTGTTATGACGCACGTCATAGATGTTGTAAGAAGGTGTAAGAGATTCTATGACAACTGTAAGTTGTCATAAGAATCTATGACACTTATAATAGCATATGACACGTCATAAGATATTGTAAGTGGCTATTCTTGGCCCTAAGGCATTCAAGCTTGCATGGGCACATTTTTCCAAGTGTAGGATGCATGTATGATAGCATTTATGGCCTTGTAAGAGTCTATTCTTGGCCATGGATACCCAAGGTTGTATTGTTGACTCTTGACAAGTGTTATGGACTTGTAAGAAGTCATTTAATGTCTTGAGGTTGTGTAAATTCTATATAAACCATAGCATAGTAGATGAGATGCATAACAGTTTACAGGAACCCAAGTTTTGTCGGAGTGAAGGTTGAAGGACAGAGGAAGTAAATGTATTTGTAATCTCCTTTTGTGAAGATAATACAACTTAGCCTCTTTTCTTGGTGGATTTTTTAACCCACAAGGGTTTTCTCCATGTTAAACACTTGTGTTATGTGCTTCATTTTGCTTCTGGTATATTTTTGTATTGTGGGTTTATGTTTTGTTACAATCTCTATTAATAAGACAGTTAAAGATTGCTAAAATTTATCTCGAATCAAATTCCCATTCAAGCAGCGTTGCTTTCATTTCTAACAATCAGCACCCTTTTTTGCCACTTACTTTATCAAAAACAACAAAAGCATGAGATTAACATTGAATATATTGTGCTTTTACATTTATCACTTCTTCATATAAAATCTTTGGATAAGTAAAATAGCATTTGACATCGAACATGTTGACCCATTTTTGGGTAATTTGATCAAGAAATATGGCCCAAAATGTTGGTAACAAAAAAAAGCACCCAATTCAATAATATTATTTATATCAAACATTACATTATCTAATTATTTAATTAGATGAAAATATTTCTACAATGGGAAAGAGGTAATCCTCTAAAAGCATAATATATTTCAGTAGGAATATAGATCAAATGACCATCACTTAAATGATTTGAAAAAATTTTGGCTTGATACAAATGACTGTCACTTATGATTTGAAAAACACTAGGTTGATTTTAACATGATAGAATCCCTGTCATTAAATGAAATATTTTTATAATAGAAAAAAGGTATATTATCTAAAATATTAGTACAAATATAGATCAAATGTCTATTACTTATGACTTGAAAAAAATAGTTTTACTGGATCAACAAGAACTTTGAATACTTGTTCCTTGACTCCTTTATCATGATATGAAAAGACATCTCTATATACATAGAAACATTGCATTCCTCTGCTAATATTGAATCATAACTTCTCCCAATCAAGAAAAATATTAACTAGATTCAAAAACTCTTGTGTTAATTATTTAAGAAAATGGTTAAGAAGGTGGTCGATGTGACTTAATGCCTCATCTTTTGAACATTCAAGATGATCCTTCATATAAGAGGAAACAGTTGAGGTTGTTTGTCCATGGAGTTTATCATCCTTCAAAACAATAAAAAAATGTGTTAATATTGTAAGCATAATAACATTTTGTCACTATCTAATCATCAAATTAAAAGAAAAGGAGGAAAACCTTAAAATCATGAGCATCGTCAACTAAGCATGTACACAACTGGATATGAGCTCATAAAATCTGGATTGATTATGGAATATCTTCTTGTAGCATTGTCAACTAAAATAGGGGCTGATAAGAGGATAGCGTGCAATGATTTTGGTCCAATTGCTACAGTCGTTGCAGTAATCTTTATGTATTCATTATAAGTTGGAACATAACCACTTTTAATCCACCTAGATTATTGTAAATTAGCTTCATATAATCTGTCCACTAATATGCAATACACTTAAACTATTAAATCTATTTAAAAAATATTAATATATCTCTTGTTTTCCTTTCCAAAATACAAGTGACATTATGGCACACAACCATAATCACCAATAACATAACTACAAAAGTAAATGCATACAAGAAAGTCAAGAAATACAACCACAATATTAATAAGCTCAATGGGTATTACAAAAATTATCAAATATGGGTACTACTAGTTGAATATTATTGTTGCGCATTGATTATTGTTGTCACAATAGAAGTTTGATCTTGCTATATTTTTACTGGATCAACAAGAACTTTGAGTACTCATTCCTTGACTCCTTTATCATGATATGAAAATCCATCTCCAAATACATAGAAACATTGCATTCCTCTGCTAATATTGAAGCATAACTTCTCCCAATCAAGAAAAATATTATCTGGATTCAGAAATTCCTGTTTTAATTCCTTAAGAAAATGGTTAAGAAGGTGGTTGATGTGACTTAATGCCTCATCTTCTAAACATTCAGGATGATCCTTCATATAAGAGGAAACAACTGAGGCTGTTTGTCCATGGAGTTTATCATCCTTCAAAACAATAAAAAAATATGTTAATATTGTAAGCATAATAACATTTTGTCACTATCTAATCATCAAATTAAAAGAAAAGGAGGAAAACCTCGAAATCATGAGCATCGTCAACTAAATGTGTACACAACCATATGATCTCATAAAATCTAGATTGATTATGGAATATCTTCTTGATAGCATTGTCCCGCAAAATAGAGGTTGTTAAGAGGATAGCGTGCAATGATATTGGTCCAATTGCTGTAGTCATTGCAGCAATCTTTATGTATTCATTATAAGTTGGAACATAACCACTTTTATTCCACTTCGATTGTTGTAAATTAGCTTCAGTATAATCTGCCCACTAATACACAATACATTTAAACTATTAAATCTATTTAAAAAAACATTAATATATCTCTTGTTTTCCTTTCAATTACTTACTATGCTTTCATTTCTTTTGAAACATTTTTGTATAGAAAGAAACAAATAATTTCATTTCATTCAAAATATGAAGTTGTATCTAAAGCTATTAGAAATATAAATGTGAAAGAAAATGAATCACATTGAATCTTAAATTGTAAAGGCATTGTATGTATTATATTATACTGATAAAATGAATCATATTTCAATGTAAAGGAGATTATGTATATGTATGTCAAATTAATTTTATTTACTATTAATATTATTAAAATGTGTAAAATAATATATAAGTTATTTATATTTAAAAATATAAATATTAACAAAATAAAATATAAATTATAAAAGAATATTAAAAGAGTTAAAAGAAATGGTTGTTCCCAAGATGAATTCACAAATCTATTGGTGGTCCTTATAATATAATTAGCCTTAATAAAAATTAAGAATTAGATTAGAAAACTCTTCTATATTTTATTTCCTTAAAACTTACTCAAAGAAAGTTTACTCTAAAATTTAGGTGTATATAATAACCTTGACATTCTTATTAATCTAAAGTATAATGTAATGCTAATTTATGATTTTATTTTTCTATGTTACAGATTTTAAGATAAAAATTATATTCTCAATACAAATTATTTTGAAGAAGTATACTTACTACTTTTGTGATAAATTGCATCATGTCACACCCTTGCATTTTAGTAGCATCTGCCAATTCATGCACTGTTTCAAAAATAAATTCTATGATTGTCTTGAAATCTTTTGGAATATTTTGTATAATGGAAATATCCCAACCTTGAACAATGGCCTTAGTAATAAGTTCCACTTGATCAAGGGTTAAGTAGTCATCAAAAAGGTCATCCAACATAGTAACAATGGTTGAGGTTTTGGCCACGGCCATTCTACTGCTACTAAATTCCACCTCATCCGCAATACCAACCCCCAACAAAAGATATTCAATTGAACGTTGTCTAACTGCAATTAATTTTGAGAGCCCAGAATCTGTCCACCAACTATCATAAAAATAATCAATGTTAATTTTTTAAAAATATTAAAAAATAAAAATAAATATGAAAAAAATACAAATTTAAATTTAAAAAATAAATCATTGTAGAACACTATTCTTTAAAGAGAATTTAAATAACCTATATCTACTAGCTCTCCCTACTTATTTAGTGTTATTGGATCTATTCAAGTCATTATTTTCTATTATATGCTCTTATCTTATTGTTACACCACATACCATAATTATTAGATCTACTACAATAAATAAAAGAGAAAAATGTATTTTAACAATGAAAGGAATACATTAATAATATTGAGAAGTAATTGTGGGGAGGTGTGAAATTCTCTCCCATCCTACAAGGGGTGCGGTAGCCTCCTTGTAGGGGCATAGCCCCATAGGCTCTGCAAACCCCATGGGACCATGAGCCATAGGGTCAGCCACACCACCTCCTTGGGCGAGCAGACAAAGGTCTGCTAGGTTTTGAAAGATCAAAATTTAATAGAAAATTTAAAGAACAATACCTAGCACTGAGCCTGTGGTATTCTAAAAATAAACAAGAGCACAATGTGTAGAACTCATAGAGAGTTGTAGGCAACCTTGAGAGGATTTTATTTGCATCAAAAAGTGTTTATATACAATGAAGGAAGAACGTGAAGAGTCACCTTATCCATGGAATTTGAAATGGATAGTTGGAAGGTGACAAAAACAACAACTAACTAACAGAAATTCAAAAATTCAAATTTTCAAAATTTTAAAAAATTGCTAAATTTGGACCTCACTTGGCAGGGTCATAACTCCTAGCCAGCTAGCCAAATCTAAACTTTTATCAGAATTGTTGGAAAAATATCCAAGAGGGCTAGATTGAGTTGCGTCAAGCCATGCCTGAAGCTACCGCTCAAACCAACTGATGAAAGTCTTGACCCCAAATTCCACTCTAAAGGCCTCTAAAAATGCCATTTACTGAGATGTAGACAATTCTGAAAAAAAATATTAAAAACCTAAAAACATAGTTTCCTATATAGATGTCACCCTAGTGCTCTTGAATCTTTGTGGGATCATTGACAGATTTTTCATATCATTTTTTTTATTTCATTGTTATTTTTTCATGTTAATCTATATATTATATTCTATCATAATATATACATTATATATATATATATATATATATATATATATATATATAGTATAGTATAGTATTTTATAATATATGTGAACTTATTTACATATATAATATAAAATATAAATAATCTAACATACACTATATCAGTTACACTTTATATATATATATATATATATATATATATATATATATAAACAAAAAAAAGAGGAGAGGACTAATATTAGTTAAGTACTCTTGGAAAGGGGATAGTATTCACAAGGTTCTATGTAGCTATTGGATCAATTTGAAGAAATAAAACCTACAATCCTTTCTTTCTCTTCCCAGTTGAACCTACAAGAAAATGTAAAAGATAATGTAAGAGAAACTCATTTTATGAGGAAATATTTTAGATTAGGGTTCTTCTTGGGATGAGCAGTAAAAAAACTTTCACCATAGGCAAATGCATCAGAGCTATAAAAACTAAGAGAGGTTATTGTAGAGGGACACTACATGATCCTGTAGCCTCAGAAAAAATGTTTCTAAGTGATATGGTTTCCAAGTAACAACTTTTCAAAGATTGCTTCCTTTTTGCACTTTGATCTTTTAAGGGATATCACTGGTACAATGTGTTGAAAGTTGTTTGTCATTGATGTCAAAAGGTCAGGAGGTGTTGATCATATCCCTATTGGTGTTGTTGTTGAAGGATCAGGATTCTCAATTATGGTGTTCATGTTTCATGGTATGGTCTTCACAAGATGCCTTCATTCACAGAGCTCACATGCCTTTCATGCTTCAGGATGGTGTGTTCATGTTTCACAAGAACCTTGCAAGACATGTATGCAAAGTGTGGAAGCATATACAACGAATGTGAACTTTTTGACATGATGCCTCAAAGAAATGTGGTCTCATGGAATGCAATGATTGCAAGATATACATGGAATGGATTTTTCATAAGGATTTAAGAACTCTCAAGCAAATGCACAAAAGTAAATTTCAACCAAACACAAATTTTGGCATGTCTAAAACCAAATTGCACAACCTTATCCAACTTCCTCCTTGCCTATGCTAGAATGAGATCTGGGGAACATGGTGTGGACAACCATCAAAGCATAAATGATATAGGAATTTTGTCACATGTATTGTATTTGTAGCTGCCCTTGTAGACATGTATGGAAAGTGTTGAAGCATAGACAAGGTGCGTGAACTATTTGAAATGATGCCTCAAAGAAATGTACGGTCCCACAAAATGCAATGATTACAAGATATGCACAAAATGGATTATTTGAAAATGATTTATAAACTTTCAAGAAAATGCAATTGACACGTGTAAAACCGAATTCCTATAAGATTTGATCATCATATTAAATATTTAATATAAACTGTCATATACATAATGTCATGAACATAACATCTAGTTTATATACAAAGCCATATAGGCATGTCCAAACAAAGCCATATAGGCATTTGTAAAAAAATATAGTTCGGTTACATACAAAAGTATGTATACAAAGCCATCTAGGCATATAAAAAATATCTCAAAAACTAGATTCCTATGGACTTTTATGAAATAATCGGTGACCCTTGGTTGACCGTGAAGATGAAGATCCAATCTATGACTCATCCTGTCTCTACCATCGAGTAGACCTCTTCGATAGAAGTTCATCTATCTCCACCTATTAATACAATCAAAGAATATGCACATTAATATAGAAAATGTATGAAATATATAACATCACATATGTAATTGATCACTTACCGCCACCTGATGATCACTCTCCGTGATCTTGTCTCTCTCTTCGTCTATAGTTGGATGGGCCAGAGTTGTGACCTCCTGTGAGAAGCATCAAGAAGAAAAATTGACTAAACATAAATATCATTTATGTACATCAAATGACATGAGATAAAACAAGAAATACAAAATTATGACATTTTCATGTTATTGGCTCATACCTCAGTTAAAGGATAGGAATCCTTAACAAAATGGAGTGGTTGAAAGAAAGAATGGGACTATTCAAAAAGCTACAAGGACAATGGTAAGAGAAGCAAATCTACCAAATGTATATTGGAGGGAAGCAATTCATACTACTATTTATATAGAAAACAAAGTACAAGTAACCATCTAGGAAAGTTTTATGCATACTTACAAATTAATCCAATGAACCATCCAGGTCTGCTCTACTCTTTATTGTGTCAAGTATTGCCTCATGGTCAGACTCACACACCTTCCACAAGGTCTTGTTCAAAGGTCTACCCCGATATTGTATCAAATGAACATTGGATGCCATGACAAGGTTTGAGTAATGAAGAATCTTCTGATGCGCACGTCAAAGTCCTGAAATAGCCAAACATTAACACTCTTATGTGGGTACTTTCTAAGCCATGTTCTAGTAACAACCACTGAGCCCGTAGGGTACTTGATGTTTTCTCCATCTATAATTGAGGCCTCCAATTTATTTTGGCCTCAACACAATGAAACAAGTAATATTTCATTCCCTCTTCATTGTCTTCATCTATAATAACTACATCAACATGCCCTAAATTGATATGTGTAGAAAATTAGATGGAATTAGTCAACATTACAAAAACAATACAAAGTAAGATAACATTAGGAATTTCAAAAAATATGCAAGTAGATATATTACATGGTTGAACTAGATCTTATATGTGGTCAAAGTCAACTGATGATTCCATCTGTATTAGTTCCAATGCCGTCGGGGGTCGATACATGTCAAGTGGGCTAAGATAACTTAACCACCATTCATCAACCCACTCCTTTGACTCGCACTCATTCTAGGCTTGAATTGTACATGAAGAACAAAAGCATGCCATCTTCCGCGTATGGATACTCCATGAACCTATAATTGAGCTTCTGAAAGAGTGTAGCTCACTTGATCCTGTTAGTGTACAACAATCCTCATATTTTGCAATGTTAGTATCATCTGTCAACTAAAAAAAATTATGAACTAAAGACTTACCTTCATTACCTAGACCCATCGAAACATTACACCACTCGATGATTGATTTTGCATATGTCAACTTTGTATTGTCTTTATACTTTAACTCTTCTCATGCTATGGCTCTTTTGATACATGCTCCTATACCATCATGCTCCCCTTTCCATGCCCAGCCTCACAAAAGTTCCACATATGCTAAACACCTGTAATATTATTCCTCTTGCTTAGCCAATAGAAATTCCACAAGTTCTTAAATTGCGATGCATGGTTATCTGACCATATGATATGCTAACTGAATGATATGCCCCTTCTAGCCAAATCATTGTAGAATAGTTGAAAGAAACCTTGCATGAACTCTGTGGAATGTGTACGATCATCACTAATATAAAAATGATACTCCCTTATGATCTTTCTATCATCCTCTGTACCATTGTTCACATGAATGAATGCGATGTGCACAAATATAGAGACTTGTGTGGAGTTGTTAAATTGTGATTGCACCTCATGCTGTGGCTGTAGACTATAGTTCTCTACAAAGTCAACAACTAAAACAATGCTACCAAGTGGAAATGTGTCCTTGCATACCTTAAATTGCAAGTCCAACCATCGAGCTCTATGGGTATGCCATGAATACTCATACACTATACTGTCACGAAATGTAGACATAAATTGATACACTGGAATCTTTTGAATAACCAAATCACACCTCTTTGCTTCTTTACCATCTTTTGTATTATAGGCCACTATTTTATACTTGTCAAACTCTACTAGTTCATTTCCAACTGCATGTGTGCTTTCCATATGTTCACATATTGGCATATGTTGCAAGCCACTGTAATACTGACATGTGCCATCCAAGTACAATTTCTTGTAGAATATTTGACCTTCCTCTCTTTCACATAAAATTGTTGATATGAAGTCTCTTGAAGATGTTGGTGGGGCATGTATGCCACAATCCTGCAAAACATTGTTAGTATGCAAATCTAAACATATAGACCGATAAACATCAAAATGGTTAGAAAATTCAATATGTAATCTACAACAAGTAGTGCATGTGTGATATATTTTGACATAGAAAGGTTTTAGCATTTCAAAATATCTTTGTTAAATTTTAATTTGAGGATACATCTCTAGAAATTTGCCAAAAAATTGTGTTTGAGTCATATCCAAAAATGCTTTGGATGTGGCTCACAGTTTCGACTATTGATTCTCCTTCTTACCACATCCCTTTGATTTAGAGATATCCTTGTGTAATTCTTCAAAAAGTATTCAATTAGTGATCTTAATGCTTTAATAATTGGTTTATCTTTTCATGGTAGTCTCCCCAAGAATGCCCATAATTCATTGGCATCGGTGTCCTCAATTCTTTGGCACCTTCCAACGGCTCTTGATAAAGTTTTTTTATTAATTCTCAATGCTTGACTCGTCTTTCTAATGAGATGAGCTTTCCTCATTTGATTACTTACTATTGTTGATGTAATGACATGTCATGTGACATTACTATCTTTTGTGCATGAGGTGTTACCCACACTCTCATATGCACTCATTAGATTTTTGATAATAGATTTTTCACTTGAAGCTTCCGATGTTCTCAACCCAAGAATCTTCATTATGGACCTATACTTTATACTTCACATCATTTCAACGAATAGTTGACATCTTGCGGTCTCATTTAACTTTTCAAAGAACACTCTCCAAATCTTATGAGCATATCTTCTACAAGTGCATTTTGGAATCTTACCTTCCATTGGCTGCAAAATATTCTCATCAATATCAATCAAATACTTTGGCTTTCTATGCAAAATTCTAGGTGGTGTTAAGAAATGTAAATTCATCTCAACATTATGAATTTCATCAATATTTAAATGAGATGGGCTAGATGGCATACCTTCGATCGGAGATGGAATAGATGAAATACATTGAGGTTGAGGTGGGAACGATGGCTTACCTCCTTCCTCACATGTGAGTGATGATGTACTCTTAACTTGAGATGCGGTAAATGGTGTCCCTCCATCTTGACTTGCGGTAGAGGATGTGTCTCCAATTGTGGTATTCAAATCTCTCATAGCACAAAGATTTTGCATTCGTTCCCTTTGTGCCACCAATACCATATGTCTTGTTAATGGTTGAGGTTCCTCTTCAATTGGCATGTCTTCAAAAATCATGTCTAATTTCCTCTTCTCACGAAGTTCCCTCATAGCCACTGCTTTCTTTGCACTCTTAGCTTCTTTCTCTTCATGTGTTGGTTTAATCCTTGATCATTTCCTTGGCATGACAAATAATTTATCTATAGCATGATAAAGAGACAAATATTAGTTCCTAAGAAATGAATATGGTTCCAAATTTTAGGTCTGTTGCCCTCAAAATTTCCAGCACTTCCCACTCTTTCCTTGCAATCAAAGAAGAGTTGTCAATCACATGGTGGAGGATTTTTCAGCCCATTACCATTGTTGAAGTGTTCTTAGCTAGTCTAAGAAGAGTTTTCAATTCACTTTTAAAGGGTTCTTGCTAAAATTCAAGGTTAAAGAACATTACATAAGAGGCCCTATAAATTGGTGCTAATTTTATGTCTATAAGATATCAACATTGCAGGTGCATACTCAACTAAGTTGTAGATTTTATGGTAAAATTTTGGGTGGACAAAGAGCCCCATATAGAACCCTACAACCAACAAACCAATTCTTGGGTTGGAATATAGATATTCATTTAAGATATATGCCTGTTTAGTGGAAAATTGGATTTGTTAATGTTTTAATGTTTTGGTGTTTAAATCTGCCTTTCTACTTTACATTCAAGGACCTAGGGTTGAGTGGTGAGCACTATCATACCCTGGAGTCACTGTAACATGTAGGGAAGCTTGGATTAGGGTGTTTAATTGTTAATTTTCTCTCTCCTATGCTCAATTAACCATTAAAACCCTAATTATGTAAAAATAAAAGTAAATTGATGAATCACAGAAATGTTGCTATAGACGGAAGCAAAATACCAAATTATAGAGTACCTATTTTCAGGGACACGGGAGAGGGCACCCAAGTCCAAGGCCCTATTTTCTGTTTGGATCTAGCAACAAGATCTGCAACCTGAATCTTCTATATCAGAGATTTTCCCAACATAAAACTTCAGGGACTAGGGAGTGGGCACCCTAGTCTAGGGGGTAGATTTTCTTCCTTTCCTGCACATTAGACACTCCAACATACTTCTCTGCAACTCCACTCAGTCTAGCTCCTCAACTTGTAACCTGCAATCATGAAAACTTGGTTTTGGGGGTTGTGGTGTTTAGGAGCTTGCCTCAGGGAAGCCCCTGAAGGACACTTAAGTCATCCAAACACCTTTATCAGATAGAGAGATCATTCCCTTGTGAGGCAGAGGCCAAATCCAAATGAAACAATGATAGAAAGAACAATGATATCACCTTGTAGTGAAGATCTCATGGGAGGAAGATGCTATCCATTCCATGAGGAGATGAATGCTCAAATATGCAAATATAAACACATAAACAAACACAAGTTTGTTCTTGCAACATAATGAAAGCCTTGAATCACCTTAGAACACTTAAACATCACAATTGCCATCTAGTTTCTAAATGAATGCCTAAGCATGCTTTTATATGCAACTACAAACATTCTCGCTAAGGTTTTCATAATTTAAACTTACCGTGTCAGCAAAGGACCTAAATAATGGCCATAAACTGACACCTAGAAATTGGGGCTACCCCAAAATAGGGCAGGACTAGGGCGCGGGCACCCAAGTCCTCCCCCTATTTTGGGTAGGGTACAACTCAAGGGGTCCTCCTAGGTCCCATCTGTCATGTTACCTAGGGCTCATTCCATTGGGATGCCAAATTATGAACTAAGATGTCCTAAATGCATGGAAAAGACCCGAGAGCTAAACCTTATGAGGAAAAAGCCCCCAAAGGGACATTTTTTGATGTTACATTTGGCCCCCATTTTAATGTATGTATAAATGTGAGACCAATACATGCATTAAATTAAGGTCACAAACATAGCAAACACACCAAGCATGGAGAAGAGATGCCAATCACATAGAAAACAGTAACAGGCACACAACACGGAGAAGACACTTACAGTCACACAGAACATGAAGAAGACAGTCGATGCATATAAGACACATTAATGTATGGAAGACAAGCATGATTTCTTTTCTTTTTCTTTTTCTTTCATATATATGAAATGCAGATGTAAGTACTGGAAAGCAAACAAACCTCCCATAATACATGATGCACTCATCGCGTAGGTCTTTGTATATGGGGCAACACACACGCAAGACACACAAAACCTCCTAAAATGCATACTGCATATGGGGCAACAAACATGCAAAACAAAGCAAGCACACCAAACACACACACTTTGAAGACACAGAGAAAACACAACAAACAAGCAATGGAGTGTTCCTATTTCTAGGCTCAACACCATCTCAGGCACATTATAGGCATACACTGATGATTGGGCTTCACCACAACAATCACTGAAGACACCCTTAAGGGTTGAGTTATTCATAGAACTGCTCCCCACCTCCGCAGAGGACTTTTCAAAATGACAGGATGTGCAATCTGCTTCGAGAAATAGACCATCCCCGCCTTCGCAGAGGGATTAAGATAAAAAGGATATATGCGATATCCCGCCTCCACATAGGGCTTACATGATTGATTGATTGATTGCAAACAAACTCAGGATGCAGGATGCACTCATCGAGCAAGTCTTTAGACTGCACATGAGGACAAGCACATAGCTAACATCTACAATAGACAGCTTACCATATATATGCCCCCACCTTAAGGTGGTTGATATCAGGTATCGATATCAAGCACGTTAAGGTAGGAAGAAAACACACAAGGGAACACAAGCTCTCACAAAGCCTAGGAAGCATAGGTTGAGAAGATGGTAAAGACATTGGAATGCTCGATTGTTGTTTGCTTTGTTTTTTATTCTGAGTATTATAAGTATGAGCAACCACAGTATGACTAGGTTGTTGTAGATTTTGATGTGTAATATGTTTAGCATAGTTATAAATGTAATCAGGAGGACAGGAAGAAGGTGAAGGACCTCTAACAATGAGCACTAGTTTAGAAGGAGGTTGAACATCTGAACACAAGGTGACCACTATTTTTGGTTTTGTAGATTCTTCCTTAATTTAAGGAACATAGATTACATTTACAAATCTTTGAAACAATGACGGTTTAAGAGTCATAGTGGAATGTTCAATTGAGATAAAGTCCTCAAGGGCTTCATCTAACATATTGAAATCATCACAACTAAATGGCTCATCATACACATGAAAGCCTTGTAAAAAGTAATCAGACATTTTAATGTGCTCAAATTAACCCAAGACTTAAATGTAAAATGATTAAGCATAGACTTTGTGAAAATGCAATAGAATAACACTACGCAACACACAAAGTTCCAATTTCAAGCTCTTTTAATAAAAGTATTAAAAGAAATCACCAAATTTCAATGCATGTACTTTCACAAAAGAGAGTTTACAATCTAAATATGTTTTAGGACAAAAAACTAATTCAGATATGAGTTTGTAAAAAATGCAAATTCTTTATAGCACAGGTTCACCAAATTGTTTAGGGTGGAAATATGGAAGCAAGATAGAAGGTTTCAAGGTCCCATGCTTTCAGTTGCACTAAACATTAGAGAAGCAAATGACATGTTTAGGGATAAACCACTAATTTCCAATGTTCTCTTTTCCTATTAATTGTGTTTATGTGACTGTTTGAATCAAGTTTTTACAAGCTAGTATTTCTCTCTAACATTAAAACCCTAATTTGCAAATCAAACTATTATAATTCAATTTTTGTTGCAAATACAAATGAAATGATTACAAAAACATAGAGCAAATAGATCAGAGATAGTGTACCCAGAAATCAAGGAGTAGGTGGAATAGGGTGTTAGTGCTAGTGTCCCGCAAGTTTTCAAATGTTAGGAGATTTTGCACCAACTACTTTTCACTATCCAGAGGCTTCCATATCCCAAAAAATTCACCCAGTTGGACTAGGGCACTAGTGCTAGTATCCCAGAAGTCTTAGAATCTTGAAATCTGAATTCTGTGATGACTGTGTCTGCAATATCAGTGTTCTTGTCACTCCTTTCCACTGGATCTTGACAAATGCAACCTGCACATGCAAAAGGGGTGCAGGGGCACCAAGTCAACACCTAGTTAAGACATAAAATCTTGCATTTTTTTTGGCATAAAATTTTGAAATTTTGTTGTGTGAGTGGAGGAATATTAGGGGAATTATTTTTATTAGAGAAATAAATCCCACTAAGGGCATTTCCATGTAATTAAAAGACTAAAAGTGGATACTCCTATTTCCTAGGCATGAACTGCTATTTTGAGCAGTTAAGATAGAATATGGTTAAATGCTATTTTTTTCAATTTTTTTCCCATGATGAGGGAGTGGGGAATTATAAATAAATGTTTTTAGGAGGCTTTTATGACATGAGGATGCTCGAGAAAAATAGAAAAAGATATATATCTTTGAAGAAAAAGTGAAGATACAGTGATATATTACCCTGTTTTAAAGAAACTCTATTTTTGGTCTGCATTTTGGTAATTTTCTCCCATTGGTACGGTATGGTCATGCTTCATAATTAGTTGGAAGGTAATGTGTGAGGTCTGTTGAATGTTGTGCTGTAGGTTTTGAAGAAAGAGAATTGAATTTGGAGAAGATATAAACCATTTAAGATAAATCTGCCCTATTTTTCCTTAGTTTTTTACTATTTCTCATGCCTGTACGTGACCGTACAAGGCTGTCAAGGACACAAATAGACATGGCTGTGTAAAGGATCGAATAACCTTTCTTCTAAACCTAATTGGAGGCTTTAAGAGTATAGAATAAGCATTTTGTGGCTATTTTTGTAAACTAGTTTATAAGTAGGGTTTTTAGAGGATTTAGTAGGGTTTCATCAAATCGATGATTTTTGTGACTCTCCAGCTTTGCATCATAGATGAAAATGAGTGCAATAGGTTATTTTTATATGTCTTTTAATTGGGTTTTTTGTGGTAGGAGTAGGGACAAAGAGAATATGAATTTTGAGGCATGAAGCACTTAATACCCTCATGTATTAAACCTCTTGGTTTTGGTAGAGTAGTGATTGGTTGATAAATTGACTTGGAATGACCTTAGAACCCTAAAATCTGTTGAATCACATCATTTTACACTTGACTTATGCTTTGGAATAGGGGTTGGGAGTTGGAAGTGCATTTTACCCATTTTCCCTTGGTGTAGCTGGCCTAATTAGGCCTAAAATCAATAGGAACAGTCCATTTTTGAGGCTTGGGTTCCAAAAGACCACACCCTGCATGTTTGGTATGTTGAAGAACTTGATAATGGGTACTCAAAAAACCCTTAATAGTCTGGTTTGGAGGTCAGCATCTCAATTTATTGTCTGATAGTCCCTTTTTGAGGGCTACAAGGAAGTGGGTCAGTCTATGAAGGAAGTGGTA
Organism: Cunninghamia lanceolata; assembly: GCA_027924645.1. Lineage (NCBI taxonomy): Eukaryota > Viridiplantae > Streptophyta > Pinopsida > Cupressales > Cupressaceae > Cunninghamia > Cunninghamia lanceolata. The sequence continues at coordinate 11,750,963 of BSBN01000367.1, forward strand.
CAAGGAGGTACCTATAGAGAATTGTGGTTGTTTTGTGAGCTTGGGATAGTCAACCATAGATGGTCTAGGGTCCCTAGAAAGTTTGGGAGAGAGACCACGTATGTAAACCCAAAGATGATGTTGTGGTTTAGTGTGGAAACAATGGACAAAGAGAGGACAGTCGTGTCTAGTTTAAAGACAAATGGAGTTGTTAGGTCTACAAGGGCCTAAGAGCCTTGTTTGCCCTACCATCCCCTACATCCTCTTTTCTCCTATGAAGTTGGTTGATATCCCTTTGTGGGTTAAGCTCTACATCAAATTGGTATCAGAGCATAGTTTTTAGGTCTGTTGTGGTTGAGAAGTGGTAAGTTGAAGAGACAGTTTGTCAAAGATGCCTCCAAGAGGAAGAAACATGGCTCAAGAGATGAATGAGTTGAAGGAAAAGCATGCTAGAGAGTTGAGGGAGTTGAAGGAAAGAATGGCTACCCTAGAACAAAATCAGAGAAGAGGAGTGGCTCTAGGTGATGAGAATGAGTCTAAGGAAGAAGAGAAGCTGAGTATGAAGATGTGGAAGAAGAGTTGGACCTTGAGGATCAGAGGATGGTAAAGTTGCTGAGGGCAGTAAAAGAAGACAAACACAAGATAAAGATAGATGTGCCAAAGTATGGAGGAAGCCTTAGTGATGAAGAATTGCTAGATTGTATAGCAGCATTGGACAACCATTTTAAGTGTGAAGAAGTTCCCGAGGATCAGAAAGTGAAGATTGCAAAGACCAAGCTGACAGGTCATGCTTTGTTATGGTGGGATTATTAGTAAACAGAGAGGAGAAAGCAAGGAAAGGCAAAAATTGTCTCATGGGACAAGATGGTAGCTAAGATCAAAGGTAAGTTGTTGCCTAAAGATTATGAAGTTCAAATGTTTAAGAAGCTTCAAGGTTTAAGAAAAAAGGAAATGGATGTTAAGACATATATTGAAGAGTTTTATAAGTCGAGTATAAGGTTTGGTCAAAAAGAAAGTGAAGTGCAAAAAGTTGCTAGGTATATTGTTGGTTTGAGGTTTAACATGCAGGATGAACTAGTGTTGGCAAATCCAAGGAGTGTTGAAGAATGTTATCAGATGGCAGTAAGCGTGGAAGAGAAGCTGAAGAGAAGACAAGACAAGACAACTAGAGGTAGAGGAAACACCTCTAGATGCAGAGGATCCTTTCAAAACACAAAACAAGTCAATGAGAGTCAAGAAGAGATGAACAAGGCACAAGGACAAAGTGCATATTTCAGAGGCAGAGGTTCTAGAGGCAGATTTGGCAGTGGAAGGAGTGCAAATACCTTTGTAGGTAAGTGTTACAATTGTCAAGAGTTTGGGCACCTAGCATATAAGTGTCATGAGAAGCAAAAATTTTCAAGTGATGGTGAAAGGAAGAATGAGAGGAGGACTCAGTTAGTCGAAGAAGAAGAATGTGATGGTTCTACTCCCACTAGTTGTGTTGGTGAGGTAGGAGAAACATTGATGTTGAGAGAAAGAGCACTATTGAAGACCTCCAAGGAGAAGGAGCTGATTCATAGGAAAGCACTGTTTAGGACAACTTGCAAGTGCAAGGACAAGGTATGTAAAGTGATAGTGGATTCAGGATGTACTGATAATATGGTGTCTAGTGAGATGGTAGACAAAATGAGGTTGAAGAGAGTACCTAGGGACACACCTTACAAAGTCTCTTAGGTAAGTGATCATCAGTCCATTTTAGTGAGTGAGCAAGCATTAGTAGAGTTCAAGATTGGAGCATATGAGGATAGGGTACTTTGTGACATCCTACCCATGGATTGTTGTCATGTGATACTTGGAAGACCTTGGTAGTTTGATAGGTCTATAATTTATGATGGAAAAGCTAACACCTACACCATAAGGAAGGATGAGAAGACTTTTATGTTGATTCCATTGTAGGAAGAAGTCAAAGAGTAGTCAAGGACAACAAAAATGATAATGTTTAGCAAGAAGGAGCCAGTGAGGTTTGAAGAGAGTGAAACCAAGGAGTATACAGCCTTTTCAAGGCATAAAACTATTGAGACAACAAATGGGAAGTGTGAAGATGATTTGCAACTAGTTGTGAAGAGAAATGTCTTCATGTGGAAGGAGGTGAATGAAAATGTGTCTAGGTCTGAGACAGAGAAGAGTAAGAGTGAAAAGCCTATGGAAAGGTAAGAAATAAGTGAAGGGATCTTAGTAGGGATAGTCATGTGCCATGTAGTGATGAGTACAGAGAAGAGGCAGTCAATTGAAGTTGATGCAACAGTTTACAAGGTTCCTAGGATAGTGAACAAACTAGTTGCAGGTTTGACAGAGGTTAAGAAAGGTAATGGTACAGTTGGTAGTGAAAAGAATGAAGACAAAGAGAGCAGGAGGCAGAGGACTATGAAAGAAATGAAAGATAAAGTGATGATAGTTGATAGATGGTTGAAAACAAAGGTAAAGGAGAGTGAGGTAGTAGAGTTTGGTGATAAGAAAGCTGACAGAGTACTCCATGATAGAGTGTAGCAAATTTCAAGGAAAGACAAGAGCAAACATGTCAAGAACAGTGAAGGATCAAAACAAAAAGAACTTGCTAAAGACAAACATGAAAGTCAGAGAATGGAGGACAAATTACAAGATTCTTTCCAAGAGACTTGGAAACGTTTCAAGGTGGGGTGTATGGTGCAGGGGCACCTAGTCAACACCTAGTCAAGACATAAAATCTTGCATTTTTTTGGCATAAAATTTTGAAATTTTGTTGTGTGAGTGGGGGGGTATTAGGGGAATTACATTTATTAGAGCAATAAAGCCCACTAAGGGCATTTCCATGTAATTAAAAGACTAAAAGTGGATATTCCTATTTCCTAGGCATGAACTGCGATTTTGAGCAGTTAAGATAGAATATGGTAAAGGTTGTTTTTTTCAATTTTTTTCCCATGATGAGGAAGTGGGGAATTAGAAATAAATGTTTTAGGAGGCTTTTATGGCATAAGGATGCTCGAGAAAAATAGAAAAAGATATATATGTATGAAGAAAAAGTGAAGATACAGTGATATATTACCTTGATTTAAAGAAACTTTGTTTTTGGGCTGCATTTTGGTAATTTTCTCCCATTGGTATGGTATGGTCATGCTTCATAATCAATTGGAAGGTAATGTGTGAGGTCTGTTGAATGTTGTGCTGTAGGTTTTGAAGAAAGAGAATCAAATTTGGAGAAGATATAAACCATTTAAGATAAATTTACCCTATTTTCCCTTATTTTTTACTATTTCTCATGCATGTACGTGACCGTACAAGGCTGTCAAGGACACAAATAGACATGGTTGTGTAAAGGATCAAATAACCTTTCTTCTGAACCTAATTAGAGGCTTTAAGAGTATAGAATAAGCATTTTGTGGTTGTTTTTGTGTAAACTGGTTCATAAGTAGGGTTTTAAGAGGATTTAGTAGGGTTTCATCAAATCGATGATTTTTGTGACTCTCCAACTTTGCATCATAGATGAAAATGAGTACAATAGGTTAGTTTTATATGTCTTTCAATTGGGTTTTTTTTGGTAGGAGCAAGGACAAAGAGAATATGAATTTTGAGGCATGAAGCACTTAATACCCTCATGTATTAAGCCTCTTGGTTTTGGTAGAGTAGTGATTGGTTGATAAATTGACTTGGAATGACCTTAGAACCCAAAAATCTATTGAATCACATCATTTTACACTTGACTCATGCTTTGGAATAGGGGTTGGGAGTTGGAAGTACATTTTACCCATTTTCCCTTGGTGTAGGTAGCCTAATTAGGCCTAAAATCAACAAGAACAGTCCATTTTTGAGGCTTGGGTTCCAAAAGACCACACCTTGCATGTTTGGTATGTTGAATAACTTGATAATGGATACTCAAAAAGCCCTTAATAGTCTGGTTTGGAGTTCAGCATAGCAAGTTATTGTCTGACAGACCCTTTTTGAGGGCTATAAGGAAGTGAGTCAGTCTATGAAGGAAGTGGTACAAGGAGGTACCTCCAAAGCATTGTGGTGGTTTTGTGAACTTGGGATAGTCAACCATAGATGGTCTAGGGTCCCCAAAAAGTCTAGAAGAGAGCCCATGTATGCAAACCCAAAGATGATTTTGTGGTTTAGTGTGGAAACAATGGACAAAGAGAGGATAATCATGTCCAGTTTAAAGACAAATGGAGCAGTTAGGTCTATAAGGGCCTAAGAGCCTTGTTTGCCCTGCCATCCCCTACATCCTCTTTCCTCCTATGAAGTTGGTTGTTATCCCTCTATGGGTTAAGCTCTGCATCAAAAATGAGGAGAAAGATGGTTGCAGCTATATAGGAGCTTGCCTTAGTCAAGCCCTATTTTTAGTATTCCTACCTCAACAATAGCCAGAGATAAAGATTTACAGAAGTGTGTACAAACATAACAAAGTGTATGTAGAAATATCAAACCCTAGATGTCACAATCAAGGGAAGATCAATGAATTGCATTAACTTAATGAACAAACACAACTTCATCTCAAGGAGATGAAAGTAATGAAGACTTGCATGAACAAGAAGGTGAATCAACGACGTCTGTGGCGAATCTCCAAACTCAATGTTGGAGGATTCAACCCTTCTCCCATCATGCAAAAGGTGTAAAAACTCTAGGAAGAGCAAGTTAGTCTCAAGATCTTGATTCCTAATCTCCATCCATTGTCTCCATGAAAGCAAATTCAAATAACTTCAAGAGCTTCAACAAATCATTGATCTTCAATGGCAATTTTGGTAGAGTTTTGGTGTAAAGATTGCATAAAAAATGTTTGTGATAAAATGATTTTTAAATGTATTTAAATATCCAACCTTAGGAATTTCAAATTTTGAAATAAGATGTTGACATCATGCGAAAACAAAAAATTGAAAACGAAATCTCATAATGCAGAACAATAGCTGACATCCCTCCAAAATTTAGGACCCCAAGAAATAAGGCAGGACAAGGGTACTAGTAGCCAAGTCCAAGCCCTAATTTCCCACTTAAGATTTCCTCAAGGAGGTTAGGGGATCCTAGATCCAAGTTTACTTTTCACCTTTAGCCTTTAGTTACTCCAAAATATGACATTCTTCCAGTTAGACCTAGGTCAGTCAGGGTTCGGGAAGGTCTGAAATAAACTAGATTGAAAGGTCACCAAAGGAGAGGAGCTAAACCATGGGAAATTATACCATTCCATACAGGAGGATAGGTTAGACCTAGAGGTCAGTCAGGGTTCAAGAAGGTCTAAAATAAACTAGATTGAAAGGTCACTCTAGGAGAGAAGCTAGACAATGGGAAATTATACCATTCCAGATAGGAGGACAATTTATGACATAACAATAGATATGATTGCTGACCCCTATGTGGACATGGAGGGCACATGGTCTCATGATAGGTAGACTCAATACTACTACTATAGCATTTCAGACCTTTCTGATTGTAATGAATTTATCAAGGCTCACTGCATTAAGCGAGTCCTGTAGTAGCTCAAAGGTGACTTTCCTGAGGACTTATCCCCAGTTCTTACATGCTATCAATCTATCTAGGAGATGGGTGATGCTAGCCAGAGATCCATAGTTTGGAATCCTTTGATTCTCAGGGTTTTGATTACCAAAACCTTTAGGACCCTGAGAGGTGGATAGAGGAGAGGGAGAGGAGATCCTTCCCATGGACATGTTATCATGGAGGATTTAGATTCTACTGATGAAGACTACATCCTGGATGGAGATGATTAGTCAGACGATGGGTCAGTTGGAGATGCTCAAGAGGCTGACTCTGATGAGGTGGAGATTTTAGAGACTTCTTCTTCAGGTCCTAGACCTCCTCATTCTGATTAGGTGATGTAGCGCTTTAATCCTTTTTAGCAACATGATGATCCTCGTAAGTTTGATTTTGTTTTCAAATTTTGCATTGTCCTTCTTTGCTCAAAATTATGAATCGTCATTCCTTTTGTCTTTGTCTTTCAGGTAGTGTTGAGGAGTGGACCTTTGTTTGTGAGGTTTTTGTTGATTTGATTAGTCATTTCATTAGTTTACCATGAGAGAGACTTCTAGTTGATCCTGGTGTGCCTACTAGTCAACATACTAACCTTTTTTCTCTTGCCTATCATGGGTGCAAGGAGAATGATTCCTTGAGATAAGAGACTCTCATCCTTAGGAGTGAGAATGCTATTTATCATGAGATGGCTTGTCTTGGTAATCCACATCCTAAATCTAGTATAGTAGGTCCTTCTCACTCTACGGCTCAGAGCAGGGTTCCTCTCTCCCATAGGTCTTGGTGGTGCCTGCATAAGCAATCAAGTTTTAAGCATTTAAATATGCAGGCCCCTTCCCAAAATCCAAAAAGTTCTATCTCTTTTGACCTTTGTAGTGCTAAAAAATGCAAAAAATCAGTCATATGCATGTGTCTTTGTACATACAAAGGTGTTTGTATATACATACAGGGCAAAATGTGCATTGGCAGGTCAAAAATCTCCATCGTCCTTTGAAAAAATTAGTTAGATGCATTTCTGATTGTATATCAGGCTCTAAAAGGTGCATATACAAAGGGGGAATCTTTCACAGATTTCAGGGAATATTCTTGCTTTGTATATCGGGTTATATACAAAGCAAAATATACAAGGAGGTGCAAATATACATTTGCTACAGTGGCGAGGCAGAGATGCATGTGGTGGGGCCTGTGGATATACAAGGTGGAATGTATATGCAATATACATTCAGGCGCACATATAATGGTTAGATACATTGCAGGAATATTTTGGAGAAGATTCCTTGTTTGTATGTGCAAGGGAATGTACATTGAAAATTATACAAAGGCTTGTGGCATGCAAAGTGAACAGTACAAAGGAGAGAGAAAATGGTCAGTCCCACCAGTTGTATGTGCATTCGTTTGTATGTTTGCACATACAAGCCAATATACAAAGAAGAAATATACATTTTGGACCCGAAGAGGAAATCAAGCTACAATAGATAGATTTTCAGGTCCGTGGGTTGTATATCACGTTTGTATAGGCGATATACAAAGCAAAGATGCAAATGAAGGAGATACAAGGTAGACTTCAAAAGGAGGTACATTCTGATGCATAAAAGTTTCAGGTCCGCCTTGTATGTTGAGCAGTTGCGTGTATATGCATCCTGCATATACAAAGATTTAAAAAGGGATTTATATATGCATTCAAACATGCATATACAAGGGGCAAAAAGGCAAAATATAAGGGGGAAAAGGCCAGCGATAGAATCATGGGATGCCTACATGGCATGTTTTCACTGGCTGACGACTTTTCAACATTTTTGAGTGCCGTGGATCTTAGCAACGGGAAGTAGATCAACGACCATGTTGTGGACCTTCAGCGGTGATTTTTCCTGAGCATGTGCAACCATTTTTTGAGTGGGAAAATCTCCAGATGTACCTGTTGTTGCATCCCGCAAGTGGATATGGCAGATTGTGTAGGGAAGTATGGGTGAGGCGATAGGTGAACTACCAAGCTTATGAAGAGAAGTCTTTAGGTGGTGGCCTAGATCCTAATTCCATCTACTCCTTTCTCCTTGTCCCTCTGCTGCATTAACTTTTTTGAGTGCCAATCTGATCATGCATTGTATCTGGCGAATTTTTGATTTTCCTTGTAATTAATGTGTTGACTACACTTGTTGTATAAGGAGGACTGTGTTACTCATTTTTAGTGGTTGAAGACTTGGGCAAATTTTTGAGAAAAAATAATGAAATACAAAGCATTTCCTGTCTGTTTTATCTATGTGGAGTTTATGTGTTGCATCTGAGTCATATCTTGTACACATGTTCAGTTTCAGTATTAACGTTATATGAAAAATACTTTTCACATGTGTTTTGCTGTTTGTCTCCACTTGTTGTATGCATTTCTTCTTCTGAATTTGGTTACTAAGGGTTTCTCAAATTCTAGAATACAGATTTATGTATTGCATGCTTGATCTTTAGACTTCCATTCAAGGAGTGGATTAAATCATTTTAGGTTAAGGTATGGAGAAGGATGTATGTCAACTGGGATATCTGTAAGTATGGATAGTTAAATACTTATCCTTGGGTGGTGTTTGTAAGGCAAATACCAGTCCTAACCCCTTGAAACTCGAATGCCAGTTGCAAGCCATTTTTATGTATATGTCTAGTTGACTCCTTGCCCTGAGATAGGCACCGGTCTGTTCTTGTGAAGTAGTTATGATCCAAAGCCCCTTGTCTTGCATCCAAATCATCATATCCATCTTTCCATAACTTCCACCTGTTAGTTGTAGGAGTAGGATTAGGACCCTTGCATACTCTCATCCACAACCAGACACATATGTCCAAGAATATTGCCAACCTTGTGATGTATCATCCACATCTTGGTCCACACATGAGAGTATTCTGCCTGTTGCTATCAAGCTAAATCTTTCTGTCATAGGGTAAGTCAATGTTACATCTTTAGCAAATAGGGACACACCCCTTGGTGTGGCAGAACCAGAAGTGAAGGGGAGGCAGTTCACACAACCTCCCATGTCTTTTGGCCGAATTTGCCCATGCATAGGAACTGGCAAACCCTCTGCCGATTTAGAGAAAATAACCAACAAGAATTGGCGACTCTGCTGGGGAGTTAATGAAAAAGAATAGTATCTGTGTGCCCATCTGAGTCACCAACAGGAATTGGTGACTCTACTAGGGAGAGAGAGAGTCAAGCGATTTGAAGGCTAGAAAATCTAGTTTCCAATGAAGTTGTTGCAGCAGGATCCAAAAACAACCATGTGGTGCTCTGCTGGTGTGGTGAATCCAGAAAACATAAGTGCCTTGTTGATTTTCTGTCCTCTCTGTGAGAGGTGGCGACTTTGTTGATTGAACCTATCAAAGCTGCAACATATTTCTAGGTATTCAATCTTTTCAAAATGATGAGTTTAGAACAACAAACTTGGGTGTGCTTTCAAAGAAGGCCATTTGTTATTGATAGATATAATGCCCTAAATTTCACAGGAATAGGTGGTTACCCAAATGCTATTCCAAATAAAATTAGAAGATGTTTGCCAAAATATAGTGGATCAGATTCTGAATCGGCAAACAAACATCTGCAAAAATTTTGTAATTTAATAGAAGATTATGAGGTAGAGGATGAAGATGTTGTAATGAGACTGTTTGTTCAGTCATTAGAAGATGATGCTAGAGTTTGGTTTTCAGACCTGCCTATATGTTCAGTTTCTTCATGGATAGATTTAAAAATTGCATTCCTAGAGCAGTTTGGTGAAAGATTTGATGTGGCCTTATTGATCATACATTTTATGAATATTCAAAAGGAAGGTGAGGAGCTGGTTCCAGCCTTTAACCTTAGATTTATTAAGTTGCTCAAGTAGATCCCTAAATATATGAGACCTAATAATCCATTGTGCTTAGCAATTTATTTGGCTGCATTTGATGAAGAAATGAGTTATCTATTGAGAGATAAGGAACCAACCACACTTCACCAGGCTTACCAATTTGCTATGGATATAGAAAACAATGAGAAATATGGAATGCCAGTAGGTTTCATGGCTGCAAGTTGTCAAAAAAGTTATCAAAGTGAATGTATTTCTGCTTTTCCACAATGTTTATTAAAGGATGATTTTGCAGAGGGAAATATATTTCAGAATAATATGTGTAGCCATGATGTGATGCATGAAGAAAATGTTGTAGAAAATGTAGGCACATCTTGTAATAATGAAAACAAAGATTGTTACCAGCCTCTAGAAGACAAGCTTGCAGACACAAGACGCCCTCCAATTGATCAAACAAAAGATATACATGAGGTTGTGTCTTGCAGCAGTATGCATATCCCAGTTATGCCTGATTATTTGTATAAAATGGATATGCAAAGCTTCACTCTGAATGTAAAAGATACAGTTTCAAGGGATGGTAGTGAATATGATAATGATTGTTAGCATTCAGATGCATATGTGAGCCTTTCAGATGATGAAATATATATGGATGCTAAATATGAGTGTTTCCTTGAAGATTCTGACCACCTTCACAGTGCAGATGTTGAAAAATCTGATTTTGATTATCAGGGCATTGATGAAGAGGAAAAATAGGGTCACTATTCAGAGGTGAATGGACAAGTTGTAGATGTGTGTGCTCATACAGTTGGGAATAGTGTTGATTACATGGGTAAATATGAAGTTTTTAATGTAGGGTTGCATTCTGAGCTATTTATGCCTTCTTTTGAGACATTCCAGGTGGACATAAATGATATGATTGCTAAGCACAATAATGATGAATATCTGTATACTTATAAAGATAAATTTGATTATGAGATGTTGCTTGTGCCTGAATATTGCATGTTTGATACAGAGGAGCTCTTATTTTTTGAAGAAGGGCAAAATTATGAGGTGGATTCATTTGTTTCATGTGAGTCTGTCATTTTCCCAAGCAACATCAATGTCTCATATGATGATGACATTCTACAACTCATGATAATGTATGCTAATGAGGCTCGTTGTAGATTTGTCAATGAAAAAGAAAGGAGCAGCAACACAAACAATTGCAATGCTGAGTGCTACAAGTGGTTAAATGCTTTCAGGCTTCATTTGAAGAAATCAAAATAGAATCAAGTATTTGACAAAAGAAAATTTTGGTTTTTCCTTTTTGGTGGCCTTGGGCCACTAAGTAATTTTCATAAATGTGTTTTGTGATGCAGGTTAGTACAATTTTGACTCTGTGCCCAATGGATAAGGCCTAATCTATGAAACTAGAGATTTTGAGATTCTCACCATGCCTGCAAGAGGCATGCATCCCCAGACAGAACCACTGGTGGTGCTTGCATAAGCAATTAGGTTTTAAGCATTTAAATATGCAGGCCCCTTCCCAAAAATCCAAAAAGTTCTATCTCTTTTGACCTCTGCAGTGCTAAAAAATGCAAAAAATCAGTCATATGCATGTGTCTTTGTACATCCAAAGGTGTTTGTATATACATACAGGTCAAAATGTACATTGGCGGGTCAAAAATCTCCATCGTCCTTTGAAAAAATTAGTTAGATGTGTAGACACCCAAATTTGTCCCAACTTTGTCCATGTTTAGCAACACCTTGTCAAAAATATTATCTAGACATCATAAGCCATTTTGTCCAAAATCCCATTTTAATCCCATCCTTATCCCACTTAGCCAATTAATTAAATAAATTTATTTATTTAATTAATTCCACATGCATAATCCCATTTATATTATCCTCATCCCAATTAATTAAATAAATTTTATTTATTTAATTAATTTCCACATCATATCTTATCCCATTCTAATCATCTTTCCAATTAATTAAATAAATTTTATTTATTTAATTAATATCCAACTCATATCACAACTAATTCAAATATTTTATTTGAATTAAGTCCTCATCTTTCATCACATTCCAACACTTGTCCAGTCAATCATGTGTTACAACTTTTATCTTTCATATGCACAACTAATGGGACCTAATTTTAGTATCTATCTACACAAGCACACCTAAGCCTTATCTTCCCTTTCCACATGTCACATGACTACAATTTCTTGATGTACAAGGAAACCTAACTTAATCTTATCCATCCATTTCATCTAAAGCCCTAATTGATCCTAGCCATCCATTGGAACCAAGCCTTTCCTATAAAACAAGCCTCTTGAGACATTAGAGAAGAGATTAGAGAAAACATTAGAGAGGAGATTAGAGGAGATTCAGGATTCTTCTTCATGCAATCTCACTTTGCTGAATTTTCATCTCAAGCCATTATCCATCATCTTCAATCCATCTAGCTTGCATCCTTATCAACATTATGCTGCGGAATTGAGCAATCAACACAACAATGTGATCAATCAATAGAGCTCATCTTGCATCTTCAAGGTATTCAATGATTTGGGTTTGGGTTATACATTTCATTGTTTGATCATTTCTATTTTGCAAATCCAAATTTTTCGATATACATTCTGGCATGCCCAGTGGGACTCACTTCGCTTGATCTTTTTTGCAGGTTTTTGTAGTAAAAATTTGTATTCATATAACCCCCATTGTTGAGTTTTGCAGGTTTAATTAGCTTTTTGTTGCAGATCTACTACTTTTTGGACAAAACCTTAGGTTTTAAAGATTTCATCATATCTTCCAAACGGCTATGAATTTTTCTATAAGATTTTAGCAGAAGTTTGTCCATGATATAAGGAAGCTACAGCAGAAAAAGTTTGGGTTTATCGCGACTTTTGCGAGATTTATCACATTTTCATATTTTTTCATAAAATCACAATTCTAGGTGCAAATCAGAGAATTTTTTAGACATTTTTACATTTATCAAAAGATCTCAAAATTTTAATGGGGGTCTATGTTTTATAGATTTAATTTGGAGGTCGTTTACAGTGCGAAAAAATCAGATCTTTGCTGACTATACTATTTTCATAAATCCGCATTTCTGGGCGTAAATTAGGAATTTTTTTTGATTTCTTTACATTTTTGGAAATCTCTCTAAAAATTAATGGGGGTCTCTTCTTTGATTTTTAATTTTTGAACAAAAAAATGAATCAAAATAATCAAATCTAATTCAGCTATGCATATAAAATTACAATTTTTCTTGTCTGATGAGCCTATTTTTATGCCTGCATTATAATATCATTTTTTTATGTTGTAGGTGATCATAAGGAGCTGGAGCAACATTGACATCAACATCTATAGCAATTTGGATAGTGAATTAACCAGGTGCAATCATTTCATTTCTCATCTTCTAATCATTGTTTGCAAGCACATTTGGATTTGGGCTTTAAAACAAACAAGTGCTTGCATTGTCTTCCACACATTGAATTTCTAAGGTTAATGAACCCCATGCGAGTGTGACCAAGTAAATGTGTATTCTCTCTCCTCGCATCCCAACACGAACTTGGAGATCAAAAATATTTACTTGTGTTGCTTTTGTTAAACCTTAGAGAGGCCTGCCTTGGTATCCACCCCAAGGGAACAACCTCAAGCGATACTTTCATCCGGTCCGCTATAAAAATCAGAGGATAAGGTGAAAGCTAAGTCTAACCAGTATTAGCATTCACCATATAGTGCTAACTCGAAAGGAGGTGTACCTTTATGTGTATTAAAACTCCTAGTAGGGTTAGTTAAAGTCTTAAGTGGCTTGCTGGATGTTCGTGGGGTACCGGTCCCCCAGATTTTCATTAGAACCTCCTTGTGATAGTGGCCTTGCCTTAACTAAGACTTGTTGAGTGTCTTCATGTGCTTGCTTAACCATCATCACATTCTTCCAAACTAAAACTTGCTTATGTGTCTTGCGTGAGTGATTCATGTGTGTATATGCATAATCATTTGTTTGAACATTGCCAAATCAAGCTATAAACACCCAAACACATAAAGACAAGTCATCCTACACATTCTTCCAATAACATTCAAACCCAATCACTTTCATCCCAAACATAGCCTAGTCATCATCCAACCCTTCATAGCCAAGTCATCCAAACAATCCACATCATCATCTAAATCCCTAAACAAGCACTTGCTAAAAGGACTTAAGGCAAACACTTGGGTGACAACATGTTTACACTAGAAGACCTAGAAATCAAATTCTAAAGATTCCTCCAAAATCTTTATCAAGGATCACAACCCCTTAACCAAGATGCCATTGAAATATTATGATTCTTCATCCAAGAAGATCAACCCCATGCAAGCCAATCACCTCAACTGCAACACTCCATAGCCCAAGTCCAACACCTTTTAGCCACTAGTCAAGCCCGACAAGCACAACAATCCTTAGCCATTCACTACCAACCTAATCCACCTTATAGCCACATGTCATATCCATCCACTTCCTGTCAACTTAATCCACCTATCCACCAAGTCAATGCCACATCAACCTATGAACATTCACCTCAAGCTTATCCAATCCCTCATACCACCATTCCAATGCACTACCAAGCCCATCCACAAAGCAATCAAGTGATATCACAAGAACAACATGCAAGTCCAAATAGCCCTTTGTACATTAATCAAGCAAGTCCAAGTACACCTTTTCAACAAGACCACCAAGCACCATTGATAGACCTCAGTCCACCTTTCCAACAAGAATCATATCCAAATCCAAGTGGTCCCTTGTACATAAATCAAAGTCCAATTTATCCTATGCAAGATCTAATAACCTTTGACAAGGGAGATACCAATCTAGAGTGGCCTTCACTATCCAATCACATGCCAACACATGAGCCAACAAGTCCTATCCCAACACCACCATGTGATCCCATTCCTAGTCCATTGGTCCATCAACCTTCCAAACCACTAAGCCCTTCATTACCTTCATCACCATGTCATTCTAATCGTTCACCAAAGGATGTGGCTGAGAGAGTTTTACAAAGGATGCTTGAAGCAAAAGTCATTGAACTTCCTGAAATCAACCCATGTGAAGAAAGTCCATATGATGAACATGATTATTGTGCATACCATAGGACCAAAGGCCATGATACAAATACATGCCCCATGTTTTTCCCAATTGTTTACAAGGTGTATCAACATACAATAAGAAATCATGCCACATCATCCCAATCCCATGTGTCACACCCATCTAGTCCGCATCCTAATCCATCAAACTCCATTATCCTTCCATCCAATCAAAATCCTAGTACTACGCTTACAACATCATCCTCTATTATAGCTCATCCATTATATTGCCCATCTACACATACCCTTGCGAAGGATGTGATCCATTGGCTATTAGCTAGGAATAAACTACCTCCATGTCAAACACCCATTCATGAACCTACCAAAGAACTTCCAAAGGTCATGTCCAATCATATAATCCCATCATGTGGTCCGCCTATCCAAGAGCCCTCAATTAACATTCTTAGCCCTTCAAGACCATCATGTGACCTACAAGCCATCAAGCCTATTCAAGAGTCTCCTATTATGAATCCAAGTCAAGATTCATCATGTTCTCATATTGTTGACCAAGAGCCTATCCAAGAGTCTTTCACTTCCATTCAAGCAACCCAAGAGGTATGTCAAAGGTTTAATCCTAAGTATGTGGAAACATTAAGCCCTAGTCCAACTCAAGATCAAAACACTTTCATTCAACCCATCCATAACATTTACCTTCTTTATGATCAAGATGATACCTATGAAGAAGCTATCCATGAGCACCTTGATCCTATCCATAATCTTATATCCATCCATGAGCAAGATATCCAAATTGCTTTTAATCATCCACCATCTAGCCCTATCCATAATGAGCAAACATCCACTTGTCATGATGAGATACTTGTCCCCCAAGTAAGCACAGAAGATCAAAGAAATAACTTGGATCTTAGTGAACACAATACTAATCAAGATCCTAATGATCCTCCTTCCACATCCACCATCTATCCCATTTCAAATCCATCATGTCCTATTGGTCTATCCACCCTTATACATGAGTGTTCTTCCTTAGGACAACAATGACCTTTATCCACTTCACCTTCATCCAATAAAGAGCTCAAGTCTAGTTCTCAAAACACATCTAGCCCCATTGTCAATCACATCCTCCAAAACATGAACTACCAAGGCAAAGGTCTAGGCCTTTATGGACAAGGTATTTTGGAGCCAAACCATGTCAAAGTTCCTCCATGCTCATATGGCCTTGGATACACACCCCAAGGTAAACAAGGCCAAGATGTTGGTAATCCCTTCATGCATCCTAAACCTACCACTTTCCATCGTACCCCCCATCATCTACCCAAGACATATGTAGCCATTCCATATCCATCATCCTATAAATGTCAAAAGCATGTGACCGTACACCTTCTGCCATCTAATTTGCCTCCACTTTTACCAACTCCAAATATCCCTCCATCCACCTTGCCACCATTGCTTCCATCACCTAATAGACCTATCATTCATAAGTATCCTTACATCCCTAATCATGACCAACAAAAGCACACATCGTTTAAGCATAAAGCTTCCAATCATTCCATCCACTCCACCCACCCCATGGGATTCAAAAGCAAAAATTTTGATGCCTCTAAAGCTAAAAATCCTACCAAAAATCCTAAAGGTCTTCATACCTTAGGACATAAAGAATCAAAATCAAAGCAAAGTTTATCTAAGCAGCCATCTAAACCCTTACATCCAAATGCAAAGCCCAAAAGCAAAATGGTTTGGGTTCCTAAGCAAATAGCTAGCAAAGCAAATGAGGCATCCTTATCCATCTCTCAAGAATCCCAATCACCTATATCCATCCAAAAGCCTACTTCCATCCAAAACTTCCATTCCCTTCAAAAATCCCACAAGCAAAACAAAAGCACTAAAAATACTAAATCTATGTGGGTTCCTAAATCACTTCATCAACCATCTCCTAAGCAAACATCTCCATTGCTTCCTACACCACCATCTCATCAAAAGCTTCAATGTTTATCACGGTGTGTGCAGCCACTAGTCATGGTTCCCTTCCACTCCGCAGCACCTCCACATAACTACATCTCCCCATCTTCCATCCATTATCCTACATATCTCCCCCATGCTATCCCTATGGTCCATGCTTTTGCATAAGCCTCTCATCCATCTTCATTCCATAAGCCTATATAAATCCACACCATAAGCCACTAGCCTACCCTACCGTAATTCCACATCATAATCCATTATCTACCTAATCCATCTCCCATCCATGCAATCCCTTATCAACATTGATGAGCATAATGACATGGTCCATGCGAAGACATCATCCATCTCTAACGGGACTACCAACATCCATCGAACTAGACACTTGAGTCCCTCCTATCCATTACCATGGTGAACCTGGCAAACAGGCACCATGTGTAATTGTCATGCTATCCCATCTAAAAAAAAATTTAAAAAGTAAAGAGAAATCCCTTCGTCCACTGGTGAAAACCTGGTAAATAGGCGCCTTGGATAAGTACCATGATAAAAACCTGGCAAACAGGTGTCATGTGTAGGTTGATCTTCTATATCACTTACACTTGGGGGCACATTGTCTCATCCAGCCTATCCATTTCTAAACTATCTATCCCATTATATCATTTTCCATCCTATCATGTCCTACCATTACCATACCATCCTACCATCCTTAGCCATTACATAAACATGCCTATCCTATTGAACCCATTTATCCATCCTCCTCCCTTTTGATTTTGATGAAGACATAGGGGCAAAATGTTGAAACATGTTTGGATATCTCTTGACATACCTTCTTTCCAAACCAAGTCCTATCCATTGACCATTTATCCATCCCATTCAAACCAATCCAATCATGTTATCCTTTGGTCATGAACTTTGTCATGTAAAAATCCTAAGCATTACCACCTACCACGGGGCAAGTTCTTCCTATGCAACATATCCTTTGGAGATCACATCCTAGCTCCCTTATAATCCATCCACTATGGCGTACCCTTATCATGAGCTTTCCGTCTTATAGTTTATCCCCATCCATTTATCATGAAGCTTTCCACTATAGCCTACCTATCCGTTTATCATGAGGTATGCATCCCTCCCTTATATGGCCTATCCTCTTATCTATCCATCCATCTATCATGAGTCCTCTATCCCATTTACTATCATCCATCCAATCCCATTCATCCATCCTTTCACCTAGAGTTGGTCTTCCCTTGTCATTGGTATCTAGCACAAAGGCTACCCAAATTGTAAATCCATTGACATCCCACAATATCCACAAAAATCCAAAAAAAATCAAAATATGTCAAAAAAATCCAAAAAAATTAAATATCCAACGAAAAATCCAAGTAATAAAACCAATCACATCACAATCCACTCCATCAACAATCAATCAAAATCAAATCATCATCATCAATTCTTCTTATCAATAACATTCATTCATCCATTTCAATCAATCACTTCTTCTAATCATATCAATCATATCAATCAAATCAATCTAAGCAATGATCTTAAATCCAAGTCACACTAATCCATATCAAGCAAGCTAATGAATCAAGGAACATTATCCAATCAAATCAACATGTTTTGATCCTAATCTTGTCATGAGCCCAATCAATCATCATCAATCATCATCAATGAGATATAGCGTTCCCACATCCTTGTGTTGATCTAAGGATATAGCTTTCCCCACAATGAGAACACTATCATCATCAATTAAACAATCAATCATTGGTTTATGACTTGACAAGGGCAATACCTTGTTTATTTTACATCCTTTGAGCATACTGAGAATGCTTGCTTATGCTTAGATTGAATCGACACTCTAATCATCACACCATCATTATCATCATTCAAAACAATCCAATCATCAAAACAATCAACCCAGCAATAGCAAACATTACAACCAAAGCACATCAAGCCAACCATCAAAACAAATCCTATCAATCATCAGCATCGACACCAAAGTAAATCAACCAAAGCACATCAGTCCCACCATCAAATCAATCTCAATCAAATCAATCTTCATCCATCATTTCATCATCTTTGAATCATTCCAAACAATGATCCAAATGCAAGCCCATCCTTAATCCATACCAATCAAGTTAATCAATCAAGCCAAGTTATCCAATCGCAATCCATGGTCTTGATCCTAGCCTTGTTGTAAGCCAAATCAATTAGCCAATTAGCCAACCAACTTAGTAAACAACCTTGTGTTGATCTAGGGATATAGCTTTCCCCACAATGACAACACTATCAACTATCATCATCAAAACAATCAACCAATCATTGGTTTACAGCTTGACAAGGGCAATACTTTGTTTATTTTTGAATCATTTGTGCATGCTTGCTTGCTTGCTTGTGTGTGTTATCTTTTTATCTTGCATTTGTTTCACATCGGTAACTTGCCAGCTAATATTCATATCTTGTGTATGTTGGAATAGCTTTTTGCACTATCCTTTGCATCTAAGGTCATATCGTACCTTTTGTGCATTAGGAATTCAATGCTCTAAGTTTACTTCCTCATACATTAGACAGGGTTGTATTACACTAGGGCATGAGACACATCGTCACCCTAGTTCCTTATACCTTGGTGCATAATGTCTAGTGCTATATCAAGCATCATGGTTGCTCACCTTCCATTGCAGCATAACACATCTCCATTTCTTCTATCTATTCCTTTATCCTTGTAGCCAAGCCATTTCTTTTCGAGAGCCTACCCGTGTTTGTCCAACCTGTCTATCCTCTCGAGGGGGTATCATCATCCTATCTTTTCCTCATCCTATCCTACATTATCATTATTCATCCTCTATCTATACCTTATCTTCTTTGAAATGATGTTACTCGACATAAAGCTCATCATCTTGAACATCATCTCAAAGAGGGGCAAAATGCAGACACCCAAATTTGTCCCAAATTTGTCCATGTCTAGCAACACCTTGTCAAAAACATTATCTAGACATCATAAGCCATTTTGTCCAAAATCCCATTTTAATCCCATCCTTATCCCACTTAGCCAATTAATTAAATAAATTTATTTATTTAATTAATTCCACATGCATAATCCCATTTATATTATCTTCATCCCAATTAATTAAATAAATTTTATTTATTTAATTAATTTCCATATCATATCTTATCCCATCCTAATCATCTTTCCAATTAATTAAATAAATTTTATTTATTTAATTAATATCCAACTCATATCACAACTAATTCAAATATTTTATTTGAATTAAGTCCTCATCTTTCATCACATTCCAACACTTGTCCAGTCAATCATGTGTTACAACTTTTATCTTTCACATGCACAACTAATGGGATAATTTTAGTATCTATCTACACAAGCACACCTAAGCCTTATCTTCCCTTGCCACATGTCACATGACTACAATTTCTTGATGTACAAGGAAACCTAACTTAATCCTATCCATCCATTTCATCTAAAGCCCTAATTGATCCTAGCCATCCATTGGAACCAAGCCTTTCCTATAAAACAAGCCTCTTGAGACATTAGAGAAGAGATTAGAGAAGACATTAGAGAGGAGATTAGAGGAGATTCAGGATTCTTCTTCATGCAACCTCACTCTACTAAATTTTTATCTCAAGCCATTATCCATCATCTTCAATCCATCTAGCTTGCATCCTTATCAATGTTATACTGCGGAATTGAGCAATCAACACAACAATGTGATCAATCAATCGAGCTCATCTTGCATCTTCGAGGTATTGAATGATTTGGGTTTGGGTTATACATTTCATTGTTTGATCATTTACATTTTGCAAATCCAAATTTTTTGATATACAAGATGCATTTCTGATTGTATATTGGGCTCTAAAAGGTGCATATACAAAGGGAGAATCTTTTGCAGATTCTGGGGAATATTCCTGCTTTGTATATTGGGTTATATACAAAGCAAAATATACAAGGAGGTGCAAATATACATTTGTTACAGTGGCAAGGCAGAGATGCATGTGGTGGGGCCCGTGGATATACAAGGTGGAATGTATATGCAATATACATTCAGGCGCACATACAATGGTTAGATACATTGCAGGAATATTCTGGAGAAGATTCCTTGTTTGTATGTGCAAGGGAATGTACATTGAAAATTATACAAAGGCTTGCAGCATGCAAAGTGAACAGTGCAAAGGAGAGAGAAAATGGTCAGGCCCACCAGTTGTATGTGCATTCGTTTGTATGTTTGCACATACAAGCCAATATACAAAGAAGAAATATACATTTTGGACCCGAAGAGGAAATCAAGCTGCAATATATAGATTTTCAGGTCTGCGGGTTGTATATTGCGTTTGTATATGCGATATACAAAGCAAAGATGCAAATGAAGGAGATACAAGCTAGACTTCAAAAGGAGGTACATTCTGATGCATAAAAGTTTAAGTCCGCCTTGTATGTTGAGCAGTTGCGTGTATATGCATCCTGCATATGCAAAGATTTAAAAAGGGATTTATATATGCATTCAAACATGCATATACAAGGGTGAAAAGGTAAAATACAAGGGGGAAAAGGCCAGTGATATAATCATGGGATGCCTACGTGGCACATTTTCACTGGCTGATGAATTTTCAACATTTTTAAGTGCCGTGGATCTCAGCGATGGGAAGTAGATCGACGGCCATGTGTTGGACCTTCAGCGGCGGTTTTTTCTGAGCATGTGTGGCCATTTTTTGAGCGGAAAAATCTCAAGATGTACCTGCTGTTGCATCCCGCGAGTGGATGGGGCTTTAATGGCAGATTGTGCAGGGAAGTATGGGTGAGGCGACAGGTGAACTACCAGGCTTATGAAGAGAAGTCTTCAAGCGGCGGCCCAGATCCCGATTCCATCTACTCCTTTCTCCTTGTCCCTCTGCTGCATTAACTTTTTTGAGCGCCAAACTGATCATGCATTGTGTTTGGCAAATTTTTGATTTGCCTTGTAATTAATGTGTTGAGTACACTTCCTTGTTGTATAAGGAGGACTGTGTTACTCATTTTTAGTGGTTGAAGATTTGGGCAAATTTTTGGGGGAAAAATAATAAAATACAGAGCATTTCCTGTTTGTTTTATCTCTGTGGAGTTTATGTGTTGCATCTGAGTTGTATCTTGTACACATGTTTAGTTTCAGTGTTAACGTTATATGAAAAATGCTTTTTGCATGTGTTTTGCTGTTTGTCTCCACTTGTTGTATGCATTTCTTCTTCTGAATTTGGTTGCTAAGGGTTTCTCAAATTCTAGAATATAGATTTATGTATTGCATGCTTGATCTTTAGACTTCCATTCAAGGAGTGGATTAAATCGTTGTAGGTTAAGGTATGGAGAAGAATGTATGTCAACTGGGATATCTGTAAGTATGGACAGTTAAATACTTATCCTTGGGTGGTGTTTGTAAGGCAAATACCATTCCTAACCCTTTGAAAGTTGAATGCCAGTTGTAAGCCATTCTTATGTATACGTCTAGTTGACTTGCCCTGAGATAGGCACCGGTCTATTCTTGTGAAGTAGTTATGATCCAAAGCCCCTGTCTTGCATCCAAATCATCATATCCATCTTTCCATAACTTCCACCTATTAGTTGTAGGAGTAGGATTAGGACCCCTACATACTCTCGTCCACAACCAGACACATATGTCAAGAATATTGCCAACCTTGTGATGTATCATCCACATCTTGGTCCACACATGAGAGTATTCTACCAGTTGCTGTCAAGCTAAATATTTCTGTCATAGGGTAAGTCAATGTTACATCTTTAGCAAATAGGGACACCCCCCTTGGTGTGGCAGAACTAGAAGTGAAGGGGAGGCATCTCACATAACCTCCCGTGTCTGTTGGCTGAATCTGCCCGTGCATAGGAACTGGCAAACCCTCTGCCGATTTAGAGAAAATAACCAATAGGTCTCATGGATACTCTAGTGCCATGCAGAGGTAGAGGAGTAGGAGCCCCAATGGTTTGGTTGGAAGGGGCCATCCCTAAGGCTTTTTCCTATTTGTTTCATCATCATACCCCCTTGCATGGGGAGCCTTACTTTTGTTTGAGAGCCTTTTGTCTTGGCTCTTATACTCTTGTAAAACTTTGAACCTTTGATTTATCTATGAAAAACTGTCTCTTTATGGTTACTTCTATCGTACAAATGCTTATCTCTTGTGCATTTTGGAAGTTTTTAGAACCTTTTGATTATGTAGACCTTTCACTCTAAGAATGCAAGCATGATAACAATGATATGTTTTTAGTTCTTTTTTGGATATAAATATATATATATGAATGCAGGAGATGATATGCAGATGCAAGAACACAAGTGATGCTGAAATAAAACTTCTACTTCTATGGAATGCCATGAGTTATGACATTAACTTTTATTGCTTTGGATCTCTTTTTTGATTTTGGTATGAATGCATTATGGAACAAACAATATGACTGATCTGTAATATGATTTTCAATCCAGGTAATTGCGGGTTATCCTGGTATAGGAAACCTATTCAAGTTTGCGAGATAGGGATTTTAGAAATCAAATGGGGAGTGGGAAGGAGATGAAGTGCTTCTAAATTTTAGGCTTTGCTAAAGGCTAAACACTGATCCTTATCCAGATAAGACAATTTGACAAGCTTTTAACTTGGACAAGTAACAAGTTTTATTGGTGCTCGCTAGACTTAGATTGTAGATGGATAGCAAGATAAATCTGGGGTAAAGGAAAAAAAAATGGATGAATTAGGGTCCCTAGATAGAAAATGGTCCTCAAGACTATTAGACTATTGGATTTTCTCAGCTAGTGCATGTGTCTTCTTTGTACCTTTCTCTTTTACTTCCTCTGGTAGAATGTCACCTTTGAAGCTTCAAGCTTAGACTGATCTCCATCCAAGGGTACAAACACTCAACAATCTTCTCTCTATCACTCTTTTTTTGTAACTCTCTCTTTTTTTGTATTTTTGCAATGCCTCGATTTTTTCATTTTTTTTGCATTTTTGACCTTTATGAAAATGAATGCTTTTGAGCTTTGGATATACAATAATTTGATCTCTCAATTCTCACTTTTCTCATTACTCTTATTTTTTTGATCACTCATTTTTTTATTCAATCATATTTTAGATTACTTCCTTCAAAGTTTTGATCCTCCTGATTGTTGGGAATTAAGGTGTCTCAACCTTTGCAAGTTCCTAAATTTATTTATTTATAATTAATCATTTTCCCATAATTAATTAGAAATTGTTATAATGTATTTTATTTAATAATTGTGTTCCACCAAAATGGGGCGTGGAATTTCCAAGGTGGCATCTTTGCCATGTGTCAGCATCTTGTGGTGAGTTGTAAGGTGTCATCAAAAGGTTTATTTATAGTAGATTCTTATGACATATTTTATGGCAGATTCTATGACAAATTCTTATGACACGTAAGATCATGATTATAGGGAGTTACTAATTGTGAACTGGGAATCTTGACTACCATTATGACAGTTTATGATGTATGTCATAGGCATCTTTCTAAAGGAGGTAAATGCTATATTTTGGGTGCCTAAGTTGGTGGGTTGACTATGACAACTTATGACAACATATTACATGTGTAAGGAATATTCTAATAATAGTTTGGAAGCTCAAACTTAGCCTAGGTGTTGGAATTTTATGTCATGGAAATGTGGGTCGTATGGATTTTTACCATGGCATTTTTAAACCTTGTTTGGGCCCATAGTAATTCCTTATGGTTGTTTTTTGGGCTCCCGTGAGTCTATATATTGAGGGCTTGAGATGGAGGCATTGAGGAGTGTTTTATGCAGGGTTATGCTGTTAGTTTTCCTCCAGAGGAGCAAGATGTAAATCTCCATGTTAAGGCTTTGAGCCTGCAAGTGTATTGTAACATGTTTGTTGTAGATTAATACATTGGTTTGATGCTTTGGAGGGTGGGGTTTTTTACACGAAAGGGTTTTCCCCATGTATATTGGTGTCTCTTCTCTTTTGTTTATCTTTCTTCTATTCTTCTTCTTTCATGTTCTTAGAGTGTTAATTTGCATGTTTTTATGTTGCTGAAATTTACTTAGATCTGTTAACTACATTGTCTTTCCTCTAAGGGTTAATATGATGGGAAATCAACTACGTATATTTCCTCTTTAAGGGAATAGTAGTATGTTCTTGTATCGACTTATTAAATATATGTTTAGTAAAATGATAGGATACTGGAAGGTGCATACTAGGTTCTCTTTCCCTTTCATTGATGTTTTTGGCTCGGGAAGATAAGGGGTTGAGCACCACCAAAAGTTTCATAATCTAGTTGGACTTCCTTTCTACTAGGGAAGAATTGGAAAGGTCTACTTGCAAGCTTCCTTTTAACACTATAAGTTTGAATACTGACTTTGTTTAGACCTAACATCATGGCTCATTAAGACCAGGATTAGTGTAAAGCTAAGAACTAGGCTTTGATTAGAATCACTGGGAATGAAGGGGGAAAATGGCGAGTGTGAAAAACAAGGGGAATATCAAGACCTAAAAGGATCACCCTATACATAGGCAACCTTAGACTCCTTACTACAATGAAAATAATATAAGAGCGAGTCATTCACTGAAATGCTTGAGATGGACATAATGATACTAAAATATAATAAATAATTTTTTTGAATTTTTTTTTATTTTTGCAATTTTTTTGTGTTTTTGAAATATTTGATTTTTTTTGTGCTTTTATGATTTATGATTTTTATGATTTTTTAGATTTAATACTTCTTAAGGTGAAAGACATTGACTATTTCGCCAAATTCATTACCTTCCATTGTACACAAGAGATATTCACTATTACCAACATCTTCTTTAACCATGTAGGGACCTTTCTAGTCCTCAGTGAATTTTCTCTTTCATCTTCTTTTTTTTTTGTTTTTCACACTACCTCTTCTTAAGACAAGCTCTCCTATTCTGTAAGGTTTCATGATATCATTTGGCTCTAACCCTTTTAACTCCAAGGTCTCTCTTGGTAATGTAAAATACAGTAAATCCTAGAAATCTTATTGATGTGAGGGAGTCCAATACAAGACTCCATCACATCTTAGTAACTCCATGAGTGTGTTGAACTGATCTTGCATGTAAATCTTTACTTCCTATTGATCTTGGATATTTTGAAGGAATTGGAATAACTCGAAGGGAGTTTGAGGTTCCCTTTGATCATCAGGAGGAATTAAGCTTATACTCATCCTTCTGTTGGGCTTAGGTCTCAAATCCATGAAATATCTTATGTAGCTCCCTAGTAATTCAAAGATGACAGGATCATCTATTCTAATCATTACTCATATTTTCCATTATTTGTTAAATGTTCTTTCACTTTTTACATCTTCATTTGGGAGCCTCTCAACCATTTCGATATGTACTAAGGGTGCTTACCATTCACCAAGCTCATTTGATTTCACTGAAGTGAAAGTAGTGGGTTGCATGTGAGTTTTAGAGACTATGAACATCTTCCAGATATTTCCCATCACATTGGTTGATTCATTGTCCACAGAATTTACTTCTTCCATTAGTGTCATTGGTCTATAGGAATCTTCTGATGGCATTAGTGGTTCATATGACTCACTTTCTTCTAGTGTCTCAGGGATACAAAACTTGCTTAGTGGTGTCAAAGGAGTGTAACTTTAGGTTAAGTCTTCTTTAGGATCTAAGAAGGCATGAGGGTCTGCATTTCTCAGATCTAGTGTAGCTGTTTCAAACACTGGTCTTTCAATTCTGTGAGGTTTTTCCCCTATGCAAGGAAAGAGTCTATAGGTTGGCTGCATGTCGATCATAGTGATTTCTAAAGGGAACTGGAGAGGTCCATACTTTTCTATACATTCCATGATTTTTGTTTCTGTTTCCTTGGGGATGATCTCTTTCTATTTTGAAGGTGCCTCACTTTCTAAGGCTTTCATTTCTGTGTTATTTACTGTCTTTTCTAGAATTTTTATCCTTTTGATACATATCGACTATGGAGTAGGACTAGTGATAGAAATCTTAATCATGGGAAGCTCATAATCTTTAGGGATGCCTACCTTCTTATTTTCTGTATTAGATTTTATCATGCTAAAAGGCTCTGGATCCTCTTTTACAACATACACCTTCCCAAGATGTAGGAATCAAACTTCTTAGAACAAGGTAGATGGTACTTCTTTCATTTTGTAAAGCTAAGATCTTCCAAGAAGTAGATTATACCCTGTATCTTTATCAATAACATAGAACATGGTTGGGATAGTCTTTCTTGGGAATTAAGGTGTCTCACGCTTTGCAATTTCCTAGCATTTATTATTTGTTTGTATATTTATTTAATTGCCTAAATTGTATTTAATATTGGTCATCCAGTTTTGTCACTTAGTGTGAGGTGGTATGCTGACATGTCATCCCCCTTGGAAGGTAATTTGGATGGTCAAGTCAACATTTGAGGATTTAGGTGTCCCATTTTGTGGTAGAAGTCTTTTGCCATGTTTCAACATCTTTTAGGTGTTGTAAGAGGTCTATGATGCGTAAGAGTTATGATAGATTCCTATGACAAAATCTATGACATGAAAGAGCCAGAAATAGAGGATTCTATGACAAGTGTGACAAGTGTCAAGAAGTATCTTTACATGGAGAAGGTAGGCACCCAAGTTTGACTATGACAAGTTGTAGGAGAATCATTTATTAATAGTCAGTTATGATAGATTCTCTTATAGTTATAAGTGTTGTCATATATGATAGAGTTTATGACATTGTAAGAGCATTTGTCATACCTATTTTGGGCAAATTTAGGGTGCCCAAGTTTCAGGGTTGTAAGGGATGAAAGGGAATCTCTTACAAGTGTCATTTGCATGTTTTATGGCCTTAGAAATTGGGCCATATGGATTTGGATGAGATTCTTTGTTGACTTGCTCTAGATGCTACCTTCATTCATAATACTTCTCTATATATACAAGTGTTTGGAGTTGGAGTTGTATGGTTCATTTGCAGGTACTATTATGTTGCTGGAATTACTCCAGAATTTGACATTGGGGAACTCCTAAAAGAAATTGAATTGTAAGTGTATTGTAATCAACATTCGATTTGTTAATACATTGTGTAGGTTTTGGAGTGTGGGGTTTTTCACCTGAAAGGGTTTTCCCCACATATATCTTGTTTCATGAGCATTATTCTTGCATTTGAATGTTTGTTATAATCTCTTGGATTAATGTGCATCTCATATCTATAATTGTAAAAGAAAAAATTGTACAAGCCTTTCCTCATTAGATCAGTGTAGGAAGATTTTTTGCATACCTTGCTTCCTTTTAGTTGGTATCAAAGCCTCATCACTTTTGGTTCTAATTGTTGGGTAGAGGGTTTTTTTGATCTGATCTTCATTTAAGTGGAAGCTTGTGTAGAGGAAATATTTGTTGCAGGAAAGAGATGGTGAGCACATATGGGAGGTTTGATACAAAGAAGTTCATTTGAGGCAACTTTGAGTTGTGGAAACTCAAGATAGAGGAATTATTGGTGGATAGAGATTTATGGCTCATAGTATTTAGATCCATGCCATTGAGCATGAAACAAGAAGATTGGGATCTAAAGGATCAAAAGGCCAAGGGTCTGATAAGACTTTGTTTGGCTAATTCATTGCTCTTGAATATCGACGGAGAGAAGACTACACATTATCTTTGGAAGAAACTTGGAGATGTTTATCAGGCTAAGTCCCTAGTGAATACATTATTCCTACGAAAGAAACTGTATTCTCTAAGGATGGGAGATAGAGGATCTATCACTGATCACCTGAACACATTCAATATGCTTGTTACCTAGTTGACCTGTGTTGGTGTGAAGATGGAGGAGGAGGATCGATGTATGACATTACTATGTTCCTTACTAGATTTGTGGGACCACCTTCCTATGGAAATTGGGATTACCACTACCACCTTCAAGATGGATGAAGTGGTTTCTTCATTGTTGTCTAAAAATATGTGGAGAAAGTCTTTTGAGATGGCTAAGGAGGCTCTTGCAGTTTGTGGTAGATTTGAAGAGAATGGAAAGAAAAAGGACAAGAAGGAAGAAAAAAGGAAGATCCAAATCTCATGGGAGATCCAAGTCTCCTGGAAAGTCCAAGGATATCTGTTGGAATTGTGGCAAACTTGGTCACTTCTGTAAGGAGTGCAAGGAGGAGGAGAAGAAAAAGAAGAAGAACTATGATTTAGATTCTAACAAGTCCTTTCAGGATGATGGAGAAGCATTTGTTGCTACCTTGGAAACACATACATTGAAAGATGTGTGGCTTATTGACTTTGGTACATCTTTCCACATGACCTTGCATCAGGGTTGGTTTTTGAAGTATAAACAATATGACAGTGGGAAGGTGTTCTTGGGTGATGACTCTCACCTAAAGATTATTGGCCTTGGAAGAGTCTTGATTTAATTCCCTGATGGTCAAGTGAAGGGGATCAATGGTGTTCTGCATATCCCTAGTTTAGCACAAAACCTTGTTTCTACAAGTAAGTTGAATGATGTGGGTGTACATGTTGTTTTCTCTAATGGAGGATGCAAGATGACTAGAGGAGCTATGGTGCTAGATAAAGGTGTTCAAATTGGCACTCTATTTCATCTTGATACATGCACGATTCAGTGCAATAGTGCCTCTATTTTAAAGAAGAGAACTTTAGAGTCTTTATCCTCACCATTGAATTAATAGTGAAGAAGTGTGTTGCATATACTTCCAATGGTTGTGCTTTCTAGGTACCCAAGGGTGCTCATTCTATGGAGATGAAACTTCCAGCTCAGAAGACAATGTTATGGCACCAAAGGCTTGGTCACATTGGTGAAGAGGATTTGAGGACCCTAAAAAATAAAAACCTTATTGAGGGTATGAATGATTGTAACCTTGAGTTTAATTTTTGCAAACATTGCATCTATGGAAAGAAAAACCATCTATGAAAAAAGTTAAATCTGCCATCTCTTGCTCTTCTTTTGATGAGGCCACCAAAAAGTGTATTTTACCCTCCAAAGAACTTACTGCCCACATCTATGGTGTTCCAAAAATCCACAAGTCCAACATCCCTCTTCACCCAATCATGGACACCATAGGTTCTCCTACTTATAAGTTGGCTGCCTACCTAGCCAAGTTAATTGCTCCCCTAGTAGGTAAGTCTAGCTTCTTCATAAAAAATTCCATCCATTTTGTTGATTGCATCCAAGATAAAATGTTAGATACTAATGACCTCTTGGTGAGCTTTGACATTGTTTCTCTTTTCACCAAGGTTCCCATCCCTGACTCCATTGAAATAATTAGATGTAAAACCAATGATGAGATTGCCTCCTTGGTTGAACTATGCCTAAGATCTACTTTTTTCTCTTTCCAAGGAGTAGTCTATGAACAGTTAGATGGAGTAGCCATGGGTTCTCCTCTCTCCCTGATTGTTGCTAACCTTTACATGGAACACTTTGAAGAAATCACCCTCAACTCCTTTCCTCTCAAACCAAAATGGTTGGAATTCTATGTTGCTAATACCAACATCTGTTGCCCTCATGGCCCCAAAAAGTTAGAGGAATTCCACTCGCACCTTAACAACATAGCTCCTTGTATCTCCTTTACCAAAGAGCTTGAAAATGACAACAAGCTCCCCTTCCTTGACATTTTAATCATAAAAAAACCTGATTGCTCCTTAGGCCGCATTGTTTTTTGCAAAGCCACCCACACTAACCTTTAATACACTCCTCTCATCACCATCTAGCCCAAAAAGTTGGTATCCTTAAAACTCTAACCACCAGGGCCCTTCGTATTTGTGATGCCAAAAACATAGACCAAGAACTTTCCCACCTTTCCAAAGTGTTTGAATTAAATGGATACAAGAGGAAACACATTCTTAGAACTTTCAAGCAAGCCAAGTCCCGCCCAAGTCCTAAACCCAATGTTGTTAATGCTCCTACCTCCTTATTGCTACCCTCCCCTACATTGAAGGCTTGTCCAACAAAATTTCTAAGATTCTTCTTAAAAAGGGCCTCCAATATACTTTCAAACCTAACTCCACTTTGAGGAATCCTATCCCTTCTCCTAAAGACCCTAGAGATATCTTTCTCAATTCTGGTGTCTACAAGGTTGTTTGCTCTTGCGGCACTCCCTACATCGATGAAATGGGCTGATCTTTTAGCACTAGGATCAAAGAACATAGTGCAGACATTAGGTATGAATGTGTCCATAGATCTACCCTGGCAGAGCACTCATCCATCACAAAACACCACATCTGCTTAGAAGACACTCAAATCTTAGTCAATAAAGACAACTTCCATAAAAGGAAACTCAAAGAGGCCATTGAGATTAGTAAACACCCTTCTAATCTTAATCGTGATGATAGCTGGAGATTGAGTTTTTCTTGGAACCCACTTTTAAACCACCTCAGAAACCTTTCTCTCCCATCATCTTAATCTCCTGCCCCTATCCTTAAGTTCCTCCCCTCTTGTAGTTCTTCTTTTCCTGGTTTTTCCCTTCTTATGGTCCTTGTTTCTTCCTCTCCTAATCCTCTCCTCCCCACCTTAGTTTTCTCCCCTCCCCTCCTGTCCTCTCGTGGGCATCCCCCTAGCATTTTTTTCTCCCCTCCCCCCCATTTTCTCCCTCTTTGTTGCTCCCTTCTCTGTCCTTGTCCATAACTCTTGTTGTTGCCTTTCTCTCTTTGCTCTTTTGTTGTCCCTCCCCTCTTGTAACCTTTTTCAT
Source organism: Cunninghamia lanceolata (assembly GCA_027924645.1). Classification (NCBI taxonomy): domain Eukaryota; kingdom Viridiplantae; phylum Streptophyta; class Pinopsida; order Cupressales; family Cupressaceae; genus Cunninghamia; species Cunninghamia lanceolata. The sequence goes on from BSBN01000367.1 coordinate 11,781,932, forward strand.
ATAGCTCTTCTTCCTTTTTTTGTCATTTGCTTGCATGCTCCATTTGTGGGTTCTCTTTTTTTGGTTGCCACATTTTTATCTTCCCTTTTGGCCTCAGTCTTTTCCTTTGGTGTTCTCATTCTCATTGTTCCTTAGGTGTTATTTCTCTTGTATTTTGTTTCTTTTTACCTCCTTTCCCATGTTCTTATTTTACTCTTTCTTACTTCCTCCTTTTTATTCATTTATTTAAGTTGTAATCTTGTTCTTGCTTTCTTTTTCTCCTTTTTCTCTTTGTTCTTTGTTTTCATTTTCATTATTCCCTTCTAGCCATTCCTTCTTTCTATGTTTATGTGTTTGTTTATTTTGTCCTTTGTGGTTTTTCCTAGGAGTATATATATATATATATATCCTTGTGTGTGTATGTTTGTATGTTCATTTGGATGTAGGTAAATATGTGTTTATGTTTGTTGGTATACATACATACATACATATACATATATAGGTATATGTATATGTATGTGCGCATATATATATATATATATATATATATATATATATATATATATATATATATATATATATATGATGTAATCCTCTAGCTTCATGATTTAATTGATGTGATATATCTTTTTATGTCTCTTTCTTAATCTTCATTATGAATGTTCTTTTACCTTTTTATCCTTTAGTGCGGTTGTTTAATCAAGTTTATTTATTATCTAGGATTTGTATCTTAGTAGGTTATATATATATATATATATATATATATATATATATATATATATATATATATATATATATATATATTCATGTATATATATTTATATTTATATGTATGTATTTATATAAAAAAAATTTCCCCTTGTGATTTCTTGGACTTTGAGCCAAACCCTCTCTCCCTCTTTCTATTTAGCCAATAGAAGTCTACAAACTTGTCATTTTTCTATTCTCTTCTTTTGTTTTCTTCTCCTGATGATGGATCATGGAGTGTGATTTGAAACGTTGAGGAAAAAATCTTCACACAGTTTAATCCTGAAACATTCTGGTACAAGATCATGGACTGTGGAAATCTAATGTCTATTAAGAAAAACCATGTTCAATTTTATTCTAGTTCTCACAAATCTTCTGAGGTGTTGGACTTGATTCATTATTCTAGTTCTCACAAATCTTTCAATTTCAAAATCTATTTATTTTATTTCATTCATTGATGACTACAGTATAAGTACATGGGTGTATTTCCTTAGAAGTAAATATGAAGTCTTTGCAAGATTCAAAGAGTTCAAAGCTCTTGTAGAGAATCAAAAGGATAGAAATATTAAGTGTTTGAGAACTGATAACAATGGTGAGTTTTGCTCAGTAGATTTCAACAAGTTCTATAAAGAACAAGGCATTGAAAGGTATAAGACAACTCTGTATACCTCTCAGAAGAATGGAGTTACAAAGAGGATGAACATAATGTTGATGGAGAGGGCTAGGAGTACACTAAGTGGAGCTAGCCTTGGACAAAAATTTTGGGCTGAAGCTCTTGCTACCACTTGTTACCTAGTTAATAGGTCTCCTACATCAGTGCTCATTGATAAGACACCCGTGGAGGTGTGGTCTGGTAAGAAGACTTCATTGAGACATATTTGAGTATTTGGTTGTAAGGCATATATACATGCTCCTAAAGAGAAGAGGTCTAAGTTGGGGAACAAGGTAGTGAAGTGTATCTTTATTGGTTATGGCATTGGAGTGAAGGGTGCAATCTTTGGGATCCAGTGGTTGAGAGAGTTCTATATAGCAGAAGTGTGACTTTTAGAGAGCTCAGTCCTTCTTCTATTAACATACAACTAGAGAAAGAAGAGAAGAAAGAGGATGTAGTTCAGCTTCCTTCCACCCTTGAGAAAGTTGAACCAAAGACATCTGTTGGACATGATGATGAGGAGAGCTCTAGTAGCTTTGAAAGTTCAAGAGAAGAAGAAGAAGAAGAGGAAGAGCCTCAACCTCAACTTTTGAGGAGGTCCACAAGGATAAGATAACAACCTGATAGGTTTGGTTATTCATTGCATGATTCTAGTTCTATTTTTTCTTTGATTTTGAACATTGATGAGCCTAGGACCATAAGGGAGGCTATGCCTATGAGTGATGCAGATTCTTAGAAAGAGGCCATGGAAGAAGAGATGGCTTCCTTGAAGAAAAATAATACTTCCAGGATCTAGTACCCTTGCCTGATGGATGTAAACCTGTTAGATGCAAATGGGTGTTCAAGAAGAAATTTGGTTCAAATGACAGTGTTGAGAAGTTAACGAAAGGTTGGTTGCGAAGGGTTATTCCCAGGTTGAGGGAATAGATTATGATGAGATTTTCTCTCCCATTGAAAAGTTGGCATCCATTAGAATTTTGTTATCACTTGCTACAACATATGATCTTGAATTTGAGAAGATGGATGTGAAGATGACTTTCCTTCATGGTGATTTGGATTAGGAGGAAATTTATATTTCACAGCCAAAGCACTACATGGTAAAAGGTAAAGAAAATATGGTTTGCAAGTTAAAAAAGTCTTTATATGGTCTAAAGCAATCTCCTAGGATGTGGTACCAGAAATTTGATGCCTTTGTGTTGAGTTTGGGATTTATGAGATCAAAATTAGATCATTGTGTTTATTACAAGTTTGACAATGATCACATTCTCATTATTGCATTGTATGTTGATGATATGTTGTTCATTGGGAATGGTAAAAGTTCAATTTCTAATTTGAAGTCTTAGTTGTTAGCATAGTTTGAGATGAAAGATCTAGGGGCAACTAGGTAAATTCTCAGATGAAAATTAGAAGAGATAGAGCTAACAAAAAACTTTGGTTAGGCCAGAATAAGTATGTGAATACTATGTTGGAGAGATTCAACATGGCAGATTACAAGCCATTGATTGTTCCTATTACGATGGGGATAAAGTTATCTATTGCAGATTGTCTAAAGTCTCCTTTAGAGATGGAGGATATGAGAAAAGTTCCTTATGCTAGTGCGGTTGGCAGCTTGATGTATGCTATGGTCTGTACAAGACCAGACACTACCCAAGCAATGGGAGTCCTTAGTCGTTTTATGGCTAATCTTGGATGGGTACATTGGGATGTAGTGAAGAGAGTGCTTAGATATTTATGGGGTACTTTCGAGTATGCCTTATGTTTTCATGGTTATCCTACAGGACCTCGGCATTCACTTTGTATTCGTGGATTTGTGGATTTAGATTGGGCAGGTGACATTTATACCAGGAGATCCACCAGTGCTTATGTGTTCACTATATGTTCAGTAGTGATATTAGTTGGATGAGTAAGTGGAAACCTGTGTTCGCTTTGTCCACTCCTGAAGCCGAGTACATGGTAGCAACTTATGCTTGTAAGGAAGCCATTTGGCTTAAGAGATTGTGTTCTGATGTTGGATTTGATGCAAGGAAGATTACTATTTGTTGTGATAGTCAGAGTACCATATGTTTAGCCAAGAATCCTACTTTCCATGTAATAGGACTAAGCATATTGATGTCTAGTACCATTTTGTTCATGACATGGTAGAGGATGGGAAGGTGAATTTGGATAAATTTGACACTTTGGTGAATGTTGTAGATTCCTTGACAAAACCTGTGAGCATAAAGAAGTTTAGATGGTGTCCGGAGTCTATGGGCCTCTCAGCCCCTAGCAATTAAATCCTGTCATTCTATTGGCTCTTGAAAGGTGTTCAAAAAGTGGGAGAATGTTAGGAATTAAGGTGTCTCAACCTTTGCAATTTCCTATCATTTTATTATTTTTTTGCATATTTATTTAATTGCCTAAATTGTATATAATATTGGTCATCTGGTTTTGTCACTTAGTGTGAGGTGGCATGTTTACATGTCATCCCACTTGGAAGGTGATTTAAATGGTCAAGTCAACATTTGAGGATTTAGGCATCCCATTTTGTGGTAGAAGTCTTTTGCCATGTGTCGGCATCTTTTGGGTGTTGTAAGAGGTTTATGATGCATAAGAGTTATGACAGATTCCTATGAGAAAATCTATGGCATGAAAGAGCTAGAAATAGAAGATTCTATGATAGGTGTGACAAGTGTCAAGAAGTATCTTTTCATGGAGAAGGTAGGCACCCAAGTTTGACTATGACAAGTTGTAAGAGAATAGTTTATTAATAGTTAGTTATGAGAGATTCTCTTACAACTGCAAGTGTTGTCATATATGACAGAGTTTATGACATTGTAAGAGCATCTGTCATACCTATTTTGGGAAAATTTGAGGTGCCCAAGTTTGGGGATTGTAAGGGATGAAAGGGAATCTCTTACAAGTATCATTTGCATGTTTTATGGCCTTGGAAATTGGGCCATATGGATTTGGACGAGATTCTTTGTTGACTTACTCTAGAAGCTACCTTCATTCATAGTACTTCTCTATATATACAGGTTTTTGGAGTTGGAGTTGTATGGTTCATTTGCAAGTACTATTATGTTTCTAGAATTACTCTAGAATTCAACATTTAGGAACTCTTGAAAGAACTTGCATTGCAAGTGTATCGTAATCAACATTTGATTTGTTAATACATTGTGTAGGTTTTGGAGTGTGGGCTTTTTCACCCGAAAGGGTTTTCCCCATGTATATATTGTGTCATGAGCATTATTCTTGCATTTGAATGTTTGTTATAATCTCTCTGATTAATGTGCATATCATATCTGTAATTGTAAAAGAAAACTTTACATAAACCTTTTCTCATTAGATTAGTGTAGGAATCTTTTCCATGTACCTTGCTTCCTTTCAAGTCTTTGGTCCTAAAGACACTGGAAGTGTGATTTTCCCTATTGTGTTATCTTTCAAATTATTGTATCCTCTTAGCTCATATCTAGATGTGGTGATGTTGATGTGCCCATAACCCATTCTTTCTAAAAGAGAAAATGGAACTATGTTCACTACTACTCCATCATCGATTAACATTCTCTTGATGCACTTATCATAATTCCACACTTGCAAGTATAGTGTGGGATCTCCTTTCTTTGTTAGTTCTTCCTAAAAATGCATTTACTTTAAATCAAACAAGAACCATGGGTCCTTGAGTTTAGATTTTGGTGGGTTTATATACAAATCCACATGGTTGATTTGTTCATAAGGTGGTGGTATGATTTGATCCAGGTAATTTAATCCTATTGATTTTAACAGTGCTGAGAAATGTGAGGGAGAGTTCTTGAGGAGGTCAATGAATGAGATATGTGCATACGTTTTCTTTAAATCCTCGATAAGTTCATAAGGTCTAATAAGGGCTGGTATTGGATCCACCACTGAGACCGTGCTTTCATGTATTTCTTTTTGCTCCTTTTTGAGCTCTCCTTCTTCTTCCTCATCATGTAATATTTCTACTAGTCCTAACATCTTGGCCTCTCCTTTTTTCCCTAGTTGTGGAGGGATATTTACATTGGTACCTTGGATTGCATTTTTTTGATTAGTCATTTCTATGTCTTTGTGTGTGTTGGGATCTAAAATTTCCTACCATTTCTTACAAAAATTCTAGGTCCCCATAATAAAAAATCAGCTTTAGCACTTAAAATACACTAGAAAAATACGCCTCAGTGGCCTACTTCAGAGTAGATTGAAATTTTGAGCCCTGAAACATCAAATTTATAGGTTCTACAGTACATTGTCAAATCATTTATAAAAACTTAAAAAAACAAAGAAGATGCTTGCCATTCCTTGCAACTGCTAGCCACTGCAATAGAGATAGGTGAAGAGAAGGTTGCTCTGCATGTACCAGTGATGATATCTACCATCAAAGGAGATATTTCAAATCACATTCCACTTGTTCCAGAGCCATGGCCGTAGGTCATGGATTTAGGGTTTTTAGCATTAGCTGTAATGGCTTAATGTTGGGAGAATGCAGAATCTAGTGAAATGAATAGGGAATTGTTATCATTTAGTCATGGGAATTATGTGCTTTGTGAATGATCTGCAACTTTTGATAAGTCCATTATGGAGAGTGAAACACCACCTTCCTTTGAGTAATCAGAGGATTTTGAAAGGTGTGAAAGTTGTCTGTGTTTTAGGGCTCTTTGAAAAATTAATGTGTCACATAAAAAAGAAATTTAGTGTTCAACCTACACAATCCTCCGTCAATACCATTCATTGTGGTCTAAAGATGACAAATACAAAGTTCAAAGATCTTTATTTTCTTGTTAGAACTACAAGAAGGAAACTGCCTGTGACAGGACCTCATACTTCTGAGCAACAAGGGTCAAACTCATCTATAGCTACATGGTATGAACAATAGGATATCTTTATTTTACCAACCATTCAGGTTTCCAATCTTCTTGAGATGGAGATTGTAGTGTCATCGAGTGATTGTTTAGAGACAAATGTAGATGAAATACATGAACATAATGACAATCATACTATTGTTATAGGGGGAAATAAAACGTATATGTATGAAGATCTTATCAATCTTTTCCTAACTATAACACTTTGTGATCTAAAACAAATGAGTATTCCAGTAAATGTTGATGAATTTGGAAGATTGGCTCAAAATTGGAAAGGTGACATGCATGGTCTAGATGTAGAATTGGATTTTAGGGATGGGAAAAACTTTGCTATGCTGAGGTTATCACAAGGAGAAAAAGGCCTTGTAGAAGCTATTATATATACACCTTATGCACTCAAAAATGATACTGACATGCCACTTGTTTGTTTCTGCTCAGAGCAGAAGACATTCTTTCTTTGGAGAGGGAAAGGTAAAAAGCATCATGAATCAATTCCATCAGGACATGGAGCCAACAGATCCAAATTTGGCCGAAACTTTTGCTCATTGCCCACTTTATTATGGTGGGCCATTAGAAGCAAGGATCTTCTTATTAACTTTAGGGAAAAATGTTCCTACATATTTTGAGGAAGTCATTCCTGGTTTGTATTATGGTGCTAGGAACAGTCTGCACTATGCAGCAGAACTTGTGAGGAATAACATACTTCAACCTTTAAATTTTAGCATGTAGCCCTAATATGGTCACTATTGCCTTTGCCTCAAGTTCTGGGTTGTGAGAGGAGATTTTGGAGCTCCAGTGGTACCAATATCTGCACCACTAAAGTACAACATCAATGTTGTATGTGAATACATAACAAACAAAATTCCTATTCCTGAGTGTAATTTTGTTGCCCCACCCAACATGATTGTAATTAGATCATCTGATTTGAAGGTGGCATTAGTTGGCCTCTATCAATTAGCATGGGCAATGCCATTAAATTTTTGAAGGCATGGATTGCTAAATTAGCAATGACTCTTTTAGAATCAAAAGCAAAGGCTGAATCAAGTGCATCATTGTAACACATGAGCATCAGTGGGATAAATGTTTGTATTCCTCCAATGGCCTGATATAACCATGGATTATCAGATGCATAATGTATACTGGTGGAATTGAGGTGCATCGGGGTGATGATAGTTGGCGTCCCGCTAATAGACCTAAGGAAAGTTGTTCATCAGTGGAAAGGATGGCTATTGGTGGAAGAAGAACCACAGTCCCACCGATATGTCGATGGGAAAAATATAACCCTAATATCAAGACACGAGGGACTTTTGGATGCCTAATGAAAGTTGCAAGGTTTGTTGCAAATATTTTGCCACCACCATTGCTGAATTTGTGATCATGTGTTTTACAGAAAGTGCAAAAGGATGCGGGCAATTTAACTCTGATAATGAATTCACAAAAGATAAATGGGATTGAAGTAATGGATGATACTAGCATTATAGACAAAATTTTGGTTGATGATGCTAATGATTTACTCTTAGAAAATGAGAATATTTTTACATGTTACCAAGTGAATGTGAAGATGATAAGGCATAAAAGGAGAGGAAAACTATGAAACCCTAATATCAGGCCATCGATAAGAAGATTTTTGTAGTCACTCTGATATAATATAGTAAGGGAAAGAATAAAATTATGGTGGAATTGTGGGCAAAATGTCATCCCATTAAAATGAAAATTTTCTGGGAAAGAGTTAATTAAATCTACTAATGATGAATGAATGTGAATTGTATAAAGAAGGATACAATGTTGAAATAAATAAAGGATAATGAAGATTTTTAAAATGTTTTCACCAAAATATGAATAGGGATACAAGGTGAAGAATTATTTTACTCAAGGATATAATCAAATTTGGAAATTTTCACTTGGAGATAAAATATTTTTCGAAACAAATTAACCAAGTGGGTAATCCTTTTTCAAAGTGCATACAAAGGCTGGTAAAACATTTTCACTAAGGAGGAGTAATTATTTTCACCCGAATGAATATTTTACCACACAGAAAAATATAATAAACAATATTAAAATATTGAGAAATACTTTATTTTTCACAGGAATACCTAAAAGGTTAAGGGAAAAATCGAAGGAATCGATCATCATCATTAGTAGGAGTAAGGAGAAAATCACCATTAGTAGATAGGTTCATCCATTCCACTCATTTATTTTCACATTTCAGAGACTTTTGCAATTAATGTATATATTTTTAAGCAATATAATGGAGCAGACTGTTCTTAAATGGTGATATATTTTTAGTGTTCAACTGTTGTGTTAATTTTCATGCTTATATGCTGCTATGCTATCTCCAAAGTGGTTCTCTTAAGTTATTCAAATTTACATAATTTGTCACAACACATATGTTGTTGGTGTGTGGTTATCTTGATTGGTTTCTGGTTGGAGTGAATTAAATATCCTTTCAGATAATCTATTTTGATTGGTTCCTGCCAAGGATTAAAATCCTTTTAAAATGTTTATTGTGATTGGTTTCCCTCAGGCTAAGAATTAAAAATCTTTTCATGAGATCAAAGTAATTTAGGAGAATATCACTGGGATTATTAAAGAAGAGTACAACAACTTACAGACCTGCACGTTTGTATAAGGTACAAACATTCTAAGTGCTCAACAAATTAGAGTTAAGCTACAAAATAGATCCACCTATCCTACACATATGCCTCCATAATCATTATCAATCCATTGACTCCATCCACCCAATAGATTAGGCACTGGTCAACTTTAGAATATTTTATACAAATCCAATCCACACTCTTGGTACTTCAATCACTTTCATTAGGAACTAGTTATTAAACTCTGCATCTATCTCACACTTATGTGCCATAGTGAGTAGATTGCCCAAATTAGAATCCATTTAAACTTTGAAATCTTCTTTATCATTCAGGTATACTTGCCCAGGCCTGGCAGAGCCTAAAGAGTAGGGGGTTTCCATTTGCATAAACCCTATTCCATGGGCTAAAATGTATCAAGGGACTAGCACCCTCTTATGGTCTAAAAACCTACATTTTTGAGACCTAACAAATTGGTGACTCTGCTAGGGAGTAACTCCAGAATATTTGGTTTTAGCCTATCCATTCATAGAGTCAAGAATATATATATATATATATATATATAACTCTGTTGGCAAGAAGGACCTAGAAAAAATAAAATCATTCCTCTTTTGACAAGAGTTGGCAAATCTGAAAACAAAATTGATGAAAATGCAAAAGACATCTTGAAACTACAATTCTTCCAAGATGGAGCATGTATAACAATTTTTCTTTGCCCCATACACATTATGGTACAATTGGGAGTCCTGGTAATGAAAGCAGTACCCATCATATACAATAGGATAATTTTTATAGCTACCAGGATCGTGAATATAACTAGTATGTTGGGCATTATCAATACCAAATTCCATGTCAGAATCTGCAAGGCAATGTTAGCCCTCGTGTCAATCAAAGTCTACAAAAAGAAGTAAAATTGCAGCAAATACTTTTCCAACAAAGGGTAATAGATCTTGAAATACACAAACCATTTGATTTCAGAAACATTCAGAGTTACCCAAATCTTCCTCCCCCTTTGAATGTTAAAAATCATTTGCCAAAATTTAGTGGATGCAGATCAGAATCAGTAGATATTGCCTGCAACAATTCATTAATTTAGTGGTGAATTGGCAAATCAGTAGAGAAGATGTTATCATGAAACTTTTTGTGAAAATATTAAAAAATGATGCTGGAGATTAGTTTTATTGCCTTCCTATGCTTTGCATAACCTCATGGAATGAACTTGCAAGTAAATTCATGTACCAGTTTAAGGAGAAAAATGATGAGTATTTTCAAAAGGGAAGTCAAAGAAAATTTGGGGAATCTAGATTTTCTTTATTCAAAAGAACATTGGAATCTAGATTTTCTTTGTTCAAAAGAGCAATGGATATCTATATGCAAATACCTATTAATGTTAGGCCTGATAAATCCATATGCATTGAAACATTCATGAAATTATATGTGCCTCATTCAAACAAATGGCCTGACTCATGGAAACCAGTTACTTTCAACTAGGTGTATGAAATGGTTGGTTTCGCAGAGAAAATCAGGTATGAGCATGCTAGCAGTGTTAAATCTAGCAACATAGAAAATGGTGATTCCATTGATGAATATGGAGAAACTAATCAAACAATACAACTAGTAGATGAGACATGTGCAAGTGAAATTTTCAGTGATGATATTTTAGATTTAAATGAGGAAGAGGTTTTAAAAGACCAATCCTCCACCTGGGATCAATATTGTAATTATGAGGATTTTGCACAAGACTTGGAGCCCCAGCATATTCCAAAAGATAAGAGTAGTCTTCAAAATGTAGATGTTCCTTTTGTCCGAGCTCACCCACCTCAATACCTGAATCAACAATTTGAAGAAGAAGAAGTTTTCACATCTAAAAATGACTTTTAGATTTATTCGAACCCATTATATGATTAAATAACAAAAGAAGAAAAAATGACATTTTTCCAAGGCATACCAGAGCAAGAGTTTAATGTGTTCTCCAATCCATGTTATGATGAGGATGAAACATTTTTGGACAGTCAAAGTGCTGCACCAATTCATGAAGAAAATGAATATGCTGATATACATAATGACGAGTCCATAAATAAGAGGAAATCAGATGATGGAATGAATAATATGAATAGCTATGACTATCTTTTGCCCAATTTACATCAGAGGCCCTATGATGGTTGTAGATTTTTTATAAAAACTTTTGATAAAATAACACTTGATGATCTTTCCTATATGATGGGAAGTAAATGCTCTCAATTTTTAACCCAGGTAGGTGATGATTCCATGATATATGATAGTGACCTAGCAAGTGTTTTGAAGTGTATCTCAACAAAATCAGACCAAAACAAGGTGTATGACAGAGGAAAATATGGTCTTTTCTTTCTCTGATGGCCTTGGGCCATCAGTTGTCATGTGATTTTTCAAACCATATCAGGGCAGAAGTGACATATGGATTCTGTTGCCCAATGGGGAAGCCAATGTTCTTCTCTCCAGAGATGTGGGATATTTCTATGCCCACAAGAGGCATACATCCCCAAACAGAGCCACTGTTGGTACCTAAAATTTCCTACAATTTTTTGCAAAAATTCTAGGTCCCCATAATAAAAAATTAGCTTTAGCACTTAGAAATACACCAGAAAAATATCCCTCAGTGGTCTACTTCAGAGTAGATTTGAATTTTGAGCCCTAAAACATTGAATTTGCAGGTTCTACATTACACTATCAAATCATTTATAAAAAACTTAAAAAGGCAAAGGAAGATGCTTTCCATTTCTTGCAATTGCTAACTACTGTAGTAGAGATAGGTGAAGAGAAGGTTGCTCTGCATGTGCCAGTGGTGATATCTACCATCAAAGGAGATATTTCATGTCACATTCCACTTGTTCCAAAGCCATGGCCGCAGGTCATGGATTTAGGGTTTTCAGCATTAGCTGCAATGGCTTGATGTTGGGAGAATGCAGAATCTAGTGAAATGAAGAGGGCATTGTTATCATTCAGTCATGGAAATTATGTGCTTTGTGAACGAGCTGTAACTTTTGATAAGTCCATTGTGGAGAGTGAAACACCATCTTCCTTTGAGTAATCAGAGGATTTTGAAAGGTGTGAAAGTTGTTCGTGTTTTAGGGCTCTTTGAAAAATTAACGTGTCACATAAAAAAGAAATTCAGTGTTCAACCTACACAATCCTCCTTCAGTACCATTCATTGTGGTCTAAAGATGACAAATACAAAGTTCAAAGATCTTTATTTTCTTGTTAGAACTACAAGAAGGAAACTGCCTATGATGGGACCTCATACTTCTGAGCAACAAGGCTCAAACTCCTCTATAGCTACATGGTACAAACAACATGATATCTTGATTTTGCCAACCATTCAAGTTTCCAATCTTCTTGAGATGGATATTGCAGTGCAATCAAGTGATTGTTTAAAGACAAATGCAGATGAAATACATGAACATAGCAGCAATCATACTATTGTTAAAGGGGGAAATAAAACACACATGTATGAAGATATTAGCAATATTTTCCAAACTATAACACTTTGTGATCTAAAACAAATGAGCATTCTAGTAAATGTTGGTGAATTTGGAAGATTGGCTCAAAATTGGAAAGGTGACATGCATGGTCTAGATGTAGAATTGAATTTTAGGGATGGAAAAAACTTTGCTATGCTGAGGTTATCACAAGGAGAAAAAGGCCTTGTAGAAGCTATTATATATACACCTTACACACTCAAAAATGATACTGACATGCCACTTGTTTGTTTCGTCTCAGAGCGGAAGACATTCTTTCTTTGGAGAGGGAAAGGCAAAAAGCATCATGAATTAATTCCATTAGGACATGGAGCCAATAGATCCAGATTTGGCCGAAACTTTTGCTCATTGCCCACTTTATTATGGTGGGCCATTAGAAGCAAGCATCTTCCTATTAACTACAGGGAAAAATGTTCCTATAGATTTTGAGGAAGTCATTCCTGGTTTGTATTATGGTGCTAGGAACAGTCTGCACCATGCAGCAAAACTTGTGAGGAATAACATACTTCAACCTCAAAATTTCTGCATGCAGCCCTAATCTAATCACTATTGCCTCTACCTCAAGTTTTGGGTTGTGAGAGGAGATTTTGGAGCTCTAGTGGTACCAATATCTGCACCACTAAAGTACAACATCGACGTTGTATGTGAGTACATGACAAACAAAATTCCTATTCCTAAGCGTAATTTTGTTGCCCCACCCAACATGATTGTAATCAGATCATTTGATGTGAAAGTAGCATCAGTTGGCCTCTATCAATTAGTATGGGTAATGCCATTAAATTTTTGAAGGCATGAATTGCTAAATTAGAAGTGGCTCTTTCAAAATCAAAAGCAAAGGCTGAATCAAGTGCATCATTGTAACACATGAGCATTGGTGGGATAAATGTTTGCATTCCTTCGATGGCCCAATATAACCATGGATTATCAGATGTATAACAGATACTGGCAGAATTGAGGTGCATTGGGGTGATGATAGATGGCATCCCGCCAATAGACCTAAGGAAAGTTGTTCGTCGGTGGAAAGGATGGCTATCGGTGGAAGAAGAACCACAGTCCCACCGATATGCCGATGGGCAAAATATAACCCTAATATCAAGACACGAGGGACTTTTGGATGCCTAATGAAGTTGCAAGGTTTGTTGCAAATATTTTGCCACCACCATTGCTGAATTTGTGATCATGTGTTTTATAGAAAGTGCAAAAGGATGCGGGCAATTTGACTCTGATAATGAATTCACAAAAGATAAATGGGATTGAAGTAATTGATGATACTAGCATTATAGACAAAATTTTGGTTGATGATGCTAATGATTTACTCTGAGAAAATGAGAATATTTTTACATGTTACCAAGTGAATGTGAAGATGATAAGGCATAAAAGGAGAGGAAAACTATGAAACCCTAATATCAGGCCATCGGTAAGAAGATTTTTGCAGTCACTCTGATATAATATAGTAAGGGAAAGAATAAAATTATGGTGGAATCATGGGCAAAATGCCATCCCATTAAAATGAAATTTTTTTGGGAAAGAGTTAATTAAATCTACTAATGATGAATGAATGTGAATTGTATAAAGAAGGATACAATGTTGAAATAAATAAAGGATAATGAAGATTTTTGAAATATTTTCACCAAAATATGAATAGGGATACAAGGTGAAGAATTATTTTACTCAAGGATATAATCAAATTACCAAATGAAGATTTAATAAACAAATTTGGAAATTTTCACTTGGAGATAAAATATTTTCTGGAACAAATTAACCAAGTGGATAATCCTTTTTCAATGTGCATATGAAGGCTGGTAAAACATTTTCACCGAGGAGTAATTATTTTCACTCGAATGAATATTTTTCCATGCAGAAAAATATAATAAAAAAATATTAAAGTATTGAGAAATACTTTATTTTTCATAGGAATACCTAAAATGTTAAGGGAAAAATCAAAGGAATCGATCATCATCATCAGTAGGAGTAGGGAGAAAATCACCATTAGTAGATAGGTTCATCTATTCCACTCATTCATTTTCACATTTCAGAGACTTCTACAATTAATGTATATATTTTGAAGCAATATATTGGAACAGATTGTTCTTAGATGGTGATATATTTTCAGTGTTCAACTATTGTGTTAATTTTCATGCTTATATGTTGCTGTGCTATCTCCAAAGTGGTTCTCTTAAGTTAGTCAAATTTGCATAATTTGTCACAACACATTTGTTGTTGGTGTGTGTTTATCTTGATTGGTTTATGGTTGGAGTGAATTAAATATCCTTTCAAATAATCTATTTTGATTGGTTCCTACCAAGGATTAAAATCCTTTTAAAATGTTTATTGTGATTGGTTTCCCTCAGGCTAAGAATTAAAAATCCTTTCATGAGATCATAGTAATTTAAGAGAATATCACTAGGATTATTAAAGAAGAGTACTGTAACTTACAGACTTGCATGTTTGTATAAGGTGCAAACATTCTAAGTGCCCAACAAGTTAGAGTTAAGCTGCAAAATAGATCCACCTGTCCTACACATCTGCCTCCATAATCATTATACATCCATTGACTCCATCCACCCAATAGATTAGGCACTGGTCAACTTTAGAATATTTTATACAAATCCAATCCACACTCTTGGTACTTCAAGCACTTTCATTAGGAACTAGTTAGTAAACTCTACATCTATCTCACACTTATGTGGCATAGTGAGTAGATTGCCCAAATTAGAATCCATTTAAACTTTGAAATCTACTTTATCATTTAGGTATACCTACCTAGGCTTGGCAAAGCCTAAAGAGTAGGGGGTTTCCAATTGCATAAACCCTATTCTGTGGGCCAAAACGTATCAAGGGAATGGAACCCTCTTGTGGTCTAAAAACCTGCATTTTTGAGACCTAACAGTGTGTAGGAAATGGGTCATGATAGAGTTTCATGTCTGCATTTTTACGGAGCTACTGGCACTTGCCTTGGTCCTTTGTTATCCAACATGACCTCTTGTGGATTTAGGAACATCTCTATGAATAGCCACTATTGGTCTTCTGGCAACCTTACTATGAACCTATTATATTCTATACAAGACTCCATGTTGTGCCCCCTAGTCCCGTGAAAAGAACATAATTGAGTATACTCGTAGGGGTACTTTCATATCCAAGATTGATAGTTATCCCATGGGTAGTATGCATTATTTCTAGGGTGATCAATTGCATTGACATTTGCAAGATGGTAATCTCTTTCATTGTAATCATCCCTTACTTTATTAACTGGGGGTTGATCTATTACCCCATCTATCATTGCATTCATGTTATTCTTGAGGATCTTAATGACAGGTGTATTGTTTTTTTTATCCTCATTTATCAGCTTTACATTTGACCCATAAGTCCTTCTACCACTATCAATGGTTGCTTGGTCAATCTGTAAGGCACTTTCCAAAGATTATTCATAAGACTTGTAAGTTAATTTTTGGACTTCTCTTGTATCCCTATTTAGGGCATGCAAGAAGAGATCGCACAACTTGTGATGATCCATGTTTAAATAACTTGTCGAAGAATAGAGAAATTTTCTCCATTGAGTGATGAAATGGGCCACTAATTCATTAGGTTCCTATTTCATGGTCAAGAATTCTCAGAACCCTATCTTCACAAGTTTGTTCATGTCAAAAGCCATGACAAATTCTCCTATTAACTATCTAAATAAGTTTATCAAGGTCTCCGTTAGGCAATAATACCAATCTAGAGCTATTCCTTCCAGTGTCTTTTTGAAGATTTTTGTGACAACCCCATCTCAAGGGAGGAGTTCTCTAATAGCAGTTGTATAAGCCTTGATGTGTGAGTTAGGTCTCCTTCTCCTTTGAACTTCAGGAGATTTGGTAATGGTTGTGGTAACAAAACACTTCTTATAGCCATGTCAAGTGGCTCTTTTAAATACTCCAAGTATGTGCCCAAGAAGGGACTTTGTGATTGAGGAGTTGACAACATTAACCCCATGTGTGGGTTTTGATAGCCCAATGCCATTGTTTGATTCGCTTAATTTCCCTGTATTACCTGAGTGTTTTGAATAGGAGGGTTCCCATTTGGGAATGTGTCATTACTCCCATTTCATGAGTAGAGTTGAGGTAAGGGGGATTCTTAGATGCCCCTGGTCCTATTTGATTCTAGTGTGTTCATGTAATTATTGTATTTTTTTTGGGACATATTCTTCCTCTGGAGTCCTGATTATTTGTACTACCATTGCAATGAAGTCTATAGGTGTAGGACCTCTAGGAACTTCTTAATTTCTAGGGATTTTGTTGCGAATGTTGTCATGATTTTTTATTTCTTCTCGTATAGCATTTTCCCATTACTCTTCTCATAGAGCAACTTTCAGAGCTACTTGAGCATCCTTTGCTTCTTGTAAGTTCCTTTCAAGACTTCTTACTTCACCATCAAGATGAGTACTTGAATTGCTATGCAATGGACTTCTGACCTCATTTGTATTCTTCTCTCTTTATGGAGTGTGTTTGGCATTGCAGGGTTATGCTCCCATGTAGGATTGTTGAATGACAGAGAACATCTAGGTTCTCTTCTATCTTGTTCATAGTTTGAATCTTCATATTCATAGAAGTTTGAGACTGGTGCATTTTGATCAGATGGCACATAACTATCGAAAGAGGGAGTTTTTGGCTCCCTTGAGGGAGTGTTCCCTAAGCTCAAGTATGGTTTCATCATATTCAGGGCTGTCGTAAACACCACAGAACAAATAGAACGAGTGAAGGCAAAGATGACAAAAGCAGAAATGGAAAAGACAATGAGGATGATTGCGACAGAAAGAATGACTAGACTCTGCAAAGACATGTGAAAAGAACAACAAAAAGTTTTTTCTCTTCACTTCAGGTTCACCAAACTTGTCCTTTCAAAAACATGACTCAGTGGCATGGGGTGGTTGAGTCAGCTTTGGCATGCACATGGACCCCTCTCCTTGCCATGAGGTGAACCTCCATGTCACTCTTTCTCTCATGGAAGTAGCCAATCAAGAGAAGGCAAGACATGAGGTGATCTGGCTCGCTTGAGAGCTATACTTCACAGAGAGTGGTCAGCCGGTCCTAGGACCTTTCTTGTGCATTGATTCTAATCTGGTGTTCTGTGACTATTGTTATTAAAATGAATATATGACCCAATAAGTTACTAGTCACCATTCTTCTGTTTGGATTCCTAAGGTTCCAATGCTCTATAGGTTGATAATTGTTTTCATTGATGTTTTGGTTGAATAGGAGTTTTTGCTTGAATTGTTGTATGATAACTTATGTTTGGAATATCCTCAATTTTTATTGTTTTTGTTGAATTGTTTGTTGATCTTGTTGTGGTCTAGGGTGGATCTCCTCTATCTCATTGAGGATTGCCCTCACCCACTCACCTCTAAGCTGAGGGTACATTCGTGAGCCCAAACCAAGAAAGATAGTTGAAGCTGACCTCAATTTGACTTAGGGTACCAAAGTTGACCTAGTATTGGAATCAAGGGTTTGTGAATGTTCTATGATATTAATGTTTTTTATGCTTTTCAATTTTTGGATGCATGCAAGCCTATATGAGTGCAAGATAGTATTTTTGTGTTTTTTTCTATTCTAGGAATTAAAATATGTATGGAATCTAGTATGAAGTTATCTAATGCAATTGATCTATGACTTTGTTTTTTGTTTATGAATATTTGGAATAATTACTCTAGGAAGTGGATATTACTTTGACATAAATCTAATCTATGAACTTTTTGAAAGTAAACTATTTTAGTTCAATGCAAGATCTACTTAGCCTATCAAGGCAATGGCAACATCCATTTACTATTCCCAAGAGCAAATTGTGATTTTCTAATTGCTATGAAATAAAAGTATGAAGGAACCTAGAAAAAGAGATGTGTGAGCCTCCACTACCCTTAGAAATCCTTGTATGGGGAACCTCTTATCCTCTTGTAGCAGTGGGGAGATCCTCTTGGAAACAATAAGAAAGGGGCATAAAAAGAAGCTTTTGAAATCTTGAATGAGAGCTCAATGTGAGCTTGTGAGCAATATGGCTTGCAATTTGGGCAATGTATCGATGTTATATGAAGCTTTTAGCAAAGCTTGATGAGACAAAAATAAAAGGAAAAAGGTTCAAACATCCTATATGAGCATATGGATGCTAGTTGGAGAGCAAAAACCTACACAAGACTGGATGGAAAAATGAAATTGCCTCCCTTTGTGCTTGGGGGAGGGGGTATTTATAGGTTTGAAGAGGCTAAAAGAGGTGGAGATGATGAAGAGTTAACTCCCTTTGATTGGAGAGTTAACATTGAAGACACAAGAGTGAATTAGGCTAATTAGGGAGCGAACAAGCCAATATAGCTTATCAATGAAGAAGAAATGGAGTTAAAAGAATGCATGGGTTGACAAGTTAAGTTAAAAAGGAGCTAAATATTTGTGCTTAGATGCATGAAATAGTTAACTATAAGTTTAGCAAAAAATCCCATGCAAACAGAAGCAAAAATGAGTCAAGTCAAATCTTTTTTGGCTAAAACTTGAGTTCTTTCACAACTGGGAAAGATGATAGGGTCACCACCATGTTGCCCCTTACACTAGTCAGGGTTACCTGGGGGTGATCCACAGAGGGAGGGTCCCAGAGTGAAATTTAGGTTGGAGATGAACAAGGAGGGGAAAAGGAGGTGAATTGCCTCCGAAAACTGGTCAAAAGGGGGTCAAAAACCAAATCTCCACTTGCAAAAGATGGATCTCCCAGGAGAGATGTCAAAATAATTGGGGGAAATTTGTACTGGTTGACTGGAACTGAAAACCAAAAGTTGGAGATGGCTTGGGAGGTCCTCTAGAGGACTCCTAGGGGTGGGGTTGGATGAAAAACACTAGGGAAAGGTTAAAACACAACAAATGGATGAATACAAGGCTTAGGGATGAAGTCGCAACCACATGAAATGAAAATTGACAAGTGTTGAAAAGCATCGAAAGAAAGGAAAGGGTTAGCATGACAAAGGGGAAACAATAAGGGAAAGAAGAAACCACATGCTACTAAGAGAATTACAATTGAGAGGGCATTATTCCACACTTACATGTAGATGACAAGGATTGTGAGTCATCATCAAGGTCCTCGTAGAGGCTGTGCATGATTTTGGTGCTTACAGTGACTATTAGAAATGAAAGCAACACTACTTCAATGAAAATCTAATTCAAGATAAATTTTAGCAATCTTTAACTATGTATTATTAATGGAGATTGTAACAAAACATAAACCCATAATAGAGAAATATACCAGAAGAAGAATGAAGCACATAACACAAGTGTTTAACGTGGAGAAAACCCTTGTGGGTAAAAAACTCCACCAAGAAAAGAGGTCAAGTTGTATTATCTTCACAAAAAGAGATTACAAATACATTCACTTCCTCTGTCCTTCAACCATCACTCTGGCAGAACCTAGGTACCTGTAAAATATTATATGCATCTCATCTACTATGCTATGGTTTATATAGAATTTACACAACCTCAAGACATTAAATGAAATCTTACAAGCCCATAATACTTGTTAAGAGTCAACAATACAACCTTGGGCATCCATGGCCAAGAATAGGCTCTTATGAGGTCATAAATGTTGTCATACATGCATCCTACACATGGAAAAATGTGCCCATGCAAGCTTGAAAGCCTTGGGGCTAAAAATAGCCACTAACAGCATCTTACGACATGTCATATGCTATTATTAGTGTCATAGATTCTTATGACAACTGACAATTGTCATAGAATCTCTTACACCTTCTTACAACATCTATGACGTGCATCATAACACTAAAAATAGATTATTCCTCCACATGTGCACCCCACTTTGACCAATTACCATTTACCATAATAAATGACATCTCATAACTACCGCTGATAACTCCAAGACTTACCATGCAGTAACTCCGTAATTACCGTGGACAGTAAATAATTTTTACTACTGGTGAAACTTGTACATCCCTTATAGGTAATTACAAATAATATCTAGAATAATACAATAATGGGATTTACAAGGTTAATGACACCTTATCCCAACATTCTCCCACTTGACATTATACATTGTAAATCAACCCATAGAAATCAAATGAAAAATAATCAGGCAATAAAAACAAGGCCCATGGCCTCTCTACACCACACGAACTTCTTTGTGCTCATAGGCTTGGTCAATGAATCTACAACATTCTCCTGATTGTCTATCTTCTTTAGCTCAATCGTTCCATTTGCAACCAACTCTCGAACAAAGTGATACTGAATATCAACATGCTTAGTTCGAGTATGATACATGGGATTCTTGGCCAAACAGATAGCACTCTGGCTATTACAACCAATCTGAATGATCCTGTAATCAAATCCAATACCTGTACATAGTCTCCTCAACCAAACTGCCTCTTTAGAGACATGAGTTGTAGCGATATACTCTGCTTCTATGGTGGACAAAGCAACTATGGGCTACCTCTTACTCATCCAACTCACTGCACCTCCAAAAAGAGTAAACACATAGCCACTAGTGGACTTTCAACTATCCAAGTCACCTGCCCAATCTACATCAATAAAACCCTGTATGTCCAAAGATTTATCAGCAATATCAGTACCAGAATAAACCAAACAATGATCAGGAGTACTTGCAATATATTTAAACACCATCTTTGCATAGTTCCAATGCTATCTACCAGGGTTAGACATAAATCTGCTCAAAACTCCCACTGCTTGGGCAACATCTGGTCTAATGCAAACCATTGCATACATCAAACTCCCTACAACACTAGCATATGGCACAATAGATATATCTTCAAGATCATCCTCAGTCTTTGGACACATATCTAATGAAATCTTAGTACCAATGGGTAAAGGAACTCTAACTAGATTATAGTCCTGAAAACTAAACCTCTGCAAAATAGTATTCACATACTTTGTGACAACCAAAGATTTCTGTTAACTCCGTCCCTCCTGATCTCCATTCCCAAAATATACCTTGCAGCACCAAGATCCTTCATCTCAAATGCATCTGAAATTTGGGCTTTAAGCTCACTGACCATACCCTTAGTATTGCTGAAAAATAACATGTCATCAACATACAAAGCAATAACCAGTATAGAATCATCAACACAATGAATGTAAACACAGTGATCCTCCTCGCTTCTAACAAAACCCAATTTCAAAACAAATGAGTCAAACTTTTGATACCACATTCTGGGGGATTGTTTTAGACCATAAAGAGACCTCTTTAACCTGCAAACCCAATGTTCTTTTCCTTTTACCTCAAAACCTGTAGGTTGTTGTATATAAATTTCTTCTTCAAGATCTCCATGCAAGAACGCAGTCTTAACATCCATTTGCTCAATCTCCCAATCATAAGCTGCAGCAATGGATAAGAGAAATCTAATAGAAGTCAATTTAGTAACAGGAGATAATATCTCACCAAAATCAACTCCCTCTCTCTGGGAGTAGCCCTTGGCTACCAGTCTAGCCTTGTACTTCTCCAATGACACGTCTGCTCCAAACTTCTTCTTGAAGAGCCACTTACATCCTATGGCCTTTCTTCCCTTGGGCAAACAAATAAGATCCCAGGTGTTACAAGAGTCTAAAGCCATCATCTCCTCCTGCATGGCTAACTGCCAAGACTCACTATCATCTGTAGAAATAGCTTCCTTGTAGGATCTAGGTT
This sequence comes from Cunninghamia lanceolata, assembly GCA_027924645.1. Lineage (NCBI taxonomy): Eukaryota > Viridiplantae > Streptophyta > Pinopsida > Cupressales > Cupressaceae > Cunninghamia > Cunninghamia lanceolata. The sequence continues at coordinate 11,803,926 of BSBN01000367.1, forward strand.
CATCGTTAGTACTCAATAAAGCATATACACAACAAAAATTTGGTGGGCTATACCTGTCAACTGGATTCCATTGTCTTGTGGATCTACTCAAGGGTGGAATAAGAGACTCTACTCATTCTTATGCATCTATACCAACTTCTTATGTCACAACAGATTCATCTTCATCTAAACTACTCAAATATTCTTCTTCTTCTTCTTCTTCACCCCCTAATCCATCATCTTGTTCTTCCTGAGGTGCATCTTGCTGCTCTAAATCAAAGTGCACCTTCTTTACCTTTTCATCTTTTTCTTTTGGCTACTCAAGTTCAGAAATAGCTCTAAGTTACCTAAAAATAACATCTCTAGAAAAGATAATCCTGTGGGTTAGTAGATTCCAAAGCTTATAACCTTTCACATTATCACCATATCCAATGTGTTGGTGCCTGCATGATCAGTCAGGTTTCAAGCATCTAAATCTATAGTACCCTCCCAAAAAATCCAAAAAATTCTAAGTCTTTGGGCCCCCTCAGCATGTTTCAGCCTGACCTGATATTCTTGGGGGGGTCATCATATTTCCAGATATCGGCCTGATATTTCTGTGGGGTCATGTTTCAAATATCGGGTGATCTTAGTCAAGATCACCCCAATGTTGTTTTATCACCCCGATGTTGCGGACATCAATTTTATATGGGGGGTGATATCTACTTGTCCATCACCCTGATATTTTTGTGGGGGGTGATATTTCAAATGTCAGGTGATCTTACGAATATCACCCCGATGTTGGAACATGATGGTGATGTCATCATGATCAGTGGGGTGCATTCTGAGGTCTTCAGCATGATAGTTACTATCGGCAGCTTTACTGAGGATCCCCCCGATCACCGATGAGGATACGAACATGATGATGACATGAATATGTACAGGATGGTTCATCGGTGACGTGTATGGTTCGAATATGTAGGAGGATTTTTCTCTGATGCATCAAGATGCGCCAATGAGGTTGGTCATCAGGATGATATTAAATATCAGGTGATGCAGTCATCTGGGCGATGTGAAATACCAGGGTGATATTTCATATTAGGATTATCATGTCAGAGGATCATGATGAGGTATATGTTGGCATCGTCAGGAGAAAAATCACCGACATCATATATGCTCACAGCCTAGCTTATAAAGTGTCGAGGAGGTTGTTGCGGGCTGAATGTGGGATAATTTGTTCTCACATAATTTGAATAATCAGGGTCATATTTCTTGGTGGGAAAAGTTGCAAAACACATAGTCCACTACATTCCCAAGGCCGCGGGTTGGTATGCCATTAATGACGGATGTTACAAGGTATGGGTAAAGGCATGAACAGATCAAGTACCTGATTGAAGATGTGAATCCCCAGGTGGCGGCATAGGGCTCGAGGCCTCCCTGTCTCCTTCCTCTTCCTCTGCTTGCTGCATTCAATGTTTGAGCACCATTTTTCATGATGTACTGTATCTGGCAAATTTTGAATCGCCCAGTGATTAATGCTGAGTACCTTCCTACTGTATATAGAAGGCTGTGTGACTCATTTGTAAGGTTGTTGAAGACTTGGGCAATTTTTTGTGTGAATAACAAAATACAGAGCATTTCCTGTCTGTTGTATCTCTGTGGAGTTTATGAGTTGCATCGGAAGTATATCTTGTACATTTTTAGTTTCTTGTCATTGTATATGAAAAATGCATTATTGCATGTGTTTATCTATCTGTCTCCATTTGTTGTATGCATTTTCTTCTTTTGAATCTGGTTGCTAAGGGTTTCTCAGATTCTAGGGTATAGTCTTGTTGTACCACATGCTTAATCTGTAACTTCCATTCAAGGAGTGGATTAAATTATTTTAGGTTGAGTGTGGAGGAGATTGTATGCCAGCTAGGATATCCATAAGCAGAGACAGTTAAATACCCATTCTTGGGTGATGTTTGTAAGGAAAGCATCAATCTAACCCCTTGAAACTTGAATGCCAGTTGCAAGCCATTCTTATGTATACGTCTAGTTGACTCCTTGCCCTGAGATAGGCACCAGTCTGCCCTTGTGAAGTAGTTATGATCCAAAACCCCTGTCTTGCATCCAAACCATCAAACCAACCATTCCATAATTTCAACCTGTTAGTTGTAGGAGTAGAATTAGAAACCCCCTGCATGCTCTTAGCCTAAACCAGACAAATATGTCCAAGAATGTTACTAACCTTGTGATTTGTCATACAAATCTTGGTCCACACATGAGAGTATTCTGCCTGTTCTGAAAAGCTAAATCTTTCTGTCATTGGGTGAGTCAAAGTGTCAAATCTTTAGCTAATAGGGATACCCCCCTTGGTGCGGCAGAACTAGAAGTGAAGGGGAGGTAGCTCATGCAACCTCCTGTATTCGTTGGCTGAATCTGCCTGTGCATTGGAACTGGCAAACCCATATGCTGTTTCAGAGAAAAAAACCAACAGATGGCGACTCTGCTGGGGAGCTGATTTGAAAGTATTATCTTGTAGTCTCTAGTGAAGTTTTTCCCATCCGAGTCACCAATAAAATGGTGACTCTGCTGGGGAGTCTTTCATGTGAATATGGTACTTTGCTGGTGGAATGAACTTAGAAAAATATATGATGAGCTTTCAATGGTTTGAAAATTTTATCCTCTCTGGGGAGGTGGTGACTCTATTTTTAGTGCACATGAAAGGTTGATGTATGTTGTTGAGATAAAAGAATGTTCTGTTCAAGATTTTAGCATCTAGATGAGAAAAGGTACCTAGCTCCTTCCCATTTATATTTGTTGTTTTATGGCATAAGTTAGATGCCAAGGGGAAGCCTTAGGTCTTAGGCAAACATAGGATGTCTAAGAGTGAAGTTTATATGAATCCAAATATGTATTCACCCATACTCAGTCAAGAGGGGGGGTGAAATGTTGTGTAAAAGAATGGAAGAGATAAAAAATAGGTTGATATCCTTAGAGGCTTGGCAAGCTCAGTTAAATAGTAATAACCCTGTTGTGTTTGCCAGTCAGAATGCTAAACCTCTTGTCAGCCCTTTTGATCCTTTGTATGACCAACTAGATTTGTCATGGGTTGATTATGAAGTTGAATGTATGCCTACTCAGATCTACAATCAGATGCCTAGATTTAGTGGACACAGTGTGTGTGATGGGGGTATACATATCCAAAATTTTCATAGCTTCATGGAGAAACATTCATTTAGAGATGAGGATATGTGGATGAGGTTTTTTGTTAGATCCTTGGGGGCAAAAGCTAGGGATTGGTATTTGAGCTTCCCAAAGAGATCCTTTGCCTATTGGGATCAACTTGTTGACTGTTTTAGAGAGGAATTTGCAAGAGAACCTGCTGATCTTGTTACAAGATTAATAGAAATTAGAAAACAAGAGGAAGAGCCCTGTACTGACTTCAGTCATAGATTTGCAGTAGCCCTTTCACAAATCCCTGAAGACTTCAGACATGATACTTCAGCCTGCATTAGCATATATTTTGAAGGTTTTGAGGAGTGCTCTAGTGCATTGTTGAGGAAATTCAAGATAACAAGTATGTAGATGGCATACAAGTTTTTAGAAAGTATAGAAAAAATGAGAAATGAGCACATGCTGAATTCCCTGTCCACAGGCTTTGGTGTGAATAACAATTGTGTTGCTGCAAATGACCAAGTGATCATGGCATCATGTGAAGATGAAAATGAAAATATACCAATTGAGGATGCCAATGGAAGGATCAATGATGACTCCCATTTCAAGGTTCAGGTATTTGGTTCTGAAAGCAATGATGTGGTTATGGACAACAATGAATACTTGTTTGAGTGAATTTGTGGAGATAATTGTGAGTATTGTGCACAAGACAGAGAAGAAATAAGCAAACAGAGGAGCAGCTCCATGTTTGAATCATTGCCTTTTATTCAGACACATGGAGATGATGAAGAGCAATTAGAGATTGAAACAAGTGCTAGTGATGAGAATGATTGTTGTTTGTTTGATTTTGGTTTTGCTTATGGTACACAGGTTGATACTCCACACAAGGAATTCATTGGTAATGAAAATACATGTTCTGCTACCCATGAACTAGTGGCATACCATAATGAAGCTAAAACACTTGGATCAATCCTTTTTGACACATATAGTGATGAGGCTCTATTTGAGCATGGTGAGAATCTAAGCACTGTTGTTGATATGGATTCTATTTTTCATCCTGATGAAAGAGAAGCCAACATACATCATAAAGGTTATTGTAGAGAGGTGCCAGAGCCTGGTCTTTTCCAGTTTGGTGTTGCTGATGGTTGTGTGCATGATGTGCACAAATATAATTTTGAAATCTTTTTCTTTGATATGCCAGCTTATGATAAGATGAGCCCTAATGTTCTTAGCTGCATGGTGGACTTTGAGTGTTTTCAGTTTTCAGTCCAGCTAGGAGGTCATTTTACAATGCATATTGCTGATATAGATGATGATAAGTGCTATATGCCATATGAATATGCATTGCTTGATAAATGTGACATTCACATGTTGCCTGATGCTAAAGGTTGTTTGCATAAGGATGACAGTGACAAGCTAAATAAGAGGGTTGAATATGCAAATGACAAGGGTTGTTTGTGGATAAATCATGGCAGCATCTTCGGGCTTGATCCAGTGATATCAGATGAAAATAAGGTATTTGACAAAGGGAGGTACAGGTTTTTCCTTTCTTGGTGGCCTTAGGGCGCCAAGTGTGATTGGTGATGTAGATAAGTATTTGACTCTGTGCCCAATGGATAAGGGACTAGTCTGCATCCTAGAGATCTATGGTTCTCACCATGCCTGCAAGAGGCATGCATCCCCAGACAGAGCCACTGTTGGTGCCTGCATGATCAGTCAAGTTTCAAGCATCTAAATCTATAGGCACCCTCCCAAAAAATCTAAAAAATTCTAAGTCTTTGGGCCCCCTCAGCATGTTTCATCCTGACCTGATATTCTTGGGGGGTCATCATATTTCCAAATATCAGCTTGATATTTACGCGGGGTCATGTTTCAAATATCGGGTGATCTTAGTCAAGATCACCCCGACGCTGTTTTATCACCCCGATTTTGTGGACATCAGTTTTATATGGGGGTGATATCTACTTGTCCATCACCCTGATATTTTTGTGGGGGGGTGATATTTCAAATGTCAGGTGATCTTACGAATATCACCCCGATGTTGGAACATGATGGTGATGTCATCAGGATTGGTGGGGTGCATTATGACATCTTCGGCATGACAGTTACTATCGGCAGCTTTGCTGAGGATCCCCATGATCGCCGATGAGGATACGAACATGATGATGACATGAATATGTACAGGATAGTTCATCGGTGAGGTGTATGGTTTGAATATGCAAGAGGATTTTTCTCTGATGCATCAAGATGCGCTAATGATGTTGGTCATTAGGATGATATTGAATATCAGGTGATGCAGTCATCTGGGTGATGTGAAATGTTGGGGTGATATTTCATATCAGGATTATCATGCAGGAGGATCATGATGAGGTATATGCTGGCGTCGTCAGGAGCAAAATCACCAACATCATATATGCTCATGGCCTAACTTATAAAGTGTCGAGGAGGTCACTGCGGGGTGAATGTGGGATAATTTGTTCTCACATAATTTGAATAATCAGGGTCATATTTCTTAGCGGGAAAAGTTGCAAAACGCATAGTCCACTGCATTCCCAAGGCCGTGTGTTAGTATGCCATTAATGGTAGATGTTACAGGGTATGGGTGAAGGCATGAATGGATCAGGTACCTGATTGAAGATGTGAATCCCCAGGCAGCGGTGCAGGGCTTGAGGCCTCCCTGTCTCCTTCCTCTTCCTCTGCCTGCTGCATTCAATGTTCGAGCACCATTTTTCATGATGCACTGTATCTGGCAAATTTTGAATCACCCAGTGATTAATGCTGAGTACCTTCCTATGGTATATAGCAGGCTGTGTGACTCATTTGTAAGGTTGTTGAAGACTTGGGCAATTTTTTGTGTGAATAACAGAATATAGAGCATTTCCTATTTGTTGTATCTCTGTGGAGTTTATGAGTTGCATCTGAAGTGTATCTTGTACATTTTTAGTTTCTTGTCATTGTATATGAAAAATGCATTATTGCATGTGTTTATCTATCTGTCTCCATTTGTTGTATGCATTTTCTTCTTTTGAATCTGGTTGCTAAGGGTTTCTCAGATTCTAGGGTATAGTCTTGTTGTACCACATGCTTAATCTGTAACTTCCATTCAAGGAGTGGATTAAATCATTTTAGGTTGAGTGTGGAGGAGATTGTATGTCAGCTAGGATATCCATAAGTAGAGATAGTTAAATACCCATTCTTGGGTGATGTTTGTAAGGCAAGCATCAATCTAACCCCTTGAAACTTGAATGCTAGTTGCAAGCCATTCTTATGTATATGTCTAGTTGACTCCTTGCCCTGAGATAGGCATCGGTTTGCTCTTGTGAAGTAGTTATGATCCAAAACCCCTGTCGTACATCTAAACCATCAAACCAACCATTCCATAATTTCAACCTATTAGTTGTAGGAGTAGAATTAGGAACCCCCTGCATGCTCTCAGCCTGAACCAGACAAATATGTCCAAGAATGTTGCTAACCTTGTGATTTGTCATACAAATCTTGGTCCACACATGAGAGTATTCTGCCTTTTCTGAAAAGTTAAATCTTTCTGTCATTAGGTGAGTCAAAGTGTCAAATCTTTAGCTAATAGGGATACCCCTCTTGGTGTGGCAGAACTAGAAGTGAAGGGGAGGCAGCTCATGCAACCTCCTATATTCGTTGGCCAAATCTGCCTGTGCATTGGAACTGGCAAACCCATATGCTAATTTAGAGTAAAAAACCAACACAATGAATGTACACTTTTCAGCATTTGGATCCAAATTAGATCACTTTTCCTTAGGCACATGAACAAAATCCTCACAGCCAAAAACCCTCAAATGTGAAACAGAAGGTTTCTTACCTATCCACACTTCATAAGGTGTCAAATCAAGAGCCTTACAAGGAGATCTATTTATCAAGTAGCAAGTAGTAGACATGGCCTCTACCCAAAAGCATTTATCTAACTGTGCATCACTAAGCATACTTCTAGCCCTATCCATAATTGTTCAGTTCATCCTCTCTACAACACCATTCTGCTGTGGTGTATACGGAGTTGTCTTTTGTCTGATTATACCTACATGCTTGCAAAACTCATCAAATTCCTTAGAGAAATATTCCCCTCCATTGTTAGATCTTAATATTTTTATCTTTAAACCTGATTGGTTCCCTACTAAGACTTTGAATTCCTTATACTTAGTGAAAACTTTAGATTTATGCTTTATAAAATAAATCCATGTAAATCAGGATACATCATCAATGAAGGTTACAAAATAACAAGATTTTCTGATAGATTCATTATCCACAGGTCCAAACATATTTGTATGAATAATTTCTAACTTCTCTTTTGTTCTATTACTTCCTAAAGGAAATGATTTTCTGTTTTGTTTACCAAACACACAATGCTCACAGAAATTAAAGTTCTAATCAGAAGAAGAGAAACCGTCCAACAAATTTTTATTCTTAATAGTTTTCAGTACATTATTGCTTGTGGGGCCCAATCTACGGTGCCACAGCATACATGCATTTTTGGTAGTGGTCTCAGATACATAGGAGGCATTACAAATTGTAGTGGCTTCAACCTTAAACAAGTTCCTAAATCTCTTCCCTTTCTCTACCACCAAGTTCCCTCTCACCAATCTATAGCCATGCTTGTCAAATGTCACATGCAGTCCCAAATCATTCAATTTCGAAACTAAAATCAAATTTCTAGCTAATCCAGGAACATGCAAAACACCAGGGAGGGTTTTAATCCTCCCATCACTGAAACTGTTATCTCTTAGATTTGTACCCTCGCCGAGTTGTGAAACTGGGCAATCTGGAGAAACATGGGATCTTTCCTAGGTCTGTGGGTGGCCTGTGATGGAAAGAACCTCCGAAGAAGGTCGGCTTCCTCTTGGTACTCCACCTAAACTACCTAGACTAAGAATTTGTAGAGAAAAGGGTAAGAAGGATTGCATAAAATGAAACCTACGTCTAAGGTGATGCACCAAATGATCATCAGCAAATACACAGAAAATGACACACTACAGAACCAGTAATAATCAAGATCCTCTACACAACCAAACAAATCACAATCTTTGCATGATCACTTTGTGAGGAGGCTAAATAACAATAGTCCTATTTAGGAGAAATAGATTTTCTCACTACCCAAAACTGATTATTATCACTTGCACAGCTCACAACCTGCAAAAATAATGTAACCCTACCAAAAAGGCATCAATATGCAGTACAACTCTAAGGACAGAAAAATATCACAAAGGCTTGTACTAACACAGAAAAACACACAATATCAGAAGAACATGGGAAGGTATAGACTGCTTATTACTGCCAAAAGGTGTTACAATGTTGCATATCTCTGAAAATGGGTTACAAGACTCTTCACTTCTGCAAAAGAACTCATAAAATTACAATATACAGAGCTATGAATAGCCAGAATCTCCTAAAACTAAACAAGGAAGAGGAATATATATAGCTCAAACAACTGTAAACAGCTCATGTGCCACTCAAAAAGATCCACCAACTCCACTCAACAAGGATCAACCTCCACCAACTCCACTAGCTCTAGTCAAAAAGATCAACCTTCCACCAACTCCACTAGCTCCATTCCCGTGCATCTCAGAAACAGTGAAAAAATATCCCCTTAAACTACTCCAAAAAGGGGCCCCAGTGCAGAAATGGTGGAGGTATGTCATCCACTATCATGAAGGCACTTAAAAATATGATAAAATATCGTTTAGTGCTCTCTAGTGCTTCAGATATTTGTCATCATCCTCTGCAACATCATAATATCTAAAAATAACATATTTTCTGCATTTACTTAACATTTAACTAAGAGGCTTATAATTAGACCACCTTAGTAAATGTTTTACAAAAACTGTATGTAGAAAATAATGATATTTATGACATTTAATTTCCTGATTTTTGCCATGGTTTCAGGTATTTTGATTAAATGTCGTCTAGGCAAAATGATATGATTCATATCTGCATCATCTCGGAAGGCCATGTCAACACAATGCTTTTCACAACCTCTAGTCATTTCCTTCATTACACATCTCTCGTATCATCCCATACACGGTTTGAAATAATACATTTTCGGTGCATATATTTCAAAACAACCCTTCACCACCTTATATCTCCCAACACCAAGCCATTCTCTGTCAAACCACCTTGTAACTCCTAACATACACCAAGTATTACATTCATTACTTACCCTATATCTCCTAACCAACACCAAGTCCTAACATGCCATTCGACCTTGTAGCCCTTCTAATACATTTTGACTTTGTAAGAAAGAAACATTCATTACCTTATATCTCCTAGCACACATGCCTTAGTAAAACATATTACTCGACTTGCCTTCAACCTTGTGTTTGTTCTATGACATATTTGACTTGGCTTAAGAAACAAAAGGCATTAAACTGCCACGGCCCCTTGAAACATTGTTAAGTTTTAACAAAATAAAAACTCCCCCACGTCGCCATATGGATGAGTATGAACTATTTTCGTAAAGCACAAGTCAAAAAACCTAAAAGGCAATTAGGTTATTCAACCTCCTTGGAGCAAAAACCTAAAACACACTTCACATTTGCATATTATCTACTGTTCGCTGCTGGCCACCATGAGGGTTTCAGGGCAAAAAAATGTCATTCAAATGGGCCATTTTTCTAAGATTTTGGTTGATTTTGAAGGCAAAATGCAAGGTAGGAGACATTTTTGATGTTTTACCTCCATTTTTGGTTGTTTTTTAGTTGATTGGGGCCACGATTTGGCTGCGTTTTGATGTATTCTTTTGTTGTTTCTGTGTGGCCGACCCTCTATTGCTGTAGCTGGCTGTGTTGAGCCCATTCGTTGGTAGTTGATTCTGAGGAAAACTCTATGGTTTGAACAGCTAAGGGCAAAAATAGAAAGGTAACTCTGTACATGGTGATTTTCCTTCATTTTTGTAAAGTTTTTGTTGTATATGCTGCTGTGAGACGCAATTTTGAGAATGTCTGATGGTTCTTTGTAGCACTGAGTTGAAATAGGAAGAAAAAACACTGCATTTTTTGATTGTTCAAACTCCATTTATATGACAATATATTTGAAAAACAACATCTATGAGCATGTTCTGTCACTTTCAGTCTAAAATGAATTGAAATTTCACTTTTACCCTGTCAAAAAGAGCTCAAAATGCCATTTTCTGTTGTTGGCGAATTGATTTTCCTTTCTATTCTGTATTTTAGCCTGGGTGTAGTAGATTCTTAGCTGTGACTGTATATTCTTTGCTTTTCTGGTTGTGAACAAGTTTAAACTTTGCCATGATCAAGGGTTTTGAAAAACACTGGTCTTTTTTACTGTAACTCTACATTTCTATGAAGCTAGAAGACAAGATAATGCTGTTATAAAACTTGAAACTATCTTTTCTTCCTCATTTTATATAATTTGGACCTTATCAAATACTTCTGAGCATTTTGAATAATTGTGTCTTGCCCAAGAAATGAAAACTTTGCATTTTCTTTTGCAAATTACTGTTTAGAAGGCATGATCTTGGTATTTTCTGAGTATGCATTCTTGAAATAAGTTGAAAAAATGTACTTTTCCTTCCTCTTCTACTATTTTGGCTATGAACACACTCCAGTCTTGACAAACTGTTCGAAATATATCTTTCTTTCTTGTAGCATGATCTCAAACTCCATTCTTCTATCAACATGTTCTGTAGTATTTGGACTTAGACAAAATTTTTGTTTTCCTCTTTTCATCACTGATATTCACCATTCCACTGTCTCTGAATCTGATCTGCTTCATGTGACTGTCATAGCAGAGTGACAAAGTGATGTTCGTGGAACATCTAGTTCACATAGTATAAAATGAAACTGTGATCACTTACCCCCAGGACTGTTAGACATCTTACATGTGAATTTATTGTATCGTGTCCTATTGTTGTTGATCATTTAGGCCTGCCCTTCTATCATTTACTATCCATGTACTATGACAATTTGCTATTCCAAATGATCTTCGCTGACATGTTGTACCTTGTTGTCTTGCTTTGAGTGTTGGCTGTCCTAAAGTGCTTGGACTTTCCTAATTTTTTGCTGTCCTACCATGTTTGAAAACTCTTGATAGTTGTATTTGATTGCTTTTGAAATGTTTTGTCAAGGTTTATGAGCTAGGCTCAACCCTTGTGGGAGCCACATTTCCTCCACTCATAACATAACTGATGAATCAAACAGAAAATGTACTTATATATGTATCTATACATGAAGCAAACTTGTTAGAAAATAAATGCATGCTTGCAGTCGATATTCTTGATTTTCTTCTCAAAAGCTTTTGTGACGCTAACTGGTTTACTACAATCTGAAAACACAAATTGCATGTTTATAAAATGTATATCATATGATGTATGATGCCTCACCATTGCTCTAACATTAGTTTTCAAACTTTTATGCAGATGACGAGATAGCAAGGAGACAACGACTGGATGTGGGATATGCCGACAAGCTAGGAGACGTGACATGAAGGCTCGTCATTCAGGCAATGACGAGTCACCCTACCTCTTATGCATATTCATCTTTCAATTTTTATAAATGTATTGTTTATCTTTTCATTTTGCATTGAACCAGTTAGTCTCACGGCTTGTGTGAGAACTTATACACTTATTTTTTAATACATATTGCTGATCTTTAAAAGATTTGTACAATCTCTTGAGTTTTTCTGAAAACATCTGAATGCAACAATACAATTTCCTCTTGATTTGTATCAAATGTGCTTGGTTTGAACACAACAGAAATATATGTACCTTTTTCTCTTTCAAAACTGAAAAAGCTCTACCTGATTGAGCTAGTAGTGAAATCTAGGTAAAATTTTTGGTGACATCTGCTATATGTTTGCTTGCTAAACATTAGACCAGTTGCCTGAAGCATATCCATTGGGCATAGAGTCATACATGCTTTACAAAAACTTGAAAACACTTTCTTTCTTTCCTGCAACTAACCTCAAAATTGCCAACTCTTCTAAGTCATTAAGTGCTTGGGTATGGTCAGTGATGGTGAATAAACACTGTTACTGAGGATATGCATTTACTTGATGAGTTAGAGGGAATAACCAACCGGAACAACTCCTTAGCAAACTGCTACAATTTATGACAGCTTTATGATGGAGACAGGCGTGATGTGCAATAGTGAGTAAATGTATTCACTATTTCATATGATGGCTGTCTTTTATATACAGCTGTCATACATTACAACAGTTTGAAACTTTACACAACCAGACCTATAAAAGACTGACAAACCTGTGCGCAACCGCACTTAGGGAAATGAAAACTACCTCTAATCTAGTGTGCAGCAGCACTTATTGTACATCAAAAACTTAATCTACCCTACGTCTAATCAGTAGAGGCACTGCTTAAACATGACCATTCACTGGTTCTTTGAAATAGCTACCCATCCTTATCAACTTACAATTTCTCACATGCTCATAAATAGCCTCCAGGAGGTGAATGATTGACATTAATATTACCAACTGCTGAAATGAGCTTTGGAGAAGGAAAACAAGTCCACCTACCTTAGAAATCTGATCATGCTTGCTGTTGTTCTGAGGCATATAGGCAGATTGAACAAGTGGCTCCTTGGGTTCAGTCTTCTCCACAGGTGCGAACATGACTGATAACACCTTGTTTGGCTTGACTTGAGCAAGATGTTTGATAGGACATCCGTTCAAACTGATGAACGCCACTCTCTCTTTGTTGGTTTCTAGCTTTGCTGATTCCTCATCTTGCTGAGTGAAATGCTCCATTTGCAGTGTAAGATTTTCTTCCTCCAAAACTGTTGTTTCACCCTCCCTCTCAAAATCAAGTTGATGTGGAAGAGTTGGTTCACATGAATGAGATGGAGGAATGCCTACCTCTTTGCTTTGAATAGGCTGATTGTATGCTGCTGGTTCAGAAGATACTAGCCTATCATTGATGTTAGAGAAAAAAAACCTCAATGATCCTTGAAAATATATTCTCATCTAACTCCTGACTTTGCATTAAATCTAGATGAGCTTTGTCATTCTGCTCATGAACCATCCTTTCCTCATATTCATTTTCATTTTTTAGCTGCTCCAAGACTTGACTATCTTCTGTCAGTAACTCATCAGATTGTCTAATCTCTTCCTGCTCATTCCACTCGATAAAAGAAGGGAGCTCATCAAGTAAAAACATGAAATCATTGCTTCTGATCCCTTTTTCAAGCTTCTCAACCTGCTGCCCTGACTAGTCATGTTCCTCTTGTTTAACACATATAGGTTCCTAAACAACAGTTTCTTCTTTTATGTCAGGTAACTCATTCTTTTGTCCACTAAACCAACTATCTTGATAGACAATAGGTCCACCTGGACAAAGACGGATAGTAGGATAGGAAGGCTGATCTGACAAGGAAAATTGAGGAATTAGCTTGGTCTCTTGCAGACATACAGGCTATTCTATAGGTTCTTTCAGTGGATGAGACCCTCTAAAACTTGGAATATCCAATTTAGGAGATTTAGGAGACTCACCTTACTTGAAGCTTGGTATTTTGAACTTGGAAACCTCTTCTTCAAAGAATGGATTCAAAAAATAAACAGCTGAGTGAGTTTCCAACTTTTGAAAAGGAGCCAACAAAACACTCTTGTGCTCATCTGCTAGCTGGACACTAGAGCATGGTTCCGTTTGGGTGTTTGGTGGAGGGTCTCCACAAGGTGAAAAAGATGGCCCTTTCCAACTTGGAATTTTAAATTTAGAAGGTTACTTGAAACTCAGAATTTCAAACCTTGAAAAAGGTGCATTGGTAGGCTCAGCTTGACCTCTAGTGCGGATTTGCATGAGATTAGGAAGAGGAGAAGGGCTTTGGACCTTAGGCTGTCAAACCTGGGCTATTAATTGCCTCATTTGCTCTTCCTTGGCAGCAATCTGCCTACTCAAACATTCCTCCTTATACATTTGTGCCTCCACCTCTCTCTGATGAGCTTGAGTTTGATAAGCAAGCTCCTCCTGCTGCAAACTATACTCCTGCTCTGCTTTGACAGCCTCAAATTCCCTTTGCAAGTTTAACGCTATTTCCTTGATACTGATGTTAACATCTTGAGGCTGATTCAGGGGGCAGTTAAGCCGGTCTTGAGCAAAATGAGCTTCCTGCAAATGGCTATAGGTGTGAATAGGTTTCCAGGAAAGCTAAGCAGGGGTGGGAGGGTGGCAAGTATGATGATTATGCTGATAATCTGCCATTGGTGAGGTATTCAGGACAAAACCAGCAGCATATTCTGCTTGGTATGGCTGATAATGAGTGGCATAAGCATCATTCTCATGAAATGGAGGATGATAAGCCATATTCCCATGAAACATAGACATATCTATCAAATAAAAAGTTGGAAAATCATAATAGCGTACATTTTCTTGATTAAAATTTGAAAAATACCAGCACTTGAACTGCTGAAACCAGTAGATGATCTTGCTAGAGTTGCTAGAGTCACCAGATGTGTAAACAAAACACCTCTAAAAGGATGCAACTACTGTTGTACACACCAAATAGTAGTAACAAAATGCATAAAATGGACTTCACTGTCCCACCGGGCATGCCAAAAACTGTTATCTCTCAGATTTGCACCCTCGCCGAGTTGTGAAACTGGGCAATCTAGAGAAACATGGGATCTTTCCTATGTCTGTGGGTGGCCTGTGACAAAAAGAACCTCTGGAGAAGGCCGGCTTCCTCTTGGTACTCCACCTAAACTACCTAGACTAAGACTTTGTAGAGAAAAGGCTAAGAAGGATTGCATAAAATGAAACCTACTGTCTAAGGTGATGCACCAAACGATCATCAACAAAAACACAGAAAACAACACACTACAGAACCAATAATAATCAGGATCCTCTACACAACCCAACAAATCACAATCTTTGCATGATCACTTTGTGAGGATGCTAAATAACAACAATCCTGTTTAGGAGAAATAGATTTTCTCACTACCCAAAACTGATTATTATCACTTGCACAGCTCACAACCTGCAAAAATAATGTAACCCTACCAAAAAGGCATCAACATGCAGTACAACTCTAAGGATAGAAAAACATCACAAAGGCTTGTACTAACATAGAAAAACACACAATATCAGAAGAACATGGGAAGGTACAGACTACTTATTACTGCCAAAAGGTGTTACAATGCTGCATATCTCTGAAAACAGGTTACAAGACTCTTCACTTCTGCAAAAGAACTCATAAAATTACAATATGCAGAGCTGTAAACAGCCAGAACCTCCTCAAACTAAACAAGGAAGAGGAATATATACAGCTCAAATAGCTGTAAACAGCTCATGCACCACTCAAAAAGATCCACTAACTCCACTCAACAAGGATCAACCTCCACCAACTCCACTAGTTCTAGTAAAAAAGATCAACCTTCCACCAACTCCACTAGCTCCATTCCTGTGCATCTCAGAAATAGTGAAAAAATATTTCCTTAAACTGCTCCAAAAAGGGGTCCCAATGCAGAAATGGTGGAGGCATGTCATCCACTATCATGAAGGCACTTAAAAATATGATAAAATATCGTTTAGTGCTCTCTAGTGCTTCAGATATATGTCATCATCCTCTGTAGCATCATAATATTTGAAAATAACATATTTTTTGCATTTACTTAATATTTAACTAAGAGGCTTATAATTACACCACCTTAGTAAATATTTTACAAAAACTGTATGCAGAAAATAATGATATTTATGACATTTAATTTCTTATTTTTTGCATGGTTTCGGGTATTTTGATTAAATGTCGTCTAGGCAAAATGATATGATTCATATCTACATCATCTCGCAAGGCCATGTCAACACAATGCTTTTCACAACCTCTATTCATTTCCTTCATTACACATCTCTCGTATCATCCCATACACAGTTTGAAATAATACATTTTCAGTGCATATGTTTCAAAACAACCCTTCACCACCTTATATCTCCCAACACCAAGCCATTCTCTGTCAAACCACCTTGTAACTCCTAACATACACCAAGTATTACATTCATTACTTACCCTCTATCTCCTAACCAACACCAAGTCCTAACATGCCATTCGACCTTGTAGCCCTTCTAATACATTTTGACTTTGTAAGAAAGAAACATTCATTACCTTATATCTCCTAGCACACATGCCTTAGTAAAACATATTACTCGACCTGCCTTCAACCTTGTGTTTGTTCTATGACATATCTGACTTGGCTTAAGAAACAAAAGGCATTAAACTACCACGACCCCTTGAAACATTGTTAAGTTTTAACAAAATAAAAACTCCCCCACATCACCATATGGATGAGTATGAACTATTTTCGTAAAGCACAAGTCAAAAAACCTAAAAGGCAATTAGGTTATTCGACCTCCTTGGAGCAAAAACCTAAAACACACTTCACATTTGCATATTATCTGTTGTTCGCTGCCGGCCGCCATGAGGGTTTGAGGGCAAAAAAATGTTATTCAAATGGGCCATTTTTCTAAGATTTTGGTTGATTTTGAAGGCAAAATGCAAGGTAGGAGACATTTTTGATTTTTTACCTCCATTTTTGGTTGTTTTTTAGCTGATTGGGGCCGCAATTTGGCTGCGTTTTGATGTATTCTTTTGTTGTTTCTGTGTGGCCGACCCTTTGTTGCTGTAGCTGGCTCTGTTGAGACCATTCGTTGGTAGTTGATTTTGAGGAAAACTCTATGGTTTGAATAGTGAAGGGCAAAAATAGAAAGGTAACTCTGTACATGGCGATTTTCCTTCATTTTTGTAAAGTTTCTGCTGTATACGCTACTGTGAGACGCGATTTTGGGAATGTCTGAGGCTTCTTTGCAGCACTGAGTTGAAATAGGAAGAAAAAGCACTGCATTTTCTGATTGTTTGAACTCCATTTATATGACAATATATTTGAAAAATGACATCTATGAGCATGTTCTGTCACTTTTAGTCTAAAATGAATTGAAATTTCACTTTTGCCCTGTCGAAAAGAGCTCAAAACGCCATTTTCTGTTGTTGGCGAATTGATTTTCCTTTCTATTCTATATTTTAGTCTGGCTGTAGCAGATTCTTAGCTGTGACTATATATTCTCTGCTTTTCTAGCTGTGAACAAGTTTAAACTTTGCCATGATCAAGGGTTTTGAAAAACACCAGTCTTTTTTACTGTAACTCTGCATTTCTATGAAGATAGAAGACAAGATAAGGCTGTTATAAAACTTGAAACTATCTTTTCTTCCTCATTTTATATAATTTGGACCTTATCAGATACTTCTGAGCATTCTGAATAATTGTGTCTTGCCCAAGAAATGAAAACTTTGCATTTTCTTTTGCAAATTGCTGTTTAGAAGGCACGATCTTGGTATTTTCTGAGTATGCATTCTTGAAATAAGCTGAAAAAATGTACTTTTCCTTCCTCTTCTGCTATTTTGGCTGTGAACACACTCCAGTCTTGACAAACTGTTCAAAATCTGTCTTTCTTTCTTGTAGCATGATCTCGAACTCCATTCTTCTATCAACATGTTCTGTAGTATTTGGACTTAGAAAAAATTTCTGTTTTCCTCTTTTCATCACTGATATTCACCATTCCACTATCTCTGAATCTGATCTGCTTCATGTGACTATCATAGTAGAGTGACAAAGTGATGTTCATGGAACATCTAGTTCACATAGTATAAAATGAAACTATGATCACTTACTCCCAGGACTGTTATACATCTTACACATGAATTTGTTGTATCGTGTCCTATTGCTGTTGATCATTTAAGCCTGCCCTTCTATCATTTATTGTCCATGTACTATGACAATCTATTGTTCCAAATGATCTTCGCTGACATGTTGTACCTTGTTGTCCTGCTTTGAGTGTTGGCTGTCCTAAAGTGCTTGGACTTTCCTGATTTTTTGCTGTCCTACCATGTTTGAAAACTCTTGACAGTTGTATTTGATTGCTTCTAAAATGTTCTGTCAAGGTTTATGAGCTAGGCTCAACCCTTGTGGGAGCCACATTTCCTCCACTCATAACATAACTAATGAATCAAACAGAAAACGTACTTATATCTATATTTTCACATGAAGCAAACTTGTTAGAAAATAAATGCATGCTTGCAGTCGATATTCTTGATTTTCTTCTCAAAAGCTTTTGTGACGCTAACTGGTTTACTACAATCTGAAAACACAAATTGCATGTTTATAAAATGTATATCATATGATGTATGATGCCTCACCATTACTCTAACATCGGTTTTCAAACTTTTATGCAGATGACGAGATAGCAAGGAGATAGCGGCTGGATGCGGGATATGCCGACAAGCTAGGAGACGCGACATGAAGGCTCGTCATTCAGGCAATGATGAGTTACCCTACCTCTTATGCATATTCATCTTTCAATTTTTATAAATGTATTGTTTATCTTTTCATTTTGCATTGAACCAGTTAGTCTCACAGCTTGTGTGAGAACTTATACACTTATTTTTTAATACATATTGCTGATCTTTAAAAGATTTGTACAATCTCTTGAGTTTTTCTGAAAACATCTGAATGCAACAATACAATTTCCTCTTGATTTGTATCAAATGTGCTTGGTTTGAACACAGTAGAAATATATGTACCTTTTTCTCTTTCAAAACTGAAAAAGCTCTACCTGATTGAGCTAGTAGTGAAATCTAGGTAATAGAAACACAACAATACATTTCTTTTCCTGACAATCAAATATGTAGAGTTGTCACCAAGGTAGATATTACCTCCATCATATTCTTCATATGTGGAGAACTATTCCTTATGTGGGGTCATGAAATGAGCATCCTGCGTCAACCAACCAGTGATCATTAGAAACAAGATTACACGTAGAAAGTAAAACTTGTTTACTTGCATTTGATGGCTTATCCGAAGCACTCTCCCACTGTTTCTTGGGGTTTCTGCACTCCTTCTTCACATGTCCCCTTTTACCGTAGTTCCACAACTTAACTTTGTTCTTTTTACCAGGAGTCTTAGACCAGCCCTTGGACTTATCCTTAGCCCCTTTTTGATCTCCTTTAGGTCCCCTTTCCTTAGACCTTCCCCTAACACTAAGAGCATCCCCTGAACTATCTGAAATCTTCTTCCTTAATTCCTATGGAAGTAGCACTGAAACAAGAGCATCCAACTTCAGATCTGCAAGGTTAGTAGTGATAGAAAGGATAACATTCTCCCAAGACTCAGGTAAAGAACATAGAAGTAAGATACATTTATCTTCCTCACTAACCTCAACATCTACTGAATCACGTTGTCTCACCAATAAATTAAAAGAATTTAAATGCTCTGCAACTGACTCACCCTCTTTCATTTTCATTGAAAATAATTTTCTTTTTAAATAAAGTTTATTTACCATACTCTTGGCTTGATAGATCTCACCCAACCATTTCCACAACTTGTATGCAGTCTCTTCCTTTGCGACATTCAGCAGCACAGAATCTGAAAGACACAAACGGATGGTTCCCCATGCCTTCTTATCCAATCTATCCCACTCATCTTAAGAGACATCATTAGGTTTCTTCTCTTTTTGGACAGTCAACCACTAGTTTCTTTCTTCCAACAAATCTTCCATTTTCAGCTTCCACAACTCATACCTCATTCTGTTGAACTTCTCAATGTCCATTCGAGAGGTTGATGTAATGGTGGATGTAGCCATAGTAACAACACAAGATCTGCAAAACAAATGCAACCAAATCTCCCACTATAGCTACAGCTTCCACACTACCACCCAAGAGTCAAAGCTAGCCAGGCTCTGATACCAAATGTTAGAAATGAAAGCAACACTACTTCAATGAAAATCTGATTCAAGATAAATCTCAGCAATCTTTAATTGTGTATTATTAATGGAGATTGTAACAAAACATAAACCCACAATATAGAAATATACCAGAAGTAGAATGAAGCACATAACACAAGTGTTTAATGTGGAGAAAACCCTTGCGGGTAGAAAACTCCACCAAGAAAAGAGGTCAAGTTGTATTATCTTCACAAAAGGAGATTACAAATACATTCACTCCCTCTATCCTTCAACTTTCACTCCGGCAAAACCTGGGTACCTGTAAATTGTTAAATGCATCTCATCTACTATGCTATGGTTTATATAGAATTTATATAACCTCAAGACATTAAATGACTTCTTACAAGCCCATAACACTTGTCAAGAGTCAACAATACAACCTTGGCCATCCATGGCCAAGAATAGGCTCTTACAAGGTCATAAATGCTGTCATACATGCATCCTACACTTGGAAAAATGTAGCCATGCAAGCTTGAATGCCTTGGGGCCAAAAATAGCCACTTACAACATCTTATGATGTGTCATATGCTATTATTAGTGTCATAAATTCTTATGACAACTTACAGTTGTCATGGAATCTCTTACACCTTCTTACAACATCTATGATGTGCGTCATAACACTAAAAATAGATTATTCCTCCCCATGTGCACCCCACTTTGACTAATTACCATTTACCATAGTAAATGACATCTCATAACTATCGCCAGTAACTCTGGGACTTACCATGCAGTAACTCCATAATTACTGTGGACAGTGTTGATCATGATGTTAGTCATAAACAAACATATAATAAAAGTACACATTAACCTTTATTCATCTTGAAAGATATGATGAATTCAGAGAATTCATGATCTCAAGTCTCCAGTGATTAGGTCTTAATCTTTTGACGTTACTCAGAGGTTGATGTGTGTTGTTGTTTCCATTTTGGGGCCTTATGTAGATCTCATCAGTAAGATAATGTTTCCTATAATGATGCTGCACAGAAAGTTATTCTACACAAGATATGTTTCAAATATTGTGTCTATCTTTAAATCCTTGCATGATATTTGTCATTTTGACATGCTTTAACTTCAAATGTGCTGAATATGTTTAGTTATCTACAGGATGTCTACATATTTGTATTATTTTCTTAAGATTGTCAATTATTTGCAATTATGATGATGAAATGCTCTGAAATTGAAAGAAATTGAAAAGAATACTTCAAATTAATGTTGAACCTTCAGCTATTGAGCCACATATACATCAGATATAATCATGAAGAGAAGAAATCAAATGATATGTTCACCAGGACATTCCACAGCTAGATACAGTCGATGCTAACTTCAAAGGAAAAGTATGAAAACAACACATGTAAGTAGATATGCACTCCAAGCGACGCAGCAAATCACAGCATGTATCAAGAATCCATACACTGATTTCTCAAGATTTATTATGGGTTGTAATCAAAAATAGTCTTCTCATTCATTAAGTATGCAAGAACATATATGTATACAACAACTTTGAAATGAGCCCTGAATATTTCAGCAAACAGATTTCAATTAAGTTTCGAATGCTCAAATTATTACATCCCTGTACCTTTTATAGAATAAGGTGAGGGAATGGTTACAAATGACCTATGGTTAGGATTTATCTATTAAGATCAATAGTCCAAATGAATAGCACGTGCCTGCCAGTTGGCAACTACATAGCTAGCATAGAATTTTCCAGCATCTTTGACCTAGTCCATCCTCTAGCTAACAAATAGCATATTTGACAATATCCTCCTCAGCTCTGGTTCATGTTACCTTTGCATGCAACTCTGTAATTTTCAGCCATCCTGATCTTAGCCTCAAATAGCTCCACCGTCCTGCAATAAACAGACAAGAAATAAGCATCAACTTCATTTAATAGCCAGCAATAAGATAAAAATTACATTAAAATGGGCTGAATGTGCAAACCTATATATATCGGGTTATGAATATTGAGCGTCTGTGAAAATATACGTAATTAAATGTCCATAGGTGGTCAAGAGGGTCTGGATGGCTATCGTTGACCAGAAAACATGCTATCAGGCCCTAAAATGGCTTCAATGTCTGATCAGGTCCATGGTCATTTGAGTGATTTTTGATAAAAATATCAAAAATATGATTTTTGGTATTTTCTACATCTTGGCAAATTGCATTTTCAGAGGCCTTCAGAGTGAAATTAGGGCTCAAGACTTTGTCGGTAACTTGGCGTTAAGCCTAAGTAACCGGGCAACTCGAACTAGATAACTAGTTTATCTTTCTAATGAGTCCAAAAAGTTTAAATTCTGATAAAATAGCTAGGAGTTATGACCTTGCCAAGGGGGAGGTAAAAAAAATCCTAATTTTTTGAGTTTCTTTGAATTCTTCCAAATAGTTTCACCTTCCGGTAGCCTTTTTTGTATTCCAAGGGTAATGTGACCCTTCATATGATATGCAAGCCTTACATTTTCAGTTATCGCATGCATAAGATCATGCATATGCAATACATGCGCTTTTGTTCACTAAATTCCATTGAATAAAACTATCGGGTCTAGGTATGCACATAAGTTAATATGAGGGATATTAACTAATATGACTCTCTTCATAGATCGGGATATGATGATGATGTCATCATCATGGATGGGCTTCATTAAAATGTGAAAGGTTGACGTCATGGTCATACTAAAGGAAATCGGGTGATGTTAAGAAATATGACCCTGATATTGAGGAATATCACCCTCCGAATAAGATGACGTCACGGTCATGTCGAGCTTTTTATATATTGAGTCAGAATGACGTCACTGTCATGTTATGAAAGATCAGTCATATTAGAAAAGATGAGAGATGTTAGAAATCAGATGACCTTTGGAGTTCAAGCCGATTGATGATGTCACCATCATATTGGGTCCTTTGTGGAATGGGATAAGCTGACGTCATCATCATGTTATTTAAAAGGGTGACCGTTGGAAAAATACCTCCGCGAGGTAAAAAGGATGATGACATCCACCGTCAGGGTGATTTTCTCTGTTCATCAGGGTTGGATGATGTCATCATCATATTGGCACTGGAGTGACATTCTGCGGCAAGGTGATATTTGAAAGATAGGGTGATATTCAAAAGATCAGGGGATATTCGAAATATGACCCCCACAAAATATATGAAGTTGTCTGATGGGTAAATACCACTATCACGTAAGATTGACGTCCTGGGTTTCAGACCAAATGATTATCGGGTGATAAACTGGCATCGGGGTGATCTTATAATATCAGGGTGATATTACACAAGGTGATTGATGTTTGGAATATGACCCCCCTCTCAAATATCAGGTTTGACTAGAACTTTGACTGGCCATAACTTTCTCATTTGGCTGAATTTCAGGGTGATGTAAAAGGCAAACCTGCCTAGAATTTTACACTCTTTCACATGGCAGGCTTCTTAAGGAAAGATTCAGACTTTGAAATTTGGGTTCAAACTTCAAGATCACAAATATCCCTGAGATTAAGCACATACATACTAACTGATGTTGTTTGACCATTACCGCCTAGAACACAAAAGCAAAGGAGCAAGCCATCAAAGTTGGGTCCCTATTTTGTCAAGTCAAAATGGGGCGTGTTGTGTAACCACACAACAGACAGTAAATAATTTTTGCCACTGCCGGTGAAACTTGTACATCCCTTATGGGTAATTACAAATAATAAATGGAATAATACAATAATGGGATTTACAAGGTTAATGGCACCTTATCCCAACAGTCACATTAGAAGAAAATTGTGCATTGTATTTAGGACATCCCAAGGTGAATACGATCCAAACCAATTTGCAAAAGTTACTTTTGGTTGATGGTCCACAATGATATAGCATATTTCATTACTCATCACATTGAGTATTAATGGGTGAATGTTGAGCATCAACACACTACAAGGCTTCTTTGTCCTCATGATATTACTGAGTGGAAAGGGGCCATCGTTTCCATGGATTCCATCATGGGTTTACTAATTCCATCTTATCACCATGACACAATCATTTCTTTCCTAAAAAGACCACCTATAATCTACTTCAAAGGATAAGGTGTTCATAGTTTTCAACACAAGATCAAATTAGACAAAGACCATGTGTTCCCCTCTAGGTTTTGGATGACTTTACATGATTCCTTGGGTACTTGGCTCAATTTTAGTATTATATATCACCCATAGATGGATGGAGAAACAAAAAGGATGAACCAAGGGACTAGTACCTTCCTCACTCATGACCTTGAGTTCGACCAATCATAGGAACATACAACATCTATTCTGCTAGCCCAACCTCAATGCCAAGCAATGATGTTATATCTAGTGTTTCTAAGTATTGTGTTGGCATTTAGTACATTAAGGTTAATGATAATATCACGGAAAATGCCTTGAGTCAAAGGTGACATTAGCTAATAGTAGGGACCACATTGACAAACCTTTTAGTCTAGGATCCTTCTACTTAGGATGAGTTGTACTTGGGTGTATGTAAGTGGTAGAGGCATGATGACCCCTAGAGGGTCACGTGTGCAGGTTACTACTTCAATACTAACTACCTTTTGTCACTAAGAAAACATTTATATACCTTTGATTTTGGTCACATTAGAGGCACATTGTGCATTGCATTTAGGACATCCTAAGGTGAAGAAGATCCACAACAATTTGTAATAGTATTAGTTTTGGTTGAGGATCCACAATGATATATCATATTTCATTACTCATTGCATTGAGTATCAGTGGGTGAATGTTGAGAATCAACACACTAAAAGGCTTCTTTATCCTCATGACATTACTAAGTGGAAAGAGACACTGATGTAAATCAAATCCCAAGTGTCTTATCAGATAGTTAGGATGAGTAGCCAATACCCAAACATACAACAAAATAATTCACACAATAACAAAGTTTAATTATTTGTAGCAATTCAGTGTTCTAGGAGTACAAATTTACAAACAAAATACAACTCTCCAAACCCTTGAACCATGAGTCTTCAATATATGAATTTTCTCCATATTTCCTCCTCCTTCTCTAAACAAGATTGATCATCCCATTTATACTTCTCAAAAGGAAGTGAACGATTACTCCAATGTTAGTTACAGAATGGAAAGGTCAGATGTTTTAACAACCACTTGATCTTTCAAATTACAAGAATGGATTAATGAGAATGTTGTTTGGTAATCACAATAACTACTTTTAATAGAAATCCACATCTATAATTCATCGGCAGTGTATGATTTTTGTGAACTTTCATCGGCACCTCTAAACCTTTGGAGAATAACACTCGGTTGAGTGAGCAATCACCTGTCTTAATCACTAGCCCAAATATCACTAGCTTAACTATTGCTAACTTGACTATCACCAGCCTGACTATCGCCAGCCCAACCATTGGCAACCTGACTATTGCCAACCCCACTATCACCAGCCTAACTATTGCCAGTCTAACTATTGCCAGTCTGACTATCACCAGCCTGACTATCATCAACCCAACTATTGGTAGCTCGAATATTGCTAGCTAGTCTATCTCTAGGGGTGTTAACCACTATCCTTAGTTTATTACATCATGTGGCTGAGTGAGTGAATCAACCAATCATCTTAACTTCACCAATTTTATCCAAATTGCACCAGACTTGAAATAATGATACCCATTAAGCTCTTTTACAATACCCATGTTTTGATTTGATAAAAAATCATTTAATTGTCTAAATTGTACCAAACTTGAAACTAAGATACCCATTAAGCTCTTCTACAATACCCATGTTTTTTATTTGATCAATAAAAATCTGAAAAGTCTCCCAAAGCAAACAACTTGAAACCAACACAACAATAAACCAAAACCATAACAAGACTAAAAAAATCTTTTTGGTTGATGCAAGAATGCCTATGGACTTGAATACTCCTACATCAGACACACTGAGTAAGACCCATGGACATTTGAAAGTGCTTGGGATGGTGATCCCATGCTTGTTCTTTATCTAAACCTCCTCTTTATCTACTTGATCTCTTGTCTTCATTATTTTCTAAAATTCTTCAACTCTACTTACACTTCCTAGGGCACACTTATCATGAGAAAATTCCAAGTGTCCAAACTATGACTTGTGTTGTTTCCTCTCCAAATTGCCACTTTCTTGTTTAATACTCACATTCTTCACACTATTTGCCGTTGCTTTATGCTATTGTTGCACAAAACCAATTTCATTGCCTTTATTCTCAACTGCATTCCCCTTCATGGGAACCTTCATTAAGTTACCCTCAATCTCTTGTGTCACCTTTAGCAACTGTTTGCCATAATTGCAACAAACTATCAAACTGCTCTCCTTCCCCTACTATGTCTTCTCTTTTACTAAACTCAATACATACTTCTACCCACCTTTCACAATGGTATATAAATTCCTTCTACCATCATAGATCGCTTCCCTATCAAACTGCCAAGGCCTAGCCAACAACACATGACATGCATTCATTGACATAACATCACACAAGACTTCATCCTTATATGACTCAATCTAAAAACTCCCATTCACCACTAATTCATTTTACTTTTACAACTAAGTAACTTTATAAGAACTAGGATGTTTCTTCTCTTTCAAACCTAGTTTTTCTACCATTTCCTCTATGACTAGGTTATTAGTACTATCACTATCTATAGTTACTTTGAACACTTACCTCTAGACTTGCATACAGTTATGAAAAGACTTCTCCTCTGAGATGCTCCATCCTTCTTCACCTTTGGTGTCATCAACACTCTTTTGAACATAAGAGACTCTCCTTCTTTAGGATATTCCACTTTTGATTATGCCACACTCTCTTCATCTTCTTATACCATATGATTTCTATCCACACTTCTCTTGTTGTTCTAATGTAATTGTGGACATTCAAAAGCACTATGTCTAGCCTCACCACATTGAAAACATTTCCCAAGGACCCCTTTTTTGCTTCTACCATGTCCTCCTATAGAGTATTCTCTTCCTCACATTCTTTGTATTGACTCCTTATTCCATTTTGAATTTATTTCTTCTTCCTGAACTTGTTTACCTTTTCTATTGCTTCCTTGTCCTCGCCTGGCTGAGAATTTTCCTCTTCCTCTTGTATTATTTTGTTGTCTTCTTTCTATCTTTTCTACTTTCAAAGCATATTGATATGCCTCTTCTAGTGTAGAAATCTTCAACATACCCATCTCATCTTGTATATTAAATCTCAACCCATTGATATATCTAGCTACTTTCTCCCTATCCATTTGATGATGCCCATATCTAATTACCATTTTATAAAACTCTTCAGTATAATCTTTTGCACTGATATTTTTCTGCTTCAAATTCTAAAGTTTTTTTAACATCTCCAACTCATAATTTCCAATATTAAATTTGGCTTTTAACCTGGTAACCATCTAATTCCCATGGGTTATTCTTGTGTCTCCATTAGCTACTCTTTCTCTTTACAACTCCCTCCAACATAGGGTAGCATGTCCTTTGAGTTTTGTTTGTGCTAGTCTCACCCTTTGAGGGTCACAAATGTTTTCATCTTCAAAATATTCTTGTAATTCTCCTATCCAATCTATCAATTCTTTAGGATTCAATGTTCCAAAAAAATTTGAAATTTCTAAAGTGCTCTCAAGAATTGTTCTTCTCTAGCATCTACTAGCTATTCATTTTCTCTTTCTCATCCATCCTCATCATCAACATGATCTTCCACACAATCTGGGTCACTTCTTAATCCAACAACTAAATTCCTCAACTCATTCCTCATTTCAACACAAAACTATTTGAACATCTCTTCCATTATGGGAACTCTTCTTCTTGGGGACATCTTCTCAAAATTCAACCTCTACTTTTTAATATCCACACACACTGTGGAGACAAAATTTCCTTTTCTCACAACTCTAATGTCTCCTTCAACCCTTTATAATTGCAGGACTCCTCTTCACACTTGTAAATACCATCTTGAGCCCTCTAAGATAATATTTTAACACTTCAAGTTATCCATAACGTATCACTTCCCAACAAGAAAGCCATACTTTGATACCAATTGATGTAGATCAAATCCCAAGTGTCTTATTAGACAGTTAAAATGAATAGGCAATACCCAAACATACAACATAATAATTCATAGAATAACAATGCTTTATTATTTTCAGCAATTCAGTGTTCCAGGAGTGCAAATTTACAAATAAAATACAATTGTCCAGACCCTTGAACTAGGACTCTTCAATATATCAATTTTCTCCCTATTTTCCCCTCCTCCAAACAAGAATGATCATCCTATTTATACTTCTCAAAAGGAAGTGAATAGTTACTTCAACATCAGTTACATAACTAAAAGGTTGGATGTTTTAACAACCACTTGATCTTTCGAATTACAAGAATGGATTAATGAGAATACTATGTGGTAATAACAATAACTACTATTAATGGAAATCCACATCTATAATTCATCGGTAGTATACAATTTTTGTGAACTTCCATCGACACTTCTAAACCTTTGGAGAATAACATTCGGCTGAGTGAGAAATAACCAGGCTTAATCGCTAGCCCAAGTATCACTAGCTTGACTATTTCCAGCTCGACTATTGCTATCCCATCTATCACCAGTCTAACTATTGCTAACTCAACTATTGCCAACTAGTCTATCGCCAGCCTATCTATCGCCATTATTGTCAATCACCAAACTTAGATTCTTATGTCATCTAGCTAAGTGAGAGAATCAACCAATCATTGTAACTTCACCAATTTTATCCAAATTGCACCAAACTTGAACTAGTGATACCCATTAAGCTCTTTTATAATACCCATGTTTTGATTTGATAAAAAATCATTTGTTTGTCTAAATTTTACCAAACTTGAACTAGAGATACCCATTAATCTCTTCTACAATACCCATGTTTTTAATTTAATTAAAAACCATATGAAAAGTCTCCTAAAGCAAACAATCTGAAACTAACACAACAAAAAACTAAAAACATAACAAGACCAAAAAATATATTTTTGGTTGATGCAAGATTGCTTGTGGACCTAGATGCTCCTACATCAGACACCATTTCCATCGATTCATTATGTTTTTACTAATGCCATCTTATCACCATGATACAACTCATGGACATATTTGTTTCCTATCAAGACTAAATATAATGCTACTACAATGGCTAAGGTGTTGTTCTCAGAGGATATTATGTGGCTTCATGGTTTTCAACACAATATCACATTAGACAAAGATCATGTATTCACCTCTATCTTTTGGATGGCTTTACATGATCCCTTGGGATACTTGGCTAAACTTTAGTATTACGTACCACCCATAGATGGATGGTAAACTCAAAGGATGAACCAAGTATTATAGGATATGATGAGGATGTATGTCACAGGATCACTAATTGATTCAGCTGCAGTAGTTGTCGTACCTATTAATCACCAATTGATTCAACTGCAGTAGTTGTCGTACCTATTAATCACCAATTGATTCAGCTGCAGTAGTTGTCGTACCTATTAATCACCAATTGATTCAGCTACAGTGGTTTCGTACCTATTACATTAGCTTTTCTTTAAATCATTCATGTTGGATAGGGGTTTGTGTTGCACTAAAAGACTCTTATGAATGGTTTTCTATGTCTTGATAGAAGATTAGTGCATCTCCTTATGGATATGAGAAACTTAGTTTAGCTACTAGAAAATTTATCACATGTACTTTCTCCATCTTTAATTTTCTAGCATTTTTGTAATAGTTGTCTTTACCATTGTGATCTTGGCAATACAAAATAAATAGTAAGAATTTGTTAACCACATGTTGCTCTTTATCTTATTATCGTATTCTTCTTATGAATTCTTGAATAATTTTTTCATACAGGCTTCTTTTTGGTTTTACTTTGTCCATAGTTGTATTTGAAAACTATATTCTAAAAATTCTTATGAATTCTTAAATAATTTTTTCATACAGGCTTCTTTTTTGTTTTACTTTGTCCATAGTTGTATTTGAAAACTATATTCTAAAAATAGTGCTTTAAATTAAATTAATAAGTGTTTATACAACCTTCATTGGTACTAAAGATAAAAAATTAGAAAAAGAAGATATTGTATTTAATTTTAATTATAATATTATTATAAATTTATTATAATTATTATATTACTATAATATTATATTTTAATTATAATTACAACATAATATTATATTTATATTATTATTACAATATTAAATATAATAATATTATATTTGTATAATTGCATTATTATAATATTATATATTATTATATTATATTTATGTTTATGTTTATTATTATATTATTATATAATATTATTATAATATTATAATATCAATTAATATAATATATAAGTATTATAAGAAATATTAATAATATAATTAATATTATTAGTACGGCCACTACTATTGTAATGAGTTCACACTTATCTAGTTATTAATCTATTGATTGTAAACCAATCAAAAATAGAATTTTGGTTTGAGGGGAGGATGTGGCAAGTAAACAAATTACATTTTATTTTATGAAATTAGATTTTTTTTTTGGGATTTCAATTTTATTTACTTAAGAGTTAAAAATTTAGTATTTTAATTTTATTTACTAAAAAGTTAAAAATCTACAGTTATGAAATTAGATTTTTTTTGGGATTTCAATTTATTTACTAAAAAGTTAAATATTACATTTTTTATTTTATTCTTCAAACATACAATATTTTAATGCATTTTAAATTATCATAGTATTAATATCATTACAATATTTTAGTGCTATTTTATTTTACCAAATTAAATTATTTTTGAGATTCCAATTTTATTTACCAAGACATTTCACATAAATTTTCCTTATAAATTTAGTTCTAGAAATATAATAGTTATAGAAAAAATTATTATAAACCATAATATTAGATTAATTAAAATAATTAAAATCATGTTCTCTAAAAGTACTTACAATATTTGAATAATAATTATTATATTGTGTAATTATTCTTCAAACTTAGAATATTTTAATGCTAATAGTATTCAATATTATTGCATTTTAATATCTTAGGCAGATATTTCAAATCTTTCCACACCCAACTAGGGTTAGGGTTCTACATATTTTATTTTATGAAATTAGATTATTTTTGAGATTTCAATTTTATTTACTAAGAGTTAAAAATCTAGGATATAAATTTTATTTAGTCAAAAGTTAAAAATCTATAGTATGGCCAAGTTATTATATTTTTATTTTATTCTTCAAACTTACAATATTTTAATGCATTTTAAATTATAAAATTTGTGTTATTTAATAAGCTTTGTAAAGTTTAGTTTTATAGTTAAGGAAATATTTTAATAGTCCTATTTTATTTTTACCAAATTAGATTATTTTTGAGATTTCAATTTTATTTAACCAAGGCATTTCAACACTCTTCAAAAATTAATTTTGCAATTATTGGAATGCAATTTGTCTATACAACCAATACCTAATCAACAAAAAAAATACAACTAAACAAATACTATATACAACCAATAGCTAATCAACAAAAATATTACAACTAAACAAATACTATAATTAATAACTATAAATATGTACTTGTTATTAATATTATAACTATAAATAATAACAATTTTGTTGGTTTGACAAAAAGTAAATTTGAAGTTTAGGTAATGAATTAAAAAATTAAAACTAAAACATAACTATAATTACAACTAAAACACATACTATAATTACAACACTAGTTGTTTTATTTTATTTCTAAAATTATTTTTTAAATTAATTATATAGTATAAAGTGATTATTAATTTATATACATTTTTTTTAAATAAAAGAGGGTAAAAATTTTATTAATCAAAGAGAGCAGTACAAAGCATAAAAGCAACAAGAGGCCCAAACAGGTCCAGAGACAACAAACAAGAAATAAAGAAGTGGTCATGCAACATCTCACATCCTCCGTGACCAAATCCACCAAATCCTGAGCAACATCCCTAGGTAAACTGTCCCAATCATCCAATAGCCAGGTCCCATTCTTCTCAGAAACCCATTTGGTCAACCCATCAGCCACCTTATTCCATTCCCAGGGGATATGAGAGAAGGTGATAGAATCAAATAAATCTCCAAGACTAGTGATTTGCTTAGGCACCATCGCAAGCTGCCAACTAACATCATCAAACTGCCTTCTATTTATCAAGTCTTTCACCACCTGAGAATCTGACTCACAGATAATCTTATTCCAACCAAGGGTATATGCCTTCTTCAAAGCTAAAAGAATAGCCAAGGCCTCCATAAGATTATTAGAGTGTAGCCCCCTATATTCTGAGAAGAAAAACACAACCACCCCAGAACTATCTCTATCCACCCCATCAATGCCAGCGTGCCCAAGGTTACCCCTTGCAGACCCATCAGTATTGATTTTTAAGACTCCAATGGGAGGGGGCAACCAATGCCCTTCCCTAGAAACCTTCCTTCTAGAACAATCTTGGGCCTTCTAGGACCCCCAACAAGAATCCCCAGATTACGAATCACTCTAGTATCACTAGGATCCACCGGGGCTGACAGATCACATTTAGCATACAAGGTCTCCTGCAAAGCCCCAAGAATGCGAGACCAAACTTGACCCATCTGCAACTTCTTATCTAGAAAGACCCTATGGTTGCAATCCAACTAGATGTGCCATATAATTAGACTAGGGCCAATTGGCCATGCTATATGCAGAAATGAAGTCCTCACTAGAATGGGCCCAAAGTCCCACCAAAAATCCTCCAGAGAAGAAGGGTGTCTACACTGCAAACTCCAGGCCCCCCACCAAAAATGCCAAATAGTCCTAGCAAAAGGGCACTGGAAGAAAAGATGTGAAACAGTCTCAACATCTCTTAGACATAAGAAGCATAAGGAAGGACCTTAGCAGCCATGCTTACAGAGGTTATCCCAAGTCAAACATCTGCCATAAACCACCAACCAAGAAAAGAAATTACATTTTGGCCAAGATAATTTATTCCAAATATTTTTCCACCAAAGAACCTCAGCACTACCCCAGGCATGTCTATCCAAAACACGATACCCTAAAGCAATAGTGAACTTCCCTTTTGGATCTGGACCCCAAGCCAGCACATCCCACTCTGGGAGAGAACCATAGACTCTACTAGCCAAAATGGAGGACAACTCCCTCCTATCCTCCAAAGATCCACCCATGGGCCATTCCTACATATCCTTCCACTGGTAAACAATAGTCTGTCCCAAAGCCTGAGGGGCTTTGAAATCTATCACTCTACTCCAACCAATCTGAACAAAAATCCTACAGAAGTCCCCCAAGTGAGGGTACGAGGAGAGGATAGGCGAGAAGCCATCCCAGAAGTCATGCCAAAAAAGAGCATCAGAGCCTCTATTACAGATCCAAAATAGGCCTTGTTTAACCAGCGCAGGCCCCCTCTTAAGAGTATCCCAGATCATAGAACCTCTCCCTGAAAGACTAAAACGAGGCACCTCAGTGCCCTCCACCTCCCCAAGGTACTTGAAGGTAAGGATCCTAGCCCAATACTGATGCTAATATGAACACCATCTATAGTATAGGTTAGCAGCCAAAGCTTGTCCATTCCAATCTGTCCTATGCAAACCCAGACCACCATCCTGCTTTGGCTGGAAAACAACTTCCCACTTAATTAAGCTCCACTTCTTCGAAAGGAGATTACCTGACCAAAGAAACTGTCGACAGATGCCCTCAAAATCTTTGATGAAACTTGAGGGAGCCATCAACACAAAGCCCTTGTATATAGGAAGGGCCTATACCACGGACTTCAACAGAGTAACTCTTCTAGCCATAGATAACCATCTATAGGTCCAGTGACAAACCAGCCCATGAAATTTAACCATCACATCCTGCCAAAAACACCTAGGGAGTGGGCGCACATCCAGAGGGATGCCAAGGTATATAAAGGGAAGTTTCCCCACCTGAAACCTTAAGATCCTGGCAATACACTGATGAATATGCTTGGGGGTATTAAAGAATAAATGCAAGACTTACTTTCATTAATGCTTTGACTTGAGGCAGCCATGTAACAATCCAAAATCTG
Source organism: Cunninghamia lanceolata (assembly GCA_027924645.1). Classification (NCBI taxonomy): domain Eukaryota; kingdom Viridiplantae; phylum Streptophyta; class Pinopsida; order Cupressales; family Cupressaceae; genus Cunninghamia; species Cunninghamia lanceolata. The sequence goes on from BSBN01000367.1 coordinate 11,837,797, forward strand.
ATGCAAAGTAACTGCTTTAGCCACCTTAGCAACACCCATCAAAGTCGTATCATCCACAAACTGAAGATGAGTTTGAGGAGGAAGAGAATTGCTCCATTTCCATCCCTGAAAGAGACCATCGATAACACTGGACTTAATGAATCTCCCCAAGCCTTCAGCCATCAAGATGAACAAATATGGGGATAAGGGGTCCCCCTATCGAAGACCTCTAGAAGCACCAAACAAATCCAAAGACTCCCCATTTATGAGAATAGAAAATGAGGAAGTCCTCACATAGCTCATGACCCAATCAATCCACTCACAACTGAACCTGAAGGCCCTAAGAATTTTGATCAAAAAGCCCCAGTTAACTCTGTCATAAGTTTTAGCCATGTCCAACTTTATAAACATAGCCTTTTCCTTAGAAGAGGCCATAGAGTGAATAGTCTCAGCTACAATAACTACTCCATCCAAAATCTATCTACCCACAACAAAGTCCCCTTGTTCCTCCAAGATCAACTTATCCAGACATGGCTTCAAATGTTTAGCAATTAGCTTTGTAATGATTTTATACACCACATTACACAAAGCAATTGGTTGAAAAAGATCCAGAGAATCAACACCCTCACGTTTTGGGATAAGAGAAAGAAATGTTGCATTCATGGCTCACAACATTTGTTTATTCCTAAAAGACTCCTGCACCACCTCCAATAGATCAAGGTTGATGACTTCCCAAAAATCCTGAAAGAACTCAGTCAGGAACCCATTAGGACCAGAAGCCTTCCCTTTTTTCAACTGAAACACCACATCCTCCAACTCCTTCAAAGAAATAGGTTTAAGAAGAGAAGCATTCATATCCATAGTCACTAGAGAGGGAATACAAGCCAGGATAGAAGCTTCCTCCTCACTAGCAAGTGGGGTATCTTAAAAAAAAAGAGCAGAGAAAAAATGAACCGCCTCACTAGAGATCCCGAAGAGGAAGAAAGAATAGAACCCTTAGGAGAGAGAAGAGAAGAGATAAAGTTACCTTCTCTTCAAGCCTTCACTAATTTATGAAAGAATGAAGTATTCCTATCCCCTTCCTAAAGCCAATCAACACGGGCCTTCTGTTTCCAAAAAATTTCCTCACAAAGCTCCCATTCCTCGAGGTCTTTAACCACACTAACCTTAAGCCTGCTTAAATTCACATCAAGACCCTGGTCTTAAATTTGCCTGGTAATAGAATCCAAGTGCTCCTGGGCAACCCTTTTCCACTAAAACACATTGCCAAACTAATACTTATTCCAATGTTTCAATTTATACTTCACATATTGAAGCCTCTTCACAAAACAGTACATAGTTGTACCAAAAGCTGGTCGTCCTTTAGTCCACCATCTAGAAACCAAGTCAAGAAGACTCTCCTCCTTGAGCCACATAAGCTAAAATCTAAAAGTTTGTTTCTTAGCACCCCTAGCCAAACAGGCAGAGAATTTGATCAGCCAATGGTCTAATCCTCACTAATCTAAAATTTTAGAACTTGATAGCCACTTGTCACCCACCCAAAAATAGGAAACAAGAAACCTGTCTAACCATTCAGAAATGGCGTCATCCCCAAGCCTCCTATTATTCCAAGTAAACATGTCATTTGAAGGTTTGATATCCACAAGCCGGAGCCGAGCCAAATTATCCCTTAGAAGATCAAAAGAGGGGTCCAAATGAGGCACACCCCCCCTTTTCTCCTCAAGAGAGGTAATTGCATTGAAGTCACCTGCCATAATCCAGGGGAGGAAAAGATCGAATGAGCTCAGAAGATTGATATGAGACCACAAGAGAGTCTTACTAGGGACATCTATCGGAGCATAAATGTTAGACAGAAGAATTCTTTCCCCCGTCTCCAAACTAATTACAACCAGAGAAATGGAAAATCTACTAGAGATCCACCAAATAGGAGAAATTCACTGAGGATCCCAGAGGCAAGCAAGACCCCCTGAGCTGCCTTGCGCACCCACACACTAACAAAACCCTCTATTCCAAATCTTAGAAACACACTGCATCATACCATCCATAGATAAGTTCATCTCCTAGAGGAAAACTACATCCAAAGAATGAGCACTAACCAATTCCTGAATAGCCTTTTGTCTAGGGATGCTATTCATACCCCTTACATTCTATGATAACACAATCATCACGAAGGGTGAGAGAAGTGAGTATCCAATGTCTTCACCGACCCAGATTCCACCAATGTCTCTCCAACCATCTTAACTTTCTCTTGATCCTTCTTCCTCCCCACCTTCTGGGGCTTATTAGGAGTACACTTTTTTAGGGATTTTTGTTGTAAACCTAGAATAGGAGAAGAAGAGAGGGATATTTTTTTACCAGAGTCTTCCAAACCAGATCCACAAGCTAAACTCACCCTTTCATCTGAAGAGACCATGGGGGTTTCCACCAAACCACAAAAGTCCCCAAACCCAACATCAGGGGGAGAAGCAACTGAATCCATCACCACCCTAGAAGCCACCACAAGAACTAGGACTGAGGTAGTGACAGGCAAAGACTCAAAATTATGATCAACTAAAGGAGAAGCTTCAACATGCATGTTAGAAGAAACCCCCTCCTCATGGACTAATTCATCCAAAGCCTCAAACTTGTTAAAAGTCTCCTCCTCTTGACGATCCCGAAGAGTCCTCTTCTGATCCTGATTCTTGTTTCGTGCCTTAATTGGCACAAAGCCATCTTTATCCGGTACCACCTCCCGCATGGGTGCTTTACCCTTTTCTGCCCCTGGATTAGACGGAGCCTTCACATTATATGAACCACCAGTACCTGAGGCACGAGGGCACCTCCTTTGAAGATGGCCATACTAATGGCACAGTCGGCACCTGAAAGGTAAAGTCTCATAGTCTAACTGTTGAGTCCAGGCACTAGACCAAACAGTCAGATCAATAGAATCTGGTAGAGGCTGGCTCAGATCAATCTCCAAACAAACCCAAGCATAGGAAAAAAATTTCTTCTCCAGAGTTTACTAAGACAGGCCAATAGGCTTCCCCAGCAGCAACGCAATTGATTGTAGAATATCATGTCTCTAACATTCCAACGGCAACTGAGGAAAATGAACCCACACTAGGACCTTCGAGGGTAGCTCCTCTGCCAAATTAAATCCTGCATGCCAAGGCTTCATGAAAAGGCCAACTTGATTATAAAAGTAGGGCCCTCCCTCAAAAACCTTGTTATGATCGAAGATACACGAAAAGACCACCAGAAAGAAGTTATTCGCAGTTGGCAAGATTTCAAAATCACCTTCCGTATTCCATGACTTGTGAATCCAGGGTTCCAGAAAAGGCATCGAAACCCTCAATCCCATAAATTTGCATATTAAAATATGTTTGCTATAATACTCCAGGTCCTTAGCTACCACTTCTATTTGAATCACTAGCTTCAGACGAACTTGAGCTCTTTCCAAGCATCTGTTTATTTTGTGCAATTTCAAAGCACCAGTGCTAAAAACTCCAACATCAGGTGGGGATGGATGAGGAAACCGGTCACCAACCCCTGCCATAGCAGCATCCCCCAACGTCTCACCCAAAGGCATAGACCCTGCCATTAGAAAATCCCCTCAAGCCCTCGCACCCCACACCTGCACTGAACAACTCACACACTCAAGAAACACCCCCCCCCCCTCGAAAGCTAAAAAACCCCACCCCTTGCTAAAAATAACCCCAACCCCACAGAGCTTGATCTACAAAGAAAAAATGCATGCAATAGAGAACAAACACATGTAGACCATGACCTGCTATAGGTCACGGGACTGCACAGAGCTCCCACGCACACGCTCCATCCTCTTTTATATACATTATTTTTATTTATGTAATTAATAATTATTTTATTATAAATAAATATGATTTATATTATTATTATCAATTAATATATAAATATAGTATTTAAATATATATACGTGTAAAGGGAATTAACTTTTATTAAGTTTAATTTAGACAAATTCAATAAGATGTATACATAAGTATAAATTAACCTAGATTAATTAATTAAAAGATATGAGAGTGATAATTGAAATATTAAACCTTATATTAGGAAGTTTAATGTAAAGAGATAGAGGCACTTAGCTCTAGGTACAATGATGATAGAACACATTTCATGTCACATTAAATTTCACTTGTCTTGGGACTGAATATGGTTCCTCACGTAATCTATTGCAAATTTTGAATAGTTAGTAAACTCTATGGCAAGTCAAGACTAGGATCTGGATCATTCCTATAGGTGTGGATTTGATATGTGACCCACAAGTCTAATATGGTATTGTATGCACTTTTTCCTTCCACTTTTCTTGATTCTCTACACTTTTTTTAATGTGAAGGATTAATGGTGTTGAAAAATACATTGAGGAGGTTGTCAGATTGCTACTATCAAGTTCTCCTAGGTGAAACCTAATGACTGACTTTAATATCATAGAAATGATCGAAGACAACAATCTTCAGTCATGCAAATACACTAGACCTCTTAGTGCTCCAATTAAGGTGTTCCTAGAATAATTCTTCTCTTTAATGCATAGGATTTTTTGAATTATTAATGAATATGAGAGGATCTTAAATGAATGCATATTGAATGCCCATAAATACAAGTATATAGCAATTATCATGTCAAATGTATACCAAGTAGGCTCATGGTAGGAAGGAAATGGGCAAGAGTTGGCCAAATGTGAATTTGAATTTTTAAACTTTAGGGGTAAGATATATATGTGTGGGATCAATACCACACCCTAAGGATGGATCTAAGACATGGAAACATTCACAACAAGTCATGGAATCAATCTCAAGGCATGGTGTGAAATAATATATATAATAAATGTCAAATATGTGGAAATATGAGTGCATATGGATAAAATGGAGTCAAGTGTTGTTACATCCCTAATTTTGGCTTTGTTTTTACTTTTTACTTGTACATGAATAGAAGTGAATCTATGGATAATATTTTGATGTTGGGTTAAATATCATTGGAAAACATTGATTTTATTGAATATCAGTTATGTGATTAAACACAATGCATATGATGAAATGATTTACCAATTTGTGTTATGAGAATTTGATTTGTTATTCATAGGGTTTATGAATGGACTAACGATACATTGACAATGATCTGGTGATTGCAAGATATATGCACGAAAATAGATATTTAAAGACTCTCCAAGAAAGAGAAAGAGTATCCTCTGAGGAGAGGAGAATAGACCTTGGGTTATAAACAGTCATTTGCCAACTAAGTATAGAGTACCACAGTTAGATAACTCTAGTTGATTGAGGTAAGTCACGTTTTAATGGTTAATTTGTTGATTGACTCGATGGGTTGTTGATGTCTTTAAGAACCCTTTTGTGTTATTGTTGTGTCGATCTTGTCATTTTGAGAAGACAACATTGTCAAGGACAAACGATAGTTGACTATGACTAATGCGATCTTCTGTCGATCACGTCGTAAGTAGTTTTCATTAGCATCTTCATGGTGTAGGTTAAATTTTTGGCATGATTATAGTTTTTAATGTTGCATGTTTCATTCATGGTAAAATGAAATCGATGAGAAATAGTGTGTGTTTGTAAAGGGGAGATGAACTTGACCCTATCATGTTTTACGTAAGTCATTCGTCACATTATTATATTGCTCTCTATTGAAGTTATATATAGCCTAAGACTATTATTATTTTGGAAAATATGTTGATAGGAATTGCTTGTAGTTTAAAATGATTAACCACCTTTTCTACTAAGTGATGTCATCATTGTAACCATTTTTATTAAGTATCGTTTTGTTGATGACTGTTTTGATGCAATCATAACAATAAGTTAAAATTCACATATAATGAACTGAAACTATACTTGAAAGATAAGAAGGAATCATTTGAGATTCAACTAATCCCAAGTCTACAATGGTTCGGTTGGTCAAGTTCAGTTGGTCAATGTGAAGCTGTAATGTTCAAGGGGCCTTACGTAGTTTAGGTTTGTTTTGTGGTTTACTGGCCTAAGAATATGCAAAAAGGTCATAGATTTCAACAAGTATTCTGTTCATTTGCATAAAGGTGATACTGTGCTGCAAGTTTCAGAGGGTTTTCTTGGATTTTTTTGTAGCTTTCTTCTTTATCTTTTTATGAAAACTGTCTACTTATAGCTCTGTTATACATGCTTCTTCAAATTTGAGACAATTTCCTTTGGATTTCTACGTTTTCAGCTAAATATTTCAGATGGGTTGGGAAAAGTTAGAAAGATCTACTCTATACCTCATTTAATCTACCGAAGGATCTAATTGTTTCTGTTATGCACTATGTAAATACCATAGTAATTTGATCAAATCCACAGTAATAAACCCTAAATGTAAGTTCTGAGCATTTTCACAAACATACATTTAAAATTGCAAGCTCTCAAAGAAGATATTTCAAAACACAAAGAAGAGCAGGAGAACACTCAGAAGATAGATGCAAAACTCCAGATTCTATTGTATTAGAAACGAATAGTCATACATGATTTACAATGTAGGAATGACTCTTAGTTTCATTGATCATACTACAGAGAACTTACAAGCTTTACAGATACAGTAAGGCAGCCAGACATTCCACGCGCACCTTACTGCAGACAAATAGGCGACCTCCTTCTTCTACTCTAAACTATGCTAACTTGCTGTATGCTTCTAAAAAAAACTGTTGTAGCCACTGTTGTTCTCCTAAAATCCCTGTTGTAAAGTATTACAGTGTAGAGAGGCACAATATAAAGACATTCTGATTGTCCTCACTACAGCAAAAAAACCTAACTGAACCCCTGGTTCAAACCCTTGGTTACAGCAATAAATGCAGGTGAACCAGCTCTCAAAAAATATCTCTGAGCAGTGTCAAATCTGGGTGAAATATTGCCCCTTCTGAGAAGTTTCGGCAGCTGGGCAATAACTTCTGTTTGTCTGTTGTAGTAATACCTCCAGCTGCAACTCTGTCTTTCACTTGAATGGCCTTGACTTTTCACACTTTATCCTTATCTTCTTGCTCCTGAGATTGGATTTCCTTCCTCCATGAGGTCACTGTGTTGACTTTCCAGCTGCTTCCTCAACTGCAAGCCTGCAAGACAAGACAAGCAATAAGTTTCACATTTATCACATAAACAGCAGGAAATTAAAATAAGTGTTTAAATCCAGGTGACTGCGCAAGATTGCAGAAATCGGATCAGAAATCCTCTCAAAATGCGTCAAAAATGCGTTCAGACTGCTCAAAGCTCACGGGTCAACCATCGCTGACCGAAAAATGCCAGAGGCGCCAAAAAAAACACTTTAAAACTCCACCACTTCATTTCCCACCCATCGGCATGACTATCGCTATCGGTGCGTCAAAAAAAAAAAAAAAAAAACACTTTGGTCGACATACTTCATCATCATGATATTTCGCTTCTGTCGAACATAGAATAAGACATCATCATCATATTTCGCGAACCAGATCGTGCTTGAAAAAAAATCCTGTTAAAGGAAAAATGTGATGATGATGATGATCAGGATATTTGCTTCTTCGTTTATTAGATCGGGATGACGTCATCATGATATTCGGAGCCTTTGTTAAACTTAGAACATGACGTCATCATGATATTTCGCCAACCGGATCATGTTTGAAAATATCCTACCGAAGGGAAAAATGTGATGATGATGATCATCAGGATATTTTCAAAAGGTTGTATTTCATCGGCAGGAGGACTTTACGAAATATCGGGTGAACAAACAAGATCATGATGATCTTGATAACAGGACAGGGTAAAACAATATGATGATGACCTACCTTATCGAATTATCATGATGACGTCATCATGATATTTTGTCTTCGAAGCACAAGGGTGAGTTGAGGTCATCATGATATTTGCACTAGGGTGATATTGTAAAATATGATCATGCTGTTTAAGGAATGAAATATTGCCCTCTTCTGAATAGATAGGGTGATCATCATGATATTGCAAAAAAAGCGATCAGGAGGATATGAAGATGATGATCCCCTATATCGAATTATCATGATGATGTCTCCATCACTTAGCGAATTTCAGCGAATGACCCTCGTGAAAGATCAGGATGATGATCATGATTATGCAAAAGGAGATCAGGAGGATATGAAGTTGTCATCATCATATTTCGAACTTCAGCAAATATCATGATGATGACCCTTCGATAAGTTTATAGCATGCGCATGCAAATATGCCGATGATGAATTTTCTAAGTCAGGGTGATCAGCATGATATGATAAGATTAGGTAATGTTGAAATATCATGATGATGCTCACTATACAAAGACCGCTCGACGGGGAAACTTACCTTTACTTAAAGTTGATGTCATCATGATATTCGGGCTTCAGGATATTATCGGGGGGGGTTCAAATATCATGATGATGCATAATGCGCATAAGGCCATTCGACGGGTAAAGGGCACTACCACCTAAGATTGATGTCCGGATATTGCGACTGCATGATTTTTATCGGGTGATAGACCAAGATCATGATGATCTTGACAACATGACTTAGGATATAAAAATATGATGATCCTCCTGTGAATATCAGGTTTGACCAAAACTTTGACCGTGCATAACTTTCACATATGGAAAAATTTTCAAGTGAAGTAAAAGGCAAACCTGCATGGAATTTCAAGCTCTTTCTAAATATGAGGTCATAGAAACAAAATATGAACTTTGACAAACTGACCTCATGATGATGACCTACCTTATCCAAGATCATGATGATGATGCACCTGACCTTCATTTTTACCAAACCGCCAGAAAGCAGAAAAAAAACAAGCAGAAGCAAAAAGCAAACATCAGCAGGGGTCCCCATTTTGCTAAGGAGCATAATGGGGCGTGTTGTGAACATCACAACACATTTGTCCTTTTGAGAGCCTTTAGTGGTGTGTGAAGTGGAATAATACCATGATATGTTTTAAAACCACATGCTCAAAAAATGAGCAGCCGTAGGCATGATTATATGAGCGTATAACGACATTAGTGTAAGTTGTTTTATCAACTCTTGAGATAACTTAATTATCTTGAGTCGTGATTCAATTGAGTGTCGACCTTTATGAGATTTAGTGGTGTTGTATACCATGTATTCCCCCTCTCAATGCATGATTGAACCTCATAGAGTTAACATGCGTGAAGCTTCTGCGATTTAAGAGAGATTTGTTATAACTATATCGTAGTGGATCCTTTATGACTGTTAGTCATGGAGTGGAGGAGAGTGACTCATATATGAGTCATATGGAGTGTTTAAAACACAACAACCCTCATAGAGTTAAGCATGAAAGAGAACACATGTATCAGCAAAGAAAAGTTTTTGGAAGGAGCTATTAGCTTTCAGGTAGGAAGAAGGACAAATAACAGAAGAAAATTATCAAATAGCTAGGTAATTTAGAGCTCACAGTGGATGAGCACTTTCTGACTTAGGATCTTATGAATCTTATCTCAATTAGGTTCTTTTCCTTACATGAAGTTTTTGCAAGAATTTCACTATACTAGTTCTTATGTTGTTGTTATCTTCCAAATTATGAATCGCTACTCTATCCCTATAAAGGTTGACGTCCTTAGATGTTAATAGGTTGAACATTTTTAAGTTAAGTATGTTATGATAGCTTTGGATAATGATTATCACTATGTCCAGAGCTGCTATTTTTACTAGAAGGAATTACCATTATCTATTATTTTGGTAGATAGTATAGTCTGATAACATATCTATATCATAGGATAAATATAGGCTAATATATTAGTGAGATTGTTGAAGTCGAAAGTATGTTTATTAATCATTCTAAACATGTTCTTATATCTGTATGTGATATATTTTGATGACTCTATTCTATATATAATAGCAACATCTCCATTCTCATTATTTAATCAATGTCCTTTGTTGGAGACAGCGGAATCAATTCATATTAATGCTTGCATAAGGTTCTTTGATTAAATGAAATCATATAATCTATTAAGCATGAGTTTAATATACTTGTATCTTGACTAAGTCACCCCATATTTAGAGAAATCATGTTGTGAATACTTTGGAACAACTAATGAAATTATATATTGTTTTGTGCAAAAAGACACTCGATAATAAATAGTGAGTTATGTCTACATTAGATGTATATTTTAGGTATGTGGAAAATAACTTAGACATTAAACCTAGGTTGACAACAACTTGAACTAGTCCTTGTGTATTATTGATATCAAATCAAACTTAGTCAACATTCTAGACTCTTATGAAACCATAGGGTTTGTTGTAATTAAGACTTTATTGTAAAGGGATATAACCTTGATGTAAAGGATTGAATGATCTCTTAGTAGTAATAACATTGGAAAACAATCATCTATTGAGTCGAGACTTGAGAAACCTAGAAATGACCTCGTAGTCAGAATAAGACCAAGGGGTTAATCCCTTTGCTTATTAATTTATTACTATATGAATATATATGTTTGTTATTCCATTATGATGGAATAGGAAGGATAAAACCTAAACTTGACCCAATAGGGTAATTTTATATACTAAACCTTTTTTATCATTATATAAATTGTGAATGAAGGGGAAAGTACCCTAACTTTGATTGTTTATTCTTACTAGTCAGAAAGGAAATATTTTCCTAACCAATAATGCTTAACCTTGGTAAGGTAACCGTCTTAGTTTTTATAAATTGATTTAAGTTCTTAAATGTCGTTAAGTTTTGGATCTCAAGTATTGCAAAGATGCAAAGAGTATCCTTGTTTAAAAAGTAAATCCATAAGATCTATGGAACAATGACGGTGTTTGAAAACCTGTCTAAGTTAGGAAGACTAGAGTATTGAAGTTGTCAAGACTATATAAGTAAAACATAGTTGTCTAAGTCAAACTATAGGATTTTGATAGTATCCAAGTCGAGTTGGGGTGGGTATACATTATGACTATGTTTATTATAAATATTTATTCATATTGAATCTTTGGCCAAAGTAATGCATATGTCTCTGCATGCATTATCAGTTCACCGTATTTGGATTGCATAACCTATTGGAAATATCATACTTAGCTAGAGGGTATCTAGGGTTGTATGATCAAATAGCGTAATGTAGGATACAACACCAATACTTAGATGGCAAATTATCATTGGTCACCTTTGGTCTATACTCTTCATGAAGGGTAGGGCCACTTCCAATTGGAAGATATGTGGGAGACCGCCGGTCTATAGTTGAAGGAAAAGCATTGGGAAGATGCTCTCTCTCTCTCTCTCTCTTTAGTAGTATACCTTTGGATTAAGTGACTTGTGAATCTTAAGACTACATAAAACTTTATCTATTGTTAATGTTGTAATTGAAAAAATAGATTGTCATCTTTGTATATCATATCATGTTGTATATTTCCGAAAAATAAATTATGTAAATTGTTGTATCTTGATTGCAAGAAATTCAAGTTAAAAAAAAAAAAGAAATTCTATCTTTTTCACCCTATGTGTTTTTATTTCTTGGTAAATATATGTGTTTAGTCTTGTTTTAGATTTTAGTTGTTTCATATGGTATCAAAGCTACCAAGTTTGGCACTAGGGCTTATGAGTCCACTATGTTGACTTGTAATCAACATTAAGCAATTAGCTAATGTTTGAATTTCTTGTGCCAAGATGGTGCATCTCAAGATGACTGCTAGGAAGTTAGTTATCAGAAATGAACATTACCTAAAATCCAAGAGAGAGTGTGGAGCCATAACTAAAACCATTGAGGGAACCAATAATGGCAATGACATATGGTTGAGTGATACTGAAACCTTTGAGAATGCCATAACTCAAATCAAGCAAGTGAGAAAGGAAAACTTAGAGGCAACTAAGATAATATTTAGGATCATAGCTTATATGGCTAAGGATGAGACATCTATGGTTAGGAGAGACACTCGCATACCTCCATCTTTTGATATCATAGTACTTAGGTCTGATAGTGAGTCAAAAGGTTATACACCTCTTGATTATGTATCTGAAGTGAATTAGAGGGATATACTCCCCTTGAATATGACATATGATTCATTCTATGTATCAATAAAGGATGTAATTACTCCTAAATAATTTATAATAAAGATGAGTTTGTTTTGTACCAAACTATTGTTTGTTTTGAGTTCATTATGTTTTAATTTAATGAGACACATTAAAATTAGGAAACTAACAAATAACTCAGTATTCTCAGGTGTGAGAAAAATGGCAAACATGGTTTGGACAAGAACAAATGAGGGTGAGAGTCAAGAGGAAAACAACCTGCCAAATAATTCCAAGGACAAGTTGGATCAAATTTTAATCATGCTTGCAAAAACCAAGGAGAGACATGGTAACATGGAAAAGAAGGTAATGGAGTAGGGAAACTCTGAGGGAGAAAATGAAAATTCTCATGGGGTGAGCAGGGAAAATCACCAAAAACATAGTATGAGTAGTGAGAAACTTGAAAACCATGAACACCAGAAGGAAGCAAACGATAGGCTTGCCTTAGAACTTTCTAGGGATATGAAAAAGGTCACTCCACCAAAGTTTGATGGAACAGTGATTGGTGATGCAACTAAAGCTTTGTTGTCAAAAATGGAGTACTTTGAGATAAGAAATTACTCGGAAGTAACCAAAGCAGTTTGGGGAGCCTTTCAATTGGCAGGAGAAGCATCCACTTGGTGGATGAATAATAAAATGAAACTAAATTTAAGTTCCTTAAGAGTAACTTGGAATGAGTTCGTGGAACTCTTTTGTAAAAGGTGGCTGCGACAACTTTATTTTGACCAAAAATTGACTGATTTTTAGAATCTTCATCAAGGAGACATGTCAGTAGTTGAATATGGGGAGAAATTTATCCGCCTTCTTAAATATGTGCCCCAGTATTAGAAGGATGAAATATTCTAAATTAGGAAGTTTATCAGGGGTTTAAATGCTCAAATTGGTGGAGAAGTGGGCATACATGGTCCCACAACAATGGACCAGGTGTACGAGAAGGCAATTAATCAAGAATAAAAGTTGAAATCTATCTCAGCTTATCACAATAGGAATCATAAGAGATTCAATAGAATTCCAACTTCCCAACCATCCAAAAGAAGAAATGACAAGAGCTATGAGAATAAAAGGAATGGTAAGGGAACTCAGAAGAATAGGAATGGGACTAGTAATGAGAAAAGGAATGGTAATTTCAAAAGAAATGAGGATAATACTAGAAAGTCTATAGAAAAGAGAGGAGCTCTTAGAGGATGCTTTACATGTGGGGGTGACCATTATGCTAATCATTGTCCAACCAAGAACCAAAATGGTCAGCAAAGAGGTACTACATTACCTACTCAACAAGTAGCTTTCCAGCAAAGGATTCATGTAGCTCTCGACAACTGTCAAGCAGAGTATCAAATCACACCCATTGAGATGACAGGTACCTTGTTTGGAGTCCCTATTTATATTTTGATTGATATAGGAGCTACTAAAAATTTTGTTTCTCCTAGGGTTTTGTATAAGTTTCCTAGAAAAGTTGGATACATGTCTAAACCTTGGTCAGTAGAATATGCTAACCAATCCAAGGCTAAAGTAGACCAATGTTTATTTGAGGCCAAGATTGATCTATCTATTTTTTCAATAGAGGTAAACATGTATGTAGCCCCCTTAGGTTCCTATGATGTAATCCTAGGAATGAACTAGTTATAGAAGCATAGAGATAAAGTCAACTATTTTTCAAAAATAGTTGATTGCTTAGATGACTTGAGAAACAAGGTCATTTTCCAGGGTATTCAAACAAAAGTCAAGATTAGACCTATCGAGCTACTAAGCAATCAAAAGAGCTAGACAAAAGGGGTGTCAACTCTTTGCAGTAAAAATGGAGCAAATTGAGGAAAATCTTGAAAAGTAAAGTATGTCTTTTGAAGAAAGGTATCCTTTTCTTCGAGATTTCTAGGATGTTTTTCTTGAGGAACTTCCAGGACTACCTCCCAAAAGGGTTTTTGATTTTACAATTGATATTAAACTAGGATCTAAGCCTATATCAAAAGTACCTTATCATATGACAACTACAGAATTAATGGAATTAAAAGCCCAATTACAAGAATTGCTGGCTAAAGGTTTGATTAGACCTAGTGTTTCACCATGGGGTGCACCAGTTATCTTTGTCAAGAAAAAGGATGGAACTCTGCAATTATGTATTGATTATCGTATGCTCAATAAAGCAATGATAAAGAACAAATATCCTTTACCATGTATTGATGATCTCTTCAATCAAATGTGAAGAGATACAGTATTTTCAAAGATCAATTTGTGATCATGATATCATCAGTTAAGATTGAAAGATGAAGATATCCACAAAATAGCTTCTAGGAAAAGATATGGACACTATGAGCTCACAGTGTTGCCATTTGGACTTATGAATGCCCCTATAGCATTCATTAATCTCATGAATAGTGTGTTTACAGATTGTTTAGACAAGTATGTTCTAGTCTTTCTGGATGATATTCTTATTTATTCTAAGAACAAAAAAGAACATTTACAACATTTGCAAGTGGTTTTGCAATGGTTAAGGGAACATAAGTTATATGGAAAACTTTCTAAGTGTTCTTTCTTCTAGAAGGAAATTTAGTATCTATGACATATAATATCTATAGAAGGAATATCTATTAATCCAGCAAAGATCAAAGCTATTCTAGATTGGCCTGTACCCACGAATGTGCATGAAGTGTGTAACTTCATGGGTTTAGTTGGTTATTATAGAAAGTTTGTTCTAAATTTCTCTAGTATTGTAAGTCCAATCACTTCTTTGCAAAGCAAAGGGAAATGATTTGAATGGATAGATAAATGTCAGGAGGCATTTGATTTATTAAAGGAAAAGTTGACAACAACACCAATTTTGAAAGTTCCCAACCCCGAAGGGCAATTTGAGGTAATAACTGATGTCTTAGGAGAAGGATTAGGGGGTGTGCTTATGCAAGATGGGTGAGTGATAGCATATGAGTCAAGGAAGCTGAAAGCTTATGAGAAACATTATGCACCACATGATCTAGAATTAGCAGCAGTTATGCATGCTTTACAAATGTGGTGTCACTATTTGTTAGGGAAAACCTTTGTACTTAAGTCGGATCATCAAAGTCTTAAGTATATATATTTTCTCAACATCATCTAATGCTCGACAAAGGAAATGGTTAGAGTTGATATTTGACTATGACTTTGAGATAAACTATATCAAAGGAAAAGAGAATAGAGTAGCTGATGCTTTGAGTCAGAGGATACATATTTCTTCAATTGTCTATGTACATGCAAACTTTAAAAATTTAGTGTTTCCAAATTATCAGGTGATGAATATTATGAGTAGGTCAAACAATCTCTTATGGTAAATCCTAAAGATTTAAGGTATGATGGGTTTCATTTTGAGTCTAATGGACTATTGAGATACAGAGGAAGAATGTATGTTCCTAATTTAGCTTAATTAAGAAATCTTGTGTGGAAAGAAGTTCATTATGCACCATACTCAGGACATCCAAGAGTAACCAAACTTCTAGCGGATGCAAAAACTCTTTATTTCTAGAAAGGAATGAAGAAGGATGATGCAAGATTTGTAGGAAGTTGTTTGGAGTGCCAGAGGGTGAAAGTAGAACATCAACATTCCGCAGGACTGTTGTATCCACAGGATATACCAGAATGGAAGTGGCAAGTCATAAGTATGGACTTTTTTAGGGTCTCCTGATGTCTAGGAACAAACATGATGCCATTTTAGTTGTGGTTGATAAACTCACAAAGGTAGCACATTTCATACCATGGAATTTAACTAATGGAGCACCAATGTTAGCTCACAAATTTGTTTAAGAAGTGTTTAGATTACATGGAGTTCTTGAAAATATTATCTTGGATAGAGATGCGCATGTAACATTAAGGTTTTGGAAAACCTTATTCTCAGTGCTAGGGACCAAACTTAATGTGAGTATAGCTTATCATCCTGAAATAGATGGTCAAACTGAGAGAGTTAACCAGGTTTTGAAGGATTTGTTATGAATGTATTGCATGGATCAGTAATTTAAGTGGGAAGAATACTTGGCACTTGTCTAATTTGCTTATAATAATTCCTATAATTATGCTATTAAGATGGAACCATTTGAAGCATTGTATGGAAGAAGATGCCGAACTCCTATAAGTTGGGATAAGCTAGAAGATAGGATTAGCATTGGTCCAGAAATGCTGGTTGAAATGGAAGAAAAAGTTAAGTTGATCAGGAAAATATTCACAGAAGCCAATGATAGACAGAAAAGTTATGCTGATACCAAGTGAATACCAAGATAATTCTCTGTTGGAGAGAAATTTCTTTTGAGAGTCAAACCTCAAAAAAGTTCAATAAAATTTGGTAAGTCTTCCAAATTAGCTCCTCTCTATGTAGGACCTTTTGACGTTCTCGAAGTGATCAATCTGGTTGCCTACAAGATTGCTCTACCACCAACCTTGTCTAGAATGCATAATATTTTCATGTTTCTTATTTAAAGAAGTATATTGCAGGAGATAACCATATTTTGAATTGGAAGGCATTATAGATGAAGGAACCAGGGGTGGTCATGATCGAGCCTCTCAAAGTGCTTGAAACATGCAAGCTCCACTTGTGTAATAGAGAAGTCATGTAGTGCAAGGTCCAGTGGGACTAGTAAGTAAAGGATAGTGCTACATGGGAGGATTACCATGAATTTTACTAGAAATTTCCTCTTTTATTTCATGCTTTTAGCAGTTAAACAAAAACTTGTTTTAAATTATATTTTAATACATTGAATCATCGAGGACGATGAATCTTTAGGGGAGAGATATGTTACATCCCTAATTTTGGCTGTCTTTACTTTTTACTTTTACATGAATAGAAGTGAATCTATGGATAATATTTTGACGTTGGATTAAATGTCATTGGAAAACATTAATTTTATTAAATATTAGTATGTGACTAAACACAATGCATATGATGTAATGATTTAGCAATTATGTTATGAGAATTTGATTTGTTATTCATAGGGTTTATGAATAGACTAACGATACACTGATCATGATCTGCTGATTGCAAGATATATGCAGGAAAACAAGTATTTGAAGACTCTCTGAGAAAGAGAGAATCTTTTGAGGAGAGCAGAATAAACCTTGGGTTATAAATGGTCATTTGCCAACTGAGTATAGAGTACCACAGTTAGATAACTCTGGTCGATTGAGGTAATTCATGTTTTAATAGTTAATTTGTTGATCGACTCGATAGGTTGTTGATGTCTTTTAGAACCCTTTTGTGTTATTGTTGTGTCAATCTTGTCATTTTGCGAAGATGACGTTGTCAAGGAAGAATGATAGTCAACTATGGCTAACGTGATCTTCTATCAATTACGTCGTAAGTAGTTTTCATTAGCATCTTCATGGCGTAGTTGGTTAAATTGTTGGCATGATTATAGTTTTTAACGTCACATGTTTCATTCATGGAAACATGAAATCAATGAGAAATAGTGTGTGTTCATGAAGGGGAGATGAACTTGACCCTATCACATTTTACGTAAGTCATTTGTCACATTATTATATTACTCTCTATTGAAGTTATATATAGCCTAAGACTATTATTCTTTTAATTATTATTTTGGAAAATATGTTGGCGGGAATTGCTTGTGGTTTAAAATGATTAACCACCTTTTCTACTAAGTGATGTTGTCATCATTGTAACCATTTTTATTAAGTATCATTTATCCTTTTGAGAGCTTTTAGTGGTGTGTGAATTGGAATAATACCATGATATCTTTTAAAACCACATGCTCAAACAAAGAGCAGTTGTAGGCATGATTATAGGAGTGTATAACGACTTTGGTGTAAGTAGTTTTATCAACTCTTGAGATAATTTAATTATCTTGAGTCATGATTCAATTGAGTGTCAGCCTTTATGAGAGTTAGTGGTGTTTTATACCATGTATTCTCCCTCTCGATGCATGATCGATCCTCATAGAGTTAACATGTGTGGATCTTCTGTGATTTAAGAGAGATTTGTTACAACTATATCTTAGTGGATCCTTTATGACTATTTGTCATGGAGTGGAGGAGAGAAACTCATAAATGATTCGTATGAAGTGTTTAAAATAGAATAACCCTTGTAGAGTCAAGCATGAAAGAGAACACAAGTATAAGTAAAGAAAAGTTTTTGGGAGGAGCTATTAGCTTTTGGGCAGGGAGAAGGACAAATAACATAGAATAAAACTATCAAACAACTGGGTAATTCAGAGCTCACAATGGATGAGCACTTTCTGACTTAGGATCTTTCGAAGCTTATCTCAATTAGGTTTTTTTCCTTACAAGAAGTTTTTTCAAGAATTTCACTATGCTAGTTTTAATTTTTATCTTCCAAACTATGAATCACTACTCTATCCCTATAAAGGTTGATGTCCTTCGATGTTAATAGGCTAAATGTTTTTAAGTCAAGTATGTTTTTTGATAGGATAAATGGCATAAAAGGGTGCTGATCCCATTACAAAACAACCAAAAAGGTGCACCAAAGTTCCATCAAGAACCAAAAAATAGACACTGGACTAACCAACAAACATAGCCAAAAAAAGACCCAGAACAGAGACATAGTGAACTAACAGCAGAATGACAGTAGACAAAAACCACAATCGACAACCTAAGCCCCAATGGATAATTAAACATCTGGTCCCAATCCTCAACCAAAAACTGGTAGAGGTCCTGGTACTCTTTGAGATCTTTATCCTTCAATCCCTGTGTAGCAAGCTCAGCATCCTGGAGAATGGCCAGGGTCGTGGCAGATCTGTGCATCACTTTCACCACAAACTTCACCAGAGTTTTGAATTTTCTCTCCAGCACAGTGATCCTCTTAGTGAGACTATCACTTGTTATCCTTAGCAGTTGTTTTTGCCTTTCTCTTCATCTTGCCTGACTCCTTCACCGTGTTCTCCAAGCTCACAGATTAGGAACCCTTAGCATTGTGCTCAGGGAAATTACTAAGTCCTTCCTCCACTTCAGCCTTGACATTGTCATTCTTGGTCTCCTTATTGACAAAAAATTCCCTACCCATTAGTTCAGTCTCCGGCACAATAGTATCCATATTAATTTTTTTGTTATTAGAAATATCCTCCCCCTTAGGGTTCGCAGTATCTTCATCCACCTCAGAGACTTCCTTCTTAGCTACAAGCCTCATTGACCTCCTAGTCAATGACACTCGGGGTTTGCTTCTCATCAAGGTAAAGTCCTCATCAGTAGTACTATAGCTACCACCAATACCATCTTCAGAGATAACCTCTTCCACCACCACAGAGACATTCTTTGCTTTATTTTCACTATCTGTACCACTTCCTTCTTCCAACCTATCCCTTTTCTTTTTCTGAGGGGTCACTTGTGCAAACTCTCTGGGTAAAGACTTTCTTTTGATAGGGGTATTCGTAGAGGTCAAGGGAGTATGGTCCCTGGCTTTAGGCTCTAGGCTTAAACTGATGGTTTTTTCTTGCTAGACTTTATGGACTTAGCATACTTTTCCAGGGTGACCTCCATTATTATCACATGGCTAGACACCACAAGCCTAGAATAGGGTGGTAGGGGAGACTCAACCCTAGTAGCCATGAGGGCTTTAGGGTGCAAAGAGCAAAATGGAATTATACAGTCTGAGGATAAGCTCCTGGTGGAGAGGGATGAGGGTTTTGTTGGGGTCAATAGCATGGTGTTCAATGGCCGATGAAATAGAATTTTCCAGAGATGAAAGAAGATAAATAGGAAAACTTATCACTTTGCTATGATGAAAATGATTGAGTGGAGAAAAATGATAATTAAAGAAGCATTTGAATCTACCTTCCAATGTGAAGTATTTTATGAGCATGTAACACAACTCATCCCACGGCTTTGGCAGTATTTCATGATCAAAACCCCTTGCAGGCTGTGAAGAATCTCCCCTTTCTTCAGAAAGTACATCATTACCTTAGGGTCAGAAACTTTGCTCTTTCTCAGGTGTTTGATGTCATTCGTGGGCATCCCCATTGCCAAATCAATCACCTCTTCAGAAACATTAAAACTAACACTGCCCACCTTAACCTTTCTATCCTCCTAAGAACATAAGAACTACATCAAGATGCTTTCATCATAACCCTATAAGCATTCAAGGTAGGAGGCCACCCCACCCTCCTAGAAAATGTGCTAGAAGGTCTTGTTATGACTAATCTCATCACAAGGTTCAAGCTCAGTGCGAGCCCTATCGCCCCCCATGTCTAAATTACCCCAATTTCTCTCAAGCAAGCTAACAATGTAGGAAGCATTAGAAGACTTAGAAACTTTCAAACTATAAAAAATCTCCCATTCCTCGATATTCATACTCTAATTAATGAGTATAAAGTCTTTTTGGCCGCCAGGGGTAGCGTACTCGCCTAAATTTGTAATATGCAAACTATCACTCCTATTCCTTCCATGATAATCATTCATTAATTGATCATAATTAAGGGTTATGCATAGGGACATTGGGTTGGTCACGTGCCCATTCATGAGAAATCTCTCCTTAGGCATCCATGTCTAACTGAGAGCCAAACAAATTTTCATACCATGGTGGGTCCTGCCTCTAACAATTCTGAGTTGGCAAGCACCCATTGCCCTCTTCTCATCATAGGATCTCAAAACTGAATGGCTATCAAGACTTGAACCCATCTGGTCCCCAAAGTACTCTCTAGGAATTAGTTCAATCATGAGAATTCAAGAGCGGGGCCTAGCTCTTTTTCAAGAAGGTTTTGAATTTGGATGGGTAAATTACTCTTACTTTTCTAACATCTCCACTTGTCCAAGCTTTGTCCCAAGTTAGCCAATCCATCTGCCACTCTATTACCTTCATGGTAAACATGTCCAATATCAATTTGTCTGAACCCAGATAGTAAGTAGGCAATGTCATCTGTAATATCCTTCAGCTTCCAACCACTAGTTGACCTATTGAGAGCTACCTCAATAACGAGTTTAGAATCTCCTTCCACCTGTAATTTGTCCATTCCCATAGAGAGTAATTTTGAGCCCCCACACCAGAGCTAATCCCTCTGCAACATTATTGGACTGAATGCTAATGGCCCCAGCATAAGTAGCAATAAAGGCTCCCTAGCTATCTCTGAATATACCACCCACACTGGCTAGCCCCCTATTCTCTTTTTTAGCTCTATCAAAGTTGAGTTTGGTCCAATCTCTGGGAGGGGGTCTCCAAAGGGTGATTTTTCTAGAGAGCTTCTTGGAATTGTTGATCTTGGTTATATCCTCTGTCAGTCCCTAGTTTAAGGTAGTCCGCTCTTCCACCATAGTAGGAGGTTTCTTAGCCATATGCAGAGTGTTGTTGGACGTGTTCTCCAAGACCATTCTACTGAATGAGTGAAAGACTTCATTAGTGGATTGAGCCTTATCCTTGAAGATTCTATTATTTCTATCTTTCCACACACTCCATCCCAAGTGTGGGGAAATTTGTCTCCATAGCTCTCTAATCCTAGGGTGCGAGAAAGGGGAACTCTAGCTCTAGGTGAAGTCTATCAGGTTTTCTGGGAAGACCCAATCAAGGTTTAGTTTCTCCATAGTTCTACCCCATAAATCTTTAGAATAATCATAATGGAAAAGGAGGTGCTGAATAGATTCTTCATCTTTGAGTCAGAGCACACATCTATTAACCAACTAGAACCCCCTTTTATTGAGGTTATCAGTAGTGAGGATTTTGTTATGGGAAATAGCCCACTAGAAGAAGTTTATTTTGGGGATCAACTTGTTGTTCCAGATACTCTTGCAGATCCACCCCCTGTTTGTTGTTAGATAGCAGAAGGTAAGAAGATTTAACTATTCAAAAGTTCCCCTTTTGTTCCTAACCCTAGAGCATTTCATCCTCCCTAGGAAATATTAGAATTCTATGCATGTTCAACTCCTCTTGCAAAGCCTGGCTCTCCTAATTCACAAGAACATTACCCTAGCAATCCGAGAGTATTTTCCACCTCCTATGGTTGTGGGAGTGGGTAGTAATAAAATTGCTGACTAATTTCCTAGAATGATTGACAACTCTATCTCTGGTGGTTATGTTTTTTCTATTAGTCAATGGACCCTCCTTGAGCCAGTTGTCCTCCCAGACTCTAATTTTATCTCCCTTACCTAGCTTCCATTTTATGCCTTGGGAGAGAGTATTTTTTGTTTTGATCATTTTGTTCTAGATAATAGATCCTTTGAGGTGGCTTTCTCTGGCAATAACCTCTAATTTATCCCCATTTTGTAGATATTTGGCTTTCATGATCCACACCCAATCGTTCTCCTCCTTGAGGAAAGTCCAACCCACTTTGGCTAGTAAATCTTTATTCATCACCTGTATTTTTTTGATTCCTAATCCCCCATGATTTTTGGGCAGGCAGACTTTGTCCCATCCAACCAATGATATCCTCTTCTTATCTTCAACTCCAGTCCATAGGAAGGTTCTCTAGATTCTTTCCAATTTCTCTGCTATATATTTAGGCATTTTAAACAGGGATAGAAAATAGGTAGGGTTGCCCTGCAATGAGGCTTTCAGCAATTGATGCTTACTAGCTTGACTAAGGTGTTTACCTTTCCATCCCTCCATTTTCTTTTGGATTCTTTCGAGGACAGTGTTCCAGAAAATTGGGGTCACTTCGTTGACGTGAGGGGAAGACCCAAATAGGTGGCCGGGAGATTAACCATGTTGCACTCAAGGATTTTTTGCACTATGGCTTGCAACCCTAAGTCAATGTTGAAGAAAAAAATATTACTTTTTTCATAATTAATGTACTGTCCAAAAACTTCAGCATAGGAGTTCAGCAGGTTTTTCCATCTTTTTGCCTTAAGCACCGAAGCCGCCCCAAAGAGCATAGTGTCATCCACGAACTATTGAACAATAGATGGACACAAGGTGGATGCCGTTTTAATCCCCCTGAGGGATTGGCAATCCTGGTGGGAAAGGATGTATCTACCCAAAACCTTAGCCAACATAATGAATAGGTAGGGAGAAAGGGGATCTCCCTGTCTAAGACCCCTACCTACCTCAAAGAACCCCTGGGGAGTGCCATTGACCAGGACTGAGCACTTGATAGTGGTGACACATTATTTTATCAAATTTAGCATTTTGTCCTTGAACCCAAATTTCCTAAGGATCTTAAATAGGAAATCCCAGCAGATGCTATCATAAGCTTTAGAGATATCCAGCTTGAGAGCCATGTTCGGAGTATTACTTTTATCCATTGAGTGAATGATTTTGTGGGTCGATATAGCCGCATCCATAATCTGTCTATCAGGGACAAAGCCTTTCTGACAATCAGAGATAATATTGTCCAACAGCAGTTAAATTCTAAGGACCAGAGTCTTCGTAATGATCTTATAAATGGTGTTGCAAAGGCTAATCAGGTGGAAGTTAGCCATGGAATCCATGATACTTTTCTTGGGTATAAGTGTAATGAACATGGTATTGATCTGTTTAAGGATTTTGTCGTGAAAGGAAGAAAGGTACATGGAACACACTTCCTACACCAATCTAATAAGGGGAATGGAGTGCAAATTTGTTTTAATCCTTACAATTTGTAAACTAATAACATAAAGATTATAGCAGCAACACAACACAGAAAGAAGGTGACACCAGATATACCATGGGGAAAACCTTTTTAGGTAAAAAACCCCACACTCTAAAACATGCACAATGTATTATCAAAACAGCAATAGTTTACAATACACTTGCAATGCAAGTCTTCCAAGATTTCACAAATGTCGATTCTGGAGTTAATCTAGCAGCATAATAGTACATGTAAGAACACTATGCAACTACAACTCCAAACTATGTATTTTATAGAGATTACAAGGCATATCTTGAGAGCATATTGGGATAGGCGTCCACCTTGGCCTCATGGCCATTTTTAGAATCAAAGGACACTTGTCCCTTATGTCCTTACATCCCTTACATCTGTCATACATGGCAGATTTGACTTTCCCAATGTAGAGCACTCCAGGCTAAAAATAGACTATGACAAGTTCTCTTACACAACTTACAACTGTCATAAAATCTGCCCACAATAGCAATCTTGAAAGTTGTAGAGAATCTGTCATACAATGCTAAATATATCATATTCTACTTACAACATGTCATATCCCAACTGCCCAAAGATGCCTTTCTCTCATGCAAAGATGCCAACTGACACTTGTCACCACTCATCATAGGAATCTCCAAACTTGGCCCTTACGCATCATAGATTCTGTCATATGGAATATTGCCTTCTACATACCAAAGATGCTAACACATGGAAAATTAATGCCACCTCAATATGGGATGCCCAAATCCATGTTGGATTGACTTGACCATCCAAGTCACATTCCAAGTACGATGACATGTCACCATGCCATCTCAACTATGTGACCAAACTGAATGTGCAATCAAATATAACATTAGGCAATACTTAAATATACAACTAAATTATTAATGCTAGGAAATTGCAAAGGTTGAGACACCTTAATTCCGAACATTCTCCCACTTGTCAAACACCTTACAAGAGCCAAAAGGAAATGACAAGATCTTAACTGCTAGGGGCTGAGAGGCCCATAGACTCTGAACACCATCTGAACTTCTCTGTGCTAACTAGTTTCGTTAATGCATCTACAACATTCTTCAAAGTATCTACCTTCTCCAAATTTACCTTCCCATCCTCTACCATGTCTTGCATGAAGTGAAACTATACATCAATTGGCTTTGTTCTGGCATGGAAAGTTGGATTCTTCGCAAGGCAAATTGCACTCTAACTGTCACAACTAATCGTAATCAGACCTGCATCAACACCAATATATGAACACAATCTCTTAATCCAAATGGCTTCCTTACAATCATGAGTTGCTGCCATATACTCAGCTTCTGTAGTGGACAAAGCAACCACAGGTTGGCGCTTACTCATCCAACTAATAGCACCACCAAATAGTGTAAACACATAAGCACTGGTGGATCTCTTGATGTCAATTTCACCTGCCCAATCTGAATCCACAAATCCATGAATATCAATAGAATGTGGAGGTCCTGTAACATTACCATGATAGCATATGGAATACTCAGAAGTACCCCTCAAATATCTAAACACTCACTTAACTGCATCCCAATGTACCTGTCTAGGATTAGCCATAAATCGACTAAGGACTCCCATTGCTTGGGCAATGTCTGGTATTGTACAGACCATGGCATACATCAAACTGCCAACAGTGCTAGCATAAGGTACTCTACTCATGTCCTCCACCTCACTCAAAGATTTTGGACAATCCTCAATAGATAACTTTGTCCCCAAAGAAACAGGAACACACAATGGTCTACAATCTACCATGTTGAACCTATCCAACATGGTCTTCACATACTTACTCTAGCTTAACCAAAGTTTTCTATTAGCTCTATCTCTTTGGATCTCCATCCCAAGAATGTACTTGGCTACCCTTAAGTTTTTCATCTCAAATTGTGTTAAAAACTGAGACTTCAAATCAAAAATCATATTCTTACCATTCCCAATCAGCAACATATCATCAACATACAGTGCAATAATGAGAATATGATCATTGTCAAACTTGTAAAACACACAATGATCTGATTTCAATCTTAGATATCTAATTGACAACACAAGGGCATCAAACTTCAAGTACCACATCCTAGGAGATTGTTTCAACCCATACAAAGACTTCTTTAACTTGCAAACCAAAATTTCTTTAACTTTCACCATGTAATGCTCTGGCTGTGACATGTAAATCTCTTCCTCCAAATCACCATGAAGGAAAGTTGTCTTCACATCCATCTGTTCTACCTCTAAATCATAAGCAGCTGTAAGAGATAACAGGAATCGAATGGATGTCAACTTTGCAATGGGAGAGAAGATCTCACCATAATCTATACCCTCCACTTGTAAATACCCCTTAGCAATCAATCTGGCTTTATGCTTCTCAACACTACCATCTGTACGAAATTTCTTCTTGAACACCCATTTTCATGCAACAGGTTTCTATCCAGCAGGCAAAGGCACCAAGTCCCAAGTTTGATTCTTTTCCAAAGAATCCATCTCATCCTCCATGGCCTCCTTCCAAGAACTTGCATCTTTCATATCCATAGCCTCTGATAAAGTTCTAGGTTCATCACTATTAGTAAGCAAAGAAAAAGCACAACTAGAATCAAGAAGTGTATAACCAAACCTCTCAGGTTGCTTTCTTGTTCATGTAGACCTCCTCAAAGGCTAAGGTTGAAGTTCAGCTTCTTCTTCTAAGATTTCAGAGCTGCTAGAGCTCTCCTCATCATCAGGTCCAACATTGTCTTTATGTTCAGTCTTCTCAAGGGTAGGAGGAAACTGAACAACATCCTCTTTCTTTTCTTTTTCTTCTGGCTGTAAAATAGTGGAAGAAGGTGTTAGCTCTCTGAAGATGACACTTTTGCTATACAACACTTTTTCAGCCACATGGTCCCAAAGCTTGTATCCTTTCACACCAACACCATAGCCAATGAAGATACACCTAACAACCTTGTTCTCCAATTTTGACCGCTTCTCCCTAGGCACATGTGCATATGCCTCACAACCAAAAATATGAAGATGCCTTATTGAAGGCTTTCTACCATATCACACCTCCATGGGTGTCTTTCTAACAAGAGCTGATGTAGGGGATCTGTTTACTAGATAGCAAGCAGTGGCAACAGCTTCAGCCCAAAACTTTTGTTCTAGGCTAGCTCCACTAAGCATACTCCTAGCCTTCTCCATTAGTGTCCTATTCATCATCTCTGTAACTCCATTTTGCTGTGGGGTGTATGGAGTTGTCTTATGTCTTTCAATCCCAAGTTCTTTGCAATATTTTTCAAATTATGTAGAATAGAACTCACCACCATTGTCAGTTCTCAAACACTTAATCTTTTTACCAGTCTAATTTTTAGCAAAGGCTTTAAACTCCTTAAACTAACTATAGACTTCAGATTTTCTTCTGAGAAAATAAATCCATGTCCTTCTACTGTAGTCATCTATGAAAGATACAAAATATACAGATTTTGATAATGAAGGAAGATTAACAGGACCAAATACATCAGAATGAACAAGGTCCAACACACCAGAAGACTTATGAGAACTCAAATAAAACTGAACATAGTTTTGTTTTCCATATATGCAGTTTGTAGAAGTCAAACTCAAGATTACAATCATCTAACCCCTCAACGAGGTTTTTATTTTTTAGGGTTCTAAGACCCTTCTCACCAATGTGGCCAAATCTCTTATGCCATAACATTGTCTTTTTAGTAGGAAGCTTAAATTCCAAGGCATGAATACAACCATCAGGACTAGATACAATAGATTTCTTCACTACTGGTTCAGATGGTGGGGATAAGTGACTTCTTCCCTCTTCTTTGAGTCAGAAGAACTATTGCATTGTGAAATGCATGCCTCTAGCTGAAACAGAGTACCTCTCCTAGTACCCTTAGCAAGCACCACAGCTCCTCTAGTCATCTTGCATCCTTCTTTCGAAAAGACAACCTGCACACCTACATCATTCAACATACTTACAGAAAGCAAGTTACGTGCTAAGCCTAGGATGTGCATAACCCTAGAGATCTCCTTCACTCATCCATCAGGGAATCAAATAGAGACTGTTCCATGACCAATAATCTTTAGATGAGAGTCATCACCCAAGTACACCCTTCCACCATCAAACTCCTCATACTTAGTAAACAAGTCTCAATGCGAGGTCATGTGGAATGATGCACCAAAATCAATCAGCCACACATCGTCAGATGCATGGGTTGCCAGGGCTGCAATGAAAGCATCACCATCATCTTGTGACTTGTCAGAATCTGAATCTGGGTTCTTCTTCTTCTTTTCTTTTCCTCTTTGCATTCCTTTCGAAAATGCCCAGATTTACCATAATTCCAATAGAGAGCCTTGGACTTTCCACAAGATTTGGATCTACCCTTCTCAGCTTTCTTGTCCTTCTTCTTCCCTTTTTCCTTGGGTCTTCCACAAACCATAAGAGCCTCTTTGGCTACCTCAGAAGACTTTCTCCGCATCTCTTTGGATAATAGCAAAGATACCACTTCATCCATTTTGAAAGTGGATGTGGTGCTCCCAACAGGCATGACAAGATGATCCCACGAATATGGCAGAGAACAAAGTAGGGTCATACACCAATCCTTCTCCTCCATCTTCACACCAATGGATGTTAAATGTGCAACCAACATGTTGAAAGCATTTAGGTGATCTACAATAGATCCTCCATCCTCCATTCGAAGAGAATGCTGTTATCACCCAGATTTGCACCCTTGCTTGCAGTTGTAAAACTTTAGCAATCTGGAATAACATGGGAATGATCTCTAAGTGTGGGACTTTGCTAAATGAGATCAGACCTCTAGAGAAGGCTGGCTTCCTCTTTCTAAGCCTAATGCTTAGAGAAATACATCTAAGCCTAGTGCTAATGCTTGTAGGGAAAAGGGGTTAGAAGGAATGCTGAAATGAACTAAGTGATACACCAGATTTAAATTTGTTTGGCTGCAACCAAAATAGACACAGTAATAATCTCACAGCTGGAAAAACTTACACAGACTCATATTAATTCTAGAGAGGTCTAGGAGAATAGATACAGTGCTAAAAAAATAATAACATAGAGGCAAAAATACCAGTTTATATTGATTAGAGAGGCCAAGTAGCCATTACAAAGAATAGCCTAGAAGAACAACCAACCCCATATACATCTGTTTTTCATGTATATATAGCATTTTAGATTTTCAGTCAGTTACAATAAATTCTCGCCCATGCGCGCTGTCAGAAAATACCTCTGTTGAAGGGATGTCCATCTGCTTGAAGTTATGGTGTAAAAGATTTGAAACAGGGCAGATGAAAGATATTTTTAGTTTTCAATGCAAGCTACTGCATCATCAATCTGCTCCCCTAAAACAGTGGAAGATATTTTGGTATTAAATGCAAGCAGCTTGTGTGTCTATCTTCAACCATGACTGAATGCAGCATCCGAAACAAGGCGGTGGAGAGATATTTTGGTATTGAATGCGAGCTACTTCCTCTTTGTGCAGTAATGAATGTAAGAAATATCTACATCTGCCCCAAAAATGGTCACTGAAATGTCCCTTCGGCCAAATATGCAAATTTGGATCATGTACCTTCCACTTTTGGCACTTAAACTCCTCTTTGAAATCCCCCCCTAAATATGCACCTAGATCTGCATACAATGTGGGCCCCTACCTTTTTTGAATCAGCCTTTGCATACTCCTCTCTATGAGGGATATGATGGTGACATCGCCATCATGGATGGGCCTTATTGAAACGTGACAGGATGGTGTCATCATCATATCGGGATGATATTACAAATATCGGGGTCATATTTGGATGAGGGGTGATATTACAAATATCGGGGTGATATCTGGAGGAAGGGTGATATTACAAATATCGGGGTGATATTTGAGGAAGGGTGATATTACAAATATCGGGGTGATATGGAAAAGATAGGGTGATATTTCAAATATCGGGGTGATATGGAAAAGATTAGGGTGATCTTCAAATATCACCTGATGTCTAAAATATGACCCGATGTGTGAAATATCACCCGATGTTTACAATATGACCCGATGTGTAAAATATCAGGTTTGACCAGATGTTTGACCATACATAACTTCCATATTTTAGTGAATCTTAGGGTGATGTAAAAAGCAAACTTGCCTACTTTTTCAAGCTCTTTCACATGGTAGGCTTCTGAACTTGAGATTTGGGTTCAGACTTCAAGATCACAAACATAGCTTACATTGGAGATATGCACCCTGACTGATGCTGACTAAATTATTTGACTCCTGCTAGGGGGGAAAATAGGTCAATAATTTGGCGACCTCTATGGGATGTTTGCCTGCTAAATAATTAGACTAGTGGCCTTGAGCATCCATTGGGCATGGAGTCATACATAGACTAAAAATATACAGATATTTTTTGACTTTAGCAACTCAACACAATAGTGAAGAACATTGGAAGACCAACCCAAGACAGAAATGTTGAAAGCAACCCCCCCAACTGTGCTAGACAGCAGTTACGGAAAGAAAAAGGGATCTAAACTAATGTGCAGCAACACTTATTGAAAACATAGAGACCTAATCTACTGATTTACAAAGCACTCATATGTCAAAACACCTCTTCAATTGTATCCCATTTACTAGGATAGGCAAATTTTGTCCATCCATGCTTGATAACTGAAATGCATCATGCTCCCTGCATTCAGTAATGAGAAATGGGCCACTCCACATGCTATCAAACTTGGAATGTTTTCTTGGTCTACTTTTCAATTCATCCCATTTGAGCACCATATCACCCATTCTAAAATTTCTAGGGGTGGCCCTCTTGTCAAAATTTATTTTTGTTTGAAGTTGATGATACTCCATAGCTTTCATAGCTTTATCTCTGCTCTCTTCAAGCTCCAAAAGTTGAGCATATCTAATAGCCATGGGGCCCTCTGCTTCAAACAATTCCAGCTGATTAATAATGTCTAGTGCTGGCAGTTCCATAGACATAGGCAACCTTGCCTCTTTTCCATACACTAGTAGATATGGGGAGTTCCCAATAGACCTTTTAGGAGTTATCCTATCTGCCCATAATGCATACTTCAAATTAGTGTGCCAAGTCCTCTGGTTATCCTCCATTGATCTTTTAACAATCCTTATGAGATTTTTGTTTGTAGATTTAGCCAAACCATTACCCTATGGTTAATAATTTGACGAAGTATTCAAATAGATCCCATTCCTCACAACCCAATCAGTTATCCTCAATCCAACAAAGGCCAAAGCATTGTCTGATATGATAGACTCAGGCACTCCAAATCTGGAAACCAAATCACAATAGAAATTTAAAACAGCATTCTCATTGGATTCCTTCAGAGCCACTGCTTCAGTCCACCTTGTGAAATAGTCTGTAGCTGTGAGTATCCACCTATGGCCTGCACTTGATGGTGGGTTAATGGGACCTATAAAATCAATGTCCCATCTCATAAAGGGCTACTCTACCTGAATTGGCTACAAAGGTAAAGCTGGTAGCCTTACTTTGCCTACAAAATTAGCACACTTAACACATTTTCTAGCCCATGCATGGGCATCCTTAAATAAGCTGGGCCAGTAATAGCCAGCTCTCATTATTTTTCCAAGCAGTAGTCCTTGGGGCAAAATGACCCTCTGCTATTCCATCATGAAATTCATGAAGCACCTTGTCAATCTGATTTTTATCAATGCACCTTAGCAATACACCATTGAAATCTTTTCTAAAAAGGATGTCATTTATTAAAACATATGGAATGGATTGTAGTCTAAAATATCTTCTTTTAGTTCTATCTAGACCTACTGGACATTCACCAATTTGTAAAAATTGAGTCA
This sequence comes from Cunninghamia lanceolata, assembly GCA_027924645.1. Classification (NCBI taxonomy): domain Eukaryota; kingdom Viridiplantae; phylum Streptophyta; class Pinopsida; order Cupressales; family Cupressaceae; genus Cunninghamia; species Cunninghamia lanceolata. The sequence goes on from BSBN01000367.1 coordinate 11,869,085, forward strand.
TGTCATTAACCCAACTTATGTGTACTACTGATGTATCATTCTGATGCTCCTCTTCAATGCTCAGAAGCACCTCCTGTTCCTTTTCTACCTCATTCTCTGAACTAGTAGCAAGTTGTTCACTGAGTCCTCTACCTCTAACAAGCTTGGTTATCTAGATATCCACGTCATATTCCATGACTTTAGTGATCCATCCAGCCCTTTTCTCATTAACATCTTTACTTAACAGGAACTCTTTAACGCTAGGGTTAGTGACCATCAAATGTATCTTGTTATTAGAAACAAGATGCTAAAATTTCTTGAGGCTCCTTACCACTGCAAGGACATACTCTTCAACAAAGCTATACCTCTATTCATACTCCTTCAGCCCTTGACTGAAGAAAATGATTGGTTTCTCAAAACTCTCACTCTGTTGTTGTACCAAAATCGCAGAGATTGTGTCCAGGCCACCATAAGCATACAAGATAAAGTCTTTGGAGAAATCAGGATTTACCAGCATTGGTGCAGCCACTAATGCCTCCTTTATAGACTCAAAGCTGAGTTTGGCCTCTTTTGTCCAACTGAAGGCTATATTCTTATTCAACATTGATGTCAAAGGCTTCAAAAGATTTGCAATATCAGGGATGAATCCTCGTAGAAAATTAATTTTGCCAATGAAGCTTTGAAGTCCCTTCTTATGACTGGGTAAGGGCAACTCCAAAATGGCTCTTACCCTTTCAGTGTCAATGGTAATGCCTTCCTTTGACACAATGTGCCCTAATAGTTTGCCCTCATGCATGACGAATATACACTTCCTAGGATTGAGAGATATCCCAAACTCTTTGCATCTCTCAAAAACTAGCCTCAAGTGGGATAGATGCTCAGATGCATTCTTGGAAAAAATTGTTATGTCATCAAGGTATACCAGCACTAGTTTATACATCAGACCCAGTGTTGGACAGACCAAAGGGCATCCTTTTGTAGGCCATAGTACCCCATTTGGTGATGAAAGCTGTCTTGAATTGGTCCTCCCCCTGACTAGCACTTGATTGTATCCAGAATATCCATCCAGCAAGGAAAATCTTTCTGAATGAGCCACTACTTGTAGAATCTTCTCCATTGAGGGCAATGGGTAGTGATCTTTTAGGGAGGCTCTGTTGAGGTCTCTGAAGTCAACACATAGCCTAATCTCTCCATTCTTCTTCCTCACAGGGACATGGTTGGAGACCCAAGAAGTGTGTTTGATTGGAAAAATGATCTTCCCCTCAATCAGTTTGGTCAATTCTTTAATCATTAGAGGCTCAAGCTTTGGATTTAAAGGTCTTTGCTTCTGCCTCACAGGTTTAGTACCTAGTTCTAACTCTATGGTGTGTTGGGCAATATGAGGGTCAAACCCCTTCAGGTCTGAATAATCCCAAGCAAACACATCTTCAAATTCTTGACAGAGAGCAATGAAAGCTCTCCTGTCCTCAGTTGAGCAGATTTTACCGATTTTAAGAAGCTTACCTTTATAAATCTCTAGTTCCTCATAATGTTCTTCTTTTACCTGCATGCTAGTCTTGCTTTTCTTAAGCTGATCATCAATGCTAAAAATAGACTCCAAGGTTACCAATCCCTTGGGTAGCTTATTTGTTCTCAACTGAACAATTTGATCATTGCCATACTATTGTTTGAGTTTATCCTGATTCATCATGGAAAACTCATCCTCCTCTAACAAGAAACATAGGATCTACTCATCACTTTCAAAAACTTGCCAATGAATGTTATTATCAGGGATAGAGGGCCTATCAACTATTTTTACATGAGGTTGTACCTTCTCCCTTTGAATATCACTGGGGATGTCAAACTGAGCCCCAATTACAACTAACCTATCAGTAAGATAGTTCTGATTTCTTGGAATGGAGATCAGATTGAAAGCATCAAACTCTTCAATCATGTTCTAGACCCTATGCTTGTAGCATTTCAGAACATCACTTTTTGTAAGATCCAACCCTCTTACCTGATTCACAATGAATTCACTGTCACCATAGACCTGCAAACAACTTATTTTCCTCTTTCTTGCCCACTGCAAACCTTGGACTAATCCTTCATATTCAACAGTGTTATTTGTACATGCAAAGGCAAAATGGAAAGAAGAATAGTATTTTTCACCTTGTGGTGACACTAGCATTGCACCACCTCCAGATCCATTCCTACTCCTTGAGCCATCAAAGTACATTTTCCATACTTCATTATGCTGCTCTATCTGCTATTCTGCATCCTTTACAAGGCCTGGTATTGCTGTTTCAGGTTCCTGCAATACGTAAACCCCCATACCAGTTTCTTGGATGTGCACCTCAGGGTCATCTATAACATTTTCTGAGGCCCACTCCCTCAATAGCACTTCTAGTATACTTTCAGCTTGTAGTTCTTGAGTGGCAACTAATTCAGGATTATCAGAGATAATGCAATTTGCATTAACAACACTTGGTGTGTAAGGCTCTATGTGATTATTTGAAAGAAACTCAGATTTTAAAGTTACTTTGGTGCCATATCTGGTCCTAAAAAACATGTGGGACCAGTCTGAGGATAAATATCCTCCTATCTTGGCTATAAATTATCTTGATAAGCACATCGTAAAATAGGGAGGCAAATCTATGATGAACACCTCCTGTGAAATGGAAATATTGGGACAAGTATGCAGAGTGAGACCTAAGTCTTTTATTACACCCACAGTATTAATAGTTGTGTCATCTAATTGGAGTACACCCTTCTCAAGGGGCTGGTACTTGAGTCCTAATTAGTCTACAATCTGCTTAGGCATCACATAACTGCTTGCTCCACTATCTACCATGCAATTATGAACTAATTTGTCTCTAATTATCAATGATACATAAAATGGGAGTGGTTTAGCACTTTTGTTGGGCTGTTTGATGTTATCCTAGGATGAATTGGTAAGGACAACCCTATTTGGGTCAATAGTTGTATCATTGGATATTTTCAAATTGGATAAGGCAGACTACAACATCTTCTTTTGGCTAGGGATGGCTAGGGAATCCCACAAGGACATTGTCACATTCATCTTCTTCATATTTTTAATAATATTGAAGGGTGGAATGGCACTTACCTTCTGATTTGATTTTGTAGCAATAGTATCAGCCTGCAAATGAGGCATTTCCCTTGTTGTTGTTGAAGTGTTTCTTTGTAAAATATGGGGAACATGGGAAGTAGAGGCATCAGCAAGTCCTTTTCCTTTATTTGCTGCATGGTCTATCTCATAACCCCTCTTCTTGGCTCTTGTATTTGCTGCAACTGAGGTGTTATTACTGTTTATGCCATAGAATTCACCTTCCTGCCATTTCATGAAAGCAGAATCACTCTAGGGTTGCTCCTGTTGTTGTACATCCCCATCATGAGGTGTATTTGGTTGTGTGGCTGCAACATTTTGCACCATTAAAGCCTAATTTATCACCCCATTCGAGCAGGCTGCCTAATTGTGTGGCAGATTGCATGGAAAACACCATTCATAATCAGTTGCAAGGTTATTCTGAGTAGGGACAAGGTCCCTTACTGCATTAATAGGTGCTGGATTATAAGGCTGAAAAGGCCTTTGATTCACATTTTGCCTAGCACCTTGGTAGTTGCTTTGATAAGGTGGTCTATTAGCTTGGTAAGGCTGATTTTGCCCTTGTTATGTTTGATTCTTCCCCTGACTAGATTGCTGATAAGGCTTCCTATCTGGGACTGCTACTTTTTTATGTTTACCAGCTCATTCCCAAAAGTTTGCAAGATATTCTCCATTTTTTGTTGGCTAGTTTTGATCTCTTTCAGCTCTTGAGATTAACTAGAGGCAGCTGGTTCAGAATTGGCAGTGCTTGGTAATGCTACTATTGTAGGTATAGGGGCAAAATATGGGATTGGCAATGGCATTGAAGCATAAATTTTAGGGAAGATGGGCACTGGTGGTCTAGGTGCTATTTTTCCAGCCTGAATCAGGCTATTCTCTGCTCTAATGGCAATTTCATATGCATCAGGTAAGCTAGTACCTCCTAATGATTGTATCATCACTGAAATATTACTATTCAGGGCTTTCAAAAATATAGAAAAGCATATTCAATTAGAGGTCTTACCATGGCAGGAATTCTATCCCATGTCTTCTGAAATCTAAAGTTGAAATCCATCATTTGCTCCTGAGGAGCTCTCTTTATAGTGGTCATCTGTTCAACCAATGATAGATTATCTAATTTATCTTAAAACTGTTTGTTCAATTTCTCTGCTAGATCATCCCAAGTTCCTATAGTTTGAACTGGTAGGCTCCTGAACCATTGCAATGCCTTCCCTTTGAATGAGGTAGCTAGTAGCCTAATGGCTACATTCTCCTGAGTGATGTGATGTACACCACACAGAGATGCTATGTCTCTAATGTGTTCAATAGGGGTAGTTTGATTTTCCCCTGTAAAATAAGGTAGACTCTTCAAAGCTACCATGGGTATAACATCATGTACTATTAAGTTTAAAGGGCTATCCCCATCAAAAGTCATGAATGCCCCATCTGAACAGCTGGGGGTAGATTTTCTTGAGTTGCTATAGGGACTACAGAGGCAAATGGTCTAAAATTTGGTGGAGTTGACTGTATCCTTTTAGAAACTAGAGTCCTTGCAACAATCTTGCTCTGTCTTCTAGGTGGAGATAGCTGTAAGTAATCAAATGTACTTGAACTCCTAGTTTGAATCTTTCTCATAAAATGTCACAGCAGCACTGATCTACTTATCTCTCCTCAGTATGAGTCGCTAGATATGCAAGTTTTAACCTCTTACAGGTCTAAACTTCACTAGCTACACATCAAAACTAGCAATAATGATTATCTATTTGATTGTTACTCTAAATCTTGGTCCCACCGGGTGTGCCAAAGTTGTTATCACCCAGATTTGCACCCTTGCTTGTAGTTGTGAAACTTCAGCAATCTAGAATAACATGGGAATGATCTCTAAGTGTGGAACTTTGCTAAATGAGATCAGACCTCCAAAGAAGGCTGGCTTCCTTGCCTGATTATCACCTAAAACTACTAAAACTTTGAGGGGAAAAGGGAGAAGGAAATCTTTAAAATGAAGATGAAACAGAAAAACTTGAAAAACAAAGGGTGATGCACCATACAGATTAAAAGAGACTTCCACAACACTGAGAAAATACACAATATAATCAGATACAACAAGTAAACATACACATATTAGATGATTCTAGTAGAGGTAAGATGTAATAGGGTTGAAAGGAACAAAATGTTCATGGACAACCTCATGTAGATTCACACAGAACTGGAAAATCAGCAAAGGAGGTAAAATAATTTGCATATATCCAATGAAAGGCAAGGTTACAGTATATGAAAACTCTGTTTGGAAACAGAAATACCAGAATGCCAAAAAATTTCCAACCCTATTTACACCATAAGCCTCAGCTTATAAAGCAATATTTTGGTATTTTAGTATTGAATGTGAGTTGCTTCCTCTTTGTACAACAATGAATGCAAGAAATATCTGTATCTTCCCCAAAAATGGTTGTTGAAACATCCCTTCAACCAAATATGCAAAACCGGATCATGTACTTTCCGCTTTTGGTGCTTAAACTCCTCTTTGAAATCGCCCCCTGAATATGCACCTAGATCTGCATACAACATGGGCCCCTACCTTTTTTGAATCGGCCTTTGCATACTCCTCCCTATGAGGAATATGATGGTGATGTCACCATCATGGACGGGCCTTATTGAAACATGACAGGATGGCGTCATCATCATATCGGGATGATATTACAAATATCGGGGTGATATTTGGATGAGGGGTGATATTACAAATATCGGGGTGATATTTGGAGGAAGGGTGATATTAAAAATATCGGGGTGATATTTGGAGGAAGGGTGATATTACAAATATCAGGGTGATATTTAGAGGAGGGGTGATATTACAAATATCAAGGTGATATTTGGAGAAGGGTGATATTACAAATATCGATATCGGGGTGATATGTGGAGATCGGGGTGATATGGAAAAGAGAGGGTGATATTTCGAATATCGGGGTATATGGAAAAGATCGAGGTGATCTTCTAATATCACCCAATGTCTAAAATATGACCCAATGTGTGAAATATCACCCGATGTTTAAAATATGACTCGATGTGTGAAATATTAGGTTTGACCAGATGTTTGGCCATACATAACTTCCATATTTTAGCGAATCTCAAGGTGATGTAAAAAGCAAACTTGCCTACTTTTTCAAGCTCTTTCACATGGTAGGCTTTTGAACTTGAGATTTGGGTTCAGACTTCAAGATCACAAACATAGCTTACATTGGGGATATGCACCCTGACTGATGCTACCTGAATTATTTGACTCCTGTTAGGGGAAAAATAGGTCAACAAATACAACTTTTTTCTCAGAAAAAGTTTATTAACCAAGGAATTGGCTTGATACACATCTCCCAACTTCTTCCAAAGGAAGTTTGCACTTTTCTCCTCATGGACATTTAACAAGACAAAATCAGCAAGACTAAGTCTTATGAGACCCTTAGCCTTCTAATCTTTGAGATCCCAATCAGCTTGTGTCATTATAGTTGGTTTTGTGCCAGAAATGGTTTCCCATAAATATTTGTCAACAAGCATGTCTTCCATCTTGAGCTTCCACAGCTCGAAATTAGTGCCATTGAATTTCTCCACCTCTATTCTTCTGGATGTACTTTCCATCTTCTCATTGTAACAATATCATAGAACACTCTACATAGACTCCCACTCAATCGAAGATTAGCTTAAAAAACCCCTACCCAACAACTAGGACCACAAGTGATCAAGCTCTGATACCAACTGAAAGGAAGCAAGGTACATGGAACACACTTCCTACAGCAATCTAATAAGGGGAATGGAGTGCAAATTCATTTTAATCCTTACAATTTGCAGCAACATTAAACTAATAACATAAAGATTACAGTAGCAACACAACACGGAAATAAGGTGACACCAGATATACTGTGGGGAAAACCTTTTTCAGGTAAAAAACCCCACACTCTAAAACCTACATAATGTATTATTGAAACAGCAATAGTTTATAATACACTTGCAATGCAAGTCTTCCAAGAGTTCATGAATGTCGATTCTAGAGTTAATCTGATAGCATAACAGTACCTGTAAGAACACTATGCAACTACAACTCCAAACTATGCATTTTATAGAGATTACAAGGCATACCTTGAGAGCATCTTGGGATAGGTCTCCACCTCGGCCTCATGGCCATTTCAGCATCAAAGGACACTTGTCCTTGTTGTCCTTACATCCCTTACATCTGTCATACAATGCATATTTGACTTTCCCAATGTAGAGCGCTCCAAGCTAAAAATAGACTATGACAGATTCTCTTACACAACTTACAACTGTCATAAAATCTGCCCACAATAGCAATCTTGAAAGTTGTAAGAGAATTCATCATACAATACTAAATATAGCATATTTTACTTACAACATGTCATAGCCCAAGTTGGGCACCCAACGATGCCTTTCTCTCATGCAAAGATGCCAACCGACACTTGTCACCACTCGTCATAGGAATCTCCAAACTTGGCCCTTACGCGTCATAGATTCTATCATATGGAATATTGCCTTCCACATACCAAAGATGTTGACACATGGAAAATTAATGCCACCTCAATATGGGATGCCCAAATCCATGTAGGATTGACTTGACCATCCAAGTCACATTCCAAGTAAGATGACATGTCACCATGCCATCTCAACTATGTGACCAAACTGAATGTGCAATCAAATACAACATTAGTCATAATTAAATATAGAATTAAATTATTAATGCTAGGAAATTGCAAAGGTTGAGACACCTTAATTCCCAATATGTCAGTCCTAAACAAATCTTTGACAACAATCATGACAGCATAACCCATTATCTCCTAGAATTCTTAGAAAAAGGCCAAGGGAAACCCATCTGGACCCAGAGCTTTGAAGGCCCCCATGGAGAACACCACCGCCCTCACTTCCTCCTCGGTAACTAGCTTTAATAGAGTACAGTTATCATCCTCCATAAGGATAGAGGGAAAGCAATCCAATAGCATCTCAACCTGGTCTTTGTCAGGCTTGTCTCTGTGCTCCTTCAAGAAGTTTCTAAAGTAACTGGAGGCATGATCTCCCAGTTCCTTGTCCTCTATAAATTCTTTGTTCCCCTTAATTAGTTTGGTGATTTTGTTCCTCTTCCTATGTTTCATAATAGACTAGTGGAAGAAAACTGAATTTCTATTTCCCTCCTTTAGCCATTGCATCCTAGACTTTTGTTTCCAAAAGATCTCCTCCCTTCTAGTAATGTCCTTAACAATTTTGAGTAGGGTTTCTTCCATATTAAAATTACTCACTCCCATCCCCCCTATCCGTGTTGCTTTGAACTTCCATTAAGCTGTTAGAGATGTGCTTGTTTTGGTGCATCATATTCCTAAAACAGAATTTGTTCCATCCTTTAACCTTGTGCTTAATATGGATGAGTTTCTCGGTGAGCCTATACATGGGAGATCCATGCACTAGGAAACTCCACCAATCAATAATGTATTGTCTGAAATCAGGGTTGGAGGCCCACATAATTTCATATCTGAAGGGGAAAGGTCCGTTGGGGGCTCCATCAGTCTACGACAGGGGGAGAGCATTGTGGTCGAGGATGGTGCGAGGGAGGGCATCAAGGGAAGAACCTTGCACACCATCCCAGTTAGCAGAGGCTAGAAATCTATCAAGTTTGACTTGGATCAGCTGATCACTTCTTCTTCTATTGGTCCAAAAATAGAGTTGATTGTTCATCTCTAAATCCATTAGCCCAAACTAACTTAGGAAGTCTGCCAGGTCCAACATATTGTCTGAATAGTCCATGTTTCCTTGGGTCTTTTTTGAAGGGGACAAAGTGGTGTTGAAGTCTCCTCCCGAAATCCATAGGGTCATTTTCTCCATATTAATTTTAGAGGTCATGTTGTCCCATAGTTCCTTCCTGGCATTCCTAGTGTTAGGGGCATATATGTTGATCAACTTCCAATTTTTCTTATTCATAGTAAATTTTATTTCTAGGTTGTGTTTGTCATGCAAGCAGTCGCTGCCCAAGATGTTATGTTTGTTCCACATAGTAACCAAGCCCCCTGAAGCACCCTTGGAAGGGCTGATAATGTAGTCTGCCATGGGCCAGATATTATTAGCAATCTTTTTCAATGTTGTCTTCAGACATCTTAACCTCTTGTAGAAAGATGATATCCACCTTATTGTCAAAAAAGTAGCTCTTGATCATGAGCTATTTGTGAGGACTATTAAGCTCTCTCACATTCCAAATTATGATCTTCATTTATGGTGTCTTTTAGAGATAGCCTCCAGTGTGCTTTATCTCCCATTGGCTATTTCCTTGGTTGCCTCTCTATTTCTAGTTTCTCTCTGGGACAATCTGCCTGCCTTTTCTTCTATCCCCACATCTACTGACTTCTTGTCTTTGCCTTTCTTTTGGGAGGTAATCCACCCCTCTTGGTTACTAGGACCAGCCCCAGAGGAAAGGATCCTTGTGGGGGATAGGATGGATTTTTCTGTGCCTGGTGGAGCTGCAGCAATAGACACTTCTATCCCCGAGCTCACTGATAACTCTTCAACAGCCACTAAAGACCCAAGATCATCAGTCCTTGGCAAGGGTGTTAAGTGATTGGGGGTGAGTATTTCATCTTCTTCTATCTCAACTGAGCCCAAGGAAGTGCCCTTTTTCTAAGTTAGTTGTTCGACTTTGAAAACCCATAGACTCTACAAAAGTGGTGGGGGCTCATTGGTTACAGTTGGAAGTTCACCCTGAGGGTTTCTCAGAGCCTGGGGCTTTGCCTGTTGTTGTATTATTGAAGGGGACTTGATGATATCAAGAAGTTCCTCTTTAAATGGGTAGTCCTCCACAATATTTTACTCCTCCGAGGCCTCTTTGCCTTTTTGTGTTTTTAATTTTTTACATTCATTGATAAGATGTCATTTTTTGGAGCAATTTTGGCAAAAGGTGGTAGCATTTTCATACTCTAGATGTTGTTCCCAACAACTATATTTGGATTTTAAGTTAATGGTGTTAGGTAGAGCTTTGTGGATATCCACACTAACATAGAATCTAGCAAACACTAACCTGGTTTTATGCTTGGTAGTGTTGTTTAGATCGATCAAAGATCCAAAAGAATTCCCAATCCATGTGAAAATCTCATCATACCAGAACTCAAGTGGGAGTCCTAGGAGCCTGACCCAGACTAGAGCTGACCTGCTGAGCATAGCTATGTCAAACCTTGATTTCCAGTGCGCTAGGCAGAGGTTGTGCTTGCCATACAACCAAGGACCGCTAGCCAGGATCATTACCAAGTCCTCCCTGGTGGTGAACTTAAAAATAAATAGACCACCGGTCATGGTACTAGTTACCACACTACCTTTTAGGTGCCATCTCGAGGCCACCTAGTGTCTAACCATATCAATGTTGGGCCTAAAGGCTTGGAACCTACCCACCAAGGATAATTCTAAGACAGAGGTTATTTTATCCATCATTAGATCTAGGATCTGGAAGTCCATTCCATTCACCTACTCAGACTGCACTGGGGCTGCAGAATCTTCGACAGGTATATCATTCTTCCCAAGCAAGGCTTGTTTCCAAGCCTTGGGATCCAACCCCGAGGCTAGATATTTGATCTTGATAGTACTAACTGAAACAGTAACATCATCAGCAGGAACTACCTAAGGGCTCATAGGGAGGCAAGGGCCCCCCCAGGGCTAACGACCTCCATGAGCAAAGCACGTTCAAACACCGTTGGGAGTGAGAATGTTACAGAGTGGGAAAGAAAAAAAATTACCTTTTAAGTCAAGTATGTTATGGTAACGTTAGATAATGATTATCACTATGTTTAGAGCCTCTATTTTTACTGGAAGGAATTACCATTACTGGTTATTTTGGTAGATAGTATAGTTTGATAGCATATCTGTATCATAGGATAAACTTAGGCTAATATATTAGTGAGATTGTTGAAGTCGAAAGTATGTTTATTAATAATTATAAACATGTTCTTATATCTGTATGTGATATATTTTGAAGACTCTATTCTATATATAATAGATATGTCTCCATTCTCATTATTTAATCAATGACCTTCCTTGGAGATAGTGAAATCATTTCATATTAACGCTTGCATAAGGTTCTTTGATTAAATAATTAATAATCTTTGCTATGTAATTATCTCAAGCTAATCTCAGAATTATTTGTTTTTCTTGGACTAGTTTAGATATATGACAATTCCAAATAATATAAAATGATTTTAAGTGTCAACAACTAAAAGTCGATTTGCTGCTTTTTAGGTGGTTCTAATTTTAATCTCTATATTTAATTTTATAAATTAAATTAAATTATTATTTCTTTTAATTTCATATTTTTAAATTATATTTTATTTGTAAATGTGTGTTTAGATTTTCATTACTTTTAATTTTTAATTAAATTTAATGAAATTTTTTCTTGATATATAAATAATATAATTTGATTATGTTTTTTAAAATAATATTTTAATATAATGATTAAATTTAAAAGAAAGTAAGGATTTGTATATATTCTTTGAATACAATTATTATTATCACCTCTTAACAAATTAAGCATCATGATTTTCAACACAATATTTACCCACTCTGCTTCTATTCGCAAGATTGGACAATAGGTCATTAGACTATTTGCCTCATGATAACAATGTGTGATGAAAAACTACTCAAACTGATCCAACAGACCCCATATTGGTTGGAATTATAGCCTTTGTGTAGATAAACCAATCAAAGACAATAAATCATAGGATTGGTGAGAATCGTTGCAAGTAAATACAATTTGAAAAGTGGACATGAAGGTTCTAGATGTGAGTTTATTGCAAGAGAAGTAAGTATTGCTGATTTTATTGTTGATTTTAAGAATTTTTTTTTTTTAAAGTATGCCAAACACAACCATGGTTCTCAATGGTTAGATCAACAATTCAGGATGTGTAAAGACTTTTTCCTGATTGGAACTATTGTCTTTGTAGTTGATTTTGGAGAAAACTACACGTTGTAACCACAAAATGAAGTGCAATCCCAGTACTACAATTCTATTCAGATTACTATTTATGTTCACATCACATATAGACATGCCCTTGAGAGTACAGAAGAGAATAGGAAGATTTTTAGAGAATACCATTTTTACATGAGTGATGATTGATCTTGTTCATTAGAGTATATGCAATATTGTTTTCAACACTTTTATGGGTTCTTGCAAGAAAAGATATTAGAATGGATCAACATCTCATTTGGTCAAATAGCTGCACCGGTCAATTCAAGAATGTTCATATGTTCTATTGGTTGAGTAGAATGCATGCAGAGAAGGGTATACCTCATATTTGGAATTTTTTGAAGATGGGAATGGAAAAGGGGAACATGATGGAGTGGGTGTATGCATAAAGAAATCTCTATTTAAATATAAAACTAAAGATCAGAGGTGGTGCTACATTCAATGATGCATATTTTATTGTTAAGTGGTGTAACTATGCATTGTCGTACAAGGAGTGACTCTTGATTCAGAAGTCCATAGGTTCTTTTGGTTGGTTGATGAGGGGATAGTGAGAGAGAAATTGGATTGTTAGAGAATCAATGAATCATCAAAGATGCATTCATTTTGAAGCTCAGATGCAAGTGCATGGACTATTTGGACATGAGAATTAGCTTGATTTTGTCAGAGTTGTTTTAATTGTGATTGGGATAATTGTGAGTCAAGTGAAGGGGGTAGATGCATGGGTTCCATGATATGTAACCTTTTTATCTCAAGGTCATTCATCTTTACTCAATGACATGGAGATCTCATTTGACTATGAACATGTTTCAGACCTTGTACAACCAGGTCATGTTTATGTAGTTGTTGTACCACATGGAAATGAAGAGAGATCAGACTATTGGTTGGCACAAAGTGTATAGGGAAAATAAAAGCTAACATGATCTACGATAGATGATGATGGGTTTAAATATCCTACAAGATCAGTTATTATTTTTGGGAATTGGTTGTGAATATATATGATTAGAAAGAATGGAATACCTGCATTTGCAGACTTTGAGAAGCACAAAACCATATTCATGTATTCACACCTAGTTGTAGCAACAAATGTTAAGTTACTAAAGCCTCATGCAGAACCAAAAACAAATAAATATGGACAATTAGTAATGTTGATCATGAAGAAATATTGGATACTCTGAAGGTAAGAGATGACCCCTTAGGTACACTTGACTAGCATGTAAACTTCCAGATGGAACAGGTATGATAATTTTTATCATAGTGTTCTCATTTTTTCTTTTTTTAGAATTTTTTAATTAAAAATCTTGTTTCTTTAATTATAATGCATGTTTTTGACTACACGGGACTCTAAATGGGGTTATTTACCATGGAATCAGAGACATGAGGTACAATTTTTAGTGTGCATTTGTGTTGAAAAACATTTTTCAATGTTCACATTTTCTTAATATTTTTTCTTTCTAGCATTTGGTACATAATAATTTCTATATTAAAGAGAGCTTTTTTTTAGTTTTAGACATTTAAGAGTAGGTTCAAGACTTATTTTCATTTAATACATTTAAGAGTTAGTTACAGTTGATGGTGTTTGCTTTGCTTAACAATTTTTTAACTTATAAATGTAGAACTATTTCACAGAAGGTTGGAGTACTTAGATCTACTTATGTGGTTGGAAACAACGTTTTGTGTATTCTACCTAGACCATGATTGTGTTATGAGTATGACAAGGTTACAATGGAGATACATTCACCATTATTAAGTTAAAAGTAGGTTAAAGTTTATTTTGCCTGACAAATTTTAATATATAAATGCAGGTGTTTTGGAGAATAGAGCTATTATACATTCAAGGGACTGGCATTAGTGGTTAAAGCATTTATCTTTCATTTTGGAGACATTCTTGATATAATTCCTAAGGTGACATACAAGATAAAATTCTAAACTTAGTGTTTCTTAATCTTTCATCAAACTTCTTATAATAAATATTAATTTAGTTGTAGTTGATGGTGTTTTATACTTTTCTTAACAATTTTTTAACTTATAAATGCAGGTGTTTTGGACAATAAATCTAGTGTATTCAAGGGATTGAGATCAGTGGTTACAGCATTTAGCTTTCATCATGGAGACATTTTGATGATATTTTATATATTTTTTACATTTCAAATATTTAATTGGCTTTGTCATATCGTATGAGGATATTATGACCATAATATCATCATGTTACTATGAGTTTTAATGACAAGGGTTCCATCTTACAAATCCTCATAGTTTTTCTTCACATTTGGTGCTAAGAATTGATAACCATTTCATGTGATTTTAGTAGAACACTCTTTAAGGTGTGTTTTTCATTATGTTTTATGCTAAATTTGATGGTGAGGGTTTTATGTTAAGATTTTTTTATTGCAAGAAAAGAATGCTCGTTTCATCTTTGTCGAGGTTTGTTTGTTCTTTCATTGATCTTACACATGATACTTGTAGGAATGACCTAGTTGTAGCAAGAAAATATTAATGCATATATAGGAGTTTTGATCCTTTATTAGTTTATATATGTAGTGATTTGATGTCATGAATAATTTAATAATAAACTAGTATATCTCTTCAAGGTGAGTGTTCATACCACATGAAAGTTGCTATATGATGTTTATGTCCCAAAACCTCTTAAAATTAGTCCCAAAACCTCTTAAAATTTAGTCCCAAAAACTTCTTAAAATCCTTGAAGCTCTTTAAACTTTTGAAACTCCTTTCCTATTCAAATGTTTCATTAAATCCATGGGAAGCTATCATAGGTCTCCCCCTATGAAAACCACGGTCTTTGCTTATGAAAAAGACATCTTCTTGTTGTTGCTACAGTCTTAGGACTGTCACAATTTTGCATACCTTTGATAGGGATAATGAGGGTTTTGGATGGTCAACAAGGTTACCCTCCACTCATGACACCCTCATGGTACCCTCACAATGCTTTCCTTGATGATCTAATGACTAACTCAATAGGATACCTTCATGGATTCAGTAGACAAAGGCAATCCCATGATGTATTGCCAAAGACAAGAACCCTAGCAGCCATAGGTAATATCCCTACACAAAAAGATTCATCAAATCTACATGAAAGACCAAGAAACCACAATGTAAGCATGGATTAAAACACTCAAGGGGAAAAAAAAAGATGTCATTAAATCAATAACCCTTCCTAGGGTTTGGTGAGTTTCCCTTGGAAACCAAACCCTAGGCTTCAATAGAGGCATTCCTCATGGGATTTTAGTGAAAAACTTGAGAAAAGCACCTTGAATCATACTCAAAACCATTAAATAATCCTTAGATCCGTTGAATGGCTTGGAGTAAGTTTGAAAAGATGAATTAATCCATTTTGAAACTTCTACCATAGCTGCAACAGTCAAAACAATAGTAGATGCTTCCATTTTTTTTTAAAATCATCATAAAAGGTGAGATTCAACCAAGCTCATAACACGTAAAGTTTGGTCATAGTGATTTAGCAACATTATCATGGTCTTTAGGAGGTTTGTTGCCTTCTAGTATGAGTTGTAGAGGCCTTGAATCATTTAGCATTAGTTATAGGTTTGAATTGTCACCCTTGGATTAAGAACCCTAGATTCATAACCATTTCATGTGATTTTAGCAGCACATTCTTTAAGGTGTATTTTTTATACTTACACACTAGATTAAACATTAGATTGCATTAGCACTATGAGGAAACATCTACTTTGCATTAAATACTAGATTGTTGTGTTATGATTATGATGAGGTTATGGTGGTAATGCAGGTGTTTTGGAGAATAGAGCTATTGTATTCAAGTGATTGAGCTATTGTACTCTACCTACACCATTGTTGTGTTATGAGTAAACCCAACATTCAACATTCAACTGTATGCACAAATGAGACATTCCTAGATGCCTCTTGTATCATACACCAACCCATCGTAACATGTTGGTGCTATCAATTAGGTCCCACAAGGTGAAGAATGCAAAATATAGCTCTTGGCACCTTTACACTAAATGCCACTAAGGCATTTTGCAAGAATGCATTTGCCATTGACATGGTAAAACAATGTTGAGTTGGTCAAAACTAAGAGAGGTTATTGTGGAGGGACATGAAATCTAGTTGTAGGTCCAAATGAATCATTTGTAGGTGCCATGAACTCTAAGAACTACTCTATCAAAGTTTGGCAATCTTTTACTCTTAGGTCTCTTAAGAGACTTTGCCGATAGAATGTAGATCGACTCGATTGGGACACCTAGTTAATGAAACAGGGCCTCCACTAGCATAAATCCACCCACCCTAACATGTCAATGCTCTCAGTTAGGTCCCACAGGGTGAAGAACAAAAAGTATGGATATTGACACCTTTACAATAAATGTCACTGAGGCATTTTGCAAGAATGCATCTACTGTTGGCATGGTCAAACAATGTTGATTTGGTCAAAACAAAGAGAGGTTATTATGGAGGGACCTGACATCCAATTGTAGATGAAAACATATCATTCGTAGGTGCCACAAAGTCTGATAACTACTTCATCAAAGTTTGGCAATTTTTTGCTCTTAGGTCTCTTAAGAGACTTTGTTGATACAACATAGCCCAACTTGATTGGGACACCTAGGGAATGAAACAAGACCTCCACTAGCATAAACCAACCCACCATGACTTATCAGTGTTGTCAATTAGGTCCCACAGGGTGAAGAACACATAATATGGCTCTTGGCACCTTTACACTAAATGCCACTAAGGAATTTTGCAAGAATGCATCCACCGTTGGCATTGTCAAACGATGTTGAGTTGGTCAAAACTGAGAGAGGTTATTGTGTTGGGACCTAGCATCCAGCTATAGGTCCAAATGGATCATTCATAGGTGCCATGAAGTCTGAGAACTACTCTATAAAACTTTGGCAGTTTTTTACTCTTAGGTCTCTTAAGAGATTTTGTCGATATAGTGTAGCCTAATTCGATTGGGACACCTAGGGAATGAAACATGGCCTCCACTAGTATAAACCAACACACTATGAGCTATCAATGATATTAGTTAGGTCCCATAGGGTGAGGAATGCAAAATATGGATCTTGGCACCTTTACACTAAATTCCATGAAGGCATTTTGCAAGAATGCATATGTTGTGGGCACGGTCAAATGATGTTGAGTTGGTCAAAACTGAGAGAGGTTATTGTGGAGGGACCTAACATCTAGCTTTATGTCCAAATGAATCATTCCTAGGTACCATGAATTCTAATAACTACTCCATCAAAGTTTGGTATTTTTTTACTCTTAGGTCTCTTAAGAGACTTTGTCAGTACAATGTAGCCCAACTCGATTGGGACACCTAGTTAACAAAACATGGCCTCCACTAGCATAAACCCACCCATCATGACCTGTCAATGCTATTAGTTAGGTCCAAATGTGAATCATGCCAAATGTATCTCTCTCCCTATGTCTCTCTCTTCCTCTCTACCTAATTCTACTCTTTCCATAACCCATATAGAAGGTGAAATGAGGATATACTAGACCTATAGACAATACAAAAATTTAATATCAACATTACTCCCAAATTTTCTTAAACCATGCATAAAGGCTTTAAACCTAGACCTTAAAAGTAGCCTATTGAGCAAACACTCTATTCTCAGCACAGTCGCCAAAACCTGCATTTCGTTCACAAATTTTGTCGTCATCATCATCATCATCATCCAGCATGGCATAAGCCATGCTTTCAGCCAAACCTACCATGTAGTCATCTTCGTCATCTGGAAGAGAAAAAATTTCAATCCCCTACAAACATTGGAACACACCGAAGGCACATCTCATTCCTAATTTGAAATTTGTGGCCACATGGCACTGTAGGTTATCTGACATAAACCCTACACTATCGATAAATGTGTCTCTCTCCCGATGTCTCTCTCTTCCTCTCTACCTCATTCTGCTCTTTCTATAACCCATATAGAAGGTGAAATGAGGGTATACTAGACCTATAGACAATGAAATGATGATAAACTTAAAATCATGTTAAACATATAGAAGGTGAAATGAGGGTAAGCAAATAATGTGAAACATAGAAGGTGAAATGACAATATAATGTTAAGCATATCATCTCGACATCTTGGTATCTCCCTAACTAAACATATAATGCCAAACATATATCTAAGGTGAGATGAAGATAATCAAATTATGTCAAACATATAGAAGGTGAAATAAGGATACGTTATACATATAGAAGGTGAAATGAGGATAAGCAAATCATGTCAAACATGTAGACGCGAGGAAAATGAGGATATACAAAGTATGTAGACCATAAAGAAGGTGAAATAAGGATATGTGAATCATGCCAAATGTGTCTGTCTCCCTATGTCTCTCTCTTCCTCTCTACCTCATTCTTCTCTTTCCATAACCCATATAGAAGGTGAAATTAGGGTATACTAGACCTATACACGATGAAATGATGATAGGAAAATCATGTTAAACATATAGAAGGTGAAATGAGGGTAAGTAAATAGTGTCAAACATATAGAAGGTGAAATGAGGATAAACAAATCATGTCAAACATGTGGACCTATGAAATGAGGATATGCAAAGCATGGAGACCATATAGAAGGTGAAATGTGGTTATGTGAATCATGCCAAACATGTCTCTCTCCCTATGTCTCTCTATCTTCCTCTCTACCTCATTCTGCTCTTTCCATAACCCATATAGAAGGTGAAATGAGGGTATGCTAGACCTATAGACCATGGAATGAGGATATGATATTGAAACATGGAGTATATGATATTAAACATACTTCCATTTAAGATGTACACCTATTTACATTTCCAAATCCAAAGGATGTTAAATTTGGGTTGTGGATGACATTTCTTTGCATAAACTAGATAACGAAATGGGTAAACACACAAGCATGTCTTTGCTCATTAATAAAAATATAACTATCTTTGATTTAATGAAAAACATCATAAGTTTTGTCATTTTTAACATGTATGTTGCATGTTTAACATGTAAGATGAGAAATTATCAATGATTATCATATCAAATCTAGTAGTTTCTATATCAAATCTAGTAGTTTCAATATCATGATTATTATGAGATGTATATAAAAAGAGTCCAGTACAACAAATATGTTAACTAACACTAAGCATCCATGTAATAATTTAGCATAAACAAATTTTGATCAAGCATGTACTAATTTAGCATAAATATGTTAAATATAGATTTCATATGATTGAAATTATGCTTCTTTTTTATTAATTCTTACTAATTAGGGTATTCATATAGAAATATATAGTAACTCATGTAACATCTACTTATGTACAAATCTTTGGTTTTATGCTAGAAATAAGATAGTCATCAGTATGAAAACAACAAAAAGGTCTTCTTAATGGTGTTTGGACAATGCATTATCATTTGAAGGAAAAAAGGTCACATGTCATTCTAAGAAAATCCTATATCTAAGTAAAACTACAATCATGTGGTAATTAATATCAAGTTATCTATTGAGGTAGGAAACTACATATCACCTTTCTACCAAGAAAAACAATCATATATAACAATAAATCAATCTATAACATGTTATTGATCATAACTCAACCATTGTAAAGTGATTATACATTCAACTTTTAAGTTTCAAAGTAGAAATACATGCACATAAGGAATTTAAATTATATTATACATCAAGGTGTATATATATTAAAATATAACCCATAATGGTAGACATATACAACAATTTGGCAAATATACCAACTCAAAACATTTTTTACAAAATGTGGCATATGCCATCTCAAAATCTATATACAATCTACATGTCGAATAGCTACATCAAATACTAAAGGTCCACTTAACCCTATGTCTCTAGCAAATCCTCAATCTATGATGGATCCTCAAAAAGTGTCCTTTGTGTATCATGATGTCTAGTAGTTGACAAATGCAAAGTTGACTACATTAACAAGTCAAACCACAAATTTGATTAATTAGTTCAATGGTAAATAGAAATAAGTTAGACTAGTAAATAGAATCTTATCTACTACAATTTAGAACATTCATTTATTAACATACATCTAAATCAGTACAATCAACTATAAGGTCTCTAAACTATTAATTATTTTTTAAAAAATAACTCAATTACCTCAACTCTTTCTTGTTGTTCTGAGAGTCATTTTGTAAATGATGGTCTCTTAAGATGATCAAGTGTCCTACTAAAGCATGATGGAAAAGGTGCCACATCACTCATTTTTATAATAGACTATAATAGTAAAATAAAATTGAAATAAATTAACATATAATTAATTTAAAAAAAAGGAAATTCATACATTAAAAATTTTAGATTTGTAAATAAACAATCTAGACTACACTAAACAAAAACTTATCTACTAGAAAACAAGCACATACCACCAATGAGGCCTCCTACATCGATTGAGAAGGACTCATCATGGATGAGCCAACATTTCCTGTATGAAAAATGACAAGAATGTAAGACTCTATGTATACATATAATCATAATAACTTTTAAGTTAATAGATCAATTTAAACAAAACAAAAAAATGCTCACTAGAATTAGGGGAGAGGAGCTATTAGTAATTTGGATAACTTTATGACCATGTAGAAGTTACATGGAATATTGTAGGACCTCTATTTTTTAGAAATGTGATATGAACTCTTATCTATCTACAACTAAGGTGTAGAGGTGTGACTCATCACAAAACTCTCCACATCAATACATATAGTGAGAAGTGTCCTTAAAATGAATTTTTTAAGATTCAATGAAAACTCTATCATGGAATCCCTAGTAGTTGAACAAAAAAATATCATTTGTTTTTAGAACACTTGATCATATTATTATTTGAAATATAACTTATATGCAACCTAAATGATCTCAATACCTTTTGGTAACCATAAATATTGTTATCTCTAACCCTTATATCCAACCTAGATGACTCAATAGTTGAACACAAATTACTAAATTTATTGTTATAAAAACAACACATTCTTATTTAAAATACAAATTATATTCAACTTTAAATGATCATAACTTTTTTACAACCTCTTACATTTCATGACAAAATACAAGTTAATTATTGTACTCACCTTTTACATTTGTCATAGGATAAACATATAATATGAAGTATTCTAATGCATGTATATTGCCACCCCAGTAGTTGTACACCTAAGAATAGTATTCGTCTACATATTAGGAGTGTTTTCATTATAAGTGGGTCCTCAAATAGTTTTCTATCTAGTAGGATGTTCCCTTAAAACCTCAAATATATAGGAGGCACCAAAACTCACCACTTAGGCCTTGGGAGATAGATAGACCACCATTTTCCACTCAAGAATTTACTAATGACAATGAGTTAGACGAGCCAATTAAAGTTGTAGTTGAGGATGATGTAGGGTCATAAATGAATAGAGATTATTGGTGTTGGCAATGTGTGTTGTCACTGATGTCAACTCAATATGTGTCAACCTAAGGTCAAAGGTAATGAAGCTGATGGAAAATGGAAGATTTGAGTGGGACAGTTTGACTTAGCTCAGCATGGTTAAGGTAGGTTAGTCCGGAAGGCCTAGAAAATGAAGAAAAATTGTCCAAGTATGAGAAAGAATGATGATCAGCTTGAGGTCTAAGTATGATGCGGAGGTGAGTACATATGTTATAACAAGTTTCCAACATGCCTACATTAATATCTTACCATTCTGATGTACCGTACTTAGAAAAAGTTACAAAAGGTTGGCTAAGGCCTCCACAGTGTATATCTTAAGGCAAAATTATAGTATTTTGGTCCGCATTCCTTCCCAATGCAAGTTTTAGTTTTTTGCTTCAGAAGATAAGTTTACCTAGATATTAGCATGATATATCCAATATTTCATCTCATTACACCTTTAGCAAAGAAACTTATCAATGACAAAGTTCTAGACTATGACTTGATAGTGTAAAGCAATTGTGGAGACCTAATGGAATGTTCTGCATTCCTCTGGATGAGAAGTTGTGCCCATGTGGTTTTGTAAATATGTTTGAAGATGTGTAATGCACACCCATTTGTAGTATCAAGTGATCTAATGGTCTGCAAGGTCAACTTTCAAATGATAGAATTAATACAGACTATTCCAGATGTAGATGTACTCCATAGGACACATGTTTGAGTACTTACAGAAGATGGAGAAGGTATAGAATAGCCATGTGTCTACGGAGACTACATACTTCATAGTATCTCAGGTTTGAACTGCATGCAATTCTCTCTTAGTTCTTGTACTGCACAAGGTGTTCAAGTCACCTTGAGTTATGTGTATACATGAATACTAATCATAGTGTTGTTATGTCAAATGTCTTCATATTCCTTTAGAAATGATAGATATGATTGTGTAGATCTAAGAATATGTTCATATATTACACAAGTTCATTCATGAGTATTTCAGTTGACTTGGTGGTCCGCAATGTAATATCCTAAGTTTTGATGTGTCACAGTCAGTCCGGAATGCACTATTTTCATCAATTCAACATGTTTCTTGTTTCGTGGATGCATATATTGATTAGATACTTTAGGAGAATGGTGTATGAATAGTGGTGAGAAGATATATGATTGAAATCTTGGTCTGCATAATGTTTTTGGCTTCTCCCCGGTGATGTGAAGATGGTTAGTTAATAGTGGCATTGTTGTTTGGGCCGATAGTTCAATTTCCTTCATATGTGGTGGATCCTGATTGGTTGCTTTAGCATTGGAGGATATTTTTTGATGCATTTTGTGTCCTATTGTGATGTTTTGTGATCTATAACCTATTTACTCTTCATATTGTATATGTTTGATGCTGACCTATGAGGAATAACACGTTTCAACTAAGGGTCTTTTTGGTGCCAACCTAATTAATGTTTTGAGAAGTTGTTAAGGATATATATAGAAGAAAAAATTCATTTGTGGATGAGAGAAGTGAATACGAATGTGATAGAGCAAAATGAGCAGAATGAAGTATGCAGAGTCAATATGATGGAGTAATTGTGTAGAAAAGAGGACTACAACATCAACATAAGTCAAATGCTTCTTTCATAGTAGTTCATAGTTAGGTTATCATTGTGATTCTTTGTAGCAGTGAACTTTCTTCAGGGAGTAGTAGCTTCCTTGGGTTGTAGTCCTAAAACAAAGTTAGCATAGAGTTGTAGCTTCCTTGCGTTATATCTATAAAACAATGTTGTAAACTTTTATAAGTAGTGAGCATTATATTGTGAGCTAACACTCACCGTGGTTTTTCCCATTTTTGGGTTTTCCACGTAAAAATTCTAGTGTCAATGTGTTGATTAATGTGGTGCATGTTTTATCTACGTAATCTGATTTGTTCTACAAATAAAGTAGTTAAGTTTTTGTATATGTTGATTCACCCCCCCTCTCAGCATCTTAGTGTGTTCAACAATTGGTATCAGAGCTAAGTACCTTTGAGAAGCCTAACAGTTGAGGTAGATCCTACACTTGAACACATGGAATCTGAAGCTATGGATAATGATGTATTTATTCTAGAACTAGATCTAGAAGCAATGGAACTTGAAGGTTGGGACTTAAACTTAGATGAGGTAGACCTTGGAGGAGAACTCCAGCTGGCACTTAAATATCTAGATGAAGCTAGAGAACTAAACTAGGAATGTGAGGACATGCTTGAAAAATCAAAGGAGACAATTGTGAAATTGAAGACATGAGCTAAAGAATCAAAAGAAGAGATTGGCAAAGTGAAAGTTCAAATAGAAGAGATTAAGGATGTGACATTAAACTCAAAGAGGTAGAAGATATGATCTCTAGTTTGAAGGTTATGGTCGAAGAAGGAAAGAGGATTGAAGACTGTTTAAACATCAAGATCAATGAGAAAGTTGTTGAATGTTCAAAACTTGAGGAGGAAGTTACCACTTTGAGAAAAGAAATGGAAAAGGCAAAAGAATAGATTGACAAGGGGTTAAAACTAAAAGGAGGATCTAAAATTCTTGATGATATAATTAACTCTCAAAAAGCCATCAAAAGAAAAATCTAGTATGGGTTTTGAAAGGGGGAAAAATCCTATAACCAGTGCATCTGCAAACTTATATGATATTTTCAAAATAGAAGGAAAGTCTGAAACAAAGGAAGAAAAAGGCCACACTAAAATCTTAAGAAGAATGCCTCTGGAGATGCAAAAGATGATGGATTCATTCCTATCTAGAGATAAAGAAAGAACAAGAAGAAGAACTTCAGAAAGCCTGCTCCTAGACAAACTGCTCCTACTAGGTATTCTCAAGCCTTTAATGGTAATTTCTATACTTGTAATAAGTTTGGTCATAAGGTTGTTGAATGTAGAAGCAAGATGAGTTAGAATTCATTCAATTCTCCTAGGTACAATGCTGTGAACTCTCATGGTTAGTGTCATGCTTGTAAAAAAGTTAGTCATAAGGCTAATGGATACAGAATTAAAATGATGAGGAATGATTTCATGAACAAGAGAAATGTTATGACTTCTCAATTCTCCTATTGTTATTATTACACATGCAACAAGTTTGGTCATAAGGTTGATAATTGCAAATCTAATGTAAGAAGAAGTGGTTATGCTCTGCAAACCAATATCACCTACTATAGTTGCAATAAGTCAGGACACATTGCAAGGTTCTACAAGGGAAGGAATGTAAAATCTACTCCTCAAAGGAAGATTGATATTGCTCTGCAAAAGAAGGAAATAAACAAGACATGAAGGAAGAAGGAAGAAAATGAAGTAAAGGAAGGATCTGCACCTCTACCTGATGCAGATGAATCCTACAGAAACTAGAAGGAGGAAGTATTGGTTCACAGGGTTGCAACTACAAATGCTTTCAAAACCCTTGAATGCATATGATGTTGAAATCTTTAGAATAATGGCCAAAAATGATATGGATATGTCTATCTAGTGATATTATGATGTTTGATCAAATTTTTGGAGCAAATAGACTCTTTTTGGAGGATTGTCGAGTGATCATAGATCTTTGTTTAGCAAATAGTTGATTGGGTCTAGAATAGAGATTGCAATCAATGTGAAGCAGTTAGGGTTGGTGAGAAGATTATTTAGTCAATTTTTTATCAAAATTGATTTCATTTGAACAAAAGAAAGTGTATGAAAGAGCAAAGGAGAGAAGGAAATTTTCAGTAGATCTTGTGTTGAAACCCTAATGATAGCTTTCCCAAGTATTCTCCATATTCATCGGTTAAACCCTAGTTTTTTGAAAGAATCATCATGGAAACACCTATAGTGATTGATGTTGTGGAGAAGCCAAAACCTAAATTCAAGAAATAATCATTTAAATCCATTGAGACCAAAAAGGATAGAGCATTTTCTCAAGTTCCCATCAATGTGTTACACACAAAGGATGTCTGTATATACATCCATTCATAGCTTGATGAGTATGATGACTTGAAGTTGGAACAACTCAGGAATGATCATTTGTTAGGTGATGATTTTCAATTGAAGCTGGAGTTCACAAATGTTGGAGCAAAAAAACTAGATATTTGGAAGGGTTTCCCTAATTTCTGGTATGAGAAAGATTGGGTCAGGATTGCCTTAAGTTAGATTCATGGGGACTTATTTTTCCTTGACCAACCTCATATGATCACTAAGGAAGCCATCAGGGTTGTGACCAGATTGTGCTCCTCCAGACCAATGCCTATATTGAAAGCTATGAAGAATGAGGAGGTTATGAGACTTACCTGAGTGAAATTTGATAAAAGGACCTTAACTATGGATGACATTGAAGATCTAGGGGTCTGGGATGCCACTATGGGCATTGCTTACAAAGTGTACTACATAAACAAAGAGGGGACTACTACTACCACCATCATTTAAACTTCCTATCAGATGGTGAAAGAAGGGAAGGACTATGACCTTTGTGAGCTCTTATGGTAGTAGTTGTTGGACAATTTGAAGAGAACAAAGGAGTCAAGATATAAATTCTGGTATTGTTCCTTAATCATTTGTCTTATGTTCTATTTTTTGGGGAATTACGTGCTATAAAGGGTATGGTTTGGAAAAGTGATATCCCTGTTGCACACCAAATTAAGGACTATATGTGTAGCTTTCCGAATCATAAACATTGTGACACATCAAAATGTTTCAAACTTATATGCAAAGGAGGGAAAGAATATCAGCAGAAGTTGTAGAAAAATACAAAAATGATATAACATTCATGGTGGACAAGCACAATGCACATGTGACTTCTGAATGTGATGTCCTATGCAACCTGCACCATCCTTCTAATAGCATCTGTCTAGGTGATATCCCCTATAACATATGCCTCTGGATTTCCTTAGACAAATATTATTCAAATTCTATTAAACTACTTCCTCTGTCTTCATTTGATATTTTATAATTAGATTCCACCATGCATGATCTAACTTACCTTACTATCCTCTTGCACAAAATTGCACACCATCACTTCTTCCACAATGACCTCTGGAAGTTCAAATCGGTACACTCCCTACTCTACACTGGTGTATAGCACTTCATTGTTCTAATGATATTTGGTAATCATATGCTTCATCCTTGGTTCTACCTTAATTTGAATCTAATTAGGAATCCCTCTCCAAGGCAACCACATATGCAAAAAGTCAATAGCCATATATCCATTAAGAATCTTAGACTAGTCTCTGCTTAACAGCATACCGTAAGTGTCTAGTATATCCACTACTTGGATATCAATGAAATGTTGGAGCCTGGGGTTAGAGGCTAGTTGCATGTGGATGTGAGTCAACTCACCCATGACATTGACCTCAGATTTGGCCAACTAAGTGACCTTCTTTAGGGACTTAGCAGAAGAGAGACCTAGGATTTGGTACATAGATAATAGCATAACATTGGTGGACGCTCCAGAATCTACCAAGCAGTTATGTAGATTCTTCCCAAATATCCTTAAAGTAAGAAGGAAAGGAGGAGACTCACTTTTTCCCTTGTATAATGATACGTGTGAAGTGCCAGTAGCATGAACCTGACCCTTAACTCTAGGTTTAAAAGGGATATCCTTATATGTGTGATCCTTAGCTGGAGTACTATTCAAGATATTCTCTTTCACTACTGGATCATCTAATGACTTAAGGAAAGCCTTCTTATTCATCAGGGTTTTCAAAAGCTCAGATAAAGATAAGTTGATCTTCATTTTCTTGATTTCCTTAGCTAAATACATAACTAGTTTGTCTTACTCAGATATCTCATTCATACATTTAGATATCATAGATGATGAAGCAAAGTGGTGTTGATTTACTCTCAGAGGTGCTAGATTATTACTAGCATTTGTATCTAAAGGAGTATTAAAGTTGTTTGGTGGGACCGAACTAGTCAAAGGTCCAGTGGCCTATTACTGTTATTTCTAAGATTATAGTTATGCCCCCTCTAGAACTGCTTAAAGGCATGGACCTCATCAGCCTCTTGCTTAGGCTCATTATCCTTTTCAAAAGGAAAGGTGTAATCCTTAAACACTAAAGTTATTTCTTCACATGCCAGAGTGTAATTTTCATGCATTGTATTCACCCACCCTTGGTAGTCATGGAGCTTTCTAGTACCATTGTGGACTCATATCCTAGAGGTACAAGTTCATTACCCTTAGGAAAATTTACTCCATCAATATTCTGAACTTCTACTTGAAAAATATTGGCCACAATCTTGAATTGAGGGTAGTCTAGCTCTGCATGTGCATTGGTATTATGTATCATGCACCAATTATTCAATGTAGCCTCTGCTAAGTTAACTCTAATGGTATGCTTGGGTTTAGGGGTGCCTAATTATCTAAAGGTGATGGTAGGGTTCCATTATTTGGCCTAGTGTTCCAAACTCTCAGAGGTCTTGGGCCATTATTACCATAACCTCTATCATTATTGTATCCCCTATCAGGATTTCCTCTATTTTGTTGACTTTGAGCACTATTTTGGCCATTAAAAACTTTAATTTCTAAGTTGTGTCACCTCGGTAGTTAACATTTTCAACTGAGTAGTTATCTCTTTGATATCCTCCTTCCCCTCTTGTATCTTTGCTACTACATTATCCTGACTAGGTAGGAAGAAGGAGCCACCATTACCATTCAGTCTGGCCTCAACAAGAGCATGTCCTAGATATTGAATCATTTGGCCATTTCCATGAACAGGAATTGCATTTATTGGTGGAACTTGTAAAGGATTTTGCATTGGAACAAGATTTGTTAGGGCTCCATTAATGTGTTGCATCTGGTTAGGTAAAGCAAGAGATCCTATGCTAGGTAGAGGACCCTACCCTACCAGCTTCATTTCTGTATTGATCTTAATTGCCTCCGCATATGTGCCTGACAACATTGTAATGTTCAGGTTTGTCATGTGAACAAACATAGTCGTTAACGGATCTAGAGAGGAGTAATATACCTACATGGTGGTGTCCTCCACAATAATATGTGGGGCCGTGAGCCTGGAGTATGCTCTCTAAAAGTGATCATTAAAAGTGGTGATGAACTCACCTTTAGCTCTTTTAATTTTGGAAAAATGATGATATAACATTGCCACATCTACTGGAGCTCTAAACCTAGCTTTGAAAGCATTTTCCATCAATAACCATGAAGTAATAGAATTTTGAGGCAAGTTTACGTACCCATTATACGCTTCTTCTCCTAATGTGTAAGGGAAAAGTCTACATCATCTTCATTTTGCACTCTAGATCTAAAACATGCCTCTTTAAATGTTCTTAAATGATACTCTGTATCTTGATACAGATGGTATTTTGGACACAACTTATCTAGATTTTTTGATAAGTCATTGTACGCAGCAAAGCGCAGAGGTGATTTCACATTGAAGAAAGCAATAGGGACTTGAACAGGTGCTACTAGTGGCACATGAGTAATAGGTCTAGGTTGAGCACCTACTAAACATGATCTTGGCCTCACACCAAGCAATTCTTGTAAAGGTCCACTAGATCTTGATCTAATAATAGGTCGGCAAGCTAGCTTGACAATTTCTGGTCAAACTTTGCAAGTTTGGACTAAATCTTTGCAAAGATACAATGGATTCATCTCAGGAAAGAGATATTTGCAGTCAATTCCCTCAAATTGTGAAATATTGAAGCAATCTTTGTCGATAAATAGAGCTTTCAGTCACAGGCCCTCCTTCTAGCACCAAAATCTGTTGATGAGATTGTTAGTCATACAAACAAAAATAGAAGTTTACAACAAACCTTTATTTATCTTGAAAGATACGATGAATTCCAAGTGAATTCATGATCCCAAGTCTCCATGAGTCAGGTCTTGACCATTTGACAATCACTCATGGTTGATGTGTCTTGTTAATCATGTTGGGGCCTTATGTACTTTGTTTCATAATCTCCACAAAACTTGCTCAATATTCACTGATGTACAACCTATTTCACCTAATCTGCATATATTCTTGATAATTATGTAGATCTTATAGTATTAAGTAAGGATTCATACAAATATGTGTAAATTTATCCCTAACTTCAAGTAATTCATATGACTTTGTCTCCTATTTGGACTGATCATGAAGATATTTTTATAAGTTTGATCAATTCTTTTGAAACTATCTCCAATTTGAATTAATCTTTGTTGTTGCACCACAAATTCACTTAAGAATGTGCCTATGATCATGTATTTAATTAATATTTTCCATTATATGCATGATATTCACTATGATTTGCAATTACGACTATAATATGCTCTAGATATATGATTATTTGCATCAACTTAGCATATACTTACTATATCTGTTTAAAGTTCATCATTATTTGTAGATATTTACAACTATTATGAAATGAAATGTCAAAAGGAAGGGTTTAGGGAATGTAAATCCTAAAATTATTAAGTTTTAATTAATGAATCACATACATACTCTGATATAGTCATGAAAATGAAGTAAAACTAAACGACACTTCACTAGGAATCTCCACAATTATGCATGGTCAGTACCAATCTTCAGAGGAAAGATGATGACAATATACAATTGAAAGTGAATGTAGTTTGAACATAGAAATCTACCATTACATATCAGAAATCAACCAAAGATTACACAAGATTTATGATTAGGAAGTAATTTGTAGCTTCATTCATTCAGTATGCTTAAGAATATGTACATATACATATGATCCTGAGAAAGAATCTTGAGAAGTCACAAAAGTTGCAAAATTCATAAACTTAGCACTTACAAGTCCAACAATTTCATCTCCCTTTACAAATGAGGATCATTGTCCATTTTATAGAACATGGACAAGCTCGGTTACAATGATCCAACGGTTGAGATTTCACTTTGAAATAGTCAACAAGTCAATAAGAGTAGCATGTGTTGCCAGTTGACAACTGATAATGGGGAACAACTAGCATGGAATATCCTTAAACATATTCACTACATCATCTTTTAATAATATTCTATTCTGATTCCTCTAAGCCATCAGTGATAACTACCCCTGTATACAGCTTCTTGTAGAAGTCATATGCAAGCACAACTATGTCTATCTGTGACTTATCCCTTACCTAGGCCTTTGCCCTTGCATATTCTTGTGCCTACAATTGCTCACTAAGGGATATCATCTTGGTGACTCTACTATCTACCTTCTTATTATATGCCTTTACTTTAGCATTCAACTGCGTCACTTCATCCATAATGGCCTCTAAAAAAGTGTAGCACAGGGTCCTCTAGTGCTGGACTAAACCTGGCCTTGAATGCCTGTATAGACTGTTGCTCATCATGAGTTCCAATTTTAGCCATTGGATTACCAATCAATTCCTCTATAATTTCCATTTCACCAGATAGTAGGTCATGGACCTTTACACTTATATCCCCTACCTTGGCCATGCATGCCTTCAAGACATCTACTTCAAACTGTAGATCTTGGATCCATGTGCTTACCTTAGGTAATGTCTAGGTGGTCAAAATCTTATGTTTCAATAGATCCTAATCATCTATCTCTTTTATTCTCTTCATCCTATCCAAGGCATAATCACTTTGGTTGAGCCTAGGTCTAGATGTTCTTCTCAGTGACTCTGCTCTTTCCTTCAAATTTGTCAAAGTGCTCCAATTGGATAGGGATGACCTTATTACCTTCTCTCCTGCATCCATGAACTATGTGAACCACCTGAAGACAAGACAAATCTTAGAGGTTAGAAACACAAATAAAATGCACAAAAACACACAAAATATACCTCAAGATCTTCTTACTCCTTGATAAGGTGGAGGAGAGTTGTGCACCAAGACCCTCCTAGCTTTACCCAACTTGAAGATGTGTAGATGTGGATTGCTCTTGCTTTCAACACAATGTGAATGAAGAGATTTGGCTATGGATTGATAGAAGATTGGATGGAGATGGGATATGGATAGATAGGCTAGAATGATTTTGGCATGGTAAGGGTATGATGAGAGAAGATGAGAGAAATTTGTGCATAATAAGGATAGGATGAAGAAGTGATGAAAATGGCTTGGGTGAGGGTTCTATTTATAGATTTTTGATAAAAAGATGGAGGGTGAGGATTTAAAGTTTAGATCAATGGCTAGGAATGCTTGAGGATTAGGGTTTGTATTGGAGTTTTAGTCTTGTGAAAATTGTCATAGGAGGGTTGGGTAAGAGAGATCAAGGGTTAAGATTAGGTCAATGAGATTGGATGGCTCTTATTATTTGTGAATTTTAAATTCACATGGGGAAGGGTGATGAGAATTAAAATGAATTAAAAATTCATTTTGGGGGAAGAGTTGGATATGACAAGTTATATGTGAATTTTTAATCCACACGTGGGGAAGAATTCCCTTCATGGAGAAGAGTTTCCATTAATGGAGACTAAGACAAGTGGGAAGGTCAAGGGCACATATACACTTACATGTGTAAGAGGGAGATTTGACCCTTGGAATAAAAAATTGATTTTTATTCAAAGTGTGTGGGAGAAGGGGTTAAGCAAGGTTTAATTGAGTGTTTAGCTTAATTAATTTAGGTCTAGGGGATAGGTAAGCTAGGGTAGCTAATTAAATAATCACTATTTAATCAACTAGGCTAGGTTTAGGTTGATTAGTAGGGTAGATTAATTAAATAAGTATGGTTTATTTAATCAATAAGGATTAGGGAGATGGACAAATTAACTAAATAAATATTGATAATATTTATTTAATCAATGAGGATAGTGTTGTAAGGTATAGTGATAAATTAAATTAATTAATTGATCACAAAGGATGGATAAATAGTTAAGGGTAGATGATTAGGGATAAATTAATTAAATAAAATGAATTTATTTGATTAATAGGAGGGATAATTGGTGGTGTAGAGATACAATAAATTGGTTTGCGGAGCAAGTCAATTTCAAGTGTCTACACCACCTGTTCATGACCTGAGCCTGATGCTTTCATGCATCTAGACCTATTATTTCCTCTTGGCTTACCAATGCCAAGGCAATAGGCTTTTTTGGCATCTATATTGCAGGTGTGACTGTCATGCCCACATTTTCCATGTGGTCACAACACACATCGCACGTGTCATAGCCACATCTGTCATGTGGTTATGACATGAGATATGAAAAACTTTTCTCACACTATCCTAAAAACCCCTTCGCAAGCGTAAGCATGCTCGGCGGTGTTCTCTCATGGTGAAACACTACAATTTTCGGCGGGATATAAGTACAATTGTGTGCAACCAGACGCATACAGATCAACAAGAGGGTCTTTACGACGCCACTAACGTCATTGCAAGAGTGAGATTACCAAAGTTCCTAAATCTAAACCTCGGCAATTTCCGGTAGCATAACGCCTTACGGCGTTAGTGGGAATTACGCTGCACTCATTTACGCATGTGGTTCGCTGATAGACTAACAACTTCCCACGACGCCTTGTTCCGACTAAACTGACTAGTGATCTCCCTATTTAGTCATTTTTCAGCTAGGCACGGTTGTCTGTCTCCTCTCTTGTTTCCTGAAACATACTCCTCCTACGACTTAGCATTCTCAACAAGGCGGTTTGTTTGCTCTCTCTTCCCTTTTCACTGGTTCTTAATTTTGATTGTATTTTTATCGCCCTTACCTTAACTATTTAGTGTGTTTATATTTCGGTCTCTCTCTCTTTCGTTTTCTATGCTTTCTTTATGTGTATCCGGTCCTTTCTTCATGATTTACGTCAATCAGGGTTATCACTGCAGCTATTGTTGATATTAAACCTAACTTCAGGATGGTCTAGGTCACAAAGATTGGTTTACTACTTCGCTGGACTCGGTCTCCTAGTCTTCTCCGATCACGGTATCTCCTCTTCGTTTGTATTAATTAAACTTGTTCCTAAGCAGATTTAGCAGAAGGGTCTGTCAACTTAGTTCTCTTATCCCATGTGGGAAATGTTGCGCATTTTCTCCTCTGTGTTTTTCAATGTTAGTTTTTCTTCTTCGGACTCTCTTACAGGTTTACTTATGAGGTCGTTTACTACAGTTGGGATTAAAATGGCCTCACATGGACTTTCTGTGATGTCTCCTTAAGTTTATTTCCAGTGTTCTTTTAAGCAAGGTGACGTGTAATTTTTCCTCTTCATTTTTTGAGTGATTGAAATTACGTTGATAGTTGAAACTTCCGAGAAACTCTTTCCGGAGTATTACGGGATATTCCTTTACGCTCTCTTTACATTATAATTTTATTTTCTCTTGTTTATAATTACTGTTGTTATTATTACTAATAATGACTATTAATACTCTGATTGTGACTCGTATAACATTGTAAATAGATGTAGGAGGTTCTCCACTTTATAAAACCCTTACCATGGAACATAAATTCTTTGGTTGTTTTGTTCAACACTTAAGAAAACCTAATTGTGGAAATATCACAAAATCCCTGTTTAATTACGTTTGTACTCCACTAAAGACGAAAACATAATTCCCAT
Source organism: Cunninghamia lanceolata (assembly GCA_027924645.1). Classification (NCBI taxonomy): domain Eukaryota; kingdom Viridiplantae; phylum Streptophyta; class Pinopsida; order Cupressales; family Cupressaceae; genus Cunninghamia; species Cunninghamia lanceolata. The sequence continues at coordinate 11,902,921 of BSBN01000367.1, forward strand.
ATTTGAAACCCCCCTTTTTTTTTTGACTTAATTTTGCACATCCCCTTATTATGAATGATAGAGAGGGCCTCATAAAATGGCCCAAGACACCTCTTCTATGTATATATATACCATATATATACAGATATATATATATGTAATATATATACATATAGAACTATAGAACTACATATATCGTTATTTATTTTCAATGCCCTTTCAAAACATTATATATATATATATATATATATATATATATATATATATATATATATATTTAAATATGACATATATTATGCCAACATATATATATATATAGATATATATATATTTTTGTTTTGTTATGTAATTGAACCACACATATATATATATATATATATATATATATATATATATATATATATATATATATATATATATATATATATATATATATATATATATATATATATATATATATATATATATTTATATGACATAGAGTATGCCAACATATATATATATATAATATATATTTTTGTTTTGTTATTTAAATGACCCAATGCTTAGATGTTAGGGCTAAAGAGCCCTAACACTTTTTTTTTAAAAAAACATTTTATACTTGCTGTGACAGGGTAATGGCGGCAGGGGTCGGCCGCACAGAGGGTCGGAGGCCACAAGGAACAGCGGCGGAGCCACGGTGGACAATACACAGGCCACAGAACTGCGGCAGTGGTGAATGTGGAGTCCGCGGACTCCACCGCGGACTGTGTAACAATAGGGGGTGTGGGGAGGGGCGGAACCCCCACCCACATCCCACTACGTGGGGTGTGGGTGGGGGCTCCGCCCCTCCCCACACCCAAACTGCGAACCAACGTGGTGGTGGGGGGTTAAACCCCTCCCACCACCACTCCAAAAATCATTTTTTTTAACATGTTGTGTGGTGCGAAATACACCGCGCGAAATACACAGCGATTTAATTTTTTTAATTCATTTCAAATCTCTGCCATTTTATTACAATTTTCCAGTGGGCATTTATATATGAAAAAATATATATATATATATAAATAAATTTATATATATATATATGTATAAAACATTAGCATGATCTCACTCAATTTAACAACTCAAATATATATAATTATATATATATATATAATTATATTGATATATATATATATATTTATATATATATATATAAATAGACTTCAATTTGCCCAAATACAGCAATATATTCAATATCTCATAATTCTATTTAATTAATTAACAACTATATTACATCTATCTATATATAAATATATGTATATATATATATATATTTATATATATATACATATATATATTGATGTATATATTTATATTTCATTTTTATCTTACCATATGAATGTCTCCATTACAATCTATTTTCATAAATCACATAATTTTCTCAAATTGACAAACAGAAGTACATACATGATAGATTTTCTCTAATCTTAACTGAAACCACTAATTATGGAGAATAAACTTACACATTTAAAACTATTTTTTTTCCATTGTAATAATGAACTACAAATCTAACCTCCAACTAGTTAAGCAATTCCAAACTTTCAATTACATAAACAAACTCGGATTAGATTGCAATTAAATAATGAACTCTTCCTTTCAGTAATACTTGAAACACAAATGAATTGCTACCTAACAAGGTTTACAAGCAACAAACTTGAAAATTTAAGTACATTCATATTACAGAATTTAAACCATGGATACTAACCACTAACTTCCCAGTTATGAACTTCCCTCTCCCAACCAATATACAACTGATAACTTGTGACAACCAAGAAAAAGTCCATTAATAACAAGATCAGGGAGGTGATTTCCCTCACACCCAGAGTAACAATAAATTACACCAATAACAAGAGAGGTGCTCTCTCTTCAACTCTTATAAAATGAACCAGGCCTAATTCTCATGACAAAGAAGAATAACTATTTCTTCACAAATATAACTCCTCCCAAGCCAACTAGAAGCTCCAAGAGAAAACCTGTGTATCAAAGACAAACAAAGAAGAAAACACCACTCATCTAGCTCTCCTCCCTTCCGTAGACCCGCAAGTGGGTCACCCCCGAGCTAGGGAGACCATACTCACACCTGGGTAACTCAAACACTCCACTTCACAATAGTAACAACAACAATCCCAAAGCACACAAACACTCGTGGGTACTTTACACAACACAGAAACTCAACTACAGTGAGTTTCATAAGGGGCAGGAGAGTGGACACACTCGACTCCAGAGTGTCACCCTGACAGATAAGTTAACCAATACAATTTCTCTTGGTCTCAAACCAAGTTTGATCACAAATTTGTAAGAAATCTGTATATGACTCTCAAGTCAAAGATACAGACACAGATACATGCCCTCAAGGCTTTCAACATCCCAAAAGATGGAAACAGGTATGCACCCGAGGAGGATCTCTCCTCCCCTACCCCAAACTTGATGAGCATTTCTCCCAAGTGGGAGAAGCTCTGTCAAACAACCCGACAACAAACCCCACAGAAAACAAATCTAAACACAAATTCACACACTTTACATATTCAGCTATACGAAACAAAGGTAGAATTCAAACCAACCTTACAAGCCTTCCTGGAATGAAGCTGTTGCTGAGCCCACAGAGTTCTCTTCCAACCTTAGCCACCAACTCCTTCTCCCTTCTCTCTCCTACAAACTAACTTTTCTATTTTTGGTAAGGCAAAATGAAAGTTTTCCCAAAATTCAACTAACTCCCTCCCATCCCAAAATTCGAAACAAATAACCAAATTCTTTTCAGTTTTGAGGAATGGGGAGGTGACACTTGTCACCTTCTCACTCTCCCCCAAAACCACTATTCTGCCCTGGTGGCTTATGTCACTCACCCTTCCCAAGAGTACTCCTTATTCCTTTCCTCCTGTGATTCCTCTTACGCATGGGAGAAATAAAAGGAGTTAAAGGGGGAAGAAGACAGGTGACCCATGCCCCTTCTTCCCTTCTTCACATGGGTGTCCCCACAGCACATGGGGGAATCTCACTATGGAAGGGGTGACTTTAAGTCAATCCTTCAATAATGGATGGCATCTCTTACCTTGGGGAAAGTAGAGGGGATGGGTTGGGTGTTGGTACAACCCATCATGTCCCCTCCTACCTCCAATTTTCGCCACTTAACTTCAAGGGGAAGTTAAGATGACTAGATGGAGGTTACTCAAGGGTTACCCATGCCAAATGGGCCCCTGGACCCATGGGGTATAACCCAGGGTCAACTTTAACCCAAACAAGACACCCCTGGTCAAGGTAAAGCACAAGAAAAGGCCTCATAAATTTAAATTAAATAAGGAAATTCAATTTCAATCCTTTTTTTACAACACAAATTATAAAATAATGTTACATGAGGGTAACCTAATCCACTCAACCATACGAAAGACCACATTACATCATTACATCAAACACAAGAGATCTTGGTTCCTCGTGGAACCAGATCGGCTTAACAGGGAATAACAATTAACAAGGTGCGGAATGATCTCCGAATTCTGTGGTTCGATTAGTAATTCCTGCACACTAAATTACAAGATCAGTAACCACATAAAATCATCATAGCCGAAGCAACTTGAAAACATGCATTATCATGACATAGTACTAATTAACATAAATGAAATCATATTACAATTTTCCATCATCACCTAATTAATCCCTTTTTTTTTTTTTTGAAATGTAAACTTATCCAAACATCACCCAATTAGTTTTTCTGAAATCATAATAAAGTTTAATAGTTTGACAATTCTGGGAACTGCTATCCCACAAACATAAAAAGTAACAATAACAGTCATGTAAATAGTCATAACAACAGTAGTAAAAAAGGTGGTCCTCACATCCTCTCCCCCTAAGACGGTACTTCCTCCTGGAAGTCATCAAAAAGGTGAGGATAAAGGGTCTTCAGTCTCTCTGCATCTTCCCATGTTGCAGTGACTTCGTCATATAGGTCCCACTGGACTCTAACCTGGTCCAACTCTCGACCTCGAAGGGCCAACGTCCGACGAGCCAATATGCGAATTGGCTCCAACGCCAGTTGTCCGTCTGCCTCTACCTGAAGAGCACTCTAATCCAACACGTGAGATAAGTCAGAAATATATTGACGTAAAACTGATACATGAAATACATCGTGGATACGTGACAGGCTAGGTGGCAAGGCTAGACGATAGGCTACTGGTCCTATCCGCTCCAAGATTTCGAAAGGTCCTACAAATTGAGGTGCGAGCTTAGAGCCTTTTCCGTAACGGATTGGACTCTTGTGCGGCCGCACTCTCAAAAATACTCTTTCCCCCACAGAGAAGCTTCGGTCTGTCCTCTTAGCATCGGCATACTTTTTCTGCCTGTCCTGTGCTTCCTGGAGCCTTTGTCTAATCTGTTTGACTTGCAGTTCCATATTCTGAACTATCTCTGGACCGATGACTGTTCTGTCCTCTATCTGATCCCAACTCAAAGGTGTTCTGCATGGTCTGCCATATAATGCCTGGAAAGGAGGCATACCCAACGAGCTATGATGCCCATTATTGTAGGCGAACTCAACTAGATACAGGTACTCCTCCCATCTAGACTGATGGTCCATCACATACATGCGAAGCATGTCTTCTAACACCTGGTTAACTCTCTCTGTCTGTCCGTCGGTTTCCGGATGATATGCTGAACTGAAGTTGAGCTGTGTGCCCAACGCCTGATGTAAGGCTTTCCAGAACGATGAAGTGAATACGGAGTCTCTGTCAGATATAATGCGGCGAGGTACCCCATGAAGTCTAACAATCTGATCAAGAAACACCTTTGCCACTGATGGTGCATTGTATGTTGTGCATATTGGTGAAAAATGCGCCACTTTGGTCAGCTTGTCAACTGTCACCATAATAGCATCATGGCGACGTGATGACATAGGTAAACCAACGATAAAATCCATAGAAATGGTGTCCCATTTCCATTCAGGTATCTCGTGAGGGTACAACAGTCCCGCTGGATGCTGATGTTCGGCCTTGACCCTCTGACATTCCAGGCAACGAGCAACAAATTTGGCAATGTCACGCCTCATCCCGGCCCAATGATAAAGCTGTCGTAAGTCAGCATGCATCTTCTTCACTCCTGGGTGTGCTGTATAGGGTGCTCTATGAGCCTCTGATAGGATTACTGTGTGAAGATTACCCGCATGGGGTACATAGATGCGCTGCCGATGTCGAAGCATACCATCAGACTCAAGGGTATATCCTATAAATTTGCCCTCAAGGGCCTTCTGATTTAGTAATGCCTGCTGCACTTCAAGAAACCATTCGTCCTCCGGTAGATGCTGTAAGATGCGATCCTTCAAGTCCACCTTCAAGGTCAGGGTCTGGATCTCGTGGCGTCTTCGACTCAAAGCATCAGCGACCACATTCTCCTTCCCTTTGATATAGTGGACATCAAAGTCATATTCGCATAGGAATTCCATCCAACGCCGTTGGCGGGCGTTCAAATTAGGCTGTGTAAAAATATACTGCAAACTATGATGATCCGAATGGAGTTCAAAGCGTCGACCTAAGAGAAAGTGTCTCCAGCGAACCAATGCATGAACAACAGCTGCGAGCTCTAAGTCGTGCGTAGGATAGTTTAACTCATGAGTCTTTAGTTTCTGCGATTCGTATGCGATCGCTCGACCATCCTGCATAAGCACGGCTCCCAAACCTTATAATGATGCATCTGTGCAAACTACAAACTCCTCTGTAGGATCTGGGACTGCTAAAATAGGAGCACTAGTAAGACGCTCCTTGAGGACTCCAAAAGCCTTTTCACACTGCTCGGTCCAAGTGAAACCCTTCCCTTTTCGCTGAAGGGAAGTAATGGGATGTGCTATCCTGGAGAAACCTTCGACAAACCGACGATAATACCCGACTAACCCCATAAAGCTTCTGACCTCTGTCACGTTAGTGGGTGCCGGCCACTCCTGAATTGCTCTGATTTTAGATGGATCTACGGAGATGCCATCACCTGATAAAATGTGTCCCAAATACTGCACCTCTGTCCTGAAGAAGGCACACTTCACCAAGTTGCCATAAAGCTACTGCCCTCGTAATTGCTGCAAAACTTGACGCAAGTGCTCTACATGCTCCTCCTCAGTCCATGAATAAATCAAAATGTCATCTAGAAATATGATCATGAACCGATCTAGGTAAGTACGGAACACCCCGTTCATGAGACTCATGAATACTGCAGGAGCGTTCGTCAGCCTGAAAGGTACCACTGTGAATTCGTAATGGCCATATCTGGTTCAAAAAGTAGTTTTATGAATATCTGACTCTGTGATGTGCAATTGGTGATACCCAGATTTTAGATCAATTTTTGAGAACACTCTGGCTCCCTGCATCTGATCAAAAAGGTCGTCAATCCTAGGCAGAGGATAACGGTTCTTCACCGTCACCTTGTTCAACTGCTTGTAGTCCATACATAGACGAAGAGACCCATCCTTCTTCTTCACGAAGATAACTGGTGCGCCCCATGGTGAAACGCTAGGTCAGATGTGTCCCTTCTCAAGTAATTCCTCTAACTGCAGTTTAAGTTCAGTGAGTTCATGTGTAGTCATCCTATAGGGTGCACGGGAAATCGGTTCTGCACCTGGCACCAAGTCGATGTGGAAGTCCACTTCTCTGCGTGGAGGCATACCTGGTAATTCCGGCGGAAATACATCGGCAAACTCTCTAAGGACAGGGTGATCATCTAAAGTAGCCTCAGGGTCATCCTCTGCTCTATCACTAACCGTGATGGCAAACATTTGACATCCCTTTCGCATACAGCGCTTAAGCTGCTGAGTAGATATCATACGAGCAGTCATGGGCTTTTGAATGCCCACTATCTCAACCGATGAACCATGATCGTCTAAACAGCTAATTGTCCTCTGGCGACAATCAAGCTTGGCTCTATGTGCCGCAAGCCAATCCATACCCAGAACTACTCCGTAGGATCCTAATGGCATAATCCTAAGGTCACATGTTGTGGTGAATGACCCCAATGTGATCTCACAATCTCTAACCAAGGAATCTACTGACATCCTGGCCCCTGAGGCCAACTCAACTTCCCACCTAATGTCTTGCCTAGAAGCCACCAGCCTGCAACGCTCCACTAATGATGTAGACAAAAAAGAGTCAGTAGCTCCTGAGTCAAAAAGGATCGAAATGGAAAAGTCTCCAATCGTACCTGCTACCTCGATGACAGAAGCCTGGAAATCAGCCTGGCAGTTATCAACCGCTGCAAACATGTGGTGGGTTCTGCCCACGTCACCTACGGTCTACTCAGATCCTCCTGATCGGGGCTGTCCCCCTGCAGTAAATCCCTGCGGGCACTCTCTAGCCAGATGCCCTGCCCCACCACACACATAACATGGTCCTCGAACCTGTAACTGCCCTGACTGTGTTCTGCCCGATTGTTGTTACCCAGTCCATCCAATGGATCCCTGTGAGCCTCTGTAAGACTGCTGGGACCTCGCGGGTCCTGCCGATGAACCCTGCTGTCTCTGATCTCTGCGTGAACCCTGCTGCTGCCATCCACGGTTCTGTCCTCCCTGTCCCCTCTGTTGAAATTTGGATTTTTGCTGATGTTGCTGCTGCTGTGGTGGCCTAGGAGGTAATGATGAAGGATTATATCCTCCTCTCTATGTTGTATTTTGAGGCCTTCGGAAGTTTTGCTGTTGTTGGGAATTACGTTCCTGGTACTGCGGGCGTGAATTCTGCCCTCGTCCCTGAATTTCCTCTGATATAAGGGCCTTTTCAACAGCCTCACTCATGGTCTGGGGATTTGCCATACGAACTGGTCCTGCTATCCCGTGATTTAGCCCTCTGATGAATTTGTGTATTAAGATTTTCTCGTCATGGAGGTATTCTGTGTAACGAGAAAGCTCTATAAATCAGCTCTCATACTGAGTAACGGTGAGTCCCCTCTGCTATAAATCATGGAACTCATCGATCCTGCGCTGTCTATAATGTTCGAACAAATATCGCGCATTGAAGCGCTCAATGAAGATGTCCCATGTAAGTGTATCCACGGATAGTCGGCGCTTGCACTCCTCTGTGTGCCACCAGGTGGCTGCTGCATCCCTAAGAAGATGGACTGCCACTCGTGCTTTCGTGTTGCTCCCATATGGTCGCAACGCGAAACACCTGTCTAAGCTAATCAGCCAAGCCTCGGCCACAGCTCCCTCTGTAGCACCTGCAAAAGTGGGTGGGTTGAGCCTCAGTAGATCTCTGATGGGGTCCCCTTTGTCTCTAAGCCTCACAAGTGGCTCTTCCACACCATCCTCATATAATCCATGCTGAACCTGTTCTTGTCTCAAAAGTCTCGGAGGACTCCTGCTTCGTGCTCGGAAGGCTGACCCTACCTCCTCTACTGTTGTGTCAGGAATCTCAATGAAGGGCTCCACACGTGGCACCTCTAGTGGATCAACGCGGGGCTCCATACATGGCTCAATACGTGACTCAGCAGGTGGCTCCTCTCGCGGATCAACACGAGGCTCTATACGTGGCTCAGGAATCACTGGTGGTAACCTGTCTAACATAGTCTGTAGTGCCTGTAAAATCTGTGGACCTATATCCAATACTGGTGTCGCCTGTGGTACTAGTGGTGCTTGTGGTATAGGTGGTGCAGGTGGTGCTGCTGCAACTACTGGTGTCGCCTGTGGTACTAGTAGTGCTTGTGGTACAGGTGGTGCAGGTGGTGTTGCTGTAACTATGGGTGCTAGTCCCTCGGCTGAGGAATCGCTGTGCACCTTGACTGATGCTGTGTGGCGTGATCGCGCTCGTCGAACACGTCGGGGAGGCATCCTACAAAACAAGGTAGAAATTAATTAGCCAAGATTGCGGTATAATAACGTGCCCAAATACGCCCAGTGTTTAAAACTTGGCTCTGATACCAAATGTCATGCCCACATTTTCCATGTGGTCACAACACACATCGCACGTGTCATAGCCACATCTGTCATGTGGTTATGACACGAGATATGAAAAACTTTTCTCACACTATCCTAAAAACCCCTTCGCAGGTGTAAGCATGCTCAGCGGTGTTCTCTCATGGCGAAACACTACAATTTTTGGCGGGATATAAGTACAATTGCGTGCAACCAGACGCACACAGATCAACAAGAGGGTCTTTACGACGCCGCTAACGTCATTGCAAGAGTGAGATTACCAAAGTTCCTAAATCTAAACCTCGGCAATTTCCGACAGCATAACGCCTTACGGCATTAGTGGGAATTACGCTGCACTCATTTACGCACGTGGTTCGCTGATAGACTAACAACTTCCCACGATGCCTTGTTCTGACTAAACCAACTAGTGATCTCCCTATTTAGTCATTTTTCAGCCAGGCATGGTTGTCTGTCTCCTCTCTTGTTTCCTGAAACATACTCCTCCTACGACTTAGCATTCTCAACAAGGCGGTTTGTTTGCTCTCTCTTCCCTTTTCACTGGTTCTTAATTTTGATTGTATTTTTATCGCCCTTACCTTAACTATTTAGTGTGTTTATATTTCGGTCTCTCTCTCTTTCATTTTCTATGCTTTCTTTATGTGTATCCGGTCCTTTCTTCATGATTTACGTCAATCAGGGTTATCACTGCAGCTATTGTTGATATTAAACCTAACTTCAGGATGGTCTAGGTCACAAAGATTGGTTTACTACTTCGCTGGACTCGGTCTCCTAGTCTTCTCCGATCACGGTATCTCCTCTTCGTTTGTATTAATTAAACTTGTTCCTAAGCAGATTTAGCAGAAGGGTCCGTCAACTTAGTTCTCTTATCCCATGTGGGAAATGTCGCGCATTTTCTCCTCTGTGTTTTCCAATGTTAGTTTTTCTTCTTCGGACTCTCTTACAGGTTTACTTATGAGGTCGTTTACTACGGTTGGGATTAAAATGGCCTCACATGGACTTTTTGTGATGTCTCCTTAAGTTTATTTCCAGTGTTCTTTTAAGCAAGGTGACGTGTAATTTTTCCTCTTCATTTTCCAGGTGATTGAAATTATGTTGATAGTTGAAACTTCCGAGAAACTCTTTCCGAAGTATTACGGGATATTCCTTTACACTCTCTTTACATTATAATTTTGTTTTCTCTTGTTTATAATTACTGTTGTTATTATTACTAATAATGACTATTAATACTCTGATTGTGACTAGTATAACATTGTAAATAGATGTAGGAGGTTCTCCACTTTATAAAACCCTTACCATGGAACATAAATTCTTTGGTTGTTTTGTTCAACACTTAAGAAAACCTAACTGTGGAAATATCACAAAATCCCTGTTTAATTACGTTTGTACTCCACTAAAGACGAAAACATAATTCCCATATTTGAAACCCCCTTTTTTTTTTTGACTTAATTTTGCACATCCCCTTATTATGAATGATAGAGAGGGCCTCATAAAATGGCCCAAGACACCTCTTCTATGTATATATATACCATATATATAAAGATATATATATGTAATATATATACATATAGAACTATAGAACTACATATATCGTTATTTATTTTCAATGCCCTTTCAAAACATTATATATATATATATATATATATATATATATATTTAAATATGACATATATTATGCCAACATATATATATATATAGATATATATATATTTTTGTTTTGTTATGTAATTGAACCATATATATATATATATATATATATATATATTTATATGACATAGAGTATGCCAACATATATATATATATATATAATATATATTTTTGTTTTGTTATTTAAATGACCCAATGCTTAGATGTTAGGGCTAAAGAGCCCTAACACTTTTTTTTTTTTAAACATTTTATACTTGCTGTGACAGGGTAATGGCGGCAGGGGTCGGCCGCACAGAGGGTCGGAGGCCGCAAGGAACAGCGGCGGAGCCGCGGTGGACAATACACAGGCCGCAGAACTGCGGCGGTGGTGAATGTGGAGTCCGCGGACTCCACCGTGGACTGTGTAACAATAGCGGGTGTGGGGAGGGGCGGAGCCCCCACCCACATCCCACATCCCACTACGTGGGGTGTGGGTGGGGGCTCCGCCCCTCCCCACACCCAAACTGCGAACCAACGTGGTGGTGGGGGGTTAAACCCCTCCCACCACCACTCCAAAAGTCATTTTTTTTTTAACATGCTGTGTGGTGCGAAATACACCGCGCGAAATACACAGCGATTTAATTTTTTTAATTCATTTCAAATCTCTGCCATTTTATTACAATTTTCCAGTGGGCATTTATATATGAAAATATATATATATATATAAATATATATATATATATATATATATATATATATATATATGTATAAAACATTAGCATGATCTCACTCAATTTAACAACTCAAATATATATAATTATATATATATATAATTATATTGATATATATATATATATATAAATAGACTTCAATTTGCCCAAATACAGCAATATATTCAATATCTCATAATTCTATTTAATTAATTAACAACTATATTACATCTATCTATATATAAAAATATATATATATATATATTTATATATATATACATATATATATATTGATGTATATATTTATATTTCATTTTTATCTTACCATACGAATGTCTCCATTACAATCTATTTTCATAAATCACATAATTTTCTCAAATTGACAAACAGAAGTACATACATGATAGATTTTCTCTAATCTTAACTGAAACCACTAATTATGGAGAATAAACTTACACATTTAAAACTGTTTTTTTTCCATTGTAATAATGAACTACAAATCTAACCTCCAACTAGTTAAGCAATTCCAAACTTTCAATTACATAAACAAACTCGGATTAGATTGCAATTAAATAATGAACTCTTCCTTTTAGTAATACTTGAAACACAAATGAATTGCTACCTAACAAGGTTTACAAGCAACAAACTTGAAAATTTAAGTACATTCATATTACAGAATTTAAACCATGGATACAAACCACTAACTTCTCAGTTATGAACTTCCCTCTCCCAACCAATATACAACTGATAACTTGTGACAACCAAGAAAAAGTCCATTAATAACAAGATCAGGGAGGTGATTTCCCTCACACCCAGAGTAACAATAAATTACACCAATAACAAGAGAGGTGCTCTCTCTTCAACTCTTATAAAATGAACCAGGCCTAATTCTCATGACAAAGAAGAATAACTGTTTCTTCACAAATATAACTCCTCCCAAGCCAACCAGAAGCTCCAAGAGAAAACCTGCGTATCAAAGACAAACAAAGAAGAAAACACCACTCATCTAGCTCTCCTCCCTTCCGTAGACCCGCAAGTGGGTCACCCCCGAGCTAGGGAGACCATACTCACACCTGGGTAACTCAAACACTCCACTTCACAATAGTAACAACAACAATCCCAAAGCACACAAACACCCGTGGGTACTTTACACAACACAGAAACTCAACTACAGTGAGTTTCATAAGGGGCAGGAGAGTGGACACACTCGACTCCAGAGTGTCACCCTGATAGATAAGTTAACCAATACAATTTCTCTTGGTCTCAAACCAAGTTTGATCACAAATTTGTAAGAAATCTGTATATGACTCTCAAGTCAAAGATACAGACACAGATACATGCCCTCAAGGCTTTCAACATCCCAAAAGATGGAAACAGGTATGCACCCGAGGAGGATCTCTCCTCCCCTACCCCAAACTTGATGAGCATTTCTCCCAAGTGGGAGAAGCTCTGTCAAACAACCCGACAACAAACCCCACAGAAAACAAATCTAAACACAAATTCACACACTTTACATATTCAGCTATACGAAACAAAGGTAGAATTCAAACCAACCTTACAAGCCTTCCTGGAATGAAGCTGTTGCTGAGCCCACAGAGTTCTCTTCCAACCTTAGCCACCAACTCCTTCTCCCTTCTCTCTCCTACAAACTAACTTTTCTATTTTTGGTAAGGCAAAATGAAAGTTTTCCCAAAATTCAACTAACTCCCTCCCATCCCAAAATTGGAAACAAATAACCAAATTCTTTTCAGTTTTGAGGAATGGGGAGGTGACACTTGTCACCTTCTCACTCTCCCCCAAAACCACTATTCTGCCCTGGTGGCTTATGTCACTCACCCTTCCCAAGAGTACTCCTTATTCCTTTCCTCATGTGATTCCTCTTACGCATGGGAGAAATAAAAGGAGTTAAAGGGGGAAAAAGACAGGTGACCCATGCCCCTTCTTCCCTTCTTCACATGGGTGTCCCCACAGCACATGGGGGAATCTCACTATGGAAGGGGTGACTTTAAGTCAATCCTTCAATAATGGATGGCATCTCTTACCTTGGGGAAAGTAGAGGGGATGGGTTGGGTGTTGGTACAACCCATCATGTCCCCTCCTACCTCCAATTTTCGCCACTTAACTTCAGGGGGAAGTTAAGATGACTAGATGGAGGTTACTCAAGGGTTACCCATGCCAAATGGGCCCTTGGACCCATGGGGTATAACTCAGGGTCAACTTTAACCCAAACAAGACACCCCTGGTCAAGGTAAAGCACAAGAAAAGGCCTCATAAATTTAAATTAAATAAGGAAATTCAATTTCAATCCTTTTTTTACAACACAAATTATAAAATAATGTTACATGAGGGTAACCTAATCCACTCAACCATACGAAAGACCACATTACATCATTACATCAAACACAAGAGATCTTGGTTCCTCGTAGAACCAGATCGGCTTAACAGGGAATAACAATTAACAAGGTGCGGAATGATCTCTGAATTCTGTGGTTCGATTAGTAATTCCTGCACACTAAATTACAAGATCAGTAACCACATAAAATCATCATAGCCGAAGCAACTTGAAAACATGCATTATCATGACATAGTACTAATTAACATAAATGTAATCATATTACAATTTTCCATCATCACCTAATTAATCCTTTTTTTTTTTTTGAAATGTAAACTTATCCAAACATCACCCAATTAGTTTTTCCGAAATCATAATAAAGTTTAATAGTTTGACAATTCTGGGAACTGCTATCCCACAAACATAAAAAGTAACAATAACAGTCATGTAAATAGTCATAACAACAGTAGTAAAAAGGGCGGTCCTCACAGTGACCAATCCTTTGATGAACTCCTAGAGTTGGGCATTCTACTATTTCAATTCCTTATTTTTCACCCTCAGCTTCTTCATCCTAGCTGCCATAGCTTCTATGCTCTCCTTGAGCTCCTTTATGTCATGATCGTCTATTGAATGTCCCAAATCAATTGTAGTGACTTGGAACTCTCCTACACTTATTTCTCCCTTATCCTTATCTACAAGGGAAACAACCAATTGGGTTGTTTGCCTCCCCATCGCAGAATCCTTTTTAATAGATGATATTGCCCTAGCCTTGCGCTTGGGCTTGACATTATCCAATGTAAACAATGACTTCAAATCAAAAGGGGTTGGTTCATGTATAGGAACATCTACCTCTGATGCTATCCATGATGGCATCTTGGATCCTGACCCTGTTTGGCCTGGTTGCTCAATGTGAGTATCATGTATTTTTGTTTATTTCCCTTTATCTTGACTTGGTGGGATCTCTTCTATGTTTTCCTATTGTTGGATCATTCCCTGATCACCACCACCATCCTTATGGATCTCCTCTTGTGCAAGTGACCGTTGGTCTTCAAATGATGCCTTATCGTGTGCACCCAAGGCCACTTCACTCTTTGGATCACCCTTGTGTTGCCTTTCTAGGGGGTCCTGATCCTAGACATCATGATGAGGAGCTTCCATGCTACAACTTTGTCTTGCTCCCTGTTTTGTAGGAAAAGAGGATTATGATGTTGATTTTAGTTTCAAGGGTAAATCCTCCTTTCACTACAAACATTAAAGGACATATCAACCGAGTTGAATCTCTACTAAGTGAGAGCATTCACCTAATAGGCTTGGCTATCACTTGGAACGATGTGGAAACTCAAATGTTATCAATCAATATCTCAATTTAATGCTCAAATACTCTTAAACCCTAAATATGCAAAATAGTGAATAAACTGGTAAATTCTAATAAATGCTTACAGATTAAGGAAAAGGACATAGATTAATAACTAACCATTTTTCAATGTTTAGAATTCAGAATATTCAAGGACAATGCCTTGGGCACCCAAGTCCAAGCCATTGTTTTCTTTATGGAATGTAGAACTCATTCCGGCATTGATAATCACTGTTCTATCTATTTTCGTCACCTAAAATGTGAAGGACAAAGCCCTAGGCGCCCTAGTCCAGTGTAGGCTAATTTTTAGGATGTAGAAGCTCCTTTAGATGTAGAATGTCCCTATAACTTTGATTCCCATCTCTAAAACTCTAGAGGACATTTCCATAGGTGCCCATGTCCCGAAAATGCTCTATTTCACTTCTTTCTTTCAGATCCTGAATCCTTGTCGTCTGCAACCTTCTTCTGCAACTCCACTCCATGAAACATGGTACCTATAACCTACAATCACAAAGGAGTGTGGTTGGTGGTTGTGGTGTTTAGAGGCTTGCCTCAGTCAAGCCCTAGGGAGACATTCAAGTTTTTCAAACACCATTGTCAGATAAGAGTGCATATCCCTACGGGATAGAGGAAAAATCCAAATTATAAATGATAGAAAACACAATAGATGTCACCTTGAAGTGTAGATCTCACATAAATGAAGGCTCTTCAATCACATGAGAAGATGAAGTCAAATCTGCAATCACAAACACAATAACAATGCTCTGCTCTGCAACAATGAATATCATGGATGCTCTAAAATCACAAGTATGCCTAAAGTTTGCAATCATCTTCTAGTTTACAAATGAAAACCTAAACATGCTTATATATGCAACTACAAACATTCTAGCTAAGAATTTCATAATTCAAACTTTAGGTGTTAGCATAGGACCTAACAACGGCCATATAACTAACACTTCAAATTAGGGCCTAACCCAAAATAAGGCAGGACTAGGGTGTGAGCGCCCAAGTCCTCCCCCCTATTTTAGGCAGGAGTCATCTCAATAGCATCCCCTAGGTTCTATTTGCCACAAGACTTCAGGGTTTTCTCATCAAGATTCAAAATTATCATGCAATATGATCTAAATGCATTCTAAGGACCCGGGAGCTAAACCTTAAGAGGGAAAAGCCTCCAAGGGGACATTTTTTGACATAACATTTAGCCCCCACTTTAATGTATGCATGAACGCAAGGCCCATATATGCATTAAAGTAAGGTCAACAAATGCAAAAAACACACCAAGCATGGTGAAGACATGCCAAACACATTAAAGACAGTAACAGGCACGCAAAAGATGGAGAAGACAGGATTGAAGACACACAAAACACAATGAATATAGTGAATGCAATGATTATTTCTTTTTCATTTTCTCATATATGAATGCAAATGTAGTACATAGAAAGTAAACACACAACCTAAAATGCAAGAGGAGCTCATCGCCACTAGTCTTGAAACTACACTTTAGAACAAACACACCATACAAATCCCAAAGCATAGGAGGAGCTCATCGCTACCAGCCTTGAAACTAGGCTTCGGAACAAACATGCCATACGCACACACATGGAAGACATGGAGAAAACATGACAAACAAGTGATGGAAGAAACCTATTGCTAGGTTCGCAACCATCTCAGGCACATTACAGGCACACACCGATGATTGCGCTTTGCCACAACAATCACCGAAGACATGCTTAAGAGTTAGGATAGTCTTAGATCCACCCCGCCTACTCAAAGGACTTTTTAGAAGATGATAGGATGTGCAATCTCCTTGAGAAATACACCATCCACGTCTCCACAAAGGGATTAAAATAAAAAGGAGATGCACGATATCTCGCCTCCACAAAGGGCTTAATGATTGCAAGATAAAAATAAAGATGTGCACTCACTCGAAGATACAACATCCCGCCTCCGCAGAGGGCTTCAAACATGTTTCGTTAGTACCAAAAATATCAAACAGCTTACCTTATATATGCCCCCCCTTAAGGTGGTTGATATCATGTACCAATATCAAGAACGTTAAGGTAGGAAGAAAACACACTAGGGAACACGAGATCTTGCAAAGCCCATGCTCCCCAGAGGTGACAGGTACTTTACGATCACCAAATGTTCCCACAAACACATAATTTCCTGCAAGAAAAGGTGTTAGCAACCATTTAATCATGATAAACAACAACATATGTAATCATTCACATAAGAGTCAAGCAGGGTGAGATCCAAGATAGACAAAGTGCATGGAGCAGTAGTATTGTTATGTTTTGTAAGTGTGATAAGTCAACATCAGAGTATCACACGGAGTGATTCTACTAGCCAAGTGTCAGATAATATATATCAACCTCATCATCATGTATGGACTAGGTCCATTTTTTGATTTCTCGCTAAAGGGACACTATGTCCATATCAGTATTATATGTTTTTCATCATATGCCAGCTAGATAGAACCACTAGAAGAAGGTAAACAATAAATCAAGAGAGGAGAAACAAGTGTCCTAGGGTCATCATGTAGGAAGGTGCCTCTAGGTCACCAACCGCAATGCTATGTCCATAAGACATAACACACAACAATGAAAATAGAGGAGAGGCAATATAGAAGAATGATTATACAAATAGAAGAAGGATCACCATAGAGGTAGTCTCCCAGTATCCTTGACCTTACAAGAGTATCAAGGGTCATCCTCGGAGGCCTAAACAACACATAACACATCACGAGGGAAACACAACACAGAGGTAAAGGTTTAGAAGTACTTACCTGTAGACAGGCTTATACTAGAGGTTATCAACGATCAAATCATCCTCCTCCCAATCCTAAATGCTAGAGGAAAGAGATGTGTAAGGTACCATAGCCCAACTTTTGTTCTTATCTTCAAATTGTTTATCTTTAAGTTTGTCTAGGTTTGATTCAATATTAGGTTGAATGTTTTCTTGTTGAGTTGCATTTCATTGGGAAAAAGTTTGTCTTCTCTTCCTCCTTTCTCTTGCTTGTCTATTTCTTCTTGTCTTACTGTTTATCTCTTCAAAGGCATTGTTATGTTTTTCCATAGGATTTTGCACATTAGAGGAGGAAACACCATGTTCAAATTTCATTTGTCTTAATGAAATGTTTTGTTGTCGATGAAAACCTCCCTATCCTTGTAAGGATGGCTGGGGAGGAACCTCAGCATAAATACCATCTTCGTGGACGAGGTGAGTTATGAAACTTTTACTTATCCACGTTTATCACACCAAACATTTCATCATAGTCATAATAGTCTTGTGTTCTTATTTCATTTTGTCATTTTCCTTTTGCTCTAAGGGGATCTTCGAATGCATGTTGTTCTTCTCTTATTGTTTGTAAAGGAGGCATGGCCACTCTAGCTAGTTTTTTTTCTTTGTATCATCTGTAGTCTAGGAAAGATTGGTCTCTTCGTGGCTCAGGGTCTCTATCAGGTTGCGGCCAAAAGTAATCAAGAGTGAAGTTCTTGTTCTTAGCTAGAGGTTGATATGAATTACGATGGATAGTACGTATCTCTCCATGCAAAGGGAATTTTATGCATTTGTGAATAGTTGTGGGGACAACATTCATATCCTTAAGCCATGGATGTCCTAGTTTTACATGGAAGAGGTTAGATAAGGGGATAACATCAAATAACTAATCCACAGCTTTATCATATACCAAGACTAATAAGGTTATCTTCCCAAATGTATTCATCAAAGCTCCATTATGTGTTTTAATTCTAAAATCTGATGGTTCATAATAATCTTGTGCCAAATCATGTTTAAGAAGGAACTCTTCCATAACCATATTAATCATGCAATTATGGTCTATAAGTGTTCCATGCATAGGTCTTTCCATTATGTTCACTATAATGTAAAGAGGCCCTTCAGTATCTACCATTTCCTTGTCATGGGGTGTAAATGTTATTTCAAGTTCAGGGGCTCTTCTTTTCAAATAAGGCCTAGGATGAAGCCTAGAATATATATATTAAAAAGAGTTCACAACACCCAGACAAAATATATTAAATAAATAATAGAAAAGTACCATAGTGGCCCCGAATGAGCCAATATACAGTGCCATGATCCCCGATCAAGGCCCAAAAGGGTCAAGACCAAAAAAAACCCATGTAAATTTTTTCAAATGAATTCCAAATCATATTTTAAAGATTTTCAATGCTTATGCAAGAAACAAGTGCAAAGGTATGTATGAATATGACCTAAAATGCTTGATTTTTCAACTTTTTTCAATGCAAATGAGTGAAAGAAAAGGTGTTGTGAAGAATTTAAAGAGAGACAACAAATAATATACCTAATAATAGTCTAATGATGTAGTAAAATCTTTTGCAACATGCTTTTGATGCAATTCTAGAGTGATTTCAAGTCAAAACCTAGTGAAAATACACCTAAAATATGCAAATTTTCACCAATTTTCAATGTAAATGCCAAATAGAAAGGGTGTTGTAAAGAATTTGAGGAGGAAGAGAAGATTATAACCCTGATATCAGTCAAATGATGCAACAAAATACTTTACAACATGCCTATAATGCAATTCTAGAGAGACGATAAGGCCAAAATCTAGTGAAAATGCAAGGTTTTCAAACCCTAGACATGAAATTTTGCGAGAATGATGCTATGATGGAACAATACAATTAGAAATTAGTCCTAATGATTTTTTGAAAGGGTAGTAAAATCTGAAACAAGATTTTAACTACAAACCCTAGCTAATGCAAAACTAGGTTTTTATGAAAAATGCACAATTTCAAGCAATTTTTGACAAATTAAGCATGAAAATGCAAAGCAAGTGAATACTAAATGATGAATTTATGTAATTTAAATAAGAACTGATTAAAATAATAGAAATTAAATGCTAATTAATTCAAATTATGCTAAAATACAAGCCTAAGATGCCAATTTTTTAATTTTTTTGTAATTTTTCTAGTGCAATAAAATAAATGAATGAAAATCTATCACACAACACTCAGCAAGGTGCAAAATTCAAAAAAAACACGGGTTCACCAAAATGTTTTATAGGAAAAGAGGATTATGATCATGTTGATTTTAGTTTCAAGGGTAAATCCTCCTTTCACTACAAACATTCAAGGACATATCAACCGAGTTGAATCTCTACTAAGCGAGAGCATTCACCTAATAGGTTGGGCTGTCACTTGGAATGATGCAGAAGCTAAGATGTTATCAATCAATATATCAATTTAATGCTCAAATACTCTTAAAACCCTAAATATGCAAAATAGTGAATAAACTAGTAAATTCTGATAAATGCTTACAAATTAAGGAAAAGGACAAAGATTAATAACTGACCATTTTTTAAAGTTCAGAATTTGGAATATTCGAGGACAATGCCCTGGGAACCCAAGTCCAAGGCATTGTTTTCTTCGCGGAATGAAGATATCCTTTGGGCACTGATAATCATTATTTTGTTTGTTTTTATCAACCAAAATGCAGAGGACACTACCCTAGGTGCCCTAGTCCATTACAGGTTGATTTTTAGGATGTAGAAGCTCCTTCAGATGTAGAATGTCCCTGTAACTCTAATTCCCATCTCTAAAAATCTAGAGGACATTGTCCTAGGCACCCATGTCCTGAAAATGCTTTGTTTCACTGCTTTCTTTCTAATCCCAAATCCTTGTCATCTGCAACCTTCTTCTGTAACTCCACTTTGTGAAACTCGATACATGTAACCTGCAATCACAAAGGAGTGAGGTTAGGAGTTGTGGTGTTTAGAGGTTTGCCTCAGTCAAGCCCCAGAGAGACATTCAAGTCTTCCAAACACCGTTGTCAAATAAGAGTGCATATAATCATGGGATAGAGGCAAAATCTAAAAGATAAATGATAGAAAACACAATAGATGTCACCTTGAAGTGTAGATCTCACATAAATGAAGGCTCTTCAATCACATGAGAAGATGAAGTCAAATCTGTAATCACAAACATAATAACAATGCTCTGCTCTGCAACAATGAATATCATGGATGCTCTAAAATCACAAGTATGCCTAAAGTTTACAATCATCTTCTAGTTTACAAATGAAAACCTAAACATGCTTATATATGCAACTACAAACATTCCCACTAAGAATTTTGTAATTCAAACTCTAGGTGTCAGCATAGGACCTAACAATAGTCATATAACTGACACTTCAAATTAGGGTCTGACCCAAAATAGGGCAGGACTAGGGCATGAGCGCCCAAGTCCTCCCCCCTATTTTAGGCAGGAGTCATCTTAATAGCACCTCCTAGGTCCTATTTGCCACAAGACTTTAGGGTTTTCTCATCGGGATTCAAAATTATCATGCAATATGATCTAAATTCATTCTAAGGACCCAAGAGCTAAACCTTAAGAGGGAAACGCTCCTAAGGGGACATTTTCTGACATAACACTCCCTCATTGGTTACCTTTTCCATTTGAGCCTGCTGCTCCAATGTAGACCTTTGTTGTTCATATCCTTCTTCATAAGCATGTCCTTCTTCACTCATCTGGACATCCTGTTGTGCTTGATCTGTTTGGATATCCATGTCCATTTATGCATTTTCTCCATGCACTAGACTATCTGTAACAGCTTCTTCCTCCTTGTCATTAACCTCAGGTTGATATGACAAATCTATTACCTTTGGGCTAGTGATTGTGTCTTTTAAGACATCTAGGTGCCCTGTTGGTACCTCCACCTCAGGAGACTTAGGTTTTTCTGTCTCTAGGCCATGATGCCTCTCTTGTGCTACACCTACATCTATAGACGTAATATGTCTCATCAAGTTTTCTATAGGATGTGTTGTCACATCCCTAGTGACCTCATCATCAGTTAAGTCAATTATCTGACTTAGTGGAAAAGGTCGATCAACCTCTTCTCTCAGTGTCTCTATCCTTACTTCCTTGGCTAGTTCATTCTTTACTTAAATTATTTCTATAGCTAGCACATTATGTTGGAACTCCTTGACCACATGTAATGTAGGATCTAGAAGTTCTTTAGTCTGTATACTTGTTGACTTGGATGTAGAACCTCTCATCGTCGGGCCTTGATGTCTTTTCTATCTAGGAATGCTTACTACCTTAAGCACATCATCATGTCCCTTCTCTACCTCTACATCTACATGTTCCTTCTCTTTTGTTCCTGTTATGAATATGGGAATTACTGCCTGAGGCACATCCCTAGGAGGGGATGGGATAGTGGCAATACTAATACCTTCTGCAATATACTCTTCCTCATCTCCTGAAGGTCCTAGCTGAGGTAGTCTAGCATCCATATCTTGCCTCTTATGGATGAGGAAGTCATTAAAATCTATCTCATCCCTCTCTTTCATTTTCCTATTTTTGTCAAATGTGATGCAGTCCGCTTGGCTTTCAGTTCATTGATCTTCTGATTAACCGAGTTCTTGGTTATTTCCATTGCTTTTGTTGTGATAACTTCACTAGATTTTCATCCTCTTTGGTCCAATCAAGAAGGGTTTCTAGACTCATTAGATACCTTATTTTCTTCATATTCAGAATCTAAGATATCCTCATCATCTATCTTGATTTGAGGTGGCACCTCTAGATATCCAATGGTTCTCATTTGATTCAATGTCAGCCTTTGATATCCCTTCTTCCTCACTTCATATTCATCCTCACATGTTTGAATTTTTTGTTAATGAATGTCTCCAACCTGTGGTAGGGGTCATATCTCTTAACCAAGGGGAATAGTTGCAAATGTAGCATTTGCAAATCAGCCTCTACCAACTTTGCATTATCTAGGGATCCACATACCAACCAGTTTATTTCCAAAGGAAATTTCACATTCCCTCTCCATTGGGCATATAATCTAAACTCTAAAGAAAGACAAGGGGATATTCTGGCATAGATATTTCAAATCCCAAATATCCATACGAAAATATCTGGTACCAAATGTCCAAACCTATTGGTGTCTACGTTGGGCTGAATTTGATGGGTCATCACCTAGATGAATACACCGTATAGACACCCAAAAATGACCATGTCATCGCATCACTTGCATTTCATCAAATCACCTGCATTTCAACATTAATTAAGCAATCTAATTATTTAATTAATTTCATCAAAATTATCAAATTCTTCCAAATCTCCTATTTTTGACATTAACTAAATAAATTCTATTTATTTAATTAATTTAATCAAAATCAACTTTATTCTTCCAAAATAAAATAATTTTTATTATTTAATTAAATCTTATCATCTTCCAAAATTCAAATCCATGTCAATTGAATAAAGTAATTATTTAATTCATTTATCATTCAAAATCCTCTTATCTACAATTAAATTATTCTCATTATTTAATTAAATCAAATTGTTCTTCCAAATTTAAATAAATCAATCAAATTTATTTCAATTATCTCAATCTCCAAAAATAAAATATAATCAAAAAATTTATTTATTCCTCTATCATGCACAAACAATTAAATAAATTTATTTATTTAATTTTCTTTGTTTATCTTCCAATTCCTCTAAAAATAAATCTTGTTCATCATGCCCACAAAATTAAATAATTTATTATTCATTTGATCTCAAATCATGCAAAAAGCAAATTATAAGTTGAGTTAATTGACTTAATCATTTTTGTTTTTATCACCAACTCATAATTAGAAAAAAGCATTTCTATTTTTATGAAATCTAAAAATATGTCTGTTCCATGTCTTTTTATGTCAAATCAATCAATTAACTCAAACAAAAATATCTTTTTGTGTGACACATGTCAAGTGCACATTCATCATGAATTCTACATTTGTCTCATCCATTGATTCTATTGAATTATTTCATCCATTAATTGATCATGTCTAAAACCTATATAAACCCCCCTCATCTCCTTCACAAATCCTCTTCGATCATTCAGCCTTATGATCTCTTCAATCATTTATTCTCAAGCATCCATACAGTGCATTGAGCATGCATTGCATCGTTGAGCACTTCTACCTTTTGAGAACAAACACAATCTACATCCACTTGTTGCAAACATGGTTTCACAATTTGAAGAGCAATCCAGATTCGACCAAGATAACAATACAATCTAGGTGAAAGATTTCATTGTTTTTGTGTTATTCATTGATTATTTGGTTGTTTGCTTAGATTGTTATCTTGATGTTATAGGATTGAGTTGTTGATTGTTTCATTATTTTGATTATCATTCGATCTCAATTTTATTCCTATACACATTCTGGCACGCCTGGTGAGACCAACTAATCACTATTTTTCTTTAGAAAATTTTCTTTTTTGAAGTATAGTACAGAAACGCGCAAACGAACACAGAACCGCACCTTTGGTATAACAGTACCACACCTTTCGTATAGCAGTACAACACATTTGGTATAACTGTACCACGCCTTTGGTCTAATAGTACCACGCCTTTGGTATAATAGTGCTGTGCCTTTGGTATAACAATACCACACCTTTGGTATAATAGTACCGTGCCTTTGGTATAACAGTACCACGCCTTTGGTATAACAGTACTACACCTTTGGTGTAACAGAAAAGCGCCTTTGGTATAACAGTACAACAACTTAGTGTGATATTGTAGCACCTCTGGTAGCACAGTACTATGCTTCTAGTAACACAGTAGATCGCCTCTGGTAGCACAATACCACACTTTTGGTCTATTAGGGTTCTGACTTTGTTTTTTCTGAATTACTGGGTTCCTAACTAATCATGTTGATCAATTCATTGTTAGACAAGCTGATTTATTTGTCTCTCAATCATCATTTATACTACCTAAGCTGATTTATTTAGGAGTATTATCATCTCTAAGTTAACCTTTCCTTTCACAGTGTTTGGTGAGTCATTCTTGTTTGCAGGTTATAGATCTTATCCTCTATCGACAGTCTAGATCATCCATCAATCATGAAATCATCTTTTGATGTAGCTTTTTTGACGAAATATGACTTTTTCAAGGCCTAGAGCAGTAAAGTGCTTTTGGCACCTCAGTAGCTCTCTTCTGGTAGCATATTACTGCGCTTCCAGTAACACAGTAAATCACTTTTTGATCTACAGTAACTCACCTTCGATAGCACAGTCCAGCGCTTTCGGTAATACAGTAAGTCACCTTTGGTAACACAGTAAAGTGCTTTTGGTCAATTTGATTTGTTTTTGCTAATGCTTGAGTTTTTGTGGAACTAATCAACTTTTTTACAGCTTCTTATCATTCAAATAGAGCAAATGGGGTTTTCTAACATGTTCATGTAGGACGAGCTTTGAAGAAATTACCAATTCTATTGCACTAAGTCTTAGAAACATATTGCTTTCTTAAGGGATAATTGAACAAATCATCTTTTGCAATCTAAGTCTTAGGAACATATTTCTTTCTTAAGGGACAATGGACATGAATGCAAAAACACTTCAAATTTCTAAGGGACAATGAACATGAATGCCAAACACTTCAATTTCATAAGGGACAATTGACAAACCACAATCATGTGTGTGCCTAATCTAGTTGCATTTTATTTTTCTTATAAAGAGACAATTAAACCTTTGCTTGGCGTGCTTGATCTTACTTTTCAGTTATATTCCTTTAGAAGGGCCTGCTTTTGGATTGCGCTTCATCCAAAAGGGACGACCCTAAGTAGAGTTTTCCTTTGAACCACTATATAAGAGGGATAAGGTGAAAGCCAAGTCCTAACCAGCATCAGCCTTACCTTGTGGTGCCAAATTGAAAAGAGGTGTACTAGCACTTTGTGGAAACAATTTTCACATTGTGTGAAGTGTTTGATACTCTTAGTAGGATTGGTCAAATTTTTTAGTAGCTTATCACATTGCTCGTAAGGCATTGTTTCCTCAAAGCTACTAAGAACCAACTAGATAGTGACTACCCGTTTCACCTCTGAAAGTTGTAGTAATCATCAATGAAAGGGGAATTGCTACAAGCCCCCAAGATACTCACCATTGCCTCCCTTAAGAAGAGATAGTATTCCCTCAGCCATAAAAAACTTTTGACCTACTTGAGCTTTCCGAGGGGAGGGTGAGATATCCCTACCTATCGTCTCTTGCAAAGATACAAATGTATGAAACCTATATGGAATGACATTTGGTTGATGGAGAATTAAGTTGTGAGCTGATTTACCACAATGAAACCATGTCTCTAGGGATAAAAAGTGATTAAATTGTTTGCAATTGTCTTATACTCGTGGAAACATTGTGCTTTTTTGTGAGCCTTGAACATACACTATCTGTTGTGTCAGTCCTTTTTTCCACTTTGTTTGATGTGTTTTCTCTTGCCAAAGCAAATCTAATCAAAATCAATTCCCACTCTATCAAAATTTGCCTTATAAACATCATCGACACCCATTCAGCGCCTTTGATATAATAGTAGCTCACCTTTGGTAGTGCAGTCTAGTGCCTTTGGTATAACAATAGCTCACCTTTAGTAGTGCAGTCCAACGGCTTTGGTATAATAGTAGCTCACCTTTTGTAACATAGTCCCACACCTTTGGTATCACATTCCAACGCCTTTGGTCTAGAAAATTGTTTTTTAAAACTATCTTAGCAAAATCTCAACAAAATCCCAACAAAATCTCAAACATATTGTCCTATCGCATCCCATGGTAACCACTAAACTCCAACAATCTATGAAGGCTAAGCAAGTTGCCCCAAGGAAGCACAAATCACCTCCTCATACACCTCAACCAACCAAAACCAACATGACTCCAAAGGGTACTCCAAAAACACCAATGGAAATAACAACTAACTCTTAAAATAGCCTGCAACATGACCAACCAACCAATCCTCAAGAAGGTAATGTCCCTTTGGTAGATGTAACTTAATTCACTACTGGCATGCCTCATGATTTTTCTACCCCCAGTTATATCATGGCTCAAGTACCATCTCAAGAAGAGTGACACTTTGAAGAAGGTCAATCCTCTCAAGAAGATAGACAAGACCTTGATGAAATCATGCAAGATCCTAGAGCCATAGCCGCATTTGACAAAATCCTTAGTGAAAAGTTACCAAGATCATTTCTTTCACTTACTAGAAGAACAAGGAGCCAAATTATCCCAAGATTTTGACGTATCCAATCTCAAAGAGCAAAACAAATCCATTGACACTATATCGGCTATCCAAACTATGTCAACTGTGACCACTCCCATACCTAAACAAAGCTCACAAGGGAGAATGACTAGACCTTTTGACGCTCAATATGAGAATCCTCTTTATCAAAATCCAATAGCAGAGAGACCCATATCACCACTTATGACTCCTATGGAGATTTACAAATAGCAACAAGAGACTCTACATCATCAAGCAAAACTAGCAAGATAGGCCGCCTTAGCTAAATCAAACACACAACAAACTCCTAACATGTCACAAATGCCCACACAAATTGCAAGTGGAATATTGGCTACCCCATCACGAGATGGATTCCCACCAAATTACAATCCAGGAAACACGTATGTAGCCATACAACAAGGGTCTCAACCAACACCAATGCCCCCAATGTCATCAACCCTCCTTATCACCAAACCAAACAATGTCATGCAACCACAACATGCACAAAACACCAACACAACCTATGTCCCTCCACCACAATGTTCTTCCACACTCAATCTTACCTATCCCTATCTTAATCAACCCCAAGCATCATAAAACCCATCTACCTATGTCCCTCTACCACAACGATCATCTACATTAAACTTTTTCAACACATATCTCAATAAACCCCAACCATCACAAAACCCATCTGCCTATGTCCCTCCACCACAAAAATATTTGACTCTCAACCTAACCCACACTTATATCAACCCACAACCATCTCAAAACCAATCATCCTATGCCTATACTCCACCATCACAACCAAACCCAACAAACTTTATCTTTCCTCCAAGGAATTCTTTCTTCACACCACCTCCACAATATCAACAACAAAACTCTTTCGTCATCCCTCCGCAACAATCATAGAGCCATCATTCTTACTTAGCACCACCTCCACATATCCAAAATCAAAACAACCAAAACCAACCCAATCCAAACCAAACATACAACACATATGCCCCAAACCAATCATACGATCCATATAACACCAATTCCTATGGCTTCAACTATAATATTCCCTATGGGCAACAACAACTAATCCAAGTGCAACAACAGATTCTTCCAACACCCCCAACAACTATGGAGATTAAACTTGCCGAGGTACAACAACAAGTATCCGATGTTACATTTGGTCATACTAAGAAAACCTTCTCCTTAGAGGAGGTTTGTCCTTATCCATTTGATCGGTCATTGCAAATGATCCCTTTTCCTCCCAACCTCACTATACCCAAATTTGATAAGTACAAAGGAAGAGGAGACCCAAAAGACCACCTTAGAGAATTCTATCTTGCTTCTTTAGAGGTTACACATAATGACAGATATTTCATGTGCTTCTTTCCTCGTAGCCTTGGAGGTCAAGCTATAGAATGGTTCTCGCATCTACCTATGGGTATCAAATTTTTTAACGAGCTTGCAGAAAAATTTGCCACCCATTTCTCATATAACATAGAACATGAGGTCTCTATGAATGACTTATGTAACATTAAACAAAAGAAAGGGGAAACTCTTATCTCCTTCCTTCAAAGATGGAAACACATGGCTAGCAAATTCCCATTCAAAATACCTAAAAAGTAGCTTGTTAGCATATTTGTGCAGAACCTTAACCAAGAATTGGGTTTCCATTTACAAATACTAAGTGCTACAACCTTTGACAAGATTACCTATAAAGGCATCAACATCAAAAAATCCCTCATCGCTAAAGGCGTGGTCAAAATCTTCAAAGAAAATAAAGACAATTCTCCCCAACAATAAACAAATGATAAGCCCAAATACTAGAACAAAAACAAAAATGTGGTCAATGATGGTGTGGTGGATTCCAAACATGTCCAAACACTACAAACACCCCTTAATCTTTCATCCAAAAAAAACCAATCTTCTCCTCAACAACAACAACAAAAACAATGACAACAACAAAACCAAAACCAACAACATCAACAAGAGTAACCTCCCCAAGATTACCCTCCAAGGCAAAAATTCACTCCCTTAGGAGAGCCTATAGAGTCGGTTCTACAGAAACTTGTGCAAAATGGGCTTGTCATGCTACCAGACACTCCCCCATATGGAAAACCTACTTACAAATGTACATGGTACAAAGACAATGAATATTGTGAATACCATAGGACCAAAGGACACATAACTATATCATGCATGAAAATCAAGCACATGATCCAAAACCTTATTGATAGAGGCGATGTCTCTTTTGATGCACCCCCTAATCAAAACACAAACAAAGATCTCAACATGTACAAGGAGCCATTCCCTAACCACGGTCAAGGTCAAAATCTTGACAAAGGTAAAGGTGTTAACAAAGCCTCCACTTCCTACGACTCTATTGTAGGTCATTTTGAAGAAAGTCATGTCTCTACCCTCACTATCAAAGGTGAATCTAGGGATTGTACTGTCACAACTCGTCGTGGTCGTGTTACCCTTCGTGGTCCTACACCAAGTCTCCTAGCCAATTCTGATTAAAATCTAGTCAAACATCTAGGGAAAACCTCTGCACAGATCTCTATTTTGGACCTTCTCTGATCATCACCTGCACATAAAGTTGTGCTAGAAAAAGACCTACAAGAGTCTTCTATTCCCAATAACATAGTGGTCATAGATTTCCAAGCTATAATAGGTAACAATGCCTCATCTTACAATGTGGTATTTTCTGAAAAAGACCTCCCATCCCATGATCCATGCCACAATGATGCCCTTCACATTGAAGTCTTCATCCAAAAACAAAACATCAAATGCATACTTATAGATGGTGGTGCTAGTATCAATATCTATTCTCTCAAGTTACTTAAACAATTGGGACAATCTGAGGATCATGTCAACATTTATCAAAGCATTACAATCAAGGGGTATGATGATGCTGAGTGTTGTTCAGAAGGTGGTATCCACTTGCCTATACATGTAGGCCCCATCATGCTTGAAACTAGACGCCAAGTCCTTGACATTGCACTACCTTATAACATTATCTTAGGATGCCCATGGATCCATGCCATGAAAGTTGTTCCCTCCACATACCATCAATCTCTCAAGTTCCCATTTACTAGTACGGAGATCACTATCCTCAGAGACCCTAATCCCTTTGAATTTTGTCATAACTTGCAAGGCAGTTATAAGAATAGAAACCAAGTGCCAAATAATGACAAAGACAAAGAATCCCCATTGTATGTCGACCTTGAAAATCTGAAAAAAGGCTCTAAAGTTGAACCCAATCCTAAACCTATTCCTAAAATCACAACACACATCCGTGATATAGGGATTGGTGAATATGATATCTCAAAATCTTGTTGTGTAAGGTGAATGCCCTTATCCCCTAAATCCTATGGCCAACCGCCCATAGCTAAAGCAACTAAGAAAGAAGCTATCCCTCCTCTGGCATCCTTAACCCAATTCCAAGAGGGAAAATTATTAGCAAAGGAAACTATTGAAGATGTATCTCATCTTGGCTCTACAAAGAGAAAGAACTAGTCACCATACCAGTCAAACAATATGGCAATGGACTAAGAATTGTGAAGAATATGGGCTATAAAGGCAAAGGTGGCCTTGGGAAGAATAACCAAGGTGACATAGAACATGTAGATTAGGTGATCAAATCAAGGTTAAAATATAAACTAAAATGCATAAACACAAAAAAGCTATACCTCAACAAGAAGACCCAATCTCATCAAGGGAGAGGAAACTTGCACCCAAGAGCTCCTAAGACATGATAATCCCTAGATAATGATTCAAATGTGAAATGCTATCTCAAATTTGCAATTCACTAATTAGCTCAATAGATATTTGGGCATGGTAACATTGCATAAAAACTTGGATCCTAAAATGGGTTGAGAGATGTTGTATTTATAGAGATTTTGGAGGGATTTTGATCCAAGGGTGGAGATTGATTTGGAAGATCAATGGTGGAGGATGAAAGTGATGGGGAGGGCCTAGATTAGATCTTGGAGGAATGGAGGGCTAGAAATAAAAGTAAATCTTTTATTCATTTTGGGAAAAAGGATGATTAAATGAGCATGGGTGTGAAGGATTATTTTTGAATTAAAGATTCATTTGGGGATAAGTGAAGATAAATGAGGTATGGGGGTGGTAAGGGGTTGTAAGAGGAATTCATTGTGATGTGGGATGTATTTAAATAAAAAATTGACTTATGTGGATTTATTTTAATTTTTAGTTGGAGGATGTGGGGAAGGGTGTTAAACTAGGTTTGACCACCCAAATGAGAGGTTAGGATTAATTAAACATAGGTTTTATTTAATTAATCATAGGGCTAGGATGAGGTAGGCTAGGGTAGGTAATTAAATAATAGCTATTTAATTACCTAGGGTAGGGATAGGTCAATTAATAGGCTAAATTAATTAGTTAAACATGGTTTAGCTAATTAATTGGATTTAGTGAAAAAGGGGGAATTTGATTAAATAAATATTGCATATTTATTAAATCAATCGGCTAAGGTTTGGACTATTGAATTAATGAAATTAATTCAATTTTGGGGATAAAATGTTGTAAAATTAGGTGATGAATGGATAATTAATTAAATAAAAATTTAATTAATTGATTAGAAGGGAAATTGGTATGTTTAGGGATGTCGGGAGTTAGTTTGATGGTAAAAGACATTTTTAGGTATCTACATTTGCCCCTCTTTGACGTGGCATCAGGACCTAGGAGGGGAGTGGCATCAGGTTGAAGAAAAATATGCCCCAGCTGCTAGGAAGGAGTAAGATGGATAAGGGATGAATGTAGATTAGGTGATCAAATCAAGGTTAAAATACAAACTAAAATGCATAAACACAAAAAAGCTATACCTCAACAAGAAGACCTAATCTCAACAAGGGAGAGGAAACATGTACCCAAGAGCTCCTAAGACATGATAATCCCTAGATAATGATTCAAATGTGAAATGCTATCTCAAATTTACAACTCACTAATTAGCTCAATAGATATTTGGGCATGGTAACATTGCATAAAAATGTGGATCCTAAAATGGGTTGAGAGATGTTGTATTTATAGAGATTTTGGAGGGATTTTGATCCAAGGGTGGAGATTGATTTGGAAGATCAATGGTGGAGGATGAAAGTGATGTGGAGGGCCTAGATTAGATCTTGGAGGAATGGAGGGCTAGGAATAAAAGTAAATATTTTATTCATTTTGGGAAAAGGGGTGATTAAATGAGCATGGGTGTGAAGGATTATTTTTGAATTAAAGATTCATATGGGGAATGTAAAATGAATTAAAAATTCATTTGGGGATAAGTGGAGATAAATGAGGTATGGGGATGGTAAGGGGTTGTAAGAGGAATTAATTGTGATGTGGGATGTATTTAAATAAAAAAATGACTTATGTGGATTTATTTCAATTTTTTTATTTGGAGGATGTGGGGAAGGGTGTTAAACTAGGTTTGACCACCCAAATGAGAGGTTAGGATTAATTAAACATAGGTTTTATTTAATTAATCATAGGGCTAGGATGAGGTAGGCTAGGGTAGGTAATTAAATAATAGCTATTTAATTACCTAGGGTAGGGATAGGTCAATTAATAGGCTGAATTAATTAGTTAAACATGGTTTAGCTAATTAATTGGATTTAGTGAAAAAGGGGGAATTTGATTAAATAAATATTGCATAATTATTAAATCAATTGGCTAAGGTTTGGACTATTGAATTAATGAAATTAATTCAATTTTGGGGATAAAATGTTGTAAAATTAGGTGATGAATGGATAATTAATTAAATAAAAATTTAATTAATTGATTAGAAGGGAAACTGGTATGTTTAGGGATGTCGGGAGTCGGTTTGATGGTAAAAGATATTTTTAGGTGTCTACATTTGCCCCTCTTTGACGTGGCATCAGGACCTAGGAGGGAAGTGGCATCAGGTCGAAGAAAAATATGCCCTAGCTACCGAGAAGGAGTAAGATGGATAAGGGATGCCCCCTCAAGAGGTCGGCGGGAAAATAAAAATTTTCTGGGTGAGTTCTCGAAAGGATGCGACGGGAGTGAAAGTTGGATAGGGGATGCAAAAAGGAGATGGTATGAAGAAAAACAGAGGAAAAAGGCTATGATCTACACCCTGGAGGGGAAAAAAGAGTGGATGGGGGGATGACATGGCATGTTATATTAGGTGAAGTGGGCCCTAAGAGTGCCACATTTGCACACATTGACTTGGTGAGAAGAAGCAGAGGAAAGATGGCAGAGTGCAACCCCCAATTCCCACGTATTCGACACATCTCTGAGCGGTTTCGATCATTTAGCTGGGCACCAAAGGCTGGACCCCAGGTATGGCCTAACCCTAGGTTTTTCATTTTTTTGTTTTTGTCACTTTTTTGGGGTTTGAGAATTGGGATTTAGGAATGTAGTGCTATCACTGGATCGCGTCACACAAAGAACAGAGTGGATTAGCACAATCCTTTGGATTGGACCTATCCGCTAGGGTAGCTTTAGGGTGGTTTGTCACCATTTGTCTGGTATTTTAGTGCTATCTTCTGAAATAGTGCAATGTTTAGAAGAATAGGATTTTGGTGTTTTAGTGCCAAATGTGTAGGAGGCTAGCACTATATTCTAAAATAGCACTATTTTGATTAGCAGGGCTATGTTTAGTTTTAGTGCAAAGAATAGGATTAGCCTAATATTTAGAATATGCGCAATAGGGGGAATTGGCGCTAATCTTTAGATTAGCGCCAAGTGACAGTGTGGTACCATATTTTAAAATGACGCTAAGTGCATTGCATAGTAGCACTATGTTATTAAGCAGCGCAAAATGCCTTGCGTAGTGGTGCTATTATTTGTAATAGCACTTTTTAGAAGAAGTAGTAGTGCTATTTGTAAAATGGCATGAAGTATGGTTTGTTTTGGTGCCAAATGATTTGGGTGTTCAACATTAGAAGAAAAGGGGGTGATTTGAAAAAAAAAATAGGTAGATTTCTAACCAGAAAGTTGTAGATGCAGGATACGCAGTCGTTTATAGTGTATTCATGGGTACGATGCGTGCCATCTATGATGGCACTATTTGACCAGTTTGATGATGCCACATGGGCCCGACTGGCTAGATTGGGACTCTTGACTGTGGCGTTGATGCTGGTGCTACGAGCCCATAGAGCTTTGATGACAGCTATAGTGGAGTGGTACCACTCAGAGACCTGTACATTTTTGCTACTGACTAGGGAGATCACGATCATGCTTGAGGATGTTTATTGCATCCTCAAGCTACCTATTCGTGGCTGGCGGGTGCGATATGACATGAGGAGGGGACGGAGGGCCCTGATCAGGGTTTTTGGTGAGGCTCATATTGTGTTGTCAACTGATGGTTGAGAGATGAGTTACAAGGGGACACTAGCTGTGGGTACAGATCCCTTTGCCTTATTCCTGTGCACTTTAATTGGTGGTGTGGTGATGCCGGATAGGCGGGGCAGGGGTTTTCTAGTTGGCTGGGGGGAGATGATCGAGGGGATGGTGAGGCATGAGACTGTGTATGCCTGGGGGCCAGTGATGTTGGGGCAGCTTTATCATGAGATGAATATAGTTGTCTATCTGTATGATTTAGCATTGTTAGCCGGGGTCACTCTGTTACACATGTGGATTTGGGAGCACATTACAATTACCCGGTTGACGTGTGGGTACTATCGCTGGCCATTTGAGGCCTTTGTATTCTTATATCGGGATGCTGAGTACACTTATACTGGTCAAGTTTGGTATTGGAGATGGATGCTGGATGATGTCATTCAGGTGACCTGGTGACCTTACAATGGAGTGGTGCCATGGCCAGACGATGATTTGTACATGCCTTTTACTTTTCAGTAGCGATACCTGATGGGTCGAGGAGACCAGTCCATAGACATGTATCTACCCTCGTGGGTCATACGGTAGTTTGGATTGCGGTAGGATACCCCACAACAGATGGCCATCTTTGTGCGGACCCGTCGAGATGCGTCCTTCTGGCCTGCAGCCATACATCCACAGGTCGCTCTAGATGACTTTGCAGCTCTACGACTAGTGTAGTGGGATTGGGGGAGCATGGTTAGGGATGTAGGCACTACTTCTTCATTTGATATATGGTCGCAGATGTGGTGGCTAACGCGGTTTACTGATCCGGCCGAAGAGGTAGTCCCTGCGAAGGAGGCAGCGGGGTTAGGGGATGATGATTTAGATGATGATGGGGATGATGACTCTGATGGAGATGATTTCTTAGAGGAGGGGTAGGAGATCACTGCAAACTACCTAATCGAGGTGGGATTAGATGGAGAGGAGAGGGTGGTGGGAGGGGAGGGGGAGCCGATGGATGTGCTAGCGGCGGTGGCAGCTAGATAGGTGCTCTAGTAGTAGGTGAGATAGCAGGCACCTATTCAGCAGGTTCCTATTGAGTAGGTGCATATTGGAGTGGGGTGACAACATAGAGGGCCCCGACAACATGGGGGATAGCTGAGGGTGGATAGGGGGTCTACCCCCACCATAGGTAGGGTAGCAGTAGACTGTCGCTGCAGGGCAGCAGGTAGCAGGCAGCTGGGCAGCAGGCAGAGGCAGGCCCATCAGGGGCAGGTGGGGAGGCAGAGGTTGAGAGGTCAGTATCCTGTCGGTGGGCTCAGGGTGAGCGGGAGGAGATAGAGACCCTGCGGGCACAGGTAGCCAACCTACAGGAGGCTTTAGAGAGCCAAGAGGCAGAGTTGGTTCAGTTGTGGGGGACAGTGGCCCTATTAGATGGCTTAGATGGACAGGTGGCTGCATTGCAGGCACAGCTAGCCCAGGCTCAGGGTGACATATTAATTTTGATTGGAGAGTGGGATGCGGCACTCATGAGGGCATAGTAGGTGGAGGCTACAGTGAGTAGTTTACAGGCCTCAGGTGTTGGTATGGCCCCAGTTTTGACTTTGATGCAGACATAGTTGTCCCAAGCACAGGGACAGGTGTTGGAGGCCACTCGACGGGTAGATTATTATCAGCTTCTCTATCATGTGGTAGTGCCAACAGAGTAGTGTACAACAAGCTTTAGTGAGCTTAGTGGGGCCAGGTCATCTAGGTCACATAGATCTAGATTGGTTCAGTCTGTCCAGCAGGCATGGGTCCTCCATCACATTTGCCCCAGTAGGTTCTCGAGGTTCAGGCCCAGTCGTAGCCACAGCCACAGACAGGACCACAGCCACAGCTAGGATCAGAGTCTCCCACTCCTTCAGAGAGAGGATCCTCCATGTGACAGCT
The DNA here is from genome assembly GCA_027924645.1 of Cunninghamia lanceolata. NCBI lineage: Eukaryota > Viridiplantae > Streptophyta > Pinopsida > Cupressales > Cupressaceae > Cunninghamia > Cunninghamia lanceolata. Next base: position 11,939,060 of record BSBN01000367.1, read on the forward strand.
ATATCATGTTAGCCTTAGAGGCATTGTATTAGGACATCATATTTTTTGATGTATATATATGAGCAATGTACATTTTTTGCGGTGATGATATATGATATGATGTTGTTTGATGGTCTATTTGTTTATTTATGATGCTCTTATGTGATAATGGTGATGCTTATATTGATGGATGCACTATGTTTTATGGATTATATGCTATGGATGTGTTTTGTTTATGTAATGCACTATGTTGATGTTATGGATGTACCTATTGATGTAACATGACAGATGTAGTGATTGTTTACTTATTGTGATATATGCATGTTTGTGATCTATGGTCTATGATGTATAATGCAACTAAATGTTCAGATTAATAAGCATTTATTATGGATGCAAAAATGTGATGCAATGGAAATGTATGTTTATCTAAATAAACACGTTATGTATGGAAATATGGATATGCAGCTAAATGTTTATTGATTTATGCGATGGAATGATTTATAAAATGTCACTAGTGATTATGCAATGATATATGGAATGCAATGTAAATGGGATGATTGATAAAATGAACCTAATGATTATGCAAACTAAAGGATTCTTAAAAATGAACCTAAATTAGATGATTATGTAACAAAAAGATTCTTAAAATGAACCTAATGAAATGTAACTTAAATGATTCTAAAATGAACCTAAATGATTATGTAACTGATATGTGATGTGCAAACTAAAGGATTCTAAAAATGAACCTAAATGATATGCAATTTAAAATGAGATGATATGGAAGATGCAAACTAAATGATAGGTGAGATACAAAGTGGGTGATATGTAAGATAATCAAGTCCTGATACACATGATGTTCTTTGTTTGACCTTGAGTAGTGGGGCTGTGTGAAAGGGGATCAAGTGGGGAGAGGATAGGGGTGTATGGATAGGATTGGGAGTGTCTAGAGGATGGGGGTGGGGAGATGAGAGGATTGTTAGGTCATAAGATACCACATCATTGAGGGGGGATTTACTTTGGTTCAGGATGTGTTAAGTGGGAGTAAGATGGGGGAGTTGGATTGGTGAGGGGATTTTAGATGGGGGGAGATAGGGTAGGTGATTATGAAATCTAGGCCCAGATGGTTTTGTTGAATGAGTGATTAGGATGATGATTTTGAGCTAGTAATAGTAGTTGCATAAGATTAATTGAGAGCATTTCTTAGTTTACTATAGCAATGCATGATACAGTTCACAAAGATATGAAATGACCTAGGTGATGATATATATCCCATGACTGCATGGACTAGACCCACAAACAATAGGTTGATTTCATGCATGCCCAAGGTAGTATAATCTTTCCTAGCCTAGGAAGGGGACTCATAGTGATGAGTGTGAATAGTATATATAAGGTTTTGATGCCTGTATATGCAAATGGGACACATCATGCTAGAACTGACCCAAGCTTCAAGATATGAATACTATTCCTGGATTAATGAAACCAACTCACAAGTACAGTATACAAAAACAATGACTATGTCTACTCTAGGTGTTGTCCACCACTTACCATGATATAATGAGATCAAGGTAGCTTTGGAGATGACTTAGAGTGAGACAAAAAGATAAAAATCAATAATCAAAAAGACCAATGAAAAGATACAAATAGCCTTTGTGTACTCTTGCCAAGAGACATGTTGATAGTGTTGGTTTTTTCCTGACTGGATGCTTATTCCCAGATTTCCCTACAAGGTAGCCATCAGTGATCAACAGGATCTCTGGGCCAGGGGGCCAACAGTGTAGGAGATAGACTCTGTATTTTATCTCCTCTTCTTCTTCAGGCTCTGCAAGACCTAGGGGGGTATTCCCTACTCAACATCCATGAGGATATGCATACAAGGCTGGTATGCTGACAGAAAGTAGATAAGTCCTCCTGTAAGTAGACCAAAACTGAAAGATAAGAGCAAAGGGGCTAGCTTTGGGCCTATTTGCAGTTGTAGACAGAGGACTGAGGATCCTAAAACTAATTCTAATGTCCTAAAGATTGTCTTAGATTTAGATTTTGATTTATGGTTTGGATGCAAAGCTGGACATGGTTGTAACACAAACACAAAGCAAGATCGGTGCCTATCCAGGGCCTGGAGTCAGTAGACATACACCTGTGAATGATCAGCATGAACAACTAAAACTGGATTTCAGGGGGATATATGTGATACCTGCCTTACAGATATCTCCCAATAAAGAGTGTTAAGTTATCTCTACTTATGGCATCCCTACTGCAGTATACCCTTCCCAATGTTCAACCTGAAAACAGTTTAATCTACCCCTTGAGCAGAAGTTAAAAGATCAGACATTCAACATAGGAATTCTATGCTCTAGAATCTAAACATTACCCAGATATCCAGATTCAGAAGAAGAATACATGCAATACTGGAGACAGAATTAACAAAACACATGCTAAGATATCATTTCTCATATAAGATTAATCATGAAATCAGTGGGTTCATGCCAAAACATACAACAAGAGATACATAGACTCACAGGTTAAGCTGTATAGAGCAACCAGATCAGCTTGTTTTGAATTACAGAGCCAAAAATCTTCAACTTTCAACAACCACAAATGAGTAACACTTCCTGCTTATAACAGCTAGGTAGTGTACCACAACAATTAATTACATGGTTGACCAAAAATCCCGCCAGATACACAGTATTAGAAAAATGGCACTCAAACATTCAATGCAGCAGGTGGGAGAGGAGACAGGAAGAAATCTCGAGCCTTACGCCGCCGCCTAGGGATCCAGATCTTCAATCGGGTACTACATCCGTCCACGCCATCGCCCATACCTCTGCAACAATCGCCATTAATGGCGCACCAACCCGCGGCCTTGGGAAAAACATCTAACAGTCGATCGCAACCACTTCCCGCCAAGATACATCGTCATGATATTTCAAATATGCAGGATATCAATTATCCCACATGCACCCCGCGGTGACCTTTTCATCACCTTATATACTAGGTCGCGAGCATATATGATGTCGGTGCTTTTGCTCCTGACGACACTAGTATAAGACTTCATCATCATCCTCCAACAGCATGATATCCTGTCGCTTGAAATATCACCCTGACGTCAGCATCATATCGCACTATCACCTACATGATAATCGCCTTCATCGGCACAACCTGATCCATCGGAGGAAGATCCTCCTACTTAGCCGATACCAAAAGTCTGGCCAATGAACATCCTGATGACGTCACCGTCATATCCTGCTAACATCATCAGCATATCTGCCTACTGCGCACCTCCTCATATCCAGATGACGTCATCATCATATCAACATCAGGATGATATTCGGAAGATAACCAGATATTTGGAAATATCATCTTGATGCACAAATATCATGCTGCACTGTAGCTCCACTATAAGATCGGGGTGATAGATGAATATGCCAAATATTTGAAAGGATCACCCCCCACTAGATAATGCACGAAGCTGACAGGCGGATATCTCCCTGATACCAGCATCATCAGGATGATAAAACAACGAACATGAAGTGATACAACAACATCAGGATGATATTGACTAAGATCATCCTGACATCCAAAATATGATGACCACGATGAAAATCAGGTCACACTTAGAACTTTACAGCAACATCATCAGGATGATCTTAACAAAGATCACCCGATGTTAAAATATCACCTCGGCGAAAGATCATGCAGGCAGAAAATATGATGACCCTCGCAAGCAACACGGCGATAACTGGAAATATGATCATGATGATGATGATGACCCTTAAGAAAAAATAGGCCGGGTTTGAACAACTTAGAAAATGACCCCTTCGGGAGATCGGGGTGACATCATCATCATAAAAGGGCAGGGTGATAACTGGAAGATCACCGGATATTTGAAAAATCACCCTCCGCAAGAAAATTAAGGCACATTGTAGCTCATCAGCAGGATCGGGATGATATCCAAACATCACCCGATATTGAAATACGATGATCCTGATGAAAAACCAGTCGACAGAAAACATGATGATGCGGACCATTATCGAAGACAATGTGATGATGATGATCTCCTCCTCAGGAAAATATGATGCTGCAGCTGAAAAATGCCGAGGAGGTCCAACACTTAGGAAAATGGGCAAGAAGATATAGGGTTCAAATGAAGAATCCCCCTAAGCATGAAAAATCAGCCTCCAGGTCAAAATGAGTGCTAACACTGGCTTCGAATGGGGACGTGCAGGCGAAAGACTGCAGCGAGAACCAGATCTCCGGGCAGACCAGGCAAAAAGCCAAAAAGCACGAACTGCACAAGACATTTACAATTTATACATTATTTTACAAATGTGCACAGCGACCAGTCATTTATGCAAAATAGAACTTAAGGAATTGGCCATGCACAGGCAATTCCAGAACTTCACCATCTAGGGCCTGGAGGAAATAAGAATCCTCCCCATGAGCACTGCAAATCTGATATGGGCCCATCCATAAGGGTTCAAATTTACCACGTTTACCCTTTTCTTGACCTTTTGCATTCCAAATGAGCACCAGATCATTGACTTGAAACTTCCTTTTTATAGCTCTCCTGTCAAACTGATATTTCACATCTTGTTGTCTCTTGAGATTAATCTGGTGGGCTTTCCTTCTATTTTCATCCAGTGCAACCAGCTGGTTCACTCTTTCTGTCATGGAATCTTCAATCTCCTCATCATTCTCTTGGATGAACTTGTAAACTGGTAGGAGATTGTTTATGGGCAATCTGGCTGATGCACCATATACTAGCTCAAAGGGTGACGTTCCAATAGCCCTTTTTACTGTCACTCTGTCAGCCCATATTGCTAAGTTCAATTTTGAGTCCCAAGCTCTCTTATTCTTGTCCAGTATCCTCTTGATAATTTTCATGATGCTTTTATTGCTTGATTCTGCTTGACCATTCCCTTGTGGGTGATATGGTGATGTATATGATAGATTTATCCCATACCTGTTGCAAAAATCAACAAATTCACCTGATCTGAAGCACATAGCGTTGTTAGTGACTATCTTGAATGGTACTCCAAACCTGATGATAATATTTTCCAGCATGAAATCTGTCACCACCTTACTTGTAGCTCTCTTAGTTGGAATGGCCTCAATCCATTTGGTAAAGTAATCAATTGCCACCAAAATCCAACTGTGTCCCCCACTTGATTTGTCTGCAATTTCCCCTATGAAGTCAATTCCCCATTGCTGAAATGGAGCATCCACAGTTACAGTTATGAGGGGTAAAGCACATCATATTTCAGCTTTCCTGAAAATCTTTGGCAAGGGTCACACTTCCTCACTAACTTTTGTGCATATGAAAAGAGAGTGGGCCACCAATATCCTGCTCTAAGAATTTTATGAGCTGTTGTTCGAGCAGTATAATGTCCACCACACAATCCTTTATGCATATCAATCAAAACATTGTTAGCCATATCCTTATCCACACATCTCAATAGCACACCATCAGGGTTTTTCCAGTATAGCTCACTTTGAACAATAACATACCTGATTGCATGTAACTTTAAAGTCCTCTTTTGACTATCACTGAAATGGGAAGGACAATTCAGATTTTGCAAGTAGTAGATAATATCCTTGTACCATTCAGATCCTAATACATTTACACTCTCATTTTGGACTGCATTAACTTGGCATGCTTCCAAGTTTGACTGTGCCATCATCTTGGCTAATCCTTGTCCTCTTATCAACTTGGTAACTTGTATGTCTATGTTAAACTCTTGCAGTTTGTTTATCCATCTGCACCTTCTTCCAGTCACCTCCTGCTGAGTGAAAATGTCTTTGACTGCTGCATGGGGTACATATGCAATTATATATGATCCTACCAAGTAAGGTCTAAAACTTTTGATGGCTCTGACTAGTGCATATGCCTGTTTTTCCATAATATCATACTTCAACTCAGAGGCCTGCAAGGACATACTGAAGAAAGCGATGGGCTGTTCAAAACCATCTTCATTTTTCTGTAGCAAACATGCAGCAACAGTATGAAAGGAAGCAAATGAAAATACTTGGAATGGCCTAGAAAAATTAGGAGATTTAAGAACAGGGGCCATCTTGATTGCCTCTTTGATATTCTGGAATGATTCTATTGCTTCACTTTCCCAGTGGACAGTTGCATCCTTCTTCATCATCTTGGAAATGTTCCTTGTGGTTTCTGCAAAGTTGGGAACAAATCTCCTAACAAAATTTATCTGTCCAAAGAAGGACTGAACTCCTTTTACAGTTTTTGGCATTTGGATTCTGTCAATAGCAGCCACTCTCTCTGGATCTATCCTGACTCCATCCTTGGAAACAATATGTCCCAGGACCTTTCCTTCAACTACCCCAAAGGCACACTTCTTTGGATTTAAAGAAATACCATACTCTAGTGCTCTTATGAAAATCTGCTCCAGATGTAAACAATGCTGCTCTTCTTTCTTTGAGTAAGCAGTCAAGTCATCCTGATATACAGCCAGAATTGAATCAATCAACCCTGCAAAAGCAACATCCATTGCTCTTTGAAATGTAGCACCTGCATTGGTTAGTCCGAAGGGCATTCTAACATACACATAAGTTCCCCATGGAGTGGTGAAGGTGGTCTTATACTATTCTGATTCCTTTACCTTCACCTGATTATAACCTGAAAATCCATCCATCATGGATAAGAGTTCACAACCAATCACTCTCTGCAACATAGCTTCCATATTAGGCAGTGGATAGTTATCCTTTAAAGAGGATGCATTCAAATTTCTGAAGTCAACACAAAGCCTAATATCACCATTCTTTTTCCTGACTGGGACAAGGTTAGACACCCAAGTTGAATGCCTGATTGGCACAATTATTCCAGCTTCCCTGAGCCTTTTGAGTTCTTCTTGCATCTTGGGAGCTAAGGTAGGATTAATAGGTCTTTGCTTTTGTCTAAATGGCTTAGCTTCAGGCTTCAATGGGATCTCATGCTGGAATAAATCTTCCCTATAGGCTTTTAGGTCCTCATATGACCAAGCAAAAACATGTTTATACTTTTTCAGTAATGCAATCAGCATACTCCTAATGTGTGGTTTGAGCTGTTTACCAATGTATACCTTCTGAGGGGCCTGAGATGTCCCCAAATTTATCTCTTCTAAATCTTTCTTATTCGTGGGAGATGTCCTTGTGACCAATTTGTCTCTACTGTCAAAGGCTCTTTCCAAAGCTACTAACCCTCTAGGGATTTTGTTAGTCTTCAACTGAATTATCTCTTTTCCCACAAGAGTTTCTTTTCCATCTATAGTCTCTACAGAAGCTTGGAGATCAATTTCTTGATTCTCATATTCATCTATGCAGTGCAAAAATTTCAACAAATCCCTATCATCATTAAACACTTGCCAACTGCATACATTTTCTGGTACTGCAGGCCTAATTTTAACTTCTACATTTGTAAAATCTGACAGAGTGATGTCATCTGGCCTTATTGCAACATTGGCTAAGAAATCAGCCATAACATTCTTTGACCTTTCTACCCAGCCTATTGAAAATGCATCAAATAGTTCAATGGTATCCCAAACAGCATGCTTGTATTGTTTCAATCTTTTGTTTTTTGAAGCATACTTATCTCTAATTTGGGATACAATCAGCTCAGAATCCCCAAATACTCTTAACATTTTAATTCCATGTTTGAGAGCAATATTTAGGCCTAAGAGTAAAGCCTCATATTCTGCAATGTTGTTTGTGCAATCAAACCTCAGCAAGAAAGAGAATTTGAGGAGCTTACCAGTTGGAGACAGGAAAACAACTCCAGCTCCAGAGCCTTCTTTTGCACAAGCTCCATCAAAAAACATGGTCCACAAACCTCGCTGATCCAATTCTTCAATGCAGGCATTTTTCTTTTTATCTTCTGTATCATCTGAGACAACCTTGAAGTTATCACAGTCAGTGTCTACAAAGCATACTTGTTCCTCTGCTTCTTGGTCTTCCACTGTCTCTGATGATCTTTGTTCTCTGATTAGTTTAACATCCCTGCCATTCATTGGAATCATGGCATATGACAGGTCCAGCTGCATACTTCCACCAATTAGTGCTGCCCATCTTCTTGACAACAACATACCATACTGTGGCTTGATGTCAACCACTGTTATATTCATCTTATATCTCTTTTCAGGAAATGCTGCCAGTTTGAAATCTACATCCTTCATGATTCCAATAACTGGTACCTCTCTGGCATCCATAGCATAACATTTTCCACATGCCTTGTCAATTTTCAATCTAGCTTGTTGCATGATGGCCAAAGGCATGACATTTGTAGATGCTCTAGAGTCAAGCATACAATTTCTAATTATTTTTCCATTTATAACCAGGGAAACATAAAATGGTTCCACTTGTGAAGGACACTTTGTCATAGTCACTCCTAAATAGACTTCAGGAGCCTCATCTTCTTCATTACATATGACATGTTTCTCACCCTGGGTCTGAACATTTTGTTTAGCTTGAAAAGGTACCCCTGAGATTAGGGATATTGTCCTATTCTTGATTTCTTCCACTTTCATTAGTTCCATAAGTGGAACAGAGACTTTTACCTAAGAGAGGATCTGAGCTATATCAAATGGAGCATAATTTTGTGTAACAGCTGTAGCTTGCTCCACAATCTTGTTTTTATCCTGAACTGATTTAGCTCTTATTTTCATAGTTCCCTGATCATCATTCTTGTCTTGGGAACCTTTACTTTGATCTTCAGCCTGAGGGATTTTGTTTTCTGGTCTTTGAGATTCATGACCTGTTCTATGTCTGAAATTCTGTTTATTATTAACCCACTGCCTTTTTTGTGGTTCAATTCCTTTATGACCATACACTAGCTGACCTGTAGAAATATCTTCTGGCTGATGTGGGCTGCCTACTTGATTTTTACCTCTGAGATTGTAGTTGCTCTTGACTTGAGCAACTGCTGCAGCTGTGAAGGCTCTAATTTCCTCATCAGAAGGTCGTTGTAAGTTACTCAGAAAATTGTGTGAGCTCTGAGCATACACATAGTTATCTTCATTATCTTCATCATATGGGGATTGTTGGCAGGCCTGAGTTTGATGATCTGTATTCTCATCAGCATCATAAAGAGTGTATCCATTGCCTATGGACATCATATTAACATCATCATCTTGCACATAATGTGGCTCATTGCATTCATTACAAGATGTAGCATTATCATACAAGGATTGAGCAATCATACACTGTAATTGTGAATGTGGCATCTGACAGATTATACACCTTGGAGCATCATCAACAATATTTATAGCTTTCTTTAAAGGATCAGGAGTTTCTTTGACATGTTGAGCTCTCTGATTTGTGTGGTTACGTGGGAAAATAGGCTTACCATCATGCCAATTGGTATTATAAGGCATATCATGCAATGATGGCCTCTTTTCCTGCCTTTGATAGACTTGCCTATCAGGACCCATCCCTTTTTCACTTCTAGCTAATCTATAGCTTAGGTCCTTAACAACATTTGCCAATTTGTCTATCTTATCTTCAGGGGCAGATGTATTACCTTGAGTGTTCTGAGGCTTGTTTGGATTGTACAGAATTTTTATATCATCCCTTCTATTTGTCTTGCCCGATGCTTTCCTGTTGTTTTCAATATTCACTGCAATTCTGAAAGCATCCCTGAGAGTAGCAGGACCTTTATCTCTTAATCCATATGTAGTTTTTGCATCAAAGGCATTGATATACAATTTTATGCACATTGGTTCATTTGGCCTCATGTGATGTGGCAATTTGTTTAACACTTTAGTAAATCTTGCATTAAAATCTGCAACCTGCTCATTTGACCCTTTAGTGATACTGGTGAACTCATTTACAAAAAAGCTAGGGTCAGTTTTGTCACCATATTGCTCCTTGAACATCCTTTTAAAATCATCTCATGATGAAATACTCCGGTCAGGCAGACTCTTGTACCATTCTCTTGCCTCATCTATTAAGGATTGCATAAATGACTTCATGAAAACATCCTCATGTTCAACCTCAAAGTTATCCATGACATTTTGAAAGGCTTTTAGATGATCTTCTCCTGACACTGTGTTGTTTCCTAAAAATTTAGGCACTTGCAGCCTCAGATGCTTATCAATGGGGTTAGGATACCCAGGAATACCATCAAACACCAGCTGCCTGAATCTATCTAACTGCATTGGCTGTCTGTTTAACTGATTAACATTAATATTTTTGTTTGCATTCTGGTTTCTTACATTGTTCAGTGGTATCCTAGCATAATTCACATTTTGTCTCTCATCATTATGCTGATGTTCCACTTCATTTCTTTGCTGATGTCTCTGCACATTTGCATTCTCTAGGGTAGGAACAGAATCATTTTGGGTAGTTCTTAAAGCTTGCACTTTCTGCTTCATATCATCTCTGATTTTCATGGCCTGTAGGTATTCTAGTTCTGCTCTTAGATGTCTAATTTCTTCAGCTAACTGTTCATCCTTAGGCATGGAGGTAGATGGTCTCATACCATTCTAGTCATCATCTTCATCATCCCTCAGAGACTCTGCCTCTTCAAACCTTTCACTTGGGTCTAGAAATGGGCGTTCTTGGAACACCTCTGACCTCATTCTCATACTACCACCCTGTTGCCTCTCATATGCACCTTGAATATCAGCTTCTGCATTTGAAAAGTAAGGCACATGCTGTCCTGATGGCCTAGGGTTATCTTGTATATCATCACCTTTTCTGGGGGAACCCTCATGACTAACTGAGACAGCTCCCTTTCTTCTGTACATCATTCTTCTTGTTACTGGTAACTCTTTAAATAAAGGATTTTGTTGGGATCTTCTCCCCTGCATATAAATTTTTACTTTGACCGGTTGGGAGATTACTTCGGAGTCGCCACCTATTACTAGGAACTATTTTCTTTTGAAAACCAGGGTTCTTTCACAAATAACAATTTTCAAATCACCGTTCCCCAGTAGAGTATTTCTATTTCTGTTGCTGACTCGGATGGGTCACATTTATATTACTGGAGATGATTAGATAGTACTTTTACTTACCAGTCCCCAGCAGAGTCGCCAATTTCTATTGGTTTTTTCCCGACTGGATGCTTATTCCCAGATTTCCCTACAAGGTAGCCATCAGTGATCAACAGGATCTCTGGGCCAGGGGGCCAACAGTGTAGGAGATAGACTCTGTATTTTATCTCCTCTTCTTCTTCAGGCTCTGCAAGACCTAGGGGGGTATTCCCTACTCAACATCCATGAGGATATGCATACAAGGCTGGGATGCTGACAGAAAGCAGATAAGTCCTCCTGTAAGTAGACCAAAACTGAAAGATAAGAGCAAAGGGGCTAGCTTTGGGCCTATTTGCAGTTGTAGACAGAGGACTGAGGATCCTAAAACTAATTCTAATATCCTAAAGATTGTCTTAGATTTAGATTTTGATTTATGGTTTGGATGCAAAGCTGGACATGGTTGTAACACAAACACAAAGCAAGATCGGTGCCTATCCAGGGCCTGGAGTCAGTAGACATACACCTGTGAATGATCAGCATGAACAACTAAAACTGGATTTCAGGGGGATATATGTGATACCTGCCTTACAGATATCTCCCAATAAAGAGTGTTAAGTTATCTCTACTTATGGCATCCCTACTGCAGTATACCCTTCCCAATGTTCAACCTGAAAACAGTTTAATCTACCCCTTGAGCAGAAGTTAAAAGATCAGACATTCAACATAGGAATTCTATGCTCTAGAATCTAAACATTACCCAGATATCCAGATTTAGAAGAAGAATACATGCAATACTGGAGACAGAATTAACAAAACACATGCTAAGATAGCATTTCTCATATAAGATTAATCATGAAATCAGTGGGTTCATGCCAAAACATACAACAAGAGATACATAGACTCACAGGTTAAGCTATATAGAGCAACCAGATCAGCTTGTTTTGAATTACAGAGCCAAAAATCTTCAACTTTCAACAACCACAAATGAGTAACACTTCCTGCTTATAACAGCCAGGTAGTGTACCACAGCAATTAATTACATGGTTGACCAAAAATCCCGCCAGATACACAGTATTAGAAAAATGGCGCTCAAACATTCAATGCAGCAGGTGGGAGAGGAGACAGGAAGAAATCTCGAGCCTTGCGCCGCTGCCTAGTGATCCAGATCTTCAATCGGGTACTACATCCGTCCACGCCATCGCCCATACCTCTGCAACAATCGCCATTAATGGCGCACCAACCCGCGGCCTTGGGAAAAACATCTAACAGTCGATCGCAACCACTTCCCGCCAAGATACATCGTCATGATATTTCAAATATGCAGGATATCAATTATCCCACATGCACCCCGCGGTGACCTTTTCATCACCTTATATACTAGGTCGCGAGCATATATGATGTCAGTGCTTTTGCTCCTGACGACACTAGTATAAGACTTCATCATCATCCTCCAACAGCATGATATCCTGTCGCTTGAAATATCACCCTGACGTCAGCATCATATCGCACTATCACCTGCATGATAATCACCTTCATCGGCACAACCTGATCCATCGAAGGAAGATCCTCCTGCTTAGCCGATACCAAAAGTCTGGCCGATGAACATCCTAATGACGTCACCGTCATATCCTGCTGACATCATCAGCATATCTGCCTACTGCGCACCTCCTCATATCCGAATGACGTCATCATCATATCGACATCAGGATGATATTCGGAAGATAACCGGATATTTGGAAATATCATCCTGATGCACAAATATCATGCTGCACTGTAGCTCCACTATAAGATCGGGGTGATAGATGAATATGCCAAATATTTGAAAGGATCACCCCCCACTAGATAATGCACGAAGCCGACAGGCGGATATCTCCCTGATACCAGCATCATCAGGATGATAAAACAACGAACATGAAGTGATACAACAACATCAGGATGATATTGACTAAGATCATCCTGACGTCCAAAATATGATGACCACGATGAAAATCGGGTCACACTTAGAATTTTACAGCAACATCATCAGGATGATCTTAACAAAGATCACCCGATGTTAAAATATCACCCCAGCAAAAGATCATGCAGGCAAAAAATATGATGACCCTCGCAAGCAACACGGCGATAACTAGAAATATGATCATGATGATGATGATGACCCTTAAGAAAAAATAGGCCGGGTTTGAACAACTTAGAAAATGACCCCTTCGGGAGATCGGGGTGACATCATCATCATAAAAGGGCAGGGTGATAACTGGAAGATCACCGGATATTTGAAAAATCACCCTCCGCAAGAAAATTAAGGCACATTGTAGCTCATCAGCAGGATCAGGATGATATCCAAACATCACCCGATATTGAAATACGATGATCCTAATGAAAAACCAGTCGACAGAAAACATGATGATGCGGACCATTATCGAAGACAATGTGATGATGATGATCTCCTCCTCAGGAAAATATGATGCTGCAGCTGAAAAATGCCGAGGAGGTCCAACACTTAGGAAAATGGGCAAGAAGATATAGGGTTCAAATGAAGAATCCCCCTAAGCATGAAAAATCAGCCTCCAGGTCAAAATGAGTGCTAACAGATAGGATGACCGATTTTTGTCCATCGTAGGAGTGATATTTCCTAGGAGGTGAATTAGTTGGATTTTGTTGGATAATTTTTTGAAAGGTGGGAAAAATGACAGTTAGGCTATGTGTAAGATTATGGTTGATATGTTGATTGATGATTTTTACACTAGGGACCATGTTTCAAGTGTATACGTAGTGTGTGTATCATTTATCAGATCCAGAAAGCTCAGTGAATGGGGACCATCCAAATGGGGTGGATGGATGCATCTTAGGTACCTAAGTACTGGAAACGTCCTTCATATTCTAGACTGCCTACATACCCTGTATCCATGGGATCAAGGTACTTTCAAGATGCGGGCGAGATGAATATGTAGTTCTGGCAAGGCTTGATGATGTGGGAATGATTTGGGATGTTTGTGATGGTGGGGATTGATGTATGTTTGATGATTACAAGTTGCAGAGATAGTGATGTATGGGGGTGATTTGCAGTGAATTGTGTTGTTTTTGGGTTTTCAGTGTTTTCTATTATTTTTGGATTTTTTTATTTTGTATTGTTTTTGGATTTTTTGGTTTTCTGTTGTACAAAAAGAAGCTTACAAGGATCCTCATTCCATGGGTTAGCCTTGGGTGGGATAGTGCAGGGTGGGCAATAGGATTCAATGTTTCACAATTCCAAGCCATGGGATGTGTGGGATATGGAGTGTTGTGATGGAAAGAGGACTTATTAGATGGTAGAACCAGCCACTACGCATGGTGCCTAAAACAAGTTTTCACCATGTTACTTATCCAAGGCATCACTGAAGTGATTTTCACCCTTGGAAGTTTTTCTTGCACTTGGGTTTTTTCTTGATTTTTTAAATTTTTTTGGTTTTTTTTATTTTTCTATTTTTTGATTTTTTGACTTGGGGTACCTGATGGGTTATGCATAAAATTTATTTAGATGTAGGATGTTCATAGGCTCATCCAAAGGCTACCCCTTAGGTGTTGCAAGCTGATATGCTCCTGATCCATAGTCAACTATGATGACATAAGGTCCTAGCCAATTGGGTTCAAACTTTCCTTGCTTAGGACAGTCTTGTAGGTTCTTCTGATTTTCCATAAGGACAAGGTCACCTACTTCAAATTTTTGGTTTTTGATCCTCTTGTTGTAGCTTCTTCTGAGGTGATTTTGATATGCCTGCAGGTGGTTTAAACATTCAGGAGTTTCTCATCCAATAATTCTAGCTGATGCAACTGTGTGACTCGGTATTCCTCCTCATTGATTATGTTTTGCAGGGATATTCGTAGGGATGGGAGCTTGACCTCAATGGGTAAAATTTCTTCAGATCTGAACACTAGGGAAAATGGAGTGGCTCCGGTGGGGGTGCGGATGCTTGTTTGATAGGCCCATAGGGCTAGGTTGAGTTGGAGGTGCCAGTCGCAGCCAGCTTCATTGATTGTCTTCTTTAGGATGCATAAGATGGTTTTATTTGAAGCCTCTGCTTGACTGTTTCCTTGAGGGTAATATGGCATGGAGAAGTGGTGTTTGATTTCAAAATTTTCACACAAAGTGCAAACTTCTTGGTTCTTGAATGGCTTTCCATTGTCGGTGATGATGGAATGAGGGATACCATAGTGGTAGATGATATAGTGGAGGATGAATTTGGCTATCTGGGTTCTGGTGGTGAAAGTGAGTGGTATTGCTTCCACCCACTTAGTGAAGTACTCGATAGCAGTGATTATGAACTTATGGCCATTGGAGGATGGGGGATGTATTTTTCCTACAAGGTCGAGTCCCCACTATGAGAAAGGCCATGGTGTCATGATGGGTTGCAACTCTTGTGCTGGTGCGTGAATGAGATCCCCATGCTGTTGACATGGTAAGCATTTTTTGATAAACCGGTAGGCATCTTGATCCATGGTTGGCCAATAATATCCAGTCCTCAGGATCTTTTTAGAAAGAGCGGGTCCACTTGAATGCACCCCACAGATGCCTACGTGTACCCCTTCCAAGGCCACCTCAGCTTCCCTAGAGTCTGAACATTGGAGAAGCGTGCCATCAAGACTCCTTTTGTATAGGGTGTCACCTACAAGGATGAAGCAGGAGGCTCGACGGATGAACAATTTTTGTTGAGGTAGATAAGATAGGGGGGAGGATAATATCATGGAGGTATAGGTAGGTTTCTTGATACCACGGGGATAGGGGACCAATGACTTCACACACTAGTTTTGATTGAGGAACATCATATGCTGGGATGGAGAGTTCTATCAGGAACTCACATTTCTTGTTGTCTTTCTTCATGTCGACCATGGATCCAATGGTGGCCATGGCATCTGCAACTTTGTTATTGAGCCTTGGGATTTGCTCAAAGTGGATGTCATTGAAGTAGTCTTTGAAGTCATCGACCATCTTTTTGTAGGGTAGGAGCTTATCATCCTTGGTCTTGTATTCATTATTTACCTACCAGATGACTAGTTGAGAGTCTCCATACAAAGTTAGCTTCTCAATTCTCCATTTTATTGCCATTTGGAGACCTGTGATAAGGGCCTCATATTTTGCCACGTTGTTGGTACATGGGAATGTGATTTTGAAGGATTTAGGGATGGTGTTGCCTTGAGGGGTAACAAACAAGACGCCTACCCCTGAGCCTTTATGACTGTATGATCCATCAAAATACATTTTCCATGTTTTTGTGGTTGGTGCTATTGTCAGGATGGCTTCATCAGGGAATTCTGCCAATGTAGGATAGTCTGCAGGAATGGGTGCTTCAGCCACCTGATCAGTAATAACCTGTCCTTTGATGGCTTTTCTCTCAGTATTTTGATGTTGAATTTAGTGAGGATCGTGACCCATTTTTCCATTCTCCTAGTAAGAGCAGCTCTGTTTAGCAGATATTTCGGTGGATTGATCTTGGCGATGAGCTTGGTCTTGTGATTGAGCATGTAGTGCCTTAATTTTTGTGAAGTAAAGACGAGGACTAGACATGCTCGTTTAATTTGTGTATAGTTTAGCTCATATGAAATCAAGGTGCGACTGATGTAATAGATGGCTCTTTCCTTCCCTTGTTCATCATGTTGTGCTAGTAAGGCTCTGATGGTTGTCTCTATTGCTGAGATATATAACAAGAGGGGTTCTCCTTGCCTTGGTGGAGTTAGAACAGGGGGATTAGCTAGATAATCTTTTATCTGGTCGAAGGCAGCCTAACACTAAGTGTTCCAGACAAAAGCTATATCTTTCCTGAGTAGGTGCCAGAATGGTTGGCATTTATCGGCTAGTTGAGCAATGAACTGACGAATAGACTGGAGTTTACCTTGTAGAATTCTTAGCTATTTAAAGGTTTTTAGAGGAGGCATTTCAGTGATGGCCTTGACTTTTGTAGGATCTACCTCAATTCCTCTTTTGGAGACTATGTATCCCAAGAGTTTGCCAGAGGTTACCCCAAAGACATATTTCTTTGGATTCAGATGAACATTATATTTCTCTAATTGGTTGGAGATCTTGGCCAATACATCCAGGTGTTCCTCCCTTGTCTTTAATTTGCCTAGCAAGTCATCCACATAGTCTTCCATGATGTGGTGGAAAAGGTCATGGAAGATGACAGTCATAGCTCTTTGATATGTAGTTCTGGCATTCTTCAGGCCAAATGACATTACCACCCAGCAATACGTCCCCCATGGGCATATGAAGGCTGTCTTATGTTGATCCTCTTCAATGATTTTGATTTGGTTATATCCTGAAAAGCTGTCCATGAGGGATAACATCTCATGTCCTACCGTGAGATCCACTATCATGTCGATGTTTGGTAGTGGGAAGTCATCCTTTGGGCAGGCTTTGTTTAGGTCTCAGAAGTCGGTGCAGCAGTGGATTCGGCCATCTGGTTTGGCTACTGGTACTAGGCTAGAGACCCATTCAAGATAATCAATTGGGCGAATGAACCCAACATCCAATAGTTTCTTTAGCTCTGCTTTGACTAGGAAAGCCACTTGAGGATTCATTTTTCTGACCTCTTGCTTTACTGGTTTTGCATCAGGGTGTACTGCAAGGTGATGGACAACCAAAGCAGGATCTAGCCCTAGCATATCTACATAGGTCCATGCAAAATTGTGATTTCGATGTTTGAAGAATGTCAATAAGTTTTCCTGTTCTTGTGTGCTGAGAGATTCTGCCCTAAAAGTGATTTTTGGCTCATCTTCTATCCCAAGATTCATCTCTTGAGCTGGCTCTACTAGGATGAGTGATCTATCTGGATAAACCTTGTCTATCTCAGGAAGGCCCATGCTTCCATCTCCTAGTGCCTCATGGAGGTTTTCACTAGGAGATACATCTTTTGTTTTTTCTTTTTTGGGATCTGACACTGTCGTAGAATGGTTTTCACCATCAGATCCATGTTTGATTTTTATGTTTTTATGATTGGAAGTAGGGGTTGTCTCCCTGAAGTAGGCATGTGTATCAAGTTCCATGATGTATCCTGCTCTGCGATCTCCCAGGGGGAAGTGATCTCTAACCCCCATCATTTCAGCAATGGCCTCATCGTTTGGTGCTACATCAAAGACAAGAGGTCTTTGTTGGTCCCAGTCTATGAGGTCCAAGTAGACAAGTGGTAAGTCATTGGATGACAAGGCTAGGGTTGTGACTGTATAGATGGTGCATATGCATGAGTCAAAGAAATCGACAAAGTCACTAAAGGAGTCTTGATGGTCCATTTTGTTGACGTTGTCGACTTTGGGGAAACCATAGCAACCTCGGCTAAGATACATTCACCAGTAATGAGGATATGGTGTCTTTGACCATATCCTAACCCTTGGGTATAGAGGTTTCTTGTTGCTTGGACTAGTTCCATGATCCCCTACTCATGAAGGTCAATACCACCTTGTCCTTTGTAGCCCATGTTTTTGACCATTTCTGAACCTTTACCATAGATTTCTGTTGGTATGGTGGGGGGTACGTGCTCAGTCTCTTCATCTTTATATAGCCAGGATGAGATATCTTCAAGCACATCCTGATCCAGGAGATATTTCTTCTCAAAGATGGGTGATGGTTTACACTTGATGACGACTGTGTTGGCTGCTTCTGTCTTTGGGATGCCAAACGTTTTAGGATTAGGTAATGTGCCTACACAAAAGGTTCCGTGTAGGTCATATTCCCCACATCCCATGTCAATGAGGTTAATCTTGACCTCAGGCGGTGGTGATGTTTGGGATGATGTGGTGGTAATGTTGGCAGGGTTGATATATGAGGTGGAAGCTGTTGGATTGGCTTTGGTGGTGGCTTTGTTGTATGGACAAAAGGTGTGGTCATGTCATTCCCAGAAACTACAGTATTGGAAGGGGTAGGGGTTGGCATAGATGGTTACCTCTGTGCCATTGTGAGGGAACTTGAGGCCTTAATGGAATGTAGATGGGACCGCTTGCATGGCATGGATCCATGGTCGACCAAGAAGAATGTTGTAGGGGAGGTCAAGATCAAGGACCTGACATTTTGTTTCCATTATTTTCTATCCCATTTGAATAGGGAGCTTGATTGTGCCTTCAAATAGCCATTCGGTGTCATCATATCCTTTGATTATGATGCACTCACTAGAGTCTACAACCACATCTGAGTACCCCAAGTGTTTTAGTAGTTGAAGAGTGCATATGTTTAGGCTGGAACCACCATCTATTAAGACTCTTTTGATGATGTGCTTGTGGATACAGACTTTGATGTGTAGGGCATCATTGTGTAAGTGATCAGAAGTGGGAAGGTCCTTTTCTGAAAATGTGAGATGGTGAGGTGTGGTGATATGTCCTACCATGGCTTGGAACTGGGTTACATTCAAGTTGGCGAGCACTTGAGTTTCCGAGAGTGCTTTGTCAAGGATGTCCTTGTGAAGGGGTGATGTGTGGAGCAACTCAAGTATGGATATTTGTGCAGGGGTCTTTCCTAGATGCTCTAGGAGGTTATACTGATTGGTAGGTGATGGATGTGTGGTTGGATGAGGGGGTAGTGGATCGGATGTGGATGCAGGCATTTGTTCAGTGGTAGGGATTGTGCGGATGGATACATGGCCACAATGAGTTGTGATAGCGCAATCAGGTTCTTGTACCCGAATGGTGATTGTGTTGACATGGTGAGATGATGGTTCTATCCACCCTACAATAGAGTCACAGGATGCATGTGGTGGGGTGACATTGTATGCTTGATTGGATGAGGAGGCTTTATCATGGTTGGGCAGTGGATCCTTGTAAGCTTTGAGGTTGGTGTTTGGCAATGGTTGGGTGCTTTGATCAAGGCTGACTTGATTTTGATCTATAAGGTCTTGGATGCAATACTTTAGTTGCATGCAGTCAGTGGTTTTATGACCCACAATGTAATGGTATTTGCAATAATCATTTTCATTGTACCATGTTGCTTTGAGTTCATTCTCTTGATGGGGTCTAACAGGTGGGAGTGTGATCAAACCTTTATTGAGACATCTATCGAGGTTGTCTTGATGGATTCCCCTAAGGGTGTAAATTGTCTTTGACGTTTGCGTTTTTTAGTTTGCCCCCTTTGGTTATTTACATTGGTGGTATAGGTATGTGTAGGTGTTTGATTCTATACATGTTGGATGGCTTTCACATCTGTGATGCCATCATTCAAAGTGTTCTTGTTCTTCCCCCAATAGCATGACTTGTCATTTGATTGCATGTTGGCATTGTTGTTTGTATTGGGGGTGTTGATATGGGGTTTGTTGTTGTTGTTGTTGTTAGATTTGTAGTCATACAATTTGATGGAGCCCTTGGCAATGAGAGCTCATTCGATGGTGGTACCTTTGTCGATGACCTCTTCAAAGGTAGACGCACAAAGGATTTGTAAGTGGAACCCTATTTCCTGATTGAGGTTCGTCACAAACATTGTGATGAGTTGTTTTTCAGGGATTGGCCATGGGAGTTTTCTTGCTAAGCTTCTCCACCTCTGCAAGAAGGAAACAAAGGATTCTCCACTTTTTTGTTTTGTGATGCAAAGGTCTGTCATATATATCTCATGCTCGAAGTTATAGGAGAAATGGTTTACAAATTTTTCTACAAGCTCAAAAAAGACCTAATGCTTGGGGGAAGATGTACGAACCACTCAGCGGCCTGACCACCAAGGCTTCTTGGAAATAGTCTCATAAGATATGTATCATTATTTGAGACTTCTAAGCAAGAAAGGTAAAACTCCTTAAGATGATCCCTAGGGTCTCCCTTTCCCTTGTATTTTTCAAATTTAGGTGTCTCAAAGTTCTTGGGGAAAGGTGGCATGTACAATGTGCGATCAAATGGATAGGGCAAATGTCCTCAAGGAATAGTGCTTGCGCTTGCCCCCAGTTTGCATGTTGTCTACCTTTTGGATCAAGGCCTATACAACAGTTGTGAGATCCTGTGTTGGTTGTGGTTGCGGTGTGTAGGTTTGCGGGTTGATGAGATGTTAGAGGTTGGGTGGTATTTGATGTTGAAGAGTTTGGGAGGTTGTGTTTTGATATTGTGGGGTGGTGTTTTGATTGAGTTGTACAAGATGTTGTTGATGAGCATAGAGTTGTTGGAGAATGTGTGGGGGTATTTGGGTATTGGTTTGATGTTGTGTTGATGAATTTATGGGGTTATGTGGATACGTGACATTGGATGGATTGACATTGGATAGGTGGACGTTGGATGGGTTGGATGCAATGTAAGGTGGTTGTGAGAATAATTGTCTTAGGTATGCTATGGTTTGAGGGTTGGGTGGAGGCACACTCGTGGAGGTACTTGCATGCGTGATGTTCCCTTGTATGCCCAAGGTGATTTGTGGAATGGAAGAGTTTATGGTGGTTGTGTTAGTGGATGTGATGACGGGTTGGGAGGTGATAGGAATGGAGACACTTGTGGGGATTGTAGATGTGGTGACATTAGAGGTTGTGTTGGCGGTAGATACGGTGGGAGTTGATGTTTGTGGGATGATAGGTTGGGTGTTTGATGTGGATGTTTGGGTGTTTGATGTGGTGGGATTGATGGTAGATGTGGATGGTTGGGATGATGTCGTGTTATGGGGTGGTTGGGCACCAATTTTGAGGAGATATTCAAGATATCTATTTGGATCTGACCTTGGGACTTTGTCAAGTATGTCCATGTTATCGGCATCTTGTGTAAAGTTCAAGACATCTTGATCATCTTGGGACATGGTGGGTGGTGGTGGTGGTGGTGGTTGCAAAAAATGGAAGGGGTTTTCATTGGGATTGTATGTTGGGATGTGGAAGAATGTTGGTGAGTTGAATGTTTGGTTGATGGGTATGTTGTTGTTGTTGGTGTTAGGCATTCCTATGCCACCATATTGTCTGGATTCTGCCATTTTTTTATTCTCTTTGTGTTGTGATCTAGTTATGGGCATGCATGTGTATGGATTTGATTTTCAGGTAGAGTGAAATGGATATGGAGACCATAGAGAATTTGGATTAATTTTTTGGACCCAAAGATGGATGTGGTAGTGAGATGGAGTAGCGAAGAAGATGAAGGGGTGATTGTAGTGTGATGAAAGATTGATAGGTTTCTAGGGGTGATAAGAATGGTATTGTGATCTGTTTTGCACAAATTTAGACCAAATGATAGATGATGGATGATGTTTGCTTGAGGATGGTTTGAGAAAAGATTTTGATGTTTGGTTTTGATGTTTGATATGAAGGATTTTGATGGTCAACAAATTGAGCTTAGGTAAGATCTAGATTTATCTCGCACAAATGGATGTTTTTTCTTTGTTTGGGGTAGACTAATGACCTTACACAAAGAAGGATGATTATTTCACTTGGAAGGTAGACTATTGACTCTCCAAGCAAGATATGATGTGAAGGATGAAATCTAGATCTAGCTTTAACTCAAAGGGATGACGAGTTTTTAGTTGATTTTTTGATGGGTGTTTTGATTTGGAAGATTTTGGATATGTTTTGGATTTTTGGAATGATTTCTTGTAACAAGGATTTTTGTTTTGGTTGAAAAAGGTATGCAAAGATCAATGAGAATGAATGGATATGAAATTGAGTGGGTTTGATATAGCAAAGGGTCCAACAATGATAGTGATTGATTCTCTAAGGTCAAAATGAAGGTATGATTTGGAAAATTTTGAGGAGAAAATGGATGGAATGTTGTCAAATTTTTGGAAGGTGAATATGGATTATGGAAAAGCAGGTCCTAAAGATCACAATGGAATTGGTCACAATTTCAGGCAAGTCAATATGCAAATAGTGCCAATCCACAGGTGAAATGGCACCAAAAGCAGATAGAGATGGCACTAAAACAGGGCAGTGTTGGTCGAGGCTCTGAAAAAGATAGATTTTGATGTCAAATTTGGATTTGTTTTGATTGAAATTTGATCAAATGATTTTTTTTATTGTATCTTGGCAAGTTTCTTGAAACAATTTAAGCACAAAAACACACAATAACCAAGATTTTTGTTTGTGAAAAAGACATGTGATTTTGTTAAACAAGCACTTTGCACAACCTAAGGTGAAGATATGACAATATTTGTTGAATCCCCTAGCTACGCCTATTCAAAGCAGGTAGCTCTAGGATCTTGGTAGCACTGGCTCCTGCTTACAATTGCACACACTTCTCACGCATACCAAGATCTGGGTTTCCTATAAGGCTTGTCCCTTACCAAACCTTTGGATTGTCCCTACTACCTCGGCTAAGAACTGCATGAATCAACGCCGCTTCAAAGCTTTCCCTTCTGTGTCAAAAAATAGAAGGATTTTGGTTTGCTAAACAAAGGTTTGTAGTAAGTGCTTTTGTTATGGAGTCTCCCACCCTCCAAGGGTTACGCCTTGGAGGGTTTTGGGGGAGGTTGGTTGTCATTATAACACAACAACACCTGTTGTCTATGACTTTCATCACAAACACCTTATTTTATATAGCAGCTCGAAAGAGCTTGGCTTTAGCTTGTTGCTGCTTGGGTCATACCCGCCTTTCAAAGCGGGGTGATAAGCCCTCTAAGGATTAACAAAAGTGACACAACCACAAAAATACTTTTGATCCCCAAGTTCATACAAAGATGCGAGGGGAGAGAATACGTATTCTTTATGCTTGCATCACACTAAACATGGTTCATTTTATTTCTTTGGATTATGTTGGGGGTGATTTATGCAAGTGTTGAGAGAAGCTTTTGATTCCCAAGGTCACCAAATGGTGCGAGGGAAGAGCATACACTTTTCACACTACAAGACACAAACCACAAAAACACTCCACGTAACTTAGATTGGTTTTCTTGATTATATGAGTGAAGAATGTAGATTGTTTGTTCTTTTTAATCCAATGATTTCATTGATGCAATTTGTGGTTCTTTTTAAAGCCCAAAGTTGAAATGTTTGATAGTTGTTGGCACACAATTTGTGAATTTTAGAACACCAAATTCAAATGTTTGACACACACACACATACACACAAAGATTTGTTTGTTTTGTTGATCAATTTTTATAACACCAAATTGAAATGTTGTGTAAACTAGCATTGAAGGGTTCGTTTTAAGTTCCAATTGAAATGTTTGCTAATCTAAAGACAAACACCCTATAAAAAAATGTGTTAGAATCCACAAAATGATGTTGATGATGTACAAAATAACTTGTCAGTCCCTGCACAAAACGTAAAAGTTAGTCTCAAAAATAGCACTAAAACAGAGACCTAATTGTACCACTGTGGATAGAAAATAGTTCTATTTGACAGAAACTAACAGACCACCTGACACTCTAGACAAATGGCATCAATTTACAAATATACGCTAATATCAGACCCTGAAGGTGCCAAAATACAAGTTTGCACTACAGAATTATACAAAAGGTGCCACAACAATACATAGAGCTAATACAATATATAGAAAGCACTAAAATATGTAATAGTGCTAAACTAGGTCTAAGAAGGTGCCATTGCACAAGTTATCAAGCAGTCTGGTCATAGTTTACAGATAGCACCAATCCGGGCTTTGATAGCGCCGATATGGGCCCGAAAGTGTCCGTCCTGCAAATAGAGGTCTTCCAAGTGAAAGAGGAGGTTACGCTTCACATAGAAGAAGTCATGTTAGCATTATTAGTCTTAACAAATGAAAAATAGGACAAAATAGAAGTCAAAATGCATGTTTAGATTTTATGAAAAATTTGGCATGACCTCCCCTTGTTCCTTCAAGATCCCTGCAAAAATAAAGAGCAACTAAACAGGGACAAATAGTAGCAAGAACATAGAAAAATGGACTTATGAGTGAGTTTTAAGGAAGAAAGTTGCTATGCAAAATAGTGCTAAAATAGAATATAGCGCCAAAACATGTTAGAGATAGCATCACTGCGCAGGTAAGATAGCGCTAGACCTGCAAAAACACATATCTAAACACAAAAACTCACAAAAAATAGATTAGATTTTGGACCTTGTGGGTCCCACCAGGCGTGCCAATGTAGATTAGGTGATCAAATCAAGGTTAAAATACAAACTAAAATGCATAAATACAAAAAAGCTATACCTCAACAAGAAGACCCAATCTCATCAAGGGAAAGGAAACTTGCACCCAAGAGCTCCTAAGACATGATAATCCCTAGATAATGATTCAAATGTGAAATGCTATCTCAAATTTGCAACTCACTAATTAGCTCAATAGATATTTGGGCATGGTAACATTGCATAAAAACTTGGATCCTAAAATGGGTTGAGAAATGTTGTATTTATAGAGATTTTGGAGGGATTTTGATCCAAGGGTGGAGATTGATTTGGAAGATAAATGGCCCAAGATGAAAGTGATGTGGAAGGCCTAGATTAGATCTTGGAGGAATGGAGGGCTAGGAATAAAAGTAAATCTTTTATTCATTTTGGGAAAAGGGGTGATTAAATGAGCATGGGTGTAAAGGATTATTTTTGAATTAAAGATTCATATGGGGAATGTAAAATGAATTAAAAATTCATTTGGGGATAAGTGGAGATAAATGAGGTATGGGCGTGGTAAGGGGTTGTAAGAGGAATTAATTGTGATGTGGGATGTATTTAAATAAAAAATTGACGTATGTGGATTTATTTCAATTTTTTATTTGGAGGATGTGGGGAAGGGTGTTAAACTAGGTTTGACCACCCAAATGAGAGGTTAGGATTAATTAAACATAGGTTTTATTTAATTAATCATAGGACTAGGATGAGGTAGGCTAGGGTAGGTAATTAAATAATAGCTATTTAATTACCTAGGGTAGGGATAGGTCAATTAATAGGCTGAATTAATTAGTTAAACATGGTTTAGCTAATTAATTGGATTTAGTGAAAAAGGGGGAATTTGATTAAATAAATATTGCATATTTATTAAATCAATTGGATAAGATTTGGACTATTGAATTAATGAAATTAATTCACTTTTGGGGATAAAATGTTGTAAAATTAGGTGATGAATGGATAATTAATTAAATAAAATTTTAATTAATTGATTAGAAGGGAAATTGGTATGTTTAGGGATGTCGGGAGTCGGTTTGATGGTAAAAGACATTTTTAGGTGTCTACAAAACCCATTATTGTGAAGAAGAAGCTAGACAAGAAGGGGTTACGATTCAGTAGGAAGGTACCACGTGCCTTGGACATCGAGTGTATTCTTGATGAGGTAGCAAAAACTTCTCTTGCAAATTTGACATCTAAAGAGGATATCATTGATGACTTCTACCTCCATATGACTAACCTATTCACTGAATCCTCCATATTTATGCTCTCATTTGTATCCTTAACATCAACCACCAGTACCCAAATTGTAACACTTGTCTACCCTGAACTCATCGATTGGGACCAACAGGGGTCCCTCATTCTAGATGTATTTCAAAATGACAAAGCTATTGCAAAGTTCATTGGACTTCAGGATGGTATCCCTCTTGGTGATCACAAAGCAGGTTGTGTAATGGAACTAGTGAAAACTAGTTATTTTGGTAAGAATACCAAATACTCCAGTTGTAAAAGTAAAAATAAAGAAAGATCTCTAGGTGAAAACCACACTGTGGCACCTCCTGATTAGAAACTAGTAAAAATAAAGGATGTATCCAAAGGTGAAAACCCAAATGTGGCACCTGAGGATAGAGGATTTGACCTTCCCCTACCATCTAAGTATCAAGAGAAATCAGCTCTCCCAGTGGAAGATTCTAAAGAGATAAATCTTGGCACAGAGCAAAATCCTAAGACCACATTCCTTATAGCATCATTATCAAAACAAGAGCACAAGAATCTTACCAACTTATTCTTATAGCGAACCATCAACTTTGCATGGACCTATGTTGATATGCTAGGGTTAGACCCTTTGCTAGTAGTTCACTATCTCACAGTTGATCCAAAAGCTAAACCAGTCAAACAGAAGCTGAGAAAGATGCACCCATAGATCGCTCTCTTGGTGAAAGTTGAAATACAGAAGTTGCTAGATGTAAAGTTTATCAAGCCTATTGATTATCTAGAATGGGTCTCAAACATTGTACCTGTGGCTAAACCAAATGGGGGCATTTGCATGTGTTCTAACTTTAGAGATCTCAACAAAGCATGTCCCAAAGATGACTTTCCATTGACAAACATTAATCTCACAGTGGACTTGATTGCTTGTCATGAAATGCTTTCTCTAATGGATGAATTTTTTGGTTACAATTAGATAATGATAGCAGAAGAAGATCAACATAAAACAACTTTTACTTGTCCTTGGGGTACCTATTGTTGGTGCATCATGCCATTTGGTCTTAAAAACACTGTTGCAACCTATCAAAGAGCAATGACAGTGATATTACACGATCTCTTTCACCACATCATGGAGGACTATGTTGATGATATACTAGAAAAATCTTCTAGGGTCGATGACATACAGGTTCTAAGCCAAATCTTCAATAGACTAGAAAAATATCAAGTAAGACTCAATCCAAAGAAATGTGTCTTCGAGGTAACCTCAAGAAAATTGTTGGGATACATTGTATCTCGCAGAGGCATTGAAGTAGATCCAACAAAAGTCAAGGCTATAGTAGAAATGCCTCCACCAAAGAATCTGAAAGCATTAAGGAGCCTTCAAGGAAGGTTACAATCTATTAGGTGGTTTATCTCATAGCTAGCGGATAAATGTCAACCATTTCAACACTTTCTCTGAAAGGATGTCTCATTTCTATGGGATGCTAAGTGTCAAGCAACATTTGATGAGCTCAAGGAATATCTAGCTACACCTCTTATCTTGGTACCACCAGTCGCCAATAGGCCTTTGATCTTATACATCTCAACTACAACTGCAGCCCTAGGAGCTCTTTTAGCATAGCATGATGAGTCAAGAAAAGAGCATGCTATCTATTATATCAGTTGAACCTTGGTGGGTTATGAACTTGATTATTCACCTATGAAAAGAGCTTGTTTAGCCTTAGTGTTTGATTCCCAAAAGTTGTCACATTACATGCTAAACCAAAAAAAATTTAATAAGTACCATAGTGAAAACCTGGCAAACAGGTGCTATGTGTAGAGTCAACATCCATCATCTATCGATTCTTGTTCATTCCATGTCCATTTCATAATAAACTTCATCCATCCATCCATAATAAAACCATTGACCTTTTGCATTTCTATTTCCCTATCTAGAATAGCTTGGAAATTTGTCAATGTCCATCATTGTCATCCCATGTCAGTTATCACTTATCCCATGTCAGTTATCACAGCTATCATATGTCAAGTTATCCATGTTATCATAGCTATCCTATGTCAAGTTATCCATGTCTTGTCATCTTAACCTATGTCAAGTTATCCATGTCTCATCAGCTTAACCTATGTCACATTATCCATGTCTTGTCATTATCCTATGTGAAGTTATACATGTCTCATCAGCTTAACCTATGTCAAGTTATCCATGTCAATCATCAAGATATCTATGTCTCATCCTCATCAGCTTATCCTATGTCAAAGTTATCCATGTCCTCTCATCATTATCCTATGTCAATCATCCATAACAAACACCTCTACTAGAATGGGGGCAACCTTTTCCTTAACTTGGGTTTAGGAATGGATCCTTGTTCGTGGTTCACAAACACTTCAAACAACAAAACAAAACACATCAAACAAGAAAAAAAACACTTCAAAACCAAAAAAAAAAACAAAAACACATCAAACCAATCCATTAACCATCTCATCGAAACCAAAACACTTCATGCTATCCTACATCATCGAACACCCTAGAACTACATATCATCTCATCTCAATCTTAAAGTACCTTGATCCCATGGATATGGGTATGTAGGCAGTCTAGCATATGAAGGAAGCTTCCAATACTCAAGTACATAAGATATCACCATCTCGCCTCACATCATCTTATCCTGCATCATCAAATAAGCCAGAACTACATATCATCTCATCTCAATCTTAAGGTACCTTGATCCCATAGATAGGGGTATGTAGGCAGTCTGGAATATGAAGGCAGTTTCCAGTACTCAGGTACCTAAGATGTCATCATTACACCGACCCAAGCTCAAACACCTTGACGCACTCATCACTTTACCCAAAACTACATATTATCATTTTTCATCTTTCATCGTAATGTGCCTTGATCCCGTGGATATAGGGCATGTAGGCAATCTAGAATATGAAGGAAGTTTCTAGTACTCAGGCACATATGATTCATCATTCTTCACCCATCTCAATCCATTTACATTCCATCTTTCTAGTCTTCCATTTATCAAAATCCATTCACCTCAACTTAACTAACTCAAGCAACAAAACAAACAAATAAATGCATCCTTTCACAACAAAAGTCTTTAAACAAACCTGAAGAAAAAAACACCTACATGTAGAACCATATGCTATCCTACATATCGATTACCAACCTCTGCTACATCAAACAATTGTCTTATATAGGATGTTCCATAGTCAAAACTAGACCACGTGTCTTATACGACATGTTGCATTTCCTGAAACTAGACATTATCCTATCAATAGATCAACTCCCTTTAATAGATATATCATTCCTACAATAAGACTATTATCTATCTAACCAATCCAATCTATCCTAAGAAACCTCTTTGGAAAGAGAATATGTTGGCTGTATGTTTACTTTGTAAGTCAGTCAATTTACTTTTTGGTTTATCTTGTTGTTCCTTTTTCATTACCTATTCAAGACTACCTTGATTTATCTATATCTTGGTATGTTGCGATGTAGTATGGATTGGGGGCATAGTCATTGATTTTTGTATGCCATGTTTGAGGAATGATCTTTTATCTTCCATAGCATCATATCTATCTTGTGTATGTGTTACAACCTAGCATCTTACATATTAATATACTTCTTGCATTTATGTATTAAAGTGTATTATATGTTCAAGACTATGGCTCATTCGCATGTGTGTGTTACAACCTAGCATCTTACATATTAATATACTTTTTTCACTTATGTATTGAAGTTTATTATATGTTCAAGACCATGGCTCATTTACATGTCCTACAAGGTTATATTATGTTCCATTTGCTTGCTTGTAGATTCAACGTCCCTGCATTGGATACATCAGCACCTTGGTCTTTTATACCCTGGTGAATAACATCCACATGTGCTATATCAAAAATAAGGATTTCTCTTTATAAACATTTGTGTAACTACTGCAATAAACTCATCCATTTACCCATCCATTTATCCAAATCATCATATAGTTTTTCAAGAAAATATTGGTTAATAATATTTCTATCATGTTCTATTCTATCTCCACTTTCTTCTATCTATCATCCAAGTCTTCCGTAGACCTGCATCACCATATGTCAGCCTCCATCTATCTAGCCTCGTCTGTCTCAAACACAATCTACATCCGCTTGTTGCAAACATGGTTTCACAATTTGAAGAGTAATCCACATTCGACCAAGATAACAATACAATCTAGGTGAAATCTTTCATTATTTTTGTGTTATTCATTGATTATTTGGTTGTTTGCTTAGATCATTATCTTGATGTTATAGGATTGAGTTATTGATTATTTCATTGTTTTGATTATCATTCGATCTTGATTTTTCTCCTATACACACACCAGAAGGGGATATGGATATTTGAAAGTTATGGATATTCAAAAATGTGAAATTTTTGTGTCCAAATATCCATGTGGATGATGGGCTATAGTTTTCCATAGTTTTCCAAATATGAAATGATGTCATCAGGATATGGATACTGAGAACAATCAGGATATTACATTGATAAAATCCATATCCCCTTTGACCATAACTTTTACCATGCATAACTTTGTTATTTTCTCAAATTTTGACATGATTCAAAAGGTAAAGTTGCTCTAAATTTGATTCTCTATCCAATGGTGACCTTGGTTAGGAGGTTTACTAAAATTGCCCTTTTGACTTGGATTACAACATTACATTTTTCCATACCACCCAAAGGAAAAGCACAGAAGCAAAGCCAAAAAGTTGGGCCCCTGTTTTGCTAAGGCAAAATGGGGCATGTTGTGAAACCTCACAACACTACTTTTCCAAAAGATATATTTGTTACTAAATTATGTTCACACCTAATTTAGAAAGGCTTGGATTGTAGTTGTTACAAAGGGGATAAAAGAAAAATTTTAAAGTGCATGATCACTCAGTCAAATGCCTTCTATCTTGGCAAAAGAACAATAGAGAATCATTTGTCAAGATAATGTGATAGCTCAATTAGAGCTGTCAAACCATCCTAATAAGTGAAATTTGGTCTAAGGACAAGAGAACAGGCATTCAAGGAATGACAAGTATCTAACTAATTTTATCTTTTAGTTATGATGTTATTGAATTGTTCAAGTACCACAATTTAGTGCAAAAGGAAAGGTATTTATGAACTATCATTTCATCATCATATTTTAAACATATGTTTTAAATTACATTCAATTGTTTTATGCTATGCATTTGATTTAGAAAGCAAAACATACATAAATCATTGCATAAAATAAAATAACTGATTTTATTCAAGAGAATGTTTAAATATGTCCCACACAAGCCGTGGGAATAATGAAACTGAGCCAATACAACAAAGCATGCAAGCTATACATATGAAGATAAAGTAAAGGAAAAGAACACATGAGGAGAGTGGTATCCATCATTCCCTTGGAATGAAGGTTGATCCTCTTATCTATAGCTTGATCTTCGTGTTTTCAACCTTTTGCTCCTGATCAGAATAAAGAACCTACAAGGTTGGAAAATGTCTTCTTAGAAGCTCCAGATATACAAACTCATCATATGCCTTATCAACAGATATATAAACTTGCAATCATGATGCATCAATACAATTAGATCATTATCAGACATATGCAAAAAATTAGATCATCAGTTGAAAGCCAAATCATCATGAGAGAGATCATTTTACTTTCAATGGTATGTTTTTTATGCTAACTTGTTTGTTCACTCTGTAGGTATAGGAAAATTTATGTTGCTGACTCAATTCTTATGAAATAACATGTGGAGAAAATGGGCTTCCACAAGGGTTGAGCCCAGTATGCTCAAATATTGTCATTAATACAGAGATATTCAATTAACTAAACATCATGTTGTTTCATCATATTCATGTTACTACTATATTAGATGTATCAAGCACAAGAATAATGGACAACATACAGACAGATAAGTGACATATGGAAACCATAGCATGATAAAAAAAGTATAAATATGAAGTGTTGCCATAGCATCTAAGAAGAGGTACTTTTCATCTTTTGTTATGATTGAAATGTGAAATTATTGTTTGTATACTTCATAGATAGAACAACTATATCATGAAACAACATGTGGGACAGTGATGAGATACATGTGCTATCTAAATGCCACATAAGGGAGATACCGCACAAATGCCAAGAGGTTCACTTACAAAAGAAAGTGGTGGAGCAACATAGAGAAGGTATACAGTTAGGAGGAATAGCTATAAATCAAG
The DNA here is from genome assembly GCA_027924645.1 of Cunninghamia lanceolata. Lineage (NCBI taxonomy): Eukaryota > Viridiplantae > Streptophyta > Pinopsida > Cupressales > Cupressaceae > Cunninghamia > Cunninghamia lanceolata. Next base: position 11,971,399 of record BSBN01000367.1, read on the forward strand.
TATATACCAATCATGTTCCATTTGAATGTTATGAAGGAGTTACATCATTCATGTAAGAGGTACAGTCAAGACAAAACCAAAATAGAACAAACATCATGACTGTCTCAAATCAGATAAAAAGCACAAAATGATCACATACAAAAGAGTAGCTGAGTCAACTAGAGTACCAAGACACTTTAGAAGGCATCCTTACCTCTTCTTTATGCCATAAACACAGACAAGTATAGTCAACATGAAACATGTGAATAGATCAAAGAAGATAGTCATAATATACAGATGGAACAACAAAAGGAAATAACCAAGAAGGATGAGTTGTTTGCAACAAGAATAAAGGACATTGTGGTTGCATCATCAAGATACCCATGTCTTCTATACATTGCAATATTCATGTTCAAACAAGCCATATTTCATCACTTTATAAGGCACAGTGGAGTCATAAGATACACAGTCAAGACTGTACTACATAAAAGGTACATATACAGGTATAAAGAACTTCTACATGTTGCAATGTTCATGTTCAGCAAACACATACATCTAAAACCATGAAGGATATACAAAAGATGGTATGTATTTGTACAAACCTCCATTATTGAGCATGATCATATATAGAAAGATGTGCAAGTAGAGCAACAATATAAGATTGACTAAAAGAAAGAAGCCACTGAATTTGCAAGATCACAAGTAAACACTGAGAAGGAAAGAAAGATTAAGGTCTTTTAATAAAGAGTTAACTATCATAAAAGACCACAAAGATGATAAAAGACTTCTTTCTTTTGCATTATTTTCTTCATAGTAGCTACAAAATGCCTTTTTGTGATGGAAGGAGATATAAAATGCAAATGATACCATGTATATGGGTTCTTAGGCCATAGCCAGAAATGGTGTCTTTTACAAAAAATATCAAAAAACCACATCAAAATGCAGAAGGAGAAGTATCTACAGGAGAAGAATGAGGGGTTTTTGTGTGCTTTATTTTCCCATAAAAGAAGAATAGTAAAAATGAAAAATCACAGTTCGTTGCTGCTACAAGAGGATAAAGATGCTACAAACCCTTGTACCTTTATACCATGGAGGTCAAAACATAGAGGAGATAAAGTTTTACTTCAAACCCTTGTAATAGTATATGAAGAAATCCAAAAAGAAAATATAAACTAGTGCAAGAAAGTTTTTATTTTCACAGGTGTTGCATTTTTCAATCATGGGTCAAGCTTCTTTTTCACAGAACTAGTAGAAGATGCAAATGGTTCCATGTATTCAATTAGCTATGGTCATGGCCAGAAAACAAGTGTTTTTTTAAAAAATGTTAAAACCCACAAAAAAGTTTTACTTCAAACCCTTACCATCATGTATACAGAAATAGTCAAATGGTGCAGGGTGAAAAGAAAATCTTACCTTGTTAGAGAGGAGAAGAACACTTTCTCATAGGCTGTGGGTTCACTTACAAGGAGCTCTCAAGTTTTTTTAAAAACTAGTCGCCCTTAACGGCCTTGAACCAGAGAAAACAAAATACAATGAGAAGACAAAGCATAGCAAAGGATATATCAAACGAACCTATCATGGTCGCGGCATGTAGGTTGAGTTTTGTATCCAGAAGTAAAGAAAATGGGTTGAACTGGTACAAAATATACTCACCTTGCTTCTTTCCTATTGAAAATCTAGAAGAATTTCAAGAACCTTCAAAGAAGTTGTAGAAAGTAATGAAGTTTTAATTCAAACCCTAGCGAGCATGGAAGAAGCTCAGGAGGAGCACAAACAAAACACAAAGTGAAAATGACAAGAAAATAGGGTTTTCCTTCCTTTTGGTCGATGCCTTAGTTGTTTTTTCATCCTTTTGACCTCTATGCTAAAAAATAATCATTATTATCTAATTGCAACCGTGGTAAAGACTTCTAAAGTCTTTTAGACCTAATGATTCAATTCCAAATGATGCCACAGGGGGCCCGTGAGGGCTAAATGTCATTCTTGCTCTTTAATTTTTTAAAGATCAAACTAAATAATCATGTAAAGATAAGGCTTTATGCCTTATATTAATTTTTTTGCAAAACTTAGAGATAAAAGTCAGCAAGGGAGAATGATTTGAAGGAGAGTTATACCTTAGTGCATAAAGAGTAATAAGGTGATGCATATTTATAAGGTATAGTATATGATAAAGAAGGCATGGTGTTGTTTTTATATTTTGCATGGAGTGATTAGGTATTTTCATGTGTAAAGGGTATAATGATGCAATGGATAATACATGTTGTGTGTTACTTGAGGAGATATAAGGGGGTAAAGGAGATATTTTTATCTTTTGCATACATGGAGGTTTGTTTTAAATTTTGTATCATCATTGGAAGCATTGATGTAATTATGCAAATACAAATGGAGAGATAAGGAGTTGATTATTTGTTTTTTTAAAATCTTTTAAAAGACAAATACATCCAAATTTGCATGAATCTGCAACTTAAAATAATGTAAACAATTAATAAAGTAATGTGCTTATAAATTACTTTATTATTTTGTAACAAGTTGTAAAGTCAAAAGGATAGAACAAATTGTAACTCATAGTAAAGTAATTGTCCTAATTACTTTATTCCTTGCTCACATTGCTTTATCATCCCAAAATTATGCAAATTTGGAGGATGGAGTTAACTGGGGTCTTTTGGAGTTCTTTGCATGGTTTTGGGTCAGAATTGGAGAGTTTGGTCCACCTTTTGGTCAAACTAATAAAGGAGAGAAATTTGGAGCTATTTTAGCTCAATTTGGGATAGTTATAACCCTTATTTTTAGGGATTTTCATGCTTGCTCATGGATCAATTTTGAGAGATTATTTTTAGAGGCAGTTAACTGCAGTTGACCTTTCTAGGTCTTTTTGAGAGAGCATATTATATATTGTAAGAAAATTTTATGCTTTTCTAGTTCTTGCCTTTTTTCTCTCTTACACATTGTTGAGAGAAGAAGGTTTTATAACTCATATTTTTGCAGATTTATAGAGATTACAATAGGTTACAGGTTCTATTCTGTCTTTTTATGCAATTGTTCCTTTATTTTTTAGCTGAATCAAGTGTCTACCTTTTTATTAATGCTTCTTTTGTGAATGATTTGATGAGATTTTATTGTGTTTAATATCAGAACCTTTAAAATTATTGTCTCATTTATACTTGCATGTATTGAATAGAATTGAAATCATAGGTCTTAGGTTGTGCAATTGCAATTAATTTTCTTTCATGTTGTGAGAACCCTATTTTCCTTCAAAAAGAAAGTTATTTCCAACCTCCCTTAGAATAATTTTTGTGATCATATTGCCAAAAGTGGATTGTGTGGATAGATTTTATGAGATCTATTGTGAGTTAGAATTACAGTTTTCAATCAAATTAGGTGCATCACCACACTTTAAATTACAGTTCTAGTGCTTTTAATAGATCCTTTCAACCCCTTTTCATATCAAGTTATAAATCCATTGAAAATTACAAGGGAACCAGCCCATAATCTAAAGGTTCAAGCTCACCATAGGTCACCCACAACTTGAGTTTGATCCCATGTTACATAGGATTGCTGAGCTTCATAGCTTTGCATAACGGCTGCAATCCTACACATTAACAATTTTTGGCATGCCTGGTGGGACTTTGAACTTATTTTTAGTTCAAAAAGAACTTATTTTTTCTGTTGTTTTGGTATGATCAGCAACTTTTAAAACCTTTTAGAGGTTTTATTTCAAGTACCTGGTGACTCTAACTTTCTGGTTTGATAGATTAGATTTTTTAGCCTATGAAAAAGTACCAAAGGAGGGATAAAGCAGATAGAGTGGTAAAGCTATCAAATACATCAGTACCAGATCTGCCAAATTCACATCCTAAATTTGCTTTTCATCAAAACCCTTTATTTGCAAGTTCTTCATCAGTACCTTAAAGTTCTCCACCAGCAAGTCCAAAAGAACAAGTACTTGTTTTTCAAGAGGAGCCTATATTTCAAGAACTTAAACAAGAAGAGCCTGTTCTCCAAGAGATACCAATACCTATATTTTAGGAAGTACAAGTACAAATTATTCATATGGCAGTAGCTAGACCACCACCACCACCTAGAAATCAGCCATTTGTGACATTTAATGGGGGCAGTCCATTGAATTTGCAACAGCATGATGCCATACCAGTAACTGCACTAAAAGTCTACCTAGTTTCACCGGTGAAGATGGAACCACACCGATAGAACACATCAGAGATGTATCATCATTATGTGTTGTTCATCATATCATAGAAGAAAATACAGCAATAGGGCTGCTAGCAGGTTCTTTTAAAGATAAATCTCTTCAATGGTTTAGAGGATTGAGAGTTAATTCTATTGCAACATGGGATGATTTAGGAGCTGCCTTGAATAGACAGTTCCAAGATAAGTCAAATCACTTATCACTTGTGGAGAAAATGACAACCATCAAGAGGGCTCCCCAAGAATAGATGACAGACTTCATTTTCAAATTTTAGAGGACCTGTAATAGAATTCCAGAAATGGTAAGGCCTTCACTAGAGCATGCATTTCTATCTTATCTTAGAGCATTGAATAGTGATATTGTTGTCATTATTCAGTCAATGGGTGGAGTTACTTTACTCTAATAGCATTTGATATTGATATTAGAGTAGAAAATAGTTTAATACAAGATGGTAAAATTGAACCAAGGCCTCCTATGCCTATATTGTTGGAGTACAAAAGACACTGAGAGGGGGGGTGAATCAGTGTCTTATGAACTAGACTTGTTTTTGGCAACAATTAATTTTTTTTACCAACTATGAACTTCAATCTTTGTATAATGAAAACAAGACATTCATTTATGAACTGTAGTGTATTATCAAATCAACTTGTGAACATGAAGGAATAGTACAACTGAACTGTGATGAACAATTTATCATGACAAACAATAGAGGTAGTTTTATTACTTCATTGGATAGAGATGAGTATCAAAATTATTATACATTTGTACTGACTCAAGATGAGCATCATGTCAATAATATGTAATAGTTAAATCATGAAACAATGAACATAAACTCATGAACAGAACAAGTAACCATAACACAGAGATTTGATGAGTGGAAAACCCTCTAGGGATGAAAAACCACTCCACAAAATGCCTCACTAGCTTAATCAAAATGTGCTTCACTAGAAAATATAGATGCCTCACTGGTTGTTTGTGCATCATTGGCTATTTGTGCCTCACTGGCATATTTCAATCAATACAATGAATAATATAGTTTAATACAGAGGGTTACTCTATTTCTCTATAATCCAATCCTCAACATTCTAGTATAACCTTAATGATCATGTAAGATACACACACATCAATATCCTCTCTGATGTTTTTTATCTTATGCCCTTTTATACTTTATCATTACCCTTTTGTTTCTTTCAATAATCAACTTGTATGAGAAGATCAACCATTTCAAGAAGACTCCAACTGAATCAATAATTGTAAAGAAAGAGTGGTCAAAATGACCCACTTTAAGAATATAAAGACCTTCGAGTATCATTGCCATACCACAGAGGGTAAGTATCATAGTTTACCTTTTCAACAAATGTTTATAGTTTTGTAACTACCAACTAAATGGGTAAAGACAAAACCTCTTTTTAAAGACTTTATCAGCAGAACCCTCGAAGACAAGTTTGCATGCAGTTTATTACTCAAAAGAAACTAAATAGTAAATAGAGAGAGGCTCAAGATAAACTATTTATCTCAATTGAACAACAAATTACCTCTTATCAATTGTACCTTAAGATTTTGTAAAAAGAATGAACAAATAAGGAACAAAATCACCTGATGGGCCGACACACAAAACCATCTTGTTGTTGTTTGAAATCAAGAAAGTAGTCAACAACAAAATAGCTCAGTCCTCTATTGAACAACATAGTCAAATCTCTCAAATACCCTTCAACCACATGGAGATACCCACTGAAATCTGCATAACTTTCCATGATTACCATTGAACTTTCAAACCCTAGCTCAGAGTTATATTTGCCAAAGTTAAACTTTGAAAAATGAATGACAAAAACTTCCTTTTTGCTCGAAACATCATAGCAACCGAGAGTCTAGGTTTGCCCTAGAATGGACCAATCACAAAGAGTTATTCAATCACCTTTTTACCTGTCACAAATGCTAAGACCTACCCAACAGGTGAAGCTCATAACAAACCTGATACATTGAGCCTTTTTAAGAGTGGGTTTTAATACATTCACAAGGTAATGCATGTTGACAACTTACAAGAGTGTGGCTTTTGAATAAGCTAAGCCAATATTGATAATAAAAATACATATCCCCCTTGTGAACAAATCAAATGATAGGAAAATATCTTTAATAACCCTTAGTCATCCTAATGCAATGAACGTATGATGACATTTGTAGCCTTTATGATCCTTTATACATGTAATGCACCTAAATACATTATCACATTTGCCTTGGTAAAGTATAAACTGATACTCAAGAATCAAAAGTGAATATGTGCAATATCAAACTGACTGAGCTTATACCAACTAGGATAAAACCATCAAAAGAACATAGTATGCAACTGTGTCAACAATATACCACATGAAATATACCAACCAATTGCGCATGAAATGAAAGTGATCAAGAGCACCTGATATATATACCAACCAATTGTTACCATGAGCACCAACTGTGAAGATACCATATCATGTTCATCATGAGATCATAAAGTCTGCCAACTATCATATATCAAGAACCATGTGTCAACTGTCATATAATATGTATGCCAACTGTTAACATAGTATCATCTCAATTTTCCTATCATCATAGAATGAAAAATGATACCATATGAGTCATTAGTAGAACTGTTATGCAACTGTGTCAAGATACCTATACAACTGTGACATCAAGATACCACATCTATGTAACATGATATCATATGAATCAAAACATCTGTCAAGAGCATGTAAGAGTATATCACCAAACATGAACTAGTAGAGTCAAGTGCATATTCAAATGCATAGAGCATGTCAACTGTATAGAGAATATCAATATATACCAAGAGTGTCAACTGTCATCTGTAACATGATATGAACCATGAGAGTGGTAACATGATATGAACCATGAGAGTCATCAAGGACATTACCATGAGCCAATCAATGAGTAGGATCTCAACCATTACAACATACCAAATCAGCTCTACCAACCAATATAACCACCATGATGCAATTGTCAATGTATCACCAACGCAAACCTGAGAGTTTGTGTACTTGACATCAAGGACAACAACTAAGAGGGCAACAAACTGCCCCTTTGTCCTTGATGGCAAAACACAACTCTCTCTCCCTCTTTTTAGCATCAAAGACAAAGGGAGAAAGAAACTATGTCAATGCCTCAAGGAAATATCAAAAAACATAGACCAACATGTGACTAAAATATAACTATAATCAGAAAATATTAAGCATAACATGACTGTCCCATAAAGTAGAAATACAACTGCATTGTCAGTACCATAAATGAGCATATAAAGGAATACAACTAAAGATGCCAAGTAAAAACCAGAGAAATAACTGTCATATGAGAGAATATGACTATCACCAACACCAAGAACCAATGGAAACATCAAAATACATAGCATATATCAAGGATCAAGTACCAAGATAACAGCTAAATATACCACTGTGTGAGGCCTACTTTTTCATTGCCTTATATTTGACTATTTATTTTACAGTTGGTGATACATTTAGACTATGGGACTGTTGATCCTGAATTTCTGGACTATTAGACTTTATGTTGTATTTAGATTTGTTATGCTTAGCATGTTTACGATGTGTGTAGACCTGGATATTGATTCACTGATGATGTTAGACATATGGTTTATATTATGATGTTATTGGAAAACTAATCATGTGATGTTAGTTAGAATTTTGTTATGTGATTCAATCTTGGGAAAGGATGTTCGAAATGTAGAATTTAGAATCTAATTGTAATGTGACTTCCTTGATGCTTATATGGACATGTGATGTTGTATGTGAGTGTATGTTTCTATTTGCTTCGGCTATTATATACATGTGGAATTAACATTTCATTTGAGTGCGCAGGTATTTCTAATGAAGCCACAGAAATTCGGAGATCATCCCACACACTATATTGTTTTCCCTTGTGATGATGATCTAGTTCAAAGAGGAACCAAGATCATGTGTGTATTGCATGATGAATTTTTGTAATGTTTGTGTATGGTGTCCTTTGGGCTAGGTCTACCCTTTTTCAGTTGATTGTATTATGGTGTTGTAAATGTGTAATATCTATTTGACTCAATTTTTATTTTAAAATTTTGAGACCCCTTTTCATGTGCTTTAACTCAACCCTTGGTGCTCAAAATAGGCTAAACGTGACCCTGGGTTGTACCCCTTGGGTCTAGGGACCTTTTGGGCTTGAGTAACCTTAGGTAAACCTCTATTTGGTCACTTTAACTTCACCCTGAAGTAAAGTGACGAAAATAGAGGCATGGGAGGGAGAGGATGAGTGGGTCAAACACTCAACCTCTTCCTTTCCTCTTCCCTAGGTTGGGGAAGTCTCCAAGACCCCTTAATTGTGGAGGACTTTACTCCAAGTCTCTTCCACAATTGGTGAGGCTACCTTGGGGTTGTGTGGTCCCTCTTAGAAGGAAAGGAATGGGGCACATGTGGCACCCATTCCCTATTAAGCTCCACTTTTCTCTCCCACATGTTCTAGAGAGGACAAGTGGAGGGGAGAGAGAGACTTGGTGGATGGGTGGATGACATGTGTCACCACCCATTCCATGGGTCTTTCTTGTAGTTGGGGGGAGGAGTGAGGAGGTGACATGTGTCACTTCCCCATTCCTCAAGGCTCATGAGAAGAGATTATTATAATCCCACTTGGAGAGGGGTAGGGGGTTGTTGAATTTTTGGCAAATTTTATTGATTTTAATTTACTTTGGGGGAAAAGTTTGGGGAGAGTTTTGTGGCTTATTTTGGAGAAGGAGTTGGAGGAGCTCTACTCAACCATCTACCTATTGGGCTTTTTAAGTTAGGTTTCAAGGCTAAGGCCTTCCCTTATGCATTTTTATTTACTTGTGTGATGCTATGTGTGAGTTCTATTTTTGAGTTTTTATTTGTTGTGGAAAAAATTTGTATGGGTGTTGTGAGAGCCTCTCCCACTTGGGAGAAGATGCTCAACAAGTGTGGGGTGCGGGAGGAGTGAACCTCCTTGGGGTCATTTCCTTGATTTTGTGGAGTTGTAGCCTTGAGGGCAATATGTGAATTTGTGCAATATGAGAAATGGCTTGAGGCCTTGAGAGGTATTTATATTGGGATGTTTTAGGAGTGACACTCTTGAGTTCAGTGTTGTCCACTCCCCTACCCCATTGAACTCATCCTAAGTGAGTTCTTGTGTTATGTTAGCCATGGGAGTAATTTTGTGTTGGTTGTTGAATGCATTGTTGTGTTGTGGTTTGAGTTTCCTAGTGTGTGGATGACCTCCCTAGCTCGGGGGTGACCCACTTGCGGGTCTATGGTAGGGAGGAGAGCAAGTTGTTGTGGCTTCTTTCCCTTTCTTGTGATATTGCAGGTTCATTGGAGCTAAGCTTGTGAAGTTGAAGAAAACACCATTGTTCTTGGAGTTGTTATCCTATTTATTTTTAGCTCTTGAGAGAGAGTATGGCCAAGTTAGGATTTGTATCATTTGTTAGTTTTCAAAGAGGAGAACATTGTTCTCTCTCTCTTGTTTTAAAAGTATATTTTTTTACTTGTGTGTGTAAGCTATTTACATTTGAAATAGAAATTTTAAATTTGCTGATTTTAATGCTTATCATTCAAAACAAAAAAATAGAGTAATGAAGGAAAATTTTGGTTTTAATATTATTTCATTTGTATGTTTATTTTTAAAACATCAGATAGGAAAGTTGTGGTTTTATTGTTGAAAGAAAAACATGAAATTTGTATATTGTTCTCGTGAAAAAGAAAATTGTTGATGTTATGTATTAGAAGTATTTACTTAGTTGCATTTGTTTCTTTCCTTTAAAAAGAAAATCATAATAATACAATGAATATATTTTTATAAAAAAAATGTTCATTTGCTTATATAAATTTGATAAAAAGAAAATTTGTAAGTGTTGAAGGAAAATTATATTTAAAAATATAATTATATATAGGTATACATATATACAGATATATATATGTGTGTGTGTGTATTATGTGTATTTGAATGAATGTATTTATATGTATTTAAATATAAATGTTTTTTTTTATTATTTTGTGAAACAAAAATATATGAGACTACATTACACACACACACACACCTATATATATATATATATAAAGTTTTATTTTAATATGTAATAAACTGTGCTTTGTATTAAAACTATGTTTTTAACTTAAAATATGGTGCTGTGTATATATACATTTATATATATATATATAAATCTTAATAAAAAATAAAAAAATAAAAAAAATGCTGAGTAAGAGAATGGACTACGTTTCATTTGGGAGTCGTTTTTTTTACAGTGAATAAGGATATTGGTGGGGGGGGTTCGAACCCCCCCATCACCATGGTTGTTTTTATGTGGGTGTGGGGAGGGGAGCGGAGACCCCTCCCACACCCCATTGTATGGGATGTGGGTGGGGGCTCCGCCCCCCTCCCCACACTCCCCCTCTATTCCCTCCCGTGGATCTCCGCCGTATACCCCGCCGCGACACCTTTCTCTCCAAACCCTACGACCGTCCCTCCTACCTCCGCGCTCAGCACTCCCCAAACTCTGTTCATCACCGCTGCTCCCCTATCACCACACCATAGTCTCACACCATCTCTGCTGCAGCCCTCCTCCACACAGCGCCGCTACTCCATGCATGCAACATAAAGCTTGGGGTTTAAAAAAATAAAAATATATATTTATATTAAAAAAATCTAGAGGATAACAATATACTCATTATATATATATATATATCCCATCATATGCATTTCATGTATGGCCTCCATTAAACATGCAAACTTCATCCAAAACAAAATAAGAGAAGACAGAGGAAAAAAAACAAAAGGAAAAGAAAATGAGAGTGGAGAAAATAGGGTTAGGGTTCTTTTGGCCATAAGGAAATTGTTATTTTATTGAGGGGATTTTAGGGCTCACATTTAAAAGTGCCCTTATTTCTTTTATTTCCCACACTTTCATTATTTCTATTTCTTTTGTTTTAAAATTTAATTTTAGAATGGGATTTTGTGATTTATATAAAATGGCAATCTTTATTTCATTTGGAGATGAACTATTTATTTTGATAGTGGCACGGTAATATTCAGAGTAGTTTATGACGAGAGGGAATTTATCGTTAATTAATTTAAATTTGATTATTGAAGGGGGATTTTTAATTGTTTTATTTAACGATTACACCATTTTAAATATTGAGATGTATTTATTTTAAACAATCGGGTTAAACCTTTAATTATAAAGCCTAATTCGATAAGGTTAATATATACTAGAATGCTATTAATTTAATATTCCTTTTTAATTATAACTAGAGCGATTTTAATAATTTAATAAAGACGTAGTTCAAACCAACTTGGAAACCTAGTAAACTATTTAGATGAAGTTAGTATAACATGTTTCCTTAATCTAATCTACCAAGAAATTAAGAATAATGTAAAGGATGCAGTGATAACTCTGATTGATAGAAAACGTGAAGAAGAACAAATTGATCGAGCTTTGTTGAAAAATATTTTAAATTATAGAAAACGTGAAGAAGAACAAATTTATCAAGCTTTGTTGAAAAATGATTAAATTATAGAAAATGTGAAGAAGAACAAATTGATCGAGCTTTGTTGAAAAATGTACAATTAATCTTTTTAACTGATCTATCAATTTAACTGATGTTACATAGGTAATTTAGAACCAAACTAGTAACCTTTCGATCAAAATTAGTTTTAGTATAATAAACCCTAATCACGCCCATGAGGCATTATACTGTCAGATTTTTCTAGAATTTAGGGTTTAACTAGGTTAGTGAAATTTAACCTTGCTTAGCATTATATTATTGTTTTCTGCTGAGTATCAACATTAGAATTTTGTATTAAATTATATTCTCTCATGCTCTTGATTTTGGTGTTGATTTTGACTTATGTCAAAATCCCTTCATTCACATAGATTAACTTAGGGTTTCGATCGTTGATCCTAACCCTACTGGCGACGTTAATTGCATCGCATCAACCGCCTAGTTGGCCTTCTTTGCAAATGGTATGTGTAAATGAATGCATCACCCTGCATTCAACTGTCATGTTTATGCCTTAAGCATAACACCACCGAGCATGCTTACGCGTGCGAGGGGGTTTCTAGGGAAGCGTGGGAAAATTTTTGATATTTCATGTCATGACCACATGACAAATATGGACATGACATGTGTGATGTGTTTCGTGACCGCAGCAAGATTGAGGGCCCTTTATCCTCACCTCTTTGACGACTTCCAAGAGGAACTACAGTCTTAGGGGGGAGGATGTGAAGACTACTTTTTCATTCCCTTATATTTGACTATTTATTTTATTATTGGTGATACATTTAGACTATGGGACTGTTGATCCTGAATTTCTAGACTATTAGACTTTATGATGTATGTAGATTTGTTATGCTTAGCATGTTTACGATGTGTAGACCTAGATATTGATTCACTGATGATGTTAGACATATGGTTTATATTATGATGTTATTGGAAAACTAATCATGTGATGTTAGTTAGAATTTTGTTATGTGATTCAATCTTGGGAATGGATGTTTGAAATACAGAATTTAGAATCTAATTGTAATATGACTTCCTTGATGCTTATATGGACATGTGATATTGTATGCGAGTGTATGTTTCTATTTGCTTCAGCTATTATATACATGTGGAATTAACATTTCATTTGAGTGCACAGGTATTTCTAATAAAGCCACAGAAATTTGAAGATCATCCCACACACTATATTGTTTTCCCTTGTGAAGTTGATCTAGTTCCAAGAGGAACCAAGATCATCTATGTATTGCATGATGAATTTTCATAATGTTTGTGTATGGTGTCCTTTGGGCTAGGTCTACCCTTTTTCAATTGATTGTGTTATGGTGTTGTGTTGTGTGGGTAAACAACACGCCCCATTTTGACTTAACAAAATAGGGACCCAACTTTTTTTGTTTAGCTTTGCTTGTGTTCTCTGCTTGCTGGCAGTCTGGTAAAAGTAAGTCAATACGGATGATCCTACATAAAGGGGACTGGGTAAGTCATCATGATGAGGTCAGTTTTTCAAAGTTAATATTTCATGACAATATCCTCATGGTTGGATAGAGCACAGAATTTCATGTAGGTTTGCCTTTTGGATCACCCTGATATTCCTTAGAGAATGAGAGTTATGGTGAGTCAAAGTCCTAGTCAAACCTGATATTCTGAAGGGAGGATCATATTTCTTAACATTAGTCATCTTGGGAAAGATCACCTTGATCCCATTTTATCACCCGATAAATCATTTATCTGGAGATCTGGATGTCAATTTTAGGTGATAAAGGTATTAACCCTTCAAACAACGTCATATATTTTGTGGAGGTCATATTTTGAATATCACCTGATATTCTAAATATCACCCTATCTTCTGAATATCATCTTGTCGCAAAATATCAGCCTAGAGCCATTATCCTGATGATGTCATTCAATCTTGATAGAAAAGGAAAGTAACCCGATGATGACATCATCATCCTTTTTACCTCACGAAGGTATGTTTTCAAAATGACCCTTCCTACATAAAATGATGATTACATCATGGTGCTACAATGATGAACCAAGTCATTATCCTAATGACATCATTCTGATGTTCCGAAAGGAGGTCATTTTAGTCTGGGGATCATCATCTTTCAACATCACCTGACATTTTCAACATCACCTAATGTTTCGACATGGGTCTTCGTGCTCAAAAGTGGATGATCATATTACACATAGAGGCTTATATTTTGAATATCACCTGATATTCAGAATATCAACTAATCTTCAGAGATCACCCCGCTCCTTTTGTCACCATGACATTAAATGCCATAAATGTGGTAGGTGGTTCTCGCTGATTACGAATGCGATTTATACACCTAACGAGATCCAGAAGTTTTGTATGGAAAATTAGCTGTTTCAATTAATTTGCCCTAATTTGCCTTAAAGAGAAGGTTAAAAGCGAATTCACAGACTCATTTTACACTCATCTTGCAATAAAAATAAGTTTTTACAGAGCTCCGAGTTTTCAAACCCTCATACAATTATCTGCGGATGCATACGGCTTGCAACAGGACAAAACATGTGAACATCACTGGTATTTGAGTCTTTTTCACATAATCATCAGCGTAATCAGGAGAATAAGCATAATCAAGTAAGTAATTGAAACCCTCCTATAATTTCTACATGTCTAGATAGTATGATTTATACTGGTTTGAAGCCATGAATTATGCATCTTATAATGAAGTAATGATAAATGAGTATAATGTGCATCACACAGTGATTATATGTTGTTATATGTATGCATGAGAAATATGGTATGGTAAGACTGGTACTGTTCATTGCAGGAGATCATGGCAGACAAGAGATTGATCAGGTTTGAGGCCAAATTTCTTAAACCCATGTTCACTTAGCCTGAATGTGTATAGTTTAAGTATGGTACCATCATAGATACACACCAAGGAAAAATCAACCTAGTGGCATGGTCTGAAAAGTTGAGCGATGGAAACAATAAGAGCACCTTGTTGGACGCAATTTTTGTGTCAGGGATGTGGAGTGCTGCAGGATTCCCTTACTATATGGAAGCTCTGGAATTAGTTGTTGAATGTGCATGAAACTACAACCCACAAACAAGAAAAGTTGAGAAACATGGTAGGGTTTATGCTGATTTATCTATCAAGGGGATTGCTACCACTTTCAATTTGCCATTAGGGAAGAATGTTGCCAGCATGGATCTGAAGAGGTTGGAAACTGAATATGAAAGTAATAAGAAGGTAGCCAGGAAGAGAATGTACCAATGGAGAGTGAAAAATAGTCTGTGTACTCCAGCTGCCAAATTGCCAGTGCATCTGTATAAGTTTGATTTCGATGAGGAATACCACTATGTAATAGCTCTACTCAGTAGAGTGACAGGCCAGCCTGATGCTAGAAGTTTTAAGGATTGGATGTATGGGGTCATCCTCATGTGTGTTTATACCGACAATAAGCCACTATGGCCAAAAATGATAAGTGATGCCCTACATGATCAGCTCATGAACCTAGGAGGCCTGGAGTGTTCTTTCTACATGACTTCATATGTGGTATATTCATGTGCCTATAAGGGTACATTTGATGCACTTACAACATAGGAAAGATTGGTCGTACCACGAATAATGCCCACATTTGGGATCATTATCCACAGCTACAAAGAATAAATTACCTCCATGATTATAAATTAGTAAATGATGCATTTTCTATGCACCTAGTAAGGACAATGGAGGAAGACAAGACTAAAAGACTGAGCATGGAAGCTCAGGAGGTTATCTACAGGCATGGTGCCTAGTTTATACAGTATGCTACTTTCTCCTACATTAGGATAGAGGGTTTTGAGGGCCAGCCCCTCATGCTCCCTAGATATCCCACTGATGCAGTAGTGTTAATGGAGTCTATGAGACAAGTATCTACAATACTGGATGCATATAAAGCAAACAATAAGCTTCCACTAGTATTGTTTCCAGTAACAATGGGCTCGTATATTTGCCAGGATTCTGAAAACATGAAGAAGACCACAACTGGTCTAGACATGATGAAATTACAGGCATTCCCACTACCAAGATCATAAGATCCATATGGTAGGATGTAGAAGATCATGGGGAAGCCCATCCATCGAAGACATCTTGAAGATTTCTGGGCAGATTGTGAGGATGAAGCCAAAGTTAGAAGAAGAAAGTACCAAAGGCTAACTCTCAACTAGATTAGGACCTTTGATTGCATCCCAGTGCCTACACAATTAAACAAGGATGATGGTAGGATCATGGCAGATGAGTATGAAGAGAAAAAAATATATAATGACACTATCTCCGTGCCTAATCTTACTCAACTGGAAGATATTTCACTGGATCAGTTCACAGGCAGGATCATACAGTTAACCCAAGGTTGGGTCAATGAACAAATAAATACACTAAAGAAGAAGGGTGTAGCCCTTACTGTTGATAATAAGAAGAAGAGACAAGATATTCCTAATGAGGAATATGATGATTTCCTAGTAGAGAAGAGGAAATCTAAGGGAGAAAGGTTGCCACCTCCGCAACAACAAAGCAAAAGACCCCCTAGAGGTAAGAAGATTGATAATGAACCTAAAGGGGTGATAATTGAGAGAGTCATGATAATAGCTGAAGGTGCATCAACATCAGAACTAGTGTTAGCATCATCAGTACCGCCTCTTAAAGATAAGAAAAAGGCTAAAAAGATCCAAAGGCCAGCTGTTGAAACTATGGAAACATATGAGGAGGGTCAGGCATCACAAGCACAAATGGAAGAGGATGTTCCTCTTGATGAGGAGCCTATAGAAGAAGACCCACTGCCCCTCATCAGAAAAAGAAAAGCACCTCAGGTGGTGGCCTCCACACCTAAGAAACCAAGAACATCCATGAGAGGTGAGATAAGACATGACCCTATAATGTTGAGGGGAGTAGGTAGTGGAGTGTTTAGAAAGGAATTACAGCATGATGTACCACTCCCTACCATTGTTTAGTTTAAGACTGAACAAACTAAAAAACAAATGAAGGAAACCACTCGCACAAGTCAAGGAGGTTCTTTCTCATTAGATGAGACTATAGACCTATCTAATGATGAAGTGGTAGATAATGTTGCTTCACAACGAATGGAGACTCTTGTTGCTAACACTCGCATAACACCACAAGGTACACCATCAGTTCAGGTAGTAGTGTTAGAAGAGCTTAAGCAGGTAGAGAAGGAGAAAGAAAAGAGCCCAAAAAAGGTAGCCCATGAAATGGGGCTTGATACATTGATTGATCAGGTAACCAGTCCTGCAGTGATTGATCTTACATACAGAAAGGATGCAAGTCCTAAAAATCAAGCAGGTGTTCTGATAAAGAAGAAAATGTTGAGAAAGTGAAGATGGTGGAAATAAAAGGCCACACTTTGAATATGGGTGAGCTGCAACAAGATACATCTGCTGAACCCAGAGATAGTGGAAGTACAAGACAAGGGAGGAGAAGAAAAGGATACATCAATTGATCCTGCCCTAAAAGTTCAAGAAGCAACTACTACAGCTATGAAGCAGATTGTAGCTTTAGATCAAGTTAATGTACCTAAGGTAGACACAATAACATCCACAGATACTAATATGCCTCAAGATGAGGAAACCCCCAAAGTGGATGAGGTACGGAAGGAGGCAGTACATGATCATCAGGTGGAAGCATCGCAAGATCCTCCACCTCAAAAGGAGGCTCCTCCAGAAAAAGAAGTTCCTCAACAAGAGGAAATACCCCAGGATCACCCTCATGAAGAACATCGTGAGGAAGAAATAAGGAAGTCACCATCTCCATCAAAAATAGATACAGTTGTTGGAGATCAGGATGATCATCATGATGATGGTGGACACCCAGGATCTGGAGACCAAGTTCCTTCATGGCTGGAGAAAGAGATAAGCACAGAGTCTAGATTAGAGATAAAGGAATTCAATGTTTCAATGTTATTTTCAGAGACTCTAATGAAACCAAGGAGGAAGGCCAGGTTGACGTCAGCCATAAGAAGAGATCCGATTACGGGTAGAAGGACCACCCAGGTAGCTATTCCTATAGCTCACAAAGAAAAAGGCAAGATCACTCTAGATGAATTCCAGATTAGTACAGTAGATTTGGGATTTGCCAATGAGGATCAGGAAGGCCAAGAAAGTAAAGATATAATTGATTCATTGACCCAGAGGGTGAAGAGAGAGAAAGAGAAGAATAAGCAGCATAAAGAGCACATTGCTCAGCTGCATGCCTATATAAAACGGTTAACTAACCCTGATGCTATTTCAAGTGATCATGCAATCCCATTGACTGCTATTTCTCAGGATGAGGTGAATAAATTGGATCTCATAAGACATGAGTCATCAATAATGAGGAAATGGATGTTATCCACATCTCATGGAGTGAAGGAAATAGTGAAAGCCTCATTGAAGAGGTGGAATTCTTTAAGCATCTCCAGGAAGAAGGTCGACAAGTTACAAATGGAGATAGGAAGAAGGTCCTTTCAGTTAGAGAAAGCATTGAGTGCTTTAGATGAAATGGAGAGGATTAATCCTCAGGTTCTCATAAATAACCAAGTATTGAATAATAATACTGCCATTTTGATTGATATATGGTACAAAGACATCTGATTTGAATGTGATGTGCTCCAAAGATGCAAGAGCAAATTAAGAGACATTAGTATAAAGTTGCATGACATGATGTCATATGAGGCAGAAGTCTTGGAGACCTTGGAAGGTGAAATAGACAGAAAGATTGAGAATCAAGATGAAGAGTTTTCTATTAAAGCTCTACATAACAATTTCCAGCTAGTAGCTGATGACCCTTTAAATCGCCTGACAGAAGAAGTCATGGAAAAAATTATGAGGATCAAGGTCAAAGTAGAGAACTACAATGAAACATCCAGCAGCAGGAGGAGTAAATTAGAGACTCTCTGAGGCAAATACCAGATACACAAACATGCCATCACCAAAGCAAGAATTCAAGACAGTGGGGAATTAGAAAAGACAGTGCAATCTTATGAAAATATCGGGACATCCATGCAGGTCCATGTACAAGGAGAAGGTCATCAGGATGATGAAGATTTGGAAAGCGATGATCCTGATGCTCCTGATGAAGGAGATGTGGGACTTGAAGGATAAAGAGTAGATGAAGATGCGTTACCAAGAAAAGACATAAGCATCTGATACTTAGGAAAATAAGTAATTCAGATGGTTTCCAGTTGGCAACCTGTGCCACGTCAAACTGTTGACAAAGTCAAAGATGAATATACACTGTAGATCTTAATGGATAAATCTTGATCGTAGATCATTTTGTAATGGTTCCCTCACCTTGTTCTATAAAATGTGCAGGGATCCCTTACTTTGAACATTCGAAACTTAATTGAAATCTGTTTGCTGAAATATTCAAGGCTTATTTCAAAGTTGTTGTATACATATATGTTCTTGCATACTTAATGAATGAGAAGACTCTTTTGATTACAATCCATCATAAATCTTGAGTAATCAATGTATGAATTCTTGATACATGCTTTGATTTGCTACGTCCCTCAGAGTGCATATCAACTTGCATGTGTTGTCTTCATTCCTTTCCTTCGAAGTTAGCATCAACTATATCTAGCTGTGGAATGTCCTGGTGAACATATGGTTTGATTTCTTCTCTTCATGACTGTATCTAATGTGTATGTGGCTCAATAACTGAAGGATCAACATTAATTTGAAGTATTTCTTTCAATTTCTTTCAATTTCAAAGCATTTCATCATCACAATTGTAAATAATTGACAATCTAAAGCAAACAGTACAAATATGCAGACATCCGATAGATAACTGAACATATTCAGCATATTTGAGGTTAAAGCATGTCAAAAGGATAAATATCATGCAAAGATTTAAAGATAGACACACTATTTGAAGCATATCTTGTGTAGAATAATTATCTGTGCAGCATCATTATAAGAAACACTATCTTACAGATGAGATTTACGTAAGGCCCCAAAATGGAAACAGCAACACACATCAACCTCTGAGTAACGTCAGAAGATTAAGACCTAATCACCAAAGACTTGGGATCATGAATTCTCTAAATTCATCCTATCTTTCAAGATGAATAAAGGTTAATTTGTACTTTTATTCTATGTTTGTTTATGACTAACATCATGATCAACACAAATTAGCGCTAGAAGGAGGGCAAGAAGCTAAAAGATCATCATCAATACTTCAAGTGATGATAAAGATTGTAAGGTAATGCTTAGACACCACTAAATTTCCAAGTTAGACACAAATATTTGTTGTTCTAAGCTTATACATGTTAATCCTGTGTAAAGTTTTTGAGATTAATCATAAATATTGCAAGCTTTACAACCGATCATCATGAATTTGCAGAAATAAGTCTTGTTTCATGTAAATTTGCCCAAATCTTTGAGGTAAATAGCTTGAAAACTTGATATCTTGTCGTTTGTGACACAAAACTTCAAATATCACTTCATATTTATAGTATCTCTACAAATATTCTGCAAATATCCAGTTAGTACAATTTTCTGACCAGAAATACAGTCCTTGCTGGTGAATTCTAACTGATCTTTATAATCATCCAGCTAATTTTCCTCAAAATCGAGAAATCCTAGCTCACAAGATAAATACCAGATCTAGATCCACTGGAATTTTTGATGAACTACCTGTTAGAGGGTTTAGACCTAGAACTGTAGATATCCATCACACTCTAGGGTCTAGTACATCAGGAGCTTCATCTGAACATTCCCCTGTAACTCCTATTGGTCTATAGATACCTACAGGATCACCTGTACAACCTCAGGTTCAGCCTTAGCTTGTTATAGCTCAAGTTCAACCTCCTCTGGTTGCAATGTCATTCTTTGCGACAAAGTCACCTTTAACTTTCACAGCATATCATCCTTTGCCAAAGAATCCAGACAAACTTTGTCCAAAATATCATCCGTATCAAGATGCGGATGATCACATCAGAACTTTTAAGGAAGCCTACTGTAGAGCCAGAATATAGCATCAGGATGTTGTATGCAGATTATTTCCTTTTTCCTTAGGGGAAGAGGCTTATAATTAGTATATTAGTCTTGGTCAGAGTTCAGTCGGATCATGGGCTATCCTAGAGAAAGCTTTCACTGATAGGTACAAAATACCTATCGATCCTTAATGAACTATCACCTATTTGCCACAATTAAGCAGTTTGAGGGAGAACCTATTGCAAATTTCAATGCTAGGTTCTAGAAAATGTTATCCAAGTTAGTTGCTCCATATGTTGTAGCAGATGAAGCTGCTAGGAGTATCTATTATTCAGCCCTAGATCCTTTAACTTCTATGTTCATCAGGAGGGCTCATCCTCAAATCACAACGTTAACAGGAGCTTTCCAGGAGGCTATCAAAGTTAATCAGCAGCTGGTACCTGCTCCTACACCAAACATAGCCTTTCCTACACTTCCTGGTTATCCAGGATATCCTCCCCAGCCACAGTATAATGGAGCCATGATGCCTCCAGCAGTAATGCCATCACCTCTGCAGATACCTCTATTGAGTATAATGCCACCTCCAAACAGAAATGGCCAGATGATGCAGTATCTTGGACGAGTCCAAGCCCCTCAGGTTATAGACCAAAATAATTAGAACAACAATGGATCCTCATTTTTCAAGCCTTCAATTGAAAATGTAGTAGCTAAGGCTTAGGAAGAAAAAGAAGAGATCAAAGAAATATCAGCTAAGCTAAGGAAGCTTACAAATGAGATCACTCATTAGAGAAGCCAAAACTTCTACTCTCATCCTAACCAGAACAGAGGCTATAACAATGACAGACCAAATTATCCTAACAGGGGGTATAACAACAATAACTACAACAATAATGGTGGTAATAACAATCCCCCTAGACAGCCCAGAGTATGGAACTCCAGGCCAAATAATGGTTCCTTACCATCACCTTTAGATAGTCAGCCTCCTGGTGAAGCTAAACAGACTACCAGAGTCAATCTGGTTGAGGCAGCCCTCACTACTTGGTGTAGGATACACAATACTAATGCTCGTGCAGAGCTAGACTGTCCCCAATTTCAAATTGTTGCAAGTATTTTCCAAATTGAGTTATCCAATACTGCAGGAAATCCACATCATGTGGAAGGGAATGAGCTTGTTCCCTATGGATATGATTCAGCTTTAGTATTGGAAAGCTATACTGATCGGCCTTATCAATAGACTATGTCATCTCATCAACATTATACCCAGACATGTGAAGAATCAGCCATGGCTTTTGAGTCAAATTATGTTTTCCCTTTTGAGGATGACAATGAGCCATCAAATGAGCCTAAGGAGGTACATATTTACCAGCAACAGTACCAGGGGAAGCACAACTATAACTTGAGAAATAATGCCAATAGACCTACTGGTCCATTGACCTATTCCTTACCCCCAAATAATTTTAATACCCCTCCTGATCCCAAAGCAAGCAATAATCTAGGATTTCCCAAAGTCAATACTCAATATTTATCACCACCAAACACAGCATCAAAAGCTTTGAGCATGCCTCAGGAGTCTGACAAGTTAGTCACCTATCTAGCAGATGAGATGAAAAAGATCAAAATCAGCCTATCCCTATCAGAGTTGCTGAAAACTCCTGCCATTAAGAGAGCATTTATGAAGTCACTAGATGATCCTGCTCCTAAGGAGGATAGCCATACTTTAGGCCAGTTTGGAGGTAAGGATCATGTTGTCAGAGATAATAATGTTAAAACTAAAGTCCCAGCTACTGTTCAAGCTATGGAGACTTCTCACATGACCTTGTATAGAGATAAAAGTGAATCACCTCCGTTCCTCCTAACCATACGAATGTTCTGTAAAAACCTGCACAATTGTCTAGTAGACTCAGGAGCATCCACAAATGTCATGCCTTTAGCCATATGTAATGCTCTAGGGCTACATCCTGCTAAATCTCTGAAGAAGGTAACCCAACTAGACAAAACAGAGGTGAATGTAATATGGGAGTTAACTCACATTCACATGCAACTGGCATCAGACCCTAGGATCCAATACTATATTGACATTCAGGTAGTTGACATACCTGATATGTATGGAATGTTACTCAGTAGAGATTGGTCCAAGACCCTCAATGGATATATGTCTATCGACTTCATTCATATGTGGTTACCTTGGAAAGGTATATCAAACCAAATAAGGGTAGATGCTGAACCAAGAATGAAACACATGATCACCGAGTACAACAAAACAAATGAGATCATGTACGTGAATGTTGAACCTAGAGTATACACTATTAGACCTCAGACTGTCAGAATAAAGGAGTTCCTGATGCATGACTTTCATGATGATCATGATCTTGATGATCATCCTCATGACAATAATGTTGTAGTCTTAAGATTTGGTCATGATCATGGAGATGAAACAGAAATAGACCCTTTCAAAAGTTTTGAAATATACTTGTCTAAATAGGTAGAACACTGTCGATTATTAGATATACCTGTTCATGAAATTTTGATTGATGGTTGGTGTAGATTACACGATGAAGCACATTCTGAGAAAACTTGTGGAGCATGCATTGACATGATGGAGCTTGAGCAAACATGTGGAGAAGCATCATCATCATCATCATCATCAGAGGTAGGTTCCATATGTAGTGATGATGATCATACTGATTCTTGTTCGTCTGCTCTAGGAATAGGAGAAGATGTGAGTCAGAATAAGGATTTTATCCATAAGACAGAAGAAATTCTAGTCTACAATGAGAAGAAGGGTAACATAAATAACAAGATCACCCTTGGGAGTGATTGTTTGATGGAGTTAGATTACGAATTATCTGATGATGACAAAGGCAGTAATTTGACCAAATTTGAGAAGTTTTTATCAGAAGAAATTAAAAAGATGATAGAACAGGAGAGACTTCCACAAGATGCACTGATTGAAGGACGGTGTAGATTGCATGAGGCACCTCACTCAGAAATGGCCTGTTCACTATGCTTACATATTTTAAAGAGGCATATAGTGCCTAGTTCAGAAGATCATCCTTCTGGTGATGAAAAGAAAGCAGAAAAATTAGCCTCCTAGAAGAAAGGAAAGATGAAGTCTAGGAAGGTCGAAATTCCTAAGTTAAAATGGATATTAGGTGGTGTAGTTGCCAGAGCTACAAAGAAGAGGGAAGGCTCAGCTAAGCCTCCTATTGAAGATAAATCATGGATCCTTACATTTAATGGATCCAAGTCGAAACAAGGTGCTGGAGTAGGAATTAATCTCATTGATCCATCAGGAAAGTCCTACCTAGCAGCCTACAGACTGCAATTTCCCTGTACTAACAATGTAACAGAGTATGAGGCTCTAATACACGAGATATTATTTGCCCTTAAGAAGAAAGTAAAAATTTTGCATGTCTATGGAGACTTAGAATTAGTGGTGAGACAAGTGAGAGGAATTTACTCCTATAATTATAGGAAACTATCTAACTACAGACACAGAGTGTGGGATCTGATTGAAGACTTTGACGCATTTAATATTACCCACGTACCCAGAGAACAAAACCATAGGGCAGATGCTCTAGCCCAGGCTACTAGCACCTTAGAGCCACTGTCTATTTCAGGTTTAAAGAGGTTTTTAGTAGAACTGATATCAGTGTCTTTAGTACCTGATAATGTTACTAATCTCCAGGTATTCAACGATGATCAGCATATCCTAGATTTCATCTCCAACAGGGATATATTTGATGCTCAGATCATAGATGAGAACAATGTGGAAGATCATGTTTGGGAAGAAGAGGAAATATTAGAATTACCCAGTAATAAGATTCTAAAAGGGATGATAGAGCTAGAGAGAGCATTTAACCTCAATAACATGTTAAAATAAAAAGATCTTCCAAAGGCTAATGGAGGACAATATTCACAAGTGAATATTGGACAAAATGATGACAAAAGAAATGTTCTAATAGGGAAGGTATGCACCGAAGAAGAGTTAGAAGGAATAACTCAGGCACTCAAAGATTACATCCATATCATTGCATGGACTTATGATGAGCTGAAAACGTATGACACATCAGTCATAACTCACACTATACCTCTCAAGCCAGATACTAAACCTTTCAGACATAAGCAAAGGCCTGTAAATGCTTTGCTAGAGCCAATTATTTTTTAGGAAGTCAAAAATTTGTTAAATGCCAGGATCATATTTCCTGTGAGACACTCCACCTGGGTAGCTAATCTAGTCCCAATGAGAAAGAAGAATGGAGATATCAAGCTATGTGTGGACTTCAGGAACTTGAACAGAGCATCAGAGAAGGACAATAATCCTTTACCCTCCTTAGATGAAGTTCTACAAATTGTCAATGGAGCAAAAATGATGTCTTTCCTGGATGGTTTTTCTGGTTATAATCAGGTAATGGTTGACAAAATTGATAGACTGAAAACTGCCTTCACCACCAAGTGGGGGATATATGCTTATATACGCATGCCATTTGGGCTGATAAATGCTGGAGCAACATTCTAGTGTGCAATGGACATAGCTTTCAGAGGCTTAATAGGAAAGTGTATAGTCATATACATGGATGACTTAACGGTATTCTCTAAAAATAGAGAAAACCATGTAGCAGATCTCAGAAATGTATTGAAAAAATGTGAACAGTATGGGATATCCTTGAACCCCAAGAAATGTATATTTGGAGTGACAATAGGAAAGTTACTGAGCCACCTAATAACTGAAAATGGAATTATCATTGATCCTGACCTGATGGATTCCATCATGAAAATACAGCTTCCTGGAAGCAAGAAAGAACTTAAATCTTACTTTGGTAAGATAAATTTTGTCAAGAAGTTCATCACTAGCTTTGCTAAAATAGTTAGACCTTTAAATGCTATGCTGAAGAAGGATGCAAAGATTGAGTGGACATCAGAAGCTAGAGCAGCTTTTGAAGACATAAAGAAAGCTATATCTGAAGCTCCAGTGCTAATTAGTCTAGACTACACCAAGGACTTCTCTATCTATTCATTTGCTTCAGAGAATACCTTTGCAACAGTACTGACACAAAGGAATGAAGAGAAAGAAGAAAAACCTATAGTATTCATGAGCTGTCCATTTAGAGATGCAAAACTCAGGTATATGGATGTAGAAAGGTAGGCTCTTGCTTTGGTCAAAGCAGTGAAGAAATTTAGGCAATATATCCTGAGAAGCAAAGTGATTACTGTAGTACCTGATGTAGCAGTAAAGATGTTATTGATGCAAAGTGAGCCAAGTGAGAAGAGGGCTAAGTGGATCACTGTCCTTTAGGAATATGACATGGATATCACACCCATGAAACTAGTAAGAGGATAGGCTTTAAGCCAAATGATATCAGAAATTGATCTGAATATCATAAGTCAGTAGTATGTTATTAATGAGAAGGACAATGGAGAGTGGTACTCAGATATCAGGCATATCCTGATTACTGGAAGATGTCCTTCAAGACTACAGGCTTCACAAAGAAGAGCCCTAAAAATAAAGTCCCTGAAGTACATGATGAAAGCAGAAGTACTTTTCAAGAAAAATTATGAAGGAATATACCTAAGATGCCTAGAGAGGCCTGAAGAAGATAAAGTATTATCAGAGCTACATGACAAGTTTGGAATAGCACATGGGTCATCCTTGGCCACCACACATGCAATCCTCAGAGCAGGATACTACTGGCTGACAATTTTCAAGGATACTGCTGAACATATCAAATGCTGCCATACATGTTAGGTAGCTGCCAACAGAGAGAGGTATGCTACTCAGCCCCTGTAGCTGGTGATGGAAGAGCACCCATTTGTACAATGGGGCATGGATTTTATAGGACCAATTAATCCTCCATCATCATCAGGCCACAGGTACGTTTTAATCATTACTGATTACTATACTAGGTGGACTAAAGCCACTAGCAGCAAGACTTGCAGCGCAGAAGATGTCATCAGATTTCTAGAAAGTAATATAGTCACCAGGTATGGGGTTCCCTATGCTCTGGTAAGTGATAACAGCTCTGCTTTTGCTTCAACCAAATTATCAAGTTGGGCCTTTGATTATGAAATCATACTGAAGTTATCATCTAATTATTATCCCCGAGGGAATGGATTAGCATAATCCACTAACAAAAATTTGTTGAATATCATAAAGAAGTTAGTAGACAAGAACCCTAGGGAATGGAATACACTTCTAAAATATGCCTTATGGGTAGATAGAACCAGAAACAAAGCTACATTAGGAAACTCACCTTATCATTTAGTCTATGGGGTGGATCCCATCCTCCTTGTTAACCTGAAGATTCCTACCCTACAGTTTGCCCAAGAGTACCTAGGCATAGACAATAACCAAGAAGTCAGGTTGCTTCAGCTGATGCACCTGGAAGAGAAAAGAAGTTAGGCAATTGATCAATTTGCCAAACATCAGGCTGTTGTCAAACGTTGGTTTCACAAAAGAGACAAAGTCAAAGCCTTCAAGGTATCTGATTTAGTCCTGGTGTGGGATAAAGCCCATGAGAGGAAAGGAGACCATGGTAAGTTTGATAAATTATGGATAGGTCCCTTCCAAATTTTTGAGATATTAGGAGACAACACTTTCATGCTTAAGAACTTGACAGGTGAGGATGTTCCATTACCAGTTAATGGATAGTTCCTCAAACATTATTTCTAAGCCTAAGTAGCTTCATGTCAGTCATGTGTATCATAATGTATATTTGTATAGTGGTTTGTACAATGTTTTTGTTTTGTTTTTGCTTTGTTTGCTTGTTGAGTTTTGTTTTGGTTAGTCAGGATGATGCAACTCATCACCCCAGAAAATAACAAAATTGTTAAGGTTCAAGTGATGAGAACACATTTATATATAGGTTATGACTCATTTTGAGAAAGTCATCATGATCAAGTCTGTGATATCTTTTCATCAGGGTATCTTTTCCTAACCAAAGTGATTTCTTCACAATGACTCACCTAATAGCCTTGGGTTTGTTGAAAATACAAGTATAGGTGTTAAGTGAAAAATCTAAAGAGACTTCCTTGCTACCAATGCAATCTCCAACCTAAAATAGCAAGTGACCATACCTTGCATGCTGAGCTTACATGATGACATCAGATATATGAAGTATAAATGTTAAAAAAAAAAAATCCAAAAATATAATAAAATTAGGCCATCTAAGTAACTCTACTGGGGCTATAGACGCCTGCTGGCAGTGGGGCTCTACTTAGGGGGATTGTATAGATAACCTTGCTGGGGCTATAGACGCCTGCTAGTAGCAAGGCACTATCCAGGTTGGCTATGAGGGATGATCTCAAACCATGTAGCTTAACATCAGTTACTCATGTTTTCAACTTGCTTTCCAGATGAGGATAATTAATCATTTGCACACTACTCATTCTTTGTTAGCATTGTTACCATGAGGACATTTTATCATTCAGAAAGATTATGATGCTTATTCTTAGAAAGAGTTAGAATGCTATGTTAGAATGTTTTCACATCACTTGAATCATTAGAATTTTGGTGTTTTCTTTGGTGGCAAGTTGTTGTGTGGTTACACAACACGCCCCATTTTGACTTAACAAAACAAGGACCCAACTTTTTTTGTTTGGCTTTGCTTGTGTTCTCTGCTTCTGGTGGTCTGGTAAAAGCAAGTCAATCTGGATGATCCTGCATAAAGGGGACTGGGTAAGTCATCATGATGAGGTCAATTTTTCAAAGTTAATATTTCATGACAATAATCTCATGGTTGGATAGATTACAGAATTTCATGTAGGTTTGCCTTTTGGATCACCCTGATATTCCTTAGAGAACGAGAGTTACGGTGAGTCAAAGTCCTGTCAAACCTGATATTCCGAAGGGAGGATCATATTTCTTAACATCAGTCATCTTGGGAAAGATCACCCTGATCCCATTTTATCACCTGATAAATCATTTATCTGGAGATACGAACGTCAATTTTAGGTGATAAAGGTATTTACCCTTCAAACAGCATCATATATTTTATGGAGATCATATTTTGAATATCACTCGATATTCTAAATATCAACCTATCTTCTGAATATCATCTTGTCACAAAATATCACCCTAGAGCCATTATCCTGATGATGTCATTCAATCCTGATAGAAAAGGAAAGTAACCCGATGATGGCATCATCATCCTTTTTACCTCGCGAATGTATGTTTTCAAAATGACCCTTTCTACATAACATGACGATGATGTCATGGTGCTACAACGATGAACCAAGTCATTATCCTGATGATGTCATCCTGATATTCTGAAAGGAGGTTATTTTAGTCTAGGGATCATCATCTTTTAACATCACCCAAAATTTTCAACATCACCTGATGTTTCAACATGGGTCTTCGCGCTCAAAAGTGGATGATCATATTACACATAGAGGGTTATATTTTGAATATCACCTGATAATTTAGAATATCACCTGATCTTCAGATATCACCCCGCTCCTTTTATCACCATGACATTAAATGCCATAAATGTGGTAGGTGGTTCCTGCTGATTACGAATGCGATTTATACACCTGGTGAGATCCAGAAGTTTCATATGGAAAATCAGCTGTTTCAATTAATTTGCCCTAATTTGCCCTAATTTTCCTTGTAGAGAAGGTTAAAACCAAATTCACAGACTCATTTTACACTCATCTTGCGATAAAAATGAATTTTTAAAGAGCTCTGAGTTTTCAAATCCTCATACGATTACCTACGGACACATATGGCTTACAACATGAGAAAACACGTAAACATCACTAGTATTTGAGTCTTTTTTAGATAATCATCAGCGTAATCAGGAGAATAAGCATAATCAAGCAAGTAATTGAAACCCTCCTATAATTTCTGCATGTCCAGATAGTATGATTTATACTGGCTTGAAGCTATGAATTATGCATGTTATAATGAAGTAATGATAAATGAGTATAATGTGCATCACGCCATGATAATATGTTGTTATATGTATCCATGAGAAATATGTATGGTAAGACTGGTACTGTTCATTGCAGGAGATCATGGCGAACAAGAGATTGATCAGGTCTGAGGCTGAATTTTTTTAAACCCATGTTCACTCAGCCTGAATGTGTACAGTTTAAGTATGGTACCATCACAGATACACACCAAGGAAACACCAACCTAGCGGCATGGTCTGATAAGTTGAGCGATGGGAAGAATAACAGCACCTTGTTGGACGCAATTTTTGTGTTAGGGATGTGGAGTACTGTAGGATTCCCTTACTCTATGGAAGCTCCTGGAATTAGTTGTTGAATGTGCAAGAAACTACAACCCACAGACCAGAAAAGTTGAGAAACATGGTAGGGTTTATGTTGATTTATCTATCAAGGGGATTGCTGCCACTTTCAATTTGCCATTAGGGAAGAAGGTTGCCAACATGGATCTGAAGAGGTTGGAAACTGAATATGAAAGTAATAAGAAGGTAGCCAAGAAGAGAATGTACCAATGGAGAGTGAAAAATAGTCCGTATACTGTAGTCGCCAAATTGCTAGTGCATCTATATAAGTTTGATTTCGATGAGGAATACCAATATGTAATAGCTCTACTCAGCAGAGTGACACGCCAGCCTGATGTTGGAAGTTTTAAGGATTGGATGTATGGGGTCATCCTCATGTGTGTTTATATTGACAATAAGCCACTGTGGCCAAAAATAATAAGTGATGCCCTAAATGATCAGCTCATGAACCTAGGAGGCCTGGAGTGTGCTTTCTACATGACTTCATATGTGGTATATTCATGTGCCTATAAGGGTACATTTGATGCACTTACCACCATAGGAAAGATTGGTGGTACCACGAATGATGCCCACATTTGGGATCATTATCCCTAGCTGCAAAGAGTAAATTACCTCCATGATTATAAATTAGTAAATGATGCATTTTCTATGCATCTAGTAAGGACAATGGAGGAAGACACGACTAAAAGACTGAGCATGGAAGCTTAGGAGGTTATCTACAGGCATGGTGCCTGGTTTATACAGTATGCTACTTTCTCCTACATTAGGATAGAGGGTTTTGAGGGTCATCCCCTCATGCTCCCCAAATATCCCACTGATGCAGTAGTGTTAATAGAGTTTATGAGACAAGTATCTACAATACTGGATGCATATAAAGCAAACAATAAGCTTCCACCAGTATTGTTTCCAGTAACAATGGGCTGGTATATATGCCAATATTTTGAAAACATGAAGAAGGCCACAACTGGTCTAGACATGATGAAATTACAGCCATTCCCACTGCCAAGATCATATGATCCATATGGTAGGATGTAGAAGATCATGGGGAAGCCCATCCATCGAAGACATCTTGACTGGGCAGATTGTGAGGATGAAGCCAAAGTTAGAAGAAGAAAGTACCAAAGGCTAACTCTCAACCAGATCAAGACCTTTGATTGCATCCCGGTGCCTACACAATTAAAGAAGGATGATCGCAGGATCATGGCAGATGAGTATGAAGAGAAAAAAATATATAATGACACTATCTCCACACCTAATCTTACTCAACTAGAAGATATTTCATTGGATCAGTTCACAGGTAGGATCATACAGTTAACCCAAGCTTGGGTCAATGAACAAATAAATACACTAAAGATGAAGGGTGTAGCCCTTACTATTGATAATAAGAAGAGACAAGATATTCCTGATGAGGAATATGATGATTTCCTGGTAGAGAAGAGGAAATATAAGGGAGAAAGGTTGCCACCTCCATGACAACAAAGCAAAAGACCCCCTAGAGGTAAGAAGATTGATAATGAACCTAAAGGGGTGATAATTGAGAGAGTCATGATAACAGCTGAAGGTGCATCAGCATCAGAACTAGCGTCAACATCATCAGCACCACCTCCTAAGGATAAGCAAAAGGCTAAAAAGATCTAGAGGCCAGCTGTTGAAACTATGGAAACATATGAGGAGGGTCAGGCATCACAAGAACAAATGGAAGAGGATGTTCCTCTTGACGAGGAGCCTATAGAAGAAGACCCACTACCCCTCATCAGAAAAGGAAACGCACCTCAGGTGGTGGCCTCCACACCTAAGAAACCAAGAACATCCATGAGAGGTGATATAAGACATGACCCTATAATGTTGAGGGGAGTAGGTAGTGGAGTGTTTAGAAAGGAATTACAACATGATGTACCACTCCCTACCATTGTTCAGTTTAAGACTGAAAAAACTCAAGAACAAATGAAGGAAACAACTCGCACAAGTCAAGGAGGTTATTTGTCATTAGATGAGACTGTAGACCTATCTGATGATGAAGTGGTAGATAATGTTGCTTCGCAATGAATGAAGACTCTTGTCTCTAACACTCGCATAACACCACAAGGTACACCATCAGTTCAGGTGGTAGTGTTACAAGAGCTGAAGCAAGTAGAGCAGGAGAAAGAAAAGAGCCCTAAAAAGGTAGCCCAAGAAATGGGGCTTGATACATTGATTGATCAGGTAACCAGTCCTGCAGTGATTGATCTTACATACAGAAAGGATGCAAGTCCTTAAAATCAAGTAGGTGTTCCTGATAAAGAAGAAAATGTTGAGGAAGTGAAGATGGTGGAAGTAAAAGGCCACACTTTGAATATGGGAGAGCTGCAAGAAGATACATCTGTTGAACCCAAGATAGTGGAAGTACAAGACAAGGGAGGAGAAGAAAAGGATACATCAATTGATCCTGCCCTAAAAGTTCAAGAAGCAACTACTATAGCTGCAAAGCAGATTGTAGCTTTAGATTAGGTTAATGTACCTAAGGTAGACATAATAACATCCATGGATACTAATATGCCTCAAGATGAGGAAACCACCAAAGTGGATGAGGTACAGAAGGAGGTAGTACATGATCATCAGGTGGAAGCATTGCAAGATCCTCCACCTCAAAAGGAGGCTCCTCTAGAAAAAGAAGTTCCTCAACAAGAGGAAATACCCCAGGATCATCCTCATGAAGAACATCATGAGGAAGAAATAAGGAAGTCACCATCTCCATCAAAAATAGATACAGTTGCTGGAGATCAAGATGATCATCATGATGATGGTGGACACCCAGGATCTGGAGACCAAGTTCCTTCATGGCTAGAGAAAGAGATAAGCATAGAGTCTAGATTAGAGATACAGGAATTTGATGTTTCAATGTTGTTTTCAGAGACTCTAATGAAACCAAGGAGGAAGGCCAGGTTGACGTCGGCCATAAGAAGAGATCCGGTTATGGGCAGAAGGACCACCCAGGTAGTTGTTCCTACAGCTGACAAAGAAAAAGGCAAGATCACTCTGGATGAATTCTAGATTAGTACAGTAGATTTGGGATTTGCCAATGAGGATCAAGAAGGCCAAGAAGGTAAAGATATAATTGATTCATTAACCCAGAGGGTGAAGAGAGAGAAAGAGAAGAATAAGCAGTATAAAGAGCACATTGCTCAACTGCATGCCTATATCAAAGCGTTAACTAACCCTGATGCTATTTCAAGTGATCATGCAGTCCCATAGACTGCTATTTCTCAGGATGAGGTGAATAAATTGGATCTCATGAAACATGAGTCATCAATAATGAGGAAATGGATGTTATTCGCATTTCATGGAGTGAAGGAAATAGTGAAAGCCTCGTTGAAGAGGTGGAATTCTTTAAGCATCTCCAGGAAGAAGGTCGACAAGTTGTAGATGGAGACAGGAAGAAGGTCCTTTCAGTTAGAGAAAGCATTGAGTGCTTTAGATGAAATGAAGAAGATTAATCCTCAGGTTCTCATAAATAACCAAGTATTGAATAATAATACTGCCATTTTGATTGATATATGGTACAAAGACATCTAATTTGAATGTGATGTGCTCCAAAGATGCAACAACAAATTAAGAGACATCAGTATAAAGTTGCATGACATGATGTCATATGAGGCAGAAGTCTTGGAGACCTTGGAAGGTGAAATAGATGGAAAGATTGAGAATCAAGATGAAGAGTTTTCTATTAAAGCTCTACATAACAATTTAAATCACCTGACAGAAGAAGTCATGGACAAAATCATGAGGATCAAGGTCAAAGTAGAGAACTACAATGAAACATCCAGCAGCATGAGGAGTAAATTAGAGACTCTCTAAGGCAAATACTAGATACACAAACATGCCATCACCAATGTAAGAATTTAGGATGGTGGGGAATTAGAAAAGACAGTACAATCTTATGAAAATATCTAGACATCCATGCAGGTCCATGTACAAGCAGAAGGTCATCAGGATGATGAAGATTTGGAAAGTGATGATCGTGATGCTCTTGATGATGGAGATGAGGGACTTGAAGGATAAAGAGTAGATGAAGATGCATTACCAAGAAAAGACATAAGCATCTGATACTTAGGAAAATAATTAATTCAGATGGTTGCTAGCTAGCAACCTGTGCCACGTCAAACTATTGACAAAGTCAAAGATGAATATACATCATAGATCTTAATGGATAAATCTTGATCGTAGATCATTTTGTAATGGTTCCCTCACCTTGTTCTATAAAAGGTGCAAGGATCCCTTTGAACATTTGAAACTTAATTGAAATCTGTTTGTTGAAATATTCAAGGCTTATTTCAAAGTTGTTGTATACATATATGTTCTTGCATACTTAATGAATGAGAAGACTCTTTTGATTACAATCCATCATAAATCTTGAGTAATCAGTGTATGAATTCTTGATACATGCTTTGATTTACTACTTCCCTTGGAGTGCATATCAGCTTGCGTGTGTTGTCTTCATTCCTTTCCTTTAAAGTTAGCATCAACTGTATCTAGCTGTGGAATGTCTTGGTGAACATATGGTTTGATTTCTTCTCTTCATGATTGTATTTGATATGTATGTGGCTCAATAACTGAAGGTTCAACATTAATTTGAAGTATTTCTTTCAATTTCAAAGCATTTCATCATCACAATTGCAAATAATTGACAATCTTAATCAAACAATACAAATATGCAGACATCCTGTAGATAACTGAACATATTCAGCATATTTGAGGTTAAAGCATGTCAAAAGGATAAATATCATGCAAAGATTTAAAGATAGACACACTATTCGAAGCATATCTTGTGTAGAATAATTATCTGTGCAGCATCATTATAGGAAACGCTATCTTACATATGAGATTTACGTAAGGCCCCAAAATGGAAACAGCAACACACATCAACCTCTAAGTAATGTTAGAAGATTAAGACCTAATCACTGGAGACTTGGGATCATGAATTCTCTAAATTCATCGTATGTTTCAAGATGAATAAATGTTAATGTGTACTTTTATTCTATGTTTGTTTATGACTAACATCATGATCAACATGTTGTAAATGTGTAATGTTTATTTGACTCAATTTTTATTTTAAACTTTTGAGACCCCTTTTCATGTTCTTTAACTCAACCCTTGGTGCTCAAAATAGGCTAAACTTGACCCTATGTTGTACCCCTTGGATCTAGGGACCTTTTGGACTTGAGTAACCTTAGGTAAACCTCCATTTGGTCACTTTAACTTCACCCTGAAGTAAAGTGACTAAAATAGAGGCATGGGAGGGAGAGGATGAGTGGGTCAAACACTCAACCTCTTCCTTTCCTCTTCCCTAGGTTGGGGAAGTCTCCAAGACCCCTTAATTCTGGAGGACTTTACTCCAAGTCTCTTCCATAATTGGTGAGGGTACCTTGGGGTTGTGTGGTCCCTCTTAGGAGGAAATGAATGTTAGATTCAGGACAGACAACTGAGAAGGGGGGTGAATCAATTGTCTAAAACTTTCTTCCAATTAAACACTTAACTCCTCTTTGTGATTTAGCATCATATTAATAAATCAATCATGGAAACATAGTGCAATTAAATCAAGAGCAGAAACATATCAACACATAAAACACCAAGATTTTGACGTGGAAAACTTGATTAAGGGAAAAAATCACGGGGTGATTAACCCAAGATTGTATTCTCTATTAGAAGAATAGAAAGAACAAAATGACACATGCTAATTAGGGCTCACTGTCTGAGCACATTGCTCACAAGAGGCTCACTGCCTACAAGAGACACACTGTCTATAAAATGATAAGTATCACCTACTTGAACTAGAAAATAGCATCTTCACCATGCTTGAATCAGTTCCATTTAAGCCCAAAACTTCTGCTCTGCCTTTCACTCTCTTCCTTGCTACCACACTCTCATCTCCACAAGATACCCTTTGAAATGAATTTACAATCCCTTATTTATACAAGGCATCGACTTAGGAATAATCATCTAAGTCAGCAAACATCTACAAGAACATCCGCAAGATGTGTAATACATCTGGTCAGCCATTCTCAGGAAGAACACCATCATTCAGAAGTTATTCTTCAATTGCAAACTCCAAATCATATGCGGACCACCAACATGAACTGGACATGATCCAAATACCTTCACAAGATTGTCTGAATCACTAAGAACATCCACACTTCATTTGTTTACTGAAATCCTTCTCTCCTTCATCTAGAACCTCAAGAACACAGTCTATCATCACTGTCACAAAGGAATAGATGCTTGCAGACCTTCAAACCATGAACCAATCAAGTTGACACTTGACAAAGACTTCCTCAACACTCCCTCAAATCCACAGAATAGGATAATACATTTCTAGATCTTACCAGACCTATCTGTGTCACTTTGTCACCTCTGAACACCTGCCGGAACCGGTTTTACTTTGGCAACCACAACTACTTCAGATCTTCATGTGGACCTCTAAAATATTTATTGGATTATCTTAAGACTCATATCTACAAACCCTTTGAACCGCATCCTCTGATAGTCATCTTATCTTGGATCTTTACCTTACTGTCTTTACTGTTGTTCTTTGTTCTTGATTAGGACTAATTTTATCAATATCCTCAGCACTCAGCTCATCCAATCCATTTCATCAATGCAACAGGAGTATGTTGACATCAATGACAACACTGATTAGGCCCATACTTGCAACAATGAATAGGGAACATGTGGCATCCATTCCCTCTTAAGCTCCACTTTTCTCTCCCACATGTTCTAGAGAGGACAAGTGGAGGGGAGAGAGAGACTTGGTGGATGGGTGGATGACATGTATCACCACCCATTCCATGGGTCTTGCTTGTAGTTGGGAGGAGGAGTGAGGAGGTGACATGTGTCACTTCCCCATTCCTCAAGGCTCATGAGAAGAGCTTATTATAATCCCACTTGGAGAGGGGTAGGGGGTTGTTGAATTTTTGGCAAATTTTATTCATTTTAATTTACTTTGGGGGAAAAGTTGGGGGAGAGTTTTGTGGCTTATTTTGGAAAAGCAGTTGGAGGAGCTCTACTCAACCATCTACCTATTGGGCTTTCTAAGGTAGGTTTAAAGGCTAAGGCCTTCCCTTATGCATTTTTATTTACTTGTGTGATACTATGTGTGAGTTCTATTTTTGAGTTTTTATTTGTTGTTGTGGGGAAATTTGTATGGGTGTTGTGAGAGCCTCTCCCACTTGGGAGAAGATACTCAACAAGTGTGGGGTGGGGGAGGAGTGAACCTCCTCGGGGTCATTTTCTTGATTTTGTGGAGTTGTAGCCTTGAGGGCAATATGTGAATATGTGCAATATGAGAAATGGCTTGAGAGCCAAATGGAAGCTTTGTGAAATTATATTTAAAATTGTTGGCTTGAGGCCTTGAGAGGTATTTTTATTGGGATGTTTTAGGAGTGGCACTCTTGAGTTGCGTGTTATCCACTCCCCTACCCCATTGAACTCATCTTGAGTGAGTTCTTGTGTTGTGTTAGCCATGAGAGTAATTTTGTGTTGGTTGTTGAATGCATTGTTGTGTTGTGGTTTGAGTTTCCTAGTGTGTGGATGATGCAGAGGTAAACGCAACGGGAGCTTACAAATGGGAAGGAGGAGTCACTAACACAACCAACATGTTATAATCCTATCGGCTTATCATCATCATTATATTTCTTGCTAACACAGACAGCATCATCATTTTTCAAAGAGGAATGAAATATCCTCCTGCTAACTACTATTCACTTCCTTATCGCTTTTCGCCTTTTGCCTGTCAGCAGCATCATCATATTCGGCTATCAGCATCATCATCACATTCAGCAAGCGCAAACATCCTCCTGATGTTCACTGTTCATCTTACCGCCAAACTCTATCTTCATCATCATGATGTTCAGCATCATCTTCATCAGCAGGATATAAAATATCCGGTTCCCTCCAAATATCCTGATGACAACAACTTCAAGCACCTTTCCTTTGATGCTTACGTCACCCCGATATCCGACTACTCGAACAACAGCATCAGGATATGACTTATCTGGTCATATTGAAACATCCTGATGATGTTAACGAAACTTTATGACGATGACTTACGCCGATGCCAAAACACTTAGCGACAGCAGGATAAACTTGCATAGGGTGATATTCGCAATATCCTGATGACGATGACGTCACATGCACCTGATGATGATGTCAATGCACCTGATGATGATGTCAACAGGATATAAGACACTTATATCCTCCGCAACATGATAATGAATATCCGGTGATCTTTTCAATATCCTGATGATGACCTTTCCGGTCCTTAGCCAAAAAGTGAACTTCCACTCCTGCATGCGATAGCGATATGTGGATGATGGATACACACGAAAGATGATCCTGACGACGATATACACACTGAGTATATATCCAACTTATATCATCCTGATGCACTTGAAACATACAATCTTCGTTAGCTTCATAACCTGATCCGAATAGCGATATACTCACAGATGACGATGCGATTCACTCCAGCTGGAAAAGCACATGCAGACCCTTGTATATCCGTCAGCTGCATGCAAACTCACAGAACCGCACAATTTCACAAAGAAAACATGATGATCAGGCCGGATCACCTTCAGATCAAAACTTAACAGTTTATCTTCCTAAACCCTAGCACATGAGGATGCTAGGTTGATTCACAGCATGCTACCAATCGATCTCCCACACAATGAAATGCATAAACAGAAAACTAAAATACAACCTAAACTAACATGCATGACCATTCCACCGATTCACAGAATCAACTGGTGGAAGGGTTGAAAGAATCCATTAACCTGTGATCAGAACAGAAATCAGAACATAAACAACTGATAAACCAGATAATGCAATTGATGAGATCTTATTTAAATGAAACACAAATGTCCTAAACAATGTTTCACAATGTCTGGACTGATCTCTGGATTTCACTCAATCACCAGTACAACATAACAGAACTACTACTCTCTCTTTCTACTCTCTGATCATGATTTTAAACCCTAACTGATCTGAGTTATTTATAGCAATATCCTACGAGTACTACCAACTCGATTCCCAGCAGCTGGGAGCTTCCAAACGGCTGGGAGAAGACAGCTCAGACTACGAGCTCTAACTACCTGCACACTCTCCTAGGCTGATCTAATACATATGCATTGGTCCAATGGACCTTATTACATTATGAAGTCAAACATACTAAAAATAGACTAATGTCCTGTCATGCGGACAATGAACCTATATCCTATCTTGTAGGGGTGCTCCTGCACCAGTGGATGACCTCCCTAGCTGAGGGGTGACCCACTTTTGGGTCTATGGTAGGGAGTAAAGCAAGTTGTTGTGGCTTCTTTCCCTTTCTTGTGATATTGCAGGTTCATTGGAGCTAATCTTGTGAAGTTGAAGAAAACACCATTGGTCTTCGAGTTGTTATCCTATTTCTTTTTAGCTCTTGAGAGAGAGTATGGCCAAGTTAGGATTTGTATCATTTGTTAGTTTTCAAAGAGGAGAACATTGTTCTTTCTCTCTTATTGTAAAAGTATATTTTTTTAGTTGTGTGTGTAAGCTATTTACATTTGAAATAGAAATTTTAAATTTGTTGATTTTAATGCTTATCATTCAAAACAAAAAAATAGAGTAATGAAGAAAAATTTTAGTTTTAATGCTATTTCATTTGTATGTCTATTTTTAAAATATCAGATAGGAAAGTTGTGGTTTTATTGTTGAAAGACAAACATGAAATTTGTATATTATTCTTATGAAAAAGAAAATTGTTGATGTTATGTATTAGAAGTATTTACTTAGTTACATTTGTTTCTTGCCTTTAAAAAGAAATTCATAATAATACAATGAATATATTTTTATAAAAGAAATGTTCATTTGCTTATATAAATTTGATAAAAAGAAAACTATATTTCAAAATATAATTATATATAGGTATATATATATATATATACAAACATATATATATATATACAAACATATATATATATATATATATGTATGTATGTATTATATGTATTTGAATGAATGTATTTATATGTATACCCCGCTGCGACACCCTTCTCTCCAAACCCTGCGGTCGTTCCTCCTACCTCCGCACTCAGTGCTCCCCAAACTTCGTTCACCTCCACCGCTCCCATATCACCACACCTCCGCCACACCATAGTGTCACACCATCTCTGCTGCGGCCCTCCTCCACACAGTGCCACTACTCCATGCATGCAACATAAAGTTTGGGGTTTAAAAAAATAAAAATATATATTTATATTAAAAAAAATCCATAGCATAACAATATACTCATTAACTATATATATATATATATATATATATATATATATATATATATATATATATATATATATATATATATATATATATATATATATATATATCCCATCATATGTATTTCATGTATGACCTCCATTAAACCTGCAAACTTCATCCAAAACAAAATAAGAGAAGAGAGGAGAAAAACAAACAAAAGGAAAAGAAAATGAGAGTGGAGAGGGTTCTTTTGGCCATAAGGAAATTGTTATTTTATTGAGGGGATTTTAGGGCTCACATTTAAAAGTGCCCTTATTTCTTTTATTTCCCACACTTTCATTATTTCTATTTCTTTTGTTTTAAAATTTAATTTTAGAATGGGATTTTGTGATCTATATAAAATGGGAATCTTTATTTCATTTGGAGATGAACTATTTATTTTGATAGTGGCACAGTAATATTCAAAGTAGTTTATGACAAGAGAGAATTTATCGTTAAATAATTTAAATTTGATTATTGAAGGGGGATTTTTAATTGTTTTATATAATGATTACACCATTTTAAATATTGAGATGTATTTATTTTAAACAATCAGGTTAAACCTTTAATTATAAAACCTAATTCGACAAGGTTAATATATACTAGAATGCTATTAATTTAATATTCTTTTTTAATTATAACTAGAGTGATTTTAATAATTTAATAAAGACGTAGTTCAAACCAACTTGGAAACCTAGTAAACTATTTAGATGAAGTTAGTATAACATGTTTCCATAATCTGATCTACCAAGAAATTAGGAATAATGTAAAGGATGCAGTGATAACTCTGATTGATAGAAAACGTGAAGAAGAACAAATTGATTGAGCTTTGTTGAAAAATATTTTAAATTATAGAAAACGTGAAGAAGAACAAATTTATCAAGCTTTGT
Source organism: Cunninghamia lanceolata (assembly GCA_027924645.1). Taxonomy (NCBI): domain Eukaryota; kingdom Viridiplantae; phylum Streptophyta; class Pinopsida; order Cupressales; family Cupressaceae; genus Cunninghamia; species Cunninghamia lanceolata. Next base: position 12,012,501 of record BSBN01000367.1, read on the forward strand.
TGAAAAATGATTAAGTTATAGAAAACGTGAAGAAGAACAAATTGATCGAGCTTTGTTGAAAAATGATTATATTATAGAAAACGTGAAGAAGAACAAATTGATCAAGCTTTGTTGAAAAATGTACAATTAATCTTTTTAATTGATCTATCAATTTAACTGATGTTACGTAGGTAATTGTCAACCAAACCAGTAACCTTTCGATGAAAATTAGTTTTAGTATAATAAACCCTAATCACGCCCATGAGGCATTATGCTGTTAGATTTTTCTAGAATTTAGGGTTTAGCTAGGTTAGTGAAATTTAACCTTGTTTAGGATTATATTATTGTTTTTTGCCGAGTATTGACATTAGACTTTTGTATTAAATTATATTCTCTCATGCTCTTGATTTTGGCTATTGCTTTTGACTTATGCCAAAATCCCTTCATTCACATAAATTAACTTAGGGTTTCAATCATTGATCCTAACCCTACTGGTGACATTAACCGTGTCGCATCAACCCCCTAGTTGGCCTTCTTTGTGAATGGTATGCACAAGTGAACGCATCACCCCACATTCAACTGTCATGTTTACGCCTTAAGCATAATGCCACTGAGCATGCTTACATGTGCGAGGGGGTTTCTAGGGAAGCGTGAGAATTTTTTTGATATTTCATGTCATGACCACATGACAAATGTGGATATGACACGTGTGATGCGTGTCATGACTACATGGGAAATGTTGGCATGACACACTATTCCAATGAATCAAAATATCAACCAAACAAATACGAACCGCTAACCATATTAAAAAAAATGATAACACTACACTTGTTTCTCCAAGAAATCATTGTAACTATCTAATTTACATTTAATGATTCTGTTTGATGGATGAACTAATGTATTACTGTAATCCCTAGTCTCTCTTCAATAAGTCTTAGTCCAACAAGTCCTATCATATGGACATAGGAACTGTATCACATAAAAACTTGAAGTTTGCTACTCTATCAAGCTCTGCTATTCCTAACAAGATTTGCAACACACTACTAATAGTATCATTAGGTAAATCACTGTCCTAGTCACAAGGGCATGTACTTTTCTAAAGATCTTCTCTCACTACCACAAAGATCTACTAAAGATGTGCACACTTGCATACATAAAATTTTGCACCAACAGAGGTCTGCTCCACACATAAATTTTGTATTTACTACACTACAACAACATGACATACTCAATTTGAAACTCCTTGTGTAACCTTCTACAGTTTGTATTCATGTTTACTAGAACACTTGTAATAATAACATTTCATAGCAGCCTGAATAAAATGATTGGAATCATTATTGTGCAACACTTTCACTTCAATGTCAAGACCACAAACATCATACTAGCATTGTTATAACTTGTGCATACAAAAGATCATTAGAAAAAGCATAGTATTGTCATATATATCAAGACCAAAGCATCACTATCCCCACTATAAATGCTATCAAAAAACATAGAAATAAAGGCACTTGTATCACTATGAATGAAAGCCTGAAAGCACTGTTAACTTTAAACATTGTTTTTATCACTTATCACTATGTTACCTCCAAATACTATGAATGCTTTGAAAGATACTATGAATGCTTAAATTATGCTTAAAGATCATATAGTATTAAAACCAACACAGTGATTAACACCATTCACTAACAAAAACAAGCAAGCCAATAAATAATGAATAGCACTATGACTGAGATAACCAAGATATAGACCATACGCATTGATAAGCACTACAACCATGTACTTTGCTTGCCAACTCTGTTACATTACCCATGTATGCAAACAAGGTGAATAGGTTGTTCTTATTGCCTGTTTTAAGAGGACTATTCTACTCTTCATTGTTACAACAAGCTTGCAACAAACATCAACTTATGAACAACACAAACCACACCAAATTATCAGAGCAACACCTAAAAATAATAATATAACAAGAAGCAAGAACATGATAGTATGAACAAGTCTAATGAAGAGCTTTGCAAATGTGACATGAAAAACAAATGAACTTCATTTGTCCATATGAAGAATCCATATGAAATATGACAACCATCTTGCTCTCCTTTATCACATTATGGCAGAAAAAAATCATGATGTACATGAAACTTAGAATAATGAAATTGATAATAATGAAGCAACTGTTGTTGTTCCAAGACTGTAAACATTCTAACAGAGGTTGCATAGATTGTTTTGTACCATATCACTAAAGACTGTCAAATATAGAATGTGGACTACTCGTATGACCATAAAACACAAAAACCATAAACCTTTATTTTGTAACCTATTCATGACCTTTGGAAAGGGGTCAAAAGATAAAACACTAGCCTGCTCCCCCTTACCTCATGCTCCTTTTTATGTACTTATAGATGTCATTTGTGTAGAATGCACAAGCTTAGACTTATCCTCCTCCTAGTTTTGCTTTCTTCTCCAAACCTTATGAATGCTTGTTTTCTTGGGATGTTTCCTTCTCCAAACATTCTTCTTAGATTTCACAAACATAGCTCTACAGTGCTTTGTAACATGACCATGATTATGACATTTATAACATTTGACATTGTAGTCTAGAATCCAAGAATCATAGTTTCTTTTTGACGAATCATAGGGACTTTTATTTTTGTTCCACACATGATTATATTTTCCATGCAAGTTACAATTTCTAGCTCTATGACCATAAGCATGACAGCAGTAGCAATAACCATGAAATTGAGAATAATTGTACCTTATTGTTTGTCTAGTGGGTAGAGAACTTGTGGACCTGATTGTCCTTCTTCCTTGAACTTCAAGAGTAGTAGTATGATAACTTAAGTCTATCTTCCTTTTAGGTGCCTTTCTTGCTTTGGAGCACTCTTCTTCTTCAAAACCTAGACCAGTAGTGTCCTTGAAATGCTTTTGTTTACTCAGCATGTCATTCAACTTACTTGTATTTTCTTCAAACTCTTGATATTTCTTAGACAGGGCCTTGAGACCTTCATAATCTTTTCTTAGATTAAAAATTTTAGTTTCTAATTTCATACATTCAATTCTTTTTACCTCAAGGTTAGATTTTGTATTATCTATTATTCTTTTGGCTTCCTCAATTTCAATCTTTAGACTGATAATCAATTTATCAGATTCATCAGCATGACTCTTTAATTCTACAATCTGATTTCTTGCATTTTCAAACTCTAAAGAAACTTTTTCAAAGTCTGAACATACCTTGTCCTTGGATTCTTTCTCTTGTTGAATCTAGTCTTTTAACCTCATGTTTTCTTTACTAAGTTTCTTGATTGTATCTAGGGCACATAGAAGTTCTCCTTCAACATCAACTTCACAATCATCTTCATCAAACTCATGTTCATCTTCAACCACAAAGAGGTCTATTTCTTCATCATTAGTCTCAACAACAAAAACATCTTTTCTTTCATTTAATTCTTGTTCTCCTTCATTCACAATGATTTCTTCCTTTTTATCAAAATTATCAGCTACAGAACCATTCTTTTTCAGGGGTGACATATGTAACAAATCATTGCTAGGCTTAATTAAGGCTTGTTTTACCATCTTTTGATCAGCATCTTTCTTTTCTCTATTTGAGACCTTATTTCTATTCTTCTTACCCATTGTACTCCACTAATAGGACCTACCCAAGCTAATTAGACTTCCATAGGGAACCTATGCTCTGACACCACTTGTTGGAGTATGAAAGACACTAAGAGGGGGGTGAATCAGTATCTTATGAACCAAACTTGTTTTTGGCAACAATTAAAAAAAACTTTACCAACAATGAACTTCAATATTTATATAATGAAAATAAGACATTCATTTATGAATTGTAGTGTATTATCAAAAACAGGAAGGAACAATACAACTGAACTATGATGAATAGTTTATCATGACAAACAATAGAGGTAGTTTTATTACTTTGTAGGATATAGATGAGTATCAAAATTATTATACATTTGCTGCAAGTATGAGCCTAACTGGTGTTGTCATTGATGTCAACATACTCCTATTGCATTAATGATAAGGATTGGATGAGTTGTATGCTTAGGATATTGAGAAAATTAGTCCTATCAAGAACAGAGAAGAATAGTGAAGACAACAAGGTAAAGATCCTAGCTAAGATGAAGATTAGAGGTTACGCATCAAAGGGTTTGTAGATACATGTCTTAAGATAATCTAGTAAAGATTTGAGAGGTCCACATGAAGATCTTAAAAAGTTATGGCCACTTGAGTAAAACTAGTTCTAGCAGATGTTTAGAGATGATAGAGTGACACAGATAGGTCCGGTGAGATCCAGAAATGCAATATCTTGTTTTGCAGATTTGGTGGAGTGTTTAGGAATTCAATGTAAATTGACAACTCAATTGGTTCATGGTCTGGAGGTCCGCAAGCATCTATTCCAATATGACAAACTGTGTTCTTAAGGTTCCAAATGAAGGAGAGAAAGATTTCAATAAGCAAAAATAGTGTGGATGTTCTTCATGATTTAGGCAAGGTTGTGGAGGTCTCTAGATTGTGTCCAGTTCATGTTGGTGGTCCACATTGAAGATTGAGCCCGTAATTGAAGAATTACTTCCAGATGATAATGTTCTTCCTAAGTCTGGCTAACCAGATGAGTTACACATCCTGCAGATGATCTTGAAGATGTTCTGTGAAGCATGGCATGTTCCTAAAAGAAGATTGAAGTCCCAGATCTATGTTTCTAAAAGAAGATTGAAGTGCCAGATCTGTGTGGCTGACAGTGTGATGATCAGCATGAAGTCTTTTGTAATTAGTCAAGTTGTATTTTCTCTGTAAAGTGTGTCAACTTGGATGATTATCCCTAGAAGTCAATGTCTTGTATAAATAAGAGTTGTGAAGTCATTTCAAAATCATCTTGGCAGAGATGAGAGTGTGGTAGAGAGTAGAGAAGCAAAAGGTAGAGTAGAAGTATTAGGCTTAAATGGAACTAACTCAAGCATGGTAAATGTTGGGAATTAAGGTGTCTCAACCTTTGCAAATTCCTAATGTTGTATTATATTTATCCCATGTTGAGTTAGCATTGTTAGCACTTTGTGTATATGCAGCAAGGTAAATTTTGGTGACTTTGGCAGCTACGAGGTCGAGGGGTAGTGCCCTCGTGGGGGCTCGAGGGCAACACCCCCAAAACCTCAAACATTTTTTAATTAATGACAAGTGTCGGTGAGTATCTCTACACGAGAGAAAGGCATCTTTGGGCGGTCAAGAGAGGTTATGACATGTAAGAGGAATATGATATTTTTAGTCAATGTATGACGGATTCTATGACAGCTATAAGGTGCGTAAGAGCATCTGCCGTAACCTATCTTGGGACAAGGTGCCCACTTCGGGATGGGATGTTGGACAAGTGTCCTTAGGCGTGGGTTTTGGGGCATGAGTCCAAGATTGACACCCATCTCTAGAAGGTTCCATATTTTCCTTGTAAACTTTATATAAATAGGTGCTTGGATGGGAGATAGATAACTTTAGTACGAGTACTGTTATGCTACCAGAATATCTCCAGATTTGACATTCAAAGACTCTTGAAAGAGAATTGGCTCTGAAACTATATTGTAATCTATTATTGTTTACTATAATACATTTGAACTGTGTTTTGGAGTGTGGGGTTTTTCACCTGTAAGGGTTTTCCCCACGTATATCTTATCTCTCTCTCTTCTGTCTACTTTCTGTGTGTATGTGTATTGCTGCAATATCTCATGTTAATGGTTTAACATTACTGTAATAGTTAGGATAATGTTGAATTTGTAGAGCCCTCTCCTCATTAGATTAGTGTAGGAAGTGTTTTCCGCACACCTAGCTTCCTTTCAGTAAAGATGCTATTCTTTAGTTCAAGTATGTGATATTTATCATTCTGTAGACAATGTGTCTCTTGTAGGCAATGGGCCTCTTGTGAGCAGTGTGTTTGGGCAGTAAGCACCTAATTGGCATGTGCCATTTGTTCTTCTTATTCTTTTAATAGAGAATACAATCTTGGGTTAGTCACCCCATGTTTTTTCCCTTAACTGGGTTTTCCACATTAAAATCTTGGTGTCATATGTGTTAATGTGTTTCTGCTCTTGAATTATTGCATGATTGATTTATTATTATGCTATTGAATTACAAAGAGGATTTAAGTGATTAATAGGAAGAAAGTTTTGGACAACTGATTCACCCCCCTCTCAGTTGTTTGTCTTGAATCTAACAATTGGTATTAGAGCTAAGTTCCTCTAAAAAAAGCTTAACCACTTAAGGAGATCCAGGATGTCATCCTACAAGAAAGATAGTCCAAGGTTTGATGGAACCAATTTTACTCTTTGGAAAAGTTGCATGGAATGTCACTTGCAATCTATGGGAATGCAATATTGGATCATGGCTTCAAAGAAGTATGTTCCTCCACAGAATGGTCTGAGTACCGTAGATGAAATCAGAGATGCTGAAAACAATCTTTGGGCTAAAGAAGCTCTACTAAGTGCCTTATCTAATTCAGAGCTGACAAATGTTATTGATCTAAAAACTGCATATGAGATTTGGCAAAAACTAGAACTTCTGCATGAAGGAGACAAGTATGTTAAATGTGCCAAGCTATAGAGTCAAAGGAAAATTTGAAAACCTAAAGATGAGAGAAGATGAAAATCTCACTACATTTATGCCAAGATTAAATGAGCTTGTTTGTGGCATTAGATGTGCTAGTGGAATCTTGGATGAAGATGAGATTGTTGCCAAAGTTCTCAGATCCCTTCCTGATTCTTACAAGTACAAGGTTGCTACTATTGAAGAATTTAGATCTTTTTCAAATATCACAAGAGATCAATTGGTTGGTAAATTAGTTGCATTTGAATTGGCCAAGTTTGGAGATGCACCCCCAAGACTGAATCTACTTTCAAAGTTAGTGCCTCTATAAAAGGAAAACAAAAGTTTGATCTAGGAGAGAACTCTTCAAAGAAACTATCATGGTATGAAAAAGCAAGAAAAGATCTGGAAGAAGATAAAGCAAAAGCTACTCAACTTGAAACCCTTATTGCAAAAAGACTACCAAGAAGATCTAGTAAGTATGAAGGAAAATTGCCCTTCAAATGTTTTAACTGCAATAAGATTGGTCATTTTACATTAAGGTGTCTGGAAATATTTTCAAGAGAAAATCTAAACAGATCAAGATTCCAAAAGAAATGTTACTATGTGCATGAAGATGATGATGATGAAGGAGTAACAGATGATGAATCAGAGACATGAAACAAATCCAGAAGTGACTGGGTGTTTATTGCCATCAAGGAAGAAGATCCAATGCCCTCTGAATCTGTAAATGATAAAATGGTAGAAAGAGCTTTGGCTGCCCAAGTTGAAGAAAAGGATGATTGGGTCATTGACAGTGGATGCTCCCACCATATGACATGTGACAAAAATAAGTTCATAGATTTGGAAAGATATGAAGGAGTGGTAAAATTTGGTGATAATTCTGCTGGTAGAATCAAAGGTAGAGGAACCATTTCTTTTGATGGAAAGAACAAAACTAGTAATGTACTATATGTTGAAGGTCTAAAGTACAATCTTCTTAGTGTTGGACAGTTGGTCGACAAAGGCTATGATCTCTGATTCAAAAATAGAAAATGTAAGATCTTTGAAAGTTCTGAAACAGAGATTGCATCTAGTACTCAAACAAAAGGTAATACCTTCCACTTGGTTAGTACTAGTAAAAGTTGTTTATTTGTTCAAATTGATCAGAGTTGGTTGTGGCATAGGAGAATGTGTCATGTGAATTTTGATAATATCATCAAGATAAGAAACACTTAGGCTGTAAGAGATCTTCCAAGACTAGTGAAACCTACTGATAGTTTTGTGCAAAGAATGTCAGTTGGGTAAGCAAAGCAGGATCACATTCAAAGTAAGGAACAATCTTCTACCAAATTATTGGACTTAGTTCATACTGATTTATGTGGTCCGACAAGAATCAGGAGTGTGCAAGGTGATAGATACTTCATGTTATTAATTGGTGACCACTCTCGGATGATGTGGGTGACTTTTCTGAAAGAGAAATCTAAGGCTCTTAAGAAATTCAAAATATTCAAGGCTATGGTAGAGAAAGAAACCAAATTAAACATAAAATGTCCTAGGTCTGATAGTGGTGGAGAATTCACATCCGAGGAGTTCATAGAATTCTATGAGAAAATGGGATAAAAAGATAGTTGTCTACTCCAAGGACTCCACAGTAGAATGGAGTAGTGGAGAGAAAGAACTGGACCATCCAAGAAGCATCTAGAACCATGATGGTGGAAGCAAATGTTCCTCAAATCTACTGGGGAGAAGTTGTAAGCATTGTTGTCTATACTCTTAATTGAGTACAAATCATAAGCAATACTGGTAAGACTCCTTATGAACTCTGGTTTGGCATCACTCCCATTGTGAAGTATTTCAGAGTCTTTGGTAGCAAATGTTACATTAAAAGAGATGAAGATCTAGGCAAATTTGATGCTAGAAGTGATGAAGGAATATTCTTGGGTTATTCTACTCAAAGCAAAGCATACCAGTGTTAGAACAAGAGATTGAGAAAGATTATAGAAAGTACAAATGTGAAGGTTGATGAATGTATTGAAAAACCCTCAAGGTTTTATGAATATGATGAAGATGATAAAAATGATGTTCTCGTCCAAGAAGTCCACCCCCTTCTAAAATTTAGATCCAGATTGATTCATTGAATCAGGAAGAAGAGATAAGTTTGAATGAACCTATTCAAGAAATAGAAGTGCAAGAAATTCCCAAAATTCCTAGGTATGTAAGACTGAATCACTCTGAAGATCAGATCATAGGTGATAAAAGCAAAGTGTTTAAAAAAGAAGAAAGATTGCTCAAGACTCAGAAGAGTATTGTCTGATTTCAAAGATTGAACCAAAGTCAGTGAATGAAGCATGCAATGATGAAAGGTGGACTAAAGCAATGGAGGAAGAGCTAATGCAAATTGAGAAAAATCACACTTGGGATCTTGTTCCCAAACCTAGAAACAAAAATGTGATTGGAACCAAATGGGTCTTCCAGAATAAACTAAATGAAGATGGTGAAATAGTCAAAAACAAAACTAGATTGGTTTGCAAGGGTTACTCTCAAGTAGAAGGAGTTGATTTTGAAGAAACTTTTGCTCCAGTGGAAAGAATTGAAGCAGTCAGATTATTTCTTGCCTTTGCTGCCTTCAAGGACTTCAAAGTATATCAAATGGATGTCAAGTTTGCCTTCCTGAATGGTGACTTGGAAGAAGAAGTATACATTGAGCAACCGGATGGATTTCAATTGTCTGATCATGGTGATATGGTCTGCAAGTTGAAGAAAGCACTGTATGGACTCAAACAAGCCCCAAGATCCTGGTATGAAAGATTGGATAAGCATCTTTTGAAGATTAGTTTCAACAAAGGTCTACAAATCATTCAAACAAAGAAAGGAATATTCATTTCACATACCAAATATGTGAAAGAATTATTGAAGAAATTTGGGATGGAAGACTCAAAACCAATGAGTACTCCCATGGTAAACAGATGTAAATTGAGAAAATATGATGACTCTCCTAAGGCTAATTAGAAAAAGTACAGGTTAATGATTGGAGGATTATTATATCTCACTCAAACTAGACCTGACATTATGAATGATGTTGGTCTTGTTGCTAGATTCCAAGCTGATCCTAGAGAATCTCATGTCATGGCAATCAAGAGGATTCGTAGATATCTAAAAGGAACAGTTGAGTATGGTTTATGGTATCCTAAAGATCATGATTTCTCTCTTCATGCATATACTGATGCGGATTGGGCAAGAGATGTGGATGACCAAAAGAGTACTAGTGGTGGAGCATTATTTCTAGGGAAAAGATTGGTTTCTTGGTTGAGCAAGAAATAAGAGGCAATATCTCTGTCCAATGTAAAAGTAGAATATATTGTAGTAGTAGGTAGTTGCACTCAAGTATTGTGTATGAAGCAAATGTTAAGAGACATCAGAGTAGAGTATGAGGAACCTATCACAATATTCTGTGATAATTCAAGTGTAATAAATATATAAAAAAATCCAGTGTTGCATTCAAAGACAAAACATATATCCTTCAAGTTTTACTTTTTGAGAGAGCAAGTGAACAAGAATGAAGTTAGATTGGAGTTTGTGCCTTCCGAGGATCAGATTGTAGATATTTTTACTAAACCTCTACCTAAGGACTCTTTTGAGTATCTCAGGGAGAAGTTAGGGGTTATTACCCCTCCAATTTTGAATTAAGGTGCACTGATGTGCATCAGTCTAGTGGATCTCATAGTCATATCTTGTGGTCCAAATTGATGTTGGGAAGCTGTTACTCAGGGGGAGCAGCTGGTAGATTCTGAAGTGATGCAAGTATGTACCCTTTTCCATTGATGTTAAAGGGGGAGAGAAGACATGTGAAAAACAAGGAGCAGTTGTTGATCAAAGGGAGAGTAGTAAAGGAAGAGAAGACATGTGAATGGCTGTTGTTGATAGGGGGAGTTATGTTAGTCAGTGAGGAGAAGCTCTTGTCTTGATGGTTAAAACAATTTTTCACATCATATGTTGCCATCAATGACAAAGGGGGAGATTGTTGCAAGTATGGACCTAACCGGTGTTGTCATTGATGTCAACATACTCCTGTTGCATTAATGATAAGGATTGGATGAGTTTTATGCTGAGGATATTGAGAAAATTAGTCCTATCAAGAACAGAGAAGAACAATGAAGATGGCAAGGTAAAGATCCCAGCTCAGATGAAGATCAGAGGTTATGCATCAAAGGGTTTGTAGATATGTGTCTTAAGATGATCCAGTAAAGATTTGACAGGTCCGCATGAAGATCTAAAGAAGTTATGGCCACTTGAGTAAAACTGGTTTTGACAAATGTTCAGAGATGACAGAGTGACACAGATAGGTCCAGTGAGATCCAGAAATGCAATATCTTGTTCTATGGATTTGGTGCAGTGTTAAGGAAGTCAATGTGAATTGACAACTCAATTGGTTCATGGTCTAGAGGTCCACAAGCATCTATTCCAATATGACAATGATGAAAGACTATGTTCTTGAGGTTCTAGATGAAGGAGAGAAAGATTTTAGTAAGCAAAAATAGTGTGGATGTTCTTGGTGATTCAGGCAAGCTTGTGGAGGTCTTTGGATTGTGTCCAGTTTGTGTTGGTGGTCTGCATTGAAGATTAAGCTCGTAATTGAAGAATTACTTCCAGATGATGATGTTCTTCCTAAGTCTGGCTGACCAGATGAGTTACACATCCTGCAGATGCTCTTGAAGATGTTCTGTGAAGCATGGCATGTTCCTAAAAGAAGATTGAAGTCCTAGATCTGTGCAGCCAATAGTGTGATGATCCTGATGAAGTCTTTAGTAATTATTCAAGTTGTATTTGCTCTGTAAAGTGTGCTAACTTGGATGATTATCCATAAGTCAATGTCTTGCATAAATAAGAGTTGTGAAGTCATTTCAAAATCATCTTGGCGGAGATGAGAGTGTGGTAGAGAGTAGAGAAGTGAAAGGCAGAGCAGAAGTATTGGGCTTAAATGAAAATGACTCAAGCGTGGTGAAGATGCTATTCTTCAATTCAAGTATGTGATATTTATCATTATGTAGATAGTGTGTCTCCTGTAGGTAGTGGGCCTCTTGTGAGAAGTGTGCTCAGGTAGTAAGCCCTAATTGGCATGTGCCATTTGTTCTTCTTATTCTTTTAATAGAGAATACAATCTTGGGTTAATCACCCCATGGTTTTTCCCTTAACTAGGTTTTCCACGTTAAAATCTCAGTGTCATATGTGTTAATGTGCTTTTGCTCTTGAATTATTGCATGATTGATTTATTATTATGCTGTTGAATTACAAAGAGGATTTAAGTGATTAATAGGAAGAAAGTTTTGGACAACTGAGTCACCCCCCTCTCAATTGTTTGTCTTGAATCTAACAACATTCGTATTGACTCAAGATGAGCATCATGTCAATAATATGCAATAGTTAAATCATGAAACAATGAACATAAACTCATAAACAAAACAAGTAACCATAACACAGAGATTTGACGAGTGGAAAATCCTCTAGGGATGAAAAAATAATCAACAAAATGTTTCACTAGCTTAATCAAAATGTGCTTCACTAGCAAATACAGATGCCTCATTGGTTGTTTGTGTCTCACTACCTATTTGTACCTCACTGGCTATTTGTGCTTCACTAGCATATTTCAATCAATACAATGAATAATATAGTTTAATATAGAGGGTTACTCTGTTTCTCTATAATCCAATCCTCAACATTCTGGTATAACCTTAATGATCATGTAAGATACACACACATCAATCTCCTCTCTGATGTTTTTCATCTTATGCCCTTTTATACTTTATCACTACCCTTTTGTTTCTTTCAATAATCAACTTGTATGAGAAGATGAACCGTTTGAAGTAGATTCGAACTGAATCAATAACTATCAAGAAAGAGTGGTCAAACTAACCCACTTTAAGAATATAAAGACCTTTGAGTGTCATTGCCATACCATAGAGGGTAAGTATCACAATTTACCTTTTCAACAAATTTTTATAGTTTTGTAACCACCAACTAAATGGGTAAAGACAAAACCTCTTTTTAAAGACTTTATCAGCAGAACCCTCGAAGACAAGTTTGCAAGCAATTTATTACTCAAAAGAAACTAAATAGTAAACAGAGAGAGGCTTAAGATCAACTATTTATCTCAACTAAACCACATATTACCTCTTATCAACTGTAGCTTAAGATTTTGTAAAAAGAATGAAGAAATAAGGAACAAAATCCCCTGATGGGCCGACACACAAAATCATCTTGTTGTTGTTTGAAATCAAGAAAGTGGTCAACAACAAACTAGCTCAGTCCTCTATTGAACAACATAGTCAAATCTCTCACATATCCTTCAACCACATGGAGATACCCACTAAAATCTACATAACTTTCCATGATTACCATTGAAATTTCAAACCCTAGCTTTGAGTTATATTTCCCAAAGTTAAACTTTGCAAAATGAATGACAAAAACTTCCTTTTTTCTCGAAACATCATAGCCATCGAGAGTCTAGGTTTGCCCTAGAATGGATCTGTCACCAAGATTTATTCAATAACCTTTTTACCTGTCACAAATGCTAAGACCTGCCCAACAGGGGAAGCTCATAACAAACTCGATACATTGAGACTTTTTAAGAGTGGGGTTTAATACATTCACAAAGTAATGCATGTTGACAACTTATAAGAGTGTGGCTTTCAAATAAGGTACGCCAATATTGACAATAAAAACAAATATCCCCCTTGTGAACAAATCAAATGATACAAAAATATCTTTAATAACCCTTAGTCATCCTAATGCAATGAACATATGATGACCTTTGTAGCCTTTATGATCCTTTATACATGTAATGCACTTAAATACATTATCACATTTGCCTTGGTAAAGTATCCACTAATACTCAAGAATCAAAAGTGAATCTATACAATACCAAACTGACTAAGCTTATACCAACTAGGAAAAAACCATCAAAAGAACATAGTATGCAACTGTGTCAACAATATACCACATGAAATATACCAACCAACTGTGCATGAAATGAAAGTGATCAAGAGCACCTAATATATATACCAACCAATTGTTACCATGAGAACCAACGGTGAAGATACCATATCATGTTCATCATGAGATCATAAAGTTTTCCAACTATCATATATAAATAACCATGTGTCAATTGTCATATAATATGTATGCCAACTATTAACATAGTATCATATCAACTATCCTATCATCATAGATTGAAAAATGATACCATATGAGTCATCAGTAGAACTGTTATGCAACTGTGTCAAGATACCTATACAACTGTGACATCAAGATACCACATCTATGTACATGATATCATATGAATCAAAACAACTGTCAAGAGCATGTAAGAGCATATCACCAAATATGAACTGGCAAAATCAAGTGTATATTCAAATGCATAGAGCATGTCAACTATATAGAGCACATCAATATATACCCAGAGCATCAACTATCATCTGTAACATGATATGAACCATGAGATTGATAAGCCAACATGAGAATCATCAAGGACACTACCATGAGCCAAGCAATGAGTAGGATCTCAACTGTTACAACATACCAAATCAGCTCTACCAACCAATATAACCACCATGATGCAATTGTCAATGTATCACCAACACAAACTTGAGAGTTTGTGTACTTGACATCAAGGACAATAACTAAGAGGGCAACAAACTCCCCCTTTGTCCTTGATGGAAAAACACAACTCTCTCTCCCCCTTTTTAGCATCAAATACAAAGGGAGAAAGAAAGTATGCCAATGCCTCAAGGAGATATTAGAAACTAGAGACTAACATGTGACTAAAATGTAAGTATAATCAGAAAATATTAAGCATAACATGACTGTCCCATAAAATAGAAATACAACTGCACTATTAGTACCATAAATGAGCATATAAAGGACAACAACTAAACATGCAAAGTAAAAACTAGAGAAATAACTATCATCTAAGCGAATATCACTGTTACCAACACTAAGAACCAACTAAAACATCAAAATACACAGCATATATCAGTGAATAAGTATCAAGTACTAGGATAACAACTGAATATACCACTATTCCAAAGAATCAAAATATCAACCAAACAAATACCAACTACTAACCATATTAAAAAAAATGATAACACTGCACTTGTTTCTCCAAGAAATCATTGTAACTGTCTAATTTACATTTCATCGTTCTGTTTGATGGATGATACTGATGTATTACTATAATCCCTAGTCTCTCTTCAATAAGTCTTAGTCCAAAAAGTCCTATCATATGGACATAGGAACTGTATCACATAAAAACTTCAACTTTTCTACTCCATCAAGCTCTGCTATTCCTAACAAGATCTACAACACTTTGCAACACACTACTAATAGTATCATCAGGTAAATCATTATCCTAGTCACAAAGGCATGTACTTTGCTAAGATCTTCTCTCACTGCCACTAAGATATACTAAAGATGTGCATACTTGTGCACATAAAATTCTGCACCATGCACACAAACCTCTGAAATATTGCACCAATAGGCTCCACACATAAAGTTTACATTTACTACACTACAACAAGATGACATTCTCAATTTGCAACTCCTTGTGTAACCTTCTATAGTTTGCATTCATGTTTACTAGAACACTTGTAATAATAACATTTCATAACAGCCTGAATACAATGATTGAACTCATTACTGTAAAACACTTTCACTTCAATGTCAAGACCACAAACATCATACTACATACAAAAGATCATTAGAACAAGCATAGTACTGTCATATATATCAAGACCAAAGCATCACTGTCCCCACTATAAATACTATCAAAACACTCAGAAATGAAGGCAATTGTATCACTATGAATGAAAGCCTAAAAACACTATTAACATTAAACACTATTTTTATAACTTATCATTGTGTTACCTCCAAATACTGTGAATGCTATGAAAGATACTGTGAATGCTTAAAGTATGCTTAAAGCTCATATAGAATTAAAGCCAACACTATGATTAACACCATTCAATGACAAGAATAAGCAAGCCAATAAATAATGAATAGAACTATGACTGAGATAACCAAGATATAGACCATATGCATTGATAAGCACTACAACCATGTACTTTTCTTGCCAACTCTGTTACATTGCCCATGTCTGCAAACAAGGTGAATAGACTGTTCTTATTACCTATTTGAAGAGGATTGTTCTACTCTTCATTGTTACAACAAGCTTGCAACAAACATCAACTTATGAACACAAACCACACCAAATCATTAGAGCAACACCTAAAAAAAATGATATAACAAGAAGCAAGAACATGATAGTATGAACTAGTCTAATGAAGAGCTTTGCAAATGTGACATGAAAAACAATTGAACTTCATTTGTCCATATGAAGAATCTGTATGAAATATGACAACCATCTTTCTATGCTTTATCACATTATGGCAGAAAAAAATTCATGATGTACATGAAACTTAGTATAATGAACTTGATAATAATGAAGCAACTATTCTTGTTCCAAGACTGCAAACATTCTAACAGAGGTTGCATAGACTATTTTGTACCATATCACTAAAAACTGTCAAATATAGAATGTGGACTACTCTTATGACCATGAAACACGGAAACCATAAACCTTTATTTTGTAACCTATTCATGACCATTGCAAAGGGATCAAAAGATAAAACACTAGCCTGCTCCCCCTTACCTCATGCTCCTTTTTATGTACTTACAAATGTCATTTGTGTAGAATGCACAAGCTTAGACTCATCCTCCTCCTGGTTTTGCTTTCTTCTCCAAAACTTCTGAATACTTGTTTTCTTGGGATGTTTCCTTCTCTAGACATTCTTCTTAGATTTCACAAACATAGCTCTACAGTGCTTTGCAACATGACCATGATTATGACATTTATAACATTTGACATTGTAGTCTAGAATCCAAGAATCATATTTTATTTTTGACGAATCATAGGGACTTTTATTTTTGTTACATACATGATTATGTCTTCCATGCAAGTTACAATTTCTAGCTCTATGACCATAAGCATGACAGCAGTAGAAATAACCATGAAATTGAGAATAATTGTACCTTATTATTGTCTGGTGGGTAGAGAACTTGTGGACCTAATTGTCCTTCTTCCTTGAACTTCAGGAGTAGCAGTATGATAACTTAAGTCTATCTTCCTTTTAGGTGCCTTTCTTGCTTTGGAGCACTCTCCTTCTTCAAAACCTAGACCACTAGTGTCCTTGAAATTCTTTTGTTTGCTTAGCACATCATTCAACTTACTTGTATTTTTTTCAAACTACTGATATTTCTTAGATAGGGCCTTGAGACCTTCATAATCTTTTCTTAGATTAGTTCAATTTCAGTTTCTAATTTCATACATTCAATTCATTTTACCTCAAGGTTAGATTTTGTATTATCTATTATTCTTTTGGCTTCCTCAATTTCAATCTTTAGACAGTTAATCAATTTATCAAATTCATCAGCATGACTCTTTAATTCTACAATATGATTTCTTGCATTTTTAAACTCTAAAGAAACTTTTTCAAAATTTGAACATACCTTGTCCCTAGATTCTTTAACTTGTTGAAGCTGGTCTTTTAACCTCTTGTTTTCTTTACTAAGTTACTTGATTGTATCTAGAGTACATAGACATTCTCCTTCAACATCAACTTCACAATCATCTTCATCAAACTCCTATTCATCTTCATCCAGAAAGAGGTCTGTTTCTTCATCATTAGTCTCAACAGAAAAAAGATATTTTCTTTCATTTATTTCTTGTTCTCCTTCATTCACAATGATTTCTTCCTTTTTATCAAAATTATCAACTGCAGAACCATTCTTTTTTAGGGGTTACATATGCAACAAGTCATTGCTAGGCTTAACTGAGGCTTGTTTTTACCATCTTTTGATCAGCATCTTTCTTTTCTCTATTTGAGACCTTATTTCTATTCTTTTTACCCATTATACTCCACTATCAAGACCTACCCAAGCTAGTTAGACTTCTATAGGGAACCTATGCTCTAATACCACTTGTTGTATGAAAGACACTGAGAGGGGTGGTGAATCAATGTCTTATGAACGAGACTTGTTTTTGGCAACAATTAAAAAAACCTTTTACCAACTATGAACTTCAATCTTTGTATAACGAAAAAAAGACATTCATTTATGAACTATAGTGTATTATCAAAAATAGGAAGGAATAGTACAAATGAACTGTGATGAACAGTTTATCATGACAAACAATAGAGGTAGTTTTATTACTTCATTGGACAAAGATGAGTATCAAAATTATTATACATTTGTACTGACTCAAGATGAGCATCATGTCAATAATATGCAACAGTTAAATCATGAAACAATGAACATAAACTCATGAACATAACAAGTAACCATAACACAGAGATTTGACGAATGGAAAATCCTCTAGGGATGATAAACCACTCCATAAAATGCCTCACTACCTTAATCAAGATGTGCTTCACTAGCAAATACAAATGCCTCACTAGCTATTTGTGCCTCATTGGCATATTTCAATCAATACAATCAATAATATAGTTCAATACAGAGGGTTACTCTATTTCTCTATAATCCAATCCTCAACATTCTGGTATAACCTTAATGATCATGTAAGATACACACACATCAATCTCCTATATGATGTTTTTCATCTTATGCCCTTTTATATTTTATCACTACCCTTTTGTTTCTTTAAATAATCAACTTGTATTAGAAGATGAACCATTTGAAGTATACTCTAACTGAATCAATAACTGTCAAGAAAGAGCAGTCAAACTGACGCACTTTAAGAATATAAAGACCTTCGAGTGTCATTACCATACCACAGAGATTAAGTATCATAGTTTACCTTTCCAACAAATCTTTATAGTTTTGTAACCACCAACTAAATGGGTAAAGACAAAACCTCTTTTTAAAGACTTTATCAGCAGAACCCTCGAAGAAAAGTTTGCATGCAGTTTATTACTCAAAAGAAACTAAACAGTAAACAGAGAGAGGCTCAAGATCAACTGTTTATCTCAATTGAACCACAAACTACCTCTTATCAATTGTAGCTTAAGATTTTGTAAAAAAAATGAAAAAATAAGGAACAAAATCATCTGATGGGCTGACACACAAAACCATCTTGTTGTTGTTTGAAATCAAGAAAGTAGTCAACAACGAACTAGCTCAGTCCTCTATTGAATAGTATAGTCAAATCTCTTAGATACCCTTCAACCACATGGAGATACTCACTAAAATCTACATAACTTTCCATGATTACCATTGAACTTTCAAACCCTAGCTCAGAGTTATATTTCCCAAAGTTAAACTTTGCAAAATGAATGACAAAAAATTCCTTTTTGCTTGAAACATCATAGCCACCGAGACTATAGGTTTGCCCTAGAATGGATTAGTCACCAAGAGTTATTCAATCACCTTTTTACATGTCACAAATGCTAAGACCTGCCCAACAGGTGAAGCTGATAACAAACTTGATACATTGAGACTTTTTAAGAGTGGGTTTTAATGCATTCACAAGGTAATGCATGTTGACAACTTACAAGAGTGTGGCTTTTGAATAAGGTAAGCCAATATTGACAATAAAAACAAATATCCCCCTTGTGAACAAATCAAATGATAGGAAAATATATTTAATAGCCCTTAGTCATCCTAATGCAATAAACATATGAAGACCTTTGTAGCCTTTATGATCCTTTATACATGTAATGCACTTAAATTTCTGCTTTGTATTTCTGCTTTGTTTGGAGCTATTTTATAGTCACTTTCTTTGGCTTTGAAGGAGAGTGTTGTGTGTGTGCCTAATCTAGTTGCACTTTATTTTTCTTATAAACGGACAATTAAACCTTTGCTTGACATGATTGATCTTACTTTTTAGTTATATTCCTTTAGAAGGGCCTACTTTTGGATTGTGCTTCATCCAAAAGGAACGACCCTATGTGGAGTTTTCCTTTGAACCACTATATAAGAGGGATAAGGTGAAAGCTAAGTCCTAACCAGCGTCAGCCTTACCTTGTGGTGCCATATCGAAAAGAGGTGTACTAGCACTTTTTGGAAATAATTTTCACATTGTGTGAAGTGTTTGATACTCTTAGTAGGATTGGTCTAAGTTTTTAGTAGCTTGTCACATTGCTCGTAAGGCATTGTTCCCTCAAATCTACTAAGAACCAACTAGATAGTGACTACCTGTTTCACCTCTGAAAGTTGCAGTAATCATCAATGAAAGGGGAATTGATACAAGCCCCCAAGATACTCACAATTACCTCCCTTGAGAAGAGATAGTATTCCCTCGGCCATAAAAGACTTTTGACCTACTTGAGCTTTCTGAGGGGAGGGTGAGATATCCCTACCTATCATCTCTTGCAAAGATACAAATGTATGAAACCTATATGGAATGACATTTGGTTGATGGAGAATTAAGTTGTGAGCTGATTTACCACAATGAAACCATGTCTCTAGGGATAAAAAGTGATTAAATTGTTTGCAATTGTCTTATACCCATGGAAACATTGGGCTTTTTTGTGAGCCTTGAACATACACTATCTGTTATGTCAGTCCTTTTTTCCACTTTGTTTGATGTGTTTTCTCTTGCCAAAGCAAATCTAATCAAAATCAAATCCCACTCTATCAAAATTTGCCTTATAAACATCATCAACACCTATTTAGCACCTTTGATATAATAGTAGCTCACCTTTGGTAGTGCAGTCTAGTGCCTTTGGTATAACAATAGCTCACCTTTGGTAGTGCAGTCCAATGCCTTTGGTATAATAGTAGCTCACCTTTGGTAACACAGTTCCACACCTCTGGTATCACATTCCAGTGCCTTTGGTCTAGAAAATTGTTTTTTAAAACTGTCTTAGCAAAATCTCAGCAAAATCCCAGCAAAATCTCAAACATATTGTCCTATTGCATCCCATGGCAACCACTAAACTCCAACAATCTATGAAGGCTAAACAAGTTGCCCCAAGGAAGCACAAATCACCTCCTCATACACCTCAACCAACCCAAACCAACGTGACTCCAAAGGGTACTCCAAAAATACCAATGGAAAGAACAACTAACTCTAAAAATAGGCCACAACATGACTAGCCAACCAATCCTCAAGAAGGTAATGTCCCTTTGGTAGATGTAACTCAATTCACTACCAGTACATGCCTCATTATTTTTCTACCCCCAGTTATACCATGGCTCAAGTACCATCTCAAGAAGAGTGACACTTTGAAGAAGGTCAATCCTCTCAAGAAGATAGACAAGACCTTGATGAAATCATGTAAGATCCTAGAGCCATAGCCGCATTTGACAAAAGCATTAGTGAGAAGTTACCAAGATCATTTCTTTCGCTTACTAGAAGAACAAGGAGCCAAATTATCCCAAGATTTTGACATATCCAATCTCAAAGAGCAAAACAAATCCATTGACACTATATCGGCTCTCCAAACTATGTCAACTGTGACCACTCCCATACCTGAACAAAACTCACAAGGGAGAACAACTAGACCTTTTGATGCTCAATATGAGAATCCTCTTTATCAAAATCCAACAGCAGAAAGACCCATATCACCACTTATGACTCCTATGGAGATTTAGAAATAGCAACAAGAGACTCTACACCATCAAGAAGAACTAGCAAGATAGGCCGCCTTAGCTAAATCAAACACACAACAAACTTCTAACATGTCACAAATGCCCACACAAATCGCAAGTGGAATATTGGCTACCCCATCACAAGATGGTTTCCGACCAAATTACAATCCAGGAAACACTTATGTAGCCATACAACAAGGGTCTCAACCAACACCAATGCCCCCAATGTCATCAACCCTCCTTATCACCAACCCAAACAATGTCATGCAACCACAACATGTACAAAACATCAACACAACCTATGTCCCTCCACCACAACGTTCTTCCACACTCAATCTTACCTATCCCTATCTTAATCAACCCCAACCATCATAAAACCCATTTACCTATGTCCCTCTGCAACAACGATCATCTACATTAAACTTTTTCAACACATATCTCAATCAACCCCAACCATCACAAAACCCATCTACCTATGTCCCTCCACCACAAAAATCTTTGACTCTCAACCTAACCCACACTTATATCAACCCACAACCATCTCAAAACCAATCATCCTATGCCTATACTCCACCATCACAACCAAACCCAACAAACTTTATCTTTCCTCCAAGGAAATCTTTCTTCACACCACCTCCGCAACAATCATAGAGCCATCATTCTTACTTAGCACCACCTCCACATATCCAAAATCAAAACAACCAAAACCAACCCAATCCAAACCCAACATACAACACATATGCCCTGTTGGTTTTTCTTCTGAATCAGCATTAGGGTTTGCCACTTCTAATGCACAGGTAGATTCAGCCAACTAAATACAGGAGGTTGCGTGAGCTGCCTCCCCTTCACTTCTGGTTCTGCCGCACCAAGGGGGGTATCCCTATAACTCAAGATGTAACCTTGACTAGCTCAAAGATAGAAAGATCTAACTTGACAACAACAGGCAGAATACTCTCATGTATGGACCAAGATCTGTATGATAGATCACAAGGCTGGCAACATTCTTGGACATGATGTCTGGTTGGGTATGAGAGCATGCAGGGGGTTCCTAATCCTACTCCTACAACTAACAGGTGGAAGTATGAAATGGTTTAGTTTGAATTTTGGATGCAAAGCTGGACATGGTGTATAACCTCAACACAGAGCTAGATTGGTGCCTATCCAGGGCTTGGAGTCGGTAGACATACACCTGTGAATGATCAGCATGAATAGCTAAAACTGGATTTCAGGGGGATACACATGATATCTGCCTTACAGATATCTCCCAATAAAGAGTGTTAAGCTGTCTATACTTATGGCATCCCTATTGCAGTAAGAAAGATACATGCAAAACTGGAGACAGAATCAGCATAACACATGCAAACACAGCATTATTCATATAAGATTAACCATGAAATCAGTGGATTCATGCCAAATCGTACAACAGGAGATACATAAACTCACAAGTTTTGCTGCACAGAGCAACCAAAACCAGTTGTATCTTATTACAGAGCCAAAATGTCCAGTTTTCAACAACCTTCAAATGGGCCACACTTCCTGCTTATAACAGCCAGGTAGTGTACCACAACAATCAATTACATGGTTGACCAAAAATCCCGCCAGATACACAGTATCAGAAAAATGGCACTCAAACATTCAATGCAGCAGGTGGGAGAGGAGACAGGAAGAAATCTCGAGCCTTGCGCCGCCGCCTAGGGATCTAGATCTTCAATCGGGTACCAGATCTGTCCACGCCATCGCCCATACCTCTGCAACAATCGCCATTAATGGCGCACCAACCCACGGCCTCGGGAAGAACATCTGACAGTCGATCGCAACCACTTCCCGCCAAGATACATCGTCATGATATTTCAAATATGCAGGATATCAATTATCCCACATGCACCCCGCGGTGACCTCTTTAACACTTTATATACTAGGTCGCGAGCATATATGATGTCGGTACTTTTGCTCCCGACGACACTAGTATAAGACTTCATCATCATCCTCCAGCAGCATGATATCCTGTTGCTTGAAAAATCACCCTGACGTCAGCATCATCCTCGCAATATCACCTGCATGATAATCGCCTTCATCGGCACAACCTGATCCATCGGAGGAAGATCCTCCTGCCTAGCTGATAC
This sequence comes from Cunninghamia lanceolata, assembly GCA_027924645.1. Lineage (NCBI taxonomy): Eukaryota > Viridiplantae > Streptophyta > Pinopsida > Cupressales > Cupressaceae > Cunninghamia > Cunninghamia lanceolata. Next base: position 12,035,762 of record BSBN01000367.1, read on the forward strand.
CAAAACATCCTGATGATGTCATCATCATATCCTGCTGACATCATCAGCATATCTGCCTACTGCGCACCTCCTCATATCCGGATGACGTCATCATCATATCGACATCAGGATGATATTTGGAAGGTAACCGGATATTTGGAAATATCATCCTGATGCACAAATATGATGCTGCACTGTAGCTCCACTGTAAGATCGGGGTGATGGATGAATATGCCAGATATTTGAAAAAATCACCCCCACTAGATAATGCACGAAGCCGACAGGCGGATATCTCCCCTCGGAAATATCATGATGCAGACCAGCAGAAAATCAGATATCACCCTGACGTAAGAATAACGTCAGCATCATCAGGGTGATAAAACAACGAACATGAAGTGATACAACAACATCAGGATGATATTGACTAAGATCATCCTGACGTTCAAATATGATGACCCCGGTGAATATCGGGTCACACTTAGAACTTTACAACAACATCATCAGGATGATCTTAACAAAGATCACCCGATGTTAAAATATCACCCCGGCGAAAGATCATGCAGGCAGAAAATATGATGACCCTCGCAAGCAACACGGTGATAACCGGAAATATGATGATGATGATGACGACCCTTAGAAAAATAGGTCAGGTTGAACAACTCAGAAAATAACCCCTTCGGAAGATCGGGGCAACATCATCATCATAAAAGGGCAGGGTGATAATTGGAAGATCACCGGATACTTGAAAGATCACCCTCCGCAAGAAAACTAAGGCACATTGTAGCTCATCAGCAGGATCGGGAAGATATCCAAACATCACCCGATATTGAAATATGATGATCCTGATGAAAAACAAGTCGACAGAGAACATGATGATGCGGACCATCATCGAAGACAATATGATGATGATGATCTCCTCCTCAAAGAAAATATGATGATGCAGCTGAAAAATGCCGAGGAGGTCCAACACTTAGAACATTTTTTGGATATTTAGGGAAGGTGCCTGCATGAAAATTGCTCAAAAACTGTCAGTCAATTCAGGCACTAACACTGGCTCTGTCTGGGGACGTGCAGGTGCAAGACTGCAGCGAGAACCCCAGAACTCTGGGATGCAGACCAGTCCCTTATCCATTGGGCACAGAGTCAAATACTGCACCGACCTGCATCACCAAACACACTTGATGGCCGAAGGCCACCAAGAAAAGAAAAACATGTATCTCCCTTTGTCAAACACTTTGTTTTCATCTGCATACACTGGGTCAAGCTTGGAGATACTACAGAGATCCACCCACAAACAAATCTTGTCATCTGCATATTCAACCCTCTGATTTGGCTTGTCATTATCACCCCTGTGCAGATAACCTTCAACATCATGTGACATGTGGGTGCAGAATGTATCAGGCAATGCATACTCAAATGGTATAGAACACAGGTTATCATCTGTATCATCATCATGCATTGCAACATGATCTCCTAGCTGGACTGCAAATAGGAAACACTCAGAGTCCACCACACAACTAGGAAGATCAGGGCTCATTGTATTATATGCTGGCACATCAAAAGAAAAGCTTTCAAAATCACAATTGTGCACATCATGTACACAACAATCAGCAGCACCAGGCTGGAAAAGATCAGGCTCTGGCATCTCTTTCAAATCAGGCACATTTTCACAGTCACTTACCCGATGTATGTTGTTTCCTCTTTCATCAGGATAAGAAACAGAATCCAAGCCAAAAATAGTGTCTAGATCTTCACCATACTCAGACAGATCCTCATCGCCATATGTGTCATAAATGGGTGACCCAAGTGCATCAGTTTCATCATAGTATGCCATTTGTTCATGGGCAGCAGAGCATGCATCTTCATCACCAATGGATTCCCTCTGTGGAGGAGTATCAGCCTGTATGCTTATTTCTTCTCTATCTTGAGCACAATACTCACAATTATCTCCACAGGTCCATTCCAAAAATTGCTCATTGCTGTCCACAACCTCATTGTTGTTTTCATGGTCAGATGCCTCATCATTGCAATGGGAATCCTCACTAGTCCTTTCACTGGCACGTTCAATATTCATCTTTTCATCTTCACACGATGCCTTAATTATTTGGTCATTTGTAGCTTCACAACGATTTTTCACACCAAGGCCTGGGGACAGGGGTTTCAGCAGGTACACATTTCTGATTTTTTCTATCTTTTCTATGAACCTGTATGCCATCTGCATACTTGTCACCTTGAAATCCCTCAGTATTGCACTAAAGCCCTCCTCAAAAGCTTCAAAGAATATGCCAACACAGGCTGAAATATCAAGTATGAAGACTTCTGGGATCTGTGAAAGGGCTATTGCAAACCTATGACTGAAATCAACACATGGCTCTTCATCTTGTTTTCTGATTCTCATCAATTCTGCAACAAGATCAGCCGGTTCTTTTGCAAATTCTTCCTTGAAACAGTCAGCAAGCTCATCCCAACAGGCAAAGGATCCTTTTGAAAAGCTCAAATACCAGTCTTTTGCTTTTGCATCAAAGGACCTAACAAAAAACCTCATCCACATATCCTCATCTCTGAATGAATATTTTCCCATAAAACTGTGAAAATTTTGGATATGTGCATTCCCATCACACACACTGTGACCACTAAATCTAGGCATCTGACAATATATCCTAGCAGGCATAGTTTCTACTTTATAATCCACCCATGACAAATCCAGTTGGCCATACAAAGGATCAAAAGGGCTGACAGGAGGTTTAGCTTTCTGACTGGTAGACACAACAGGGTTACTGCTTTTTAACTGGGCCTGCTCAGCCTCTAAGAATATCAACCTATTTCTTATCTCTTCTATTCTTTTATCATTCCCTTCCTGACTGAGTATGGGATAATACATACTTGGATTCATAAAAATCTTACCCTTAGACATCCTTCGTCTGTCTAAGACCTAAGGCTTCCCCTGGCATCTAACTTATGCAGCAAAACAACAAATATAAAGGGGAAGGAACAAGGTACCTTTTCTCATACAGATGCAGAAAAATGAACAACACATTTTTGTCACATCACATACATCCATCTTTCATGTGCATTCAGATCTTTTTTGCAGAGTCGCCACCTCTCCAGAGAGGACAAAATTTTCAATAGCTGAAAGCTACTTTTCCAGGTTCATTCCACCAGCAGAGCATCATTTTGTTGGTGACTCAGATGGGCCATAAGATATAACACTTCTTTTATCAGTTCGTCCCCAGCAGAGTCGCCATTTTGTTGGTGACTCAGATGGGCCACAAGATATAACACTTCTTTTATCAGTCCGTCCCCAGCAGAGTCGCCATTTTGTTGCTGACTCGGATGGGCCACAAGATATAACACTTCTTTTATCAGTCCGTCCCCAGCAGAGTCACCATTTTGTTGGTTTTTCTTCTGAATCAGCATTAGGGTTTGCCACTTCTAATGCATAGGCAGATTCAGCCAACTAAATACAGGAGGTTGCGTGAGCTGCCTCCCCTTCACTTCTGGTTCTGCCGCACCAAGGGGGGTATCCCTATAACTCAAGATGTAACCTTGACTAGCTCAAAGATAGAAAGATCTAACTTGACAACAACAGGCAGAATACTCTCATGTATGGACCAAGATCTGTATGATAGATCACAAGGCTGGCAACATTCTTGGACATGATGTCTGGTTGGGTATGAGAGCATGCAGGGGGTTCCTAATCCTACTCCTACAACTAACAGGTGGAAGTATGAAATGGTTTAGTTTAAATTTTGGATGCAAAGCTGGACATGGTGTATAACCTCAACACAGAGCTAGATTGGTGCCTATCCAGGGCTTGGAGTCGGTAGACATACACCTGTGAATGATCAGCATGAATAGCTAAAACTGGATTTCAGGGGGATACACATGATATCTGCCTTACAGATATCTCCCAATAAAGAGTGTTAAGCTGTCTATACTTATGGCATCCGTATTGCAGTAAGAAAGATACATGCAAAACTGGAGACAGAATCAGCATAACACATGCAAACACAGCATTATTCATATAAGATTAACCATGAAATTAGTGGATTCATGCCAAATCGTACAACAGGAGATACATAAACTCACAAGTTTTGCTGCATAGAGCAACCAAAACCAGTTGTATCTTATTACAGAGCCAAAATGTCCAGTTTTCAACAACCTTCAAATGGGCCACACTTCCTGCTTATAACAGCCAGGTAGTGTACCACAACAATCAATTACATGGTTGACCAAAAATCCCGCCAGATACACAGTATCAGAAAAATGGCGCTCAAACATTCAATGCAGCAGGTGGGAGAGGAGACAGGAAGAAATCTCGAGCCTTGTGCCACCGCCTAGGGATCCAAATCTTCAATCAGGTACCAGATCTGTCCACGCCATCGCCCATACCTCTGCAACAATTGCCATTAATGGCGCACCAACCTGCGGCCTCGAGAAGAACATCTGACAGTCGATCGCAACCACTTCCCGCCAAGATACATCGTCATGATATTTCAAATATGCAGGATATCAATTATCCCACATGCACCCCGCGGTGACCTCTTTAACACTTTATATACTAGGTCACGAGCATATATGATGTCGGTGCTTTTGCTCCCGACGACACTAGTATAAGACTTCATCATCATCCTCCAGCAGCATGATATCCTGTTGCTTGAAAAATCACCCTGACGTCAGCATCATCCTCGCAATATCACCTGCATGATAATCGCCTTCATCGGCACAACCTGATCCATCGGAGGAAGATCCTCCTGCTTAGCCAATACCAAAACATCCTGATGATGTCATCATCATATCCTACTGACATCATCAGCATATCTGCCTACTGCGCACCTCCTCATATCCGGATGACGTCATCATCATATCGACATCAGGATGATATTTGGAAGGTAACCGGATATTTGGAAATATCATCCTGATGCACAAATATGATGCTGCACTGTAGCTCCACTGTAAGATCGGGGTGATGGATGAATATGCCAGATATTTGAAAAAATCACCCCCACTAGATAATGCATGAAGCCGACAGGCGGATATCTCCCCTCGGAAATATCATGATGCAGACCAGCAGAAAATCGGATATCACCCTGACGTAAGAATAACGTCAACATCATCAGGGTGATAAAACAACGAACATGAAGTGATACAACAACATCAGGATGATATTAACTAAGATCATCCTGACGTTCAAATATGATGACCCCGATGAATATTGGGTCACACTTAGAACTTTACAACAACATCATCAGGATGATCTTAACAAAGATCACCCGATGTTAAAATATCACCCTGGCGAAAGATCATGCAGGCAGAAAATATGATGACCCTCACAAGCAACACGATGATAACCGGAAATATGATGATGATGATGACGACCCTTAGAAAAATAGGTCAGGTCGAACAACTCAGAAAATAACCCCTTCAGAAGATCGGGGCAACATCATCATCATAAAAGGGCAGGGTGATAATTGGAAGATCACCGGATACTTGAAAGATCACCCTCCGCAAGAAAACTAAGGCACATTGTAGCTCATCAGCAGGATCGGGAAGATATCCAAACATCACTCGATATTGAAATATGATGATCCTGATGAAAAACAAGTCGACAGAGAACATGATGATGCTGACCATCATCGAAGACAATATGATGATGATGATCTCCTCCTCAAAGAAAATATGATGATGTAGCTGAAAAATGCCGAGGAGGTCCAACACTTAGAACATTTTTTGGATATTTAGGGAAGGTGCCTGCATGAAAATTGCTCAAAAACTGTCAGTCAATTCAAGCACTAACATGCCCCAAACCAATCATACAATCAATATAACACTAATTCCTATGGCTTCAACTATAATATTCCCTATGGGCAACAACAACTAATCCAAGTGCAACAACAGATTCTTCCAACACCCCCAACAACTATGGAGATTAAACTTGCCAAGGTACAACAACAAGTATCCGATGTTACATTTGGTCATACTAAGAAAACATTTGATCAGTCATTGCAAATGATCCCTTTTCCTCCCAACTTCACTATACCAAAATTTGATAAATACAAAGAAAGAGGAGACCCAAAAGACCACCTTAGAGAATTCTATCTTGCTTGTTTAGAGGTTACACATAATGACAGATATTTCATGTGCTTCTTTCCTCGTAGCCTTGGAGGTCAAGCTATAGAATGGTTCTCGCATCTACCTATGGGTATCAAATTTTTTAACAAGCTTGCAGAAAAATTTGCCACCCATTTCTCATACAACATAGAACATGAGGTCTCTATGAATGACTTATGTAACAATAAACAAAAGAAAGGGGAAACTCTTATCTCCTTCCTTCAAAGATGGAAACACATGGCTAGCAAATTCCCATTCAAAATACCTATAAAGTAGCTTGTTAGCATATTTGTACAGAACTTTAACCAAGAATTGGGTTTCCATTTGCAAATACTAAGTGCTACAACCTTTGACGAGATTACCTATAAAGGCATCAACATCAAAAAATCCCTCATCGCTAAAGGCATGGTCAAAATCTTCAAAGAAAATAAAGATAATTCTCCCCAACAACGAACAAATGATAAGCCCAAATACTGGAACAAAAATAAAAATGTGGTCAATGATGGTGTGGTGGATTCCAAACATGTCCAAACACTACAAACACCCCTTAATGTTTCATCCAAAAAAAACCAATCTCCTACTCAACAACAACAACAAAAATAATGACAACAAAACCAAAACCAACAACATCAACAAGAGCGACCTCCCTAAGATTACCCTCCAAGGCGTAAATTCACTCCCTTAAGAGAGCCTATAGAGTCAGTTCTACAGAAACTTGTGTAAAATGGGCTCGTCATGCTACCAGACACTCCCCCATGTGGAAAACCTACTTACAAACGTACATGGTACAAAGACAATGAATATTGTGAATACCATAGGACCAAAGGACACATAACTGTATCATGCATGAAACTCAAGCACATGATCCAAAACCTTATTGATAGAGGCGATGCCACTTTTGATGCACCCCCTAATCAAAACACAAACAAAAATCTCAACATGTACAAGGAGCCATTCCCTAACCATGGTCAATGTTAAAATCCTGACAAAGGTAAAGGTGTTAACAAAGCCACCACTTCCTACGACTCTATTGTAGGTCATTTTGAAGAAAGTCGTGTGTCTAGCCTCACTATCAAAGGTAAATCTACAGATTGTGCTGTCACAACTTGTTGTGGTCATGTTACCCTTCGTGGTCCTACACCAAGTCTCCTAGCCCAATCTGATTACAATCTAGTCAAACATCTAGGTAAAACCCCTGCACAGATCTCTATTTTGGACCTTCTCCAATCATCACCTGCACATAAAGCTGTGCTAGAAAAATCCCTACAAGAGTCTTCTATTCCTAATAACATAGTGGTCATAGATTTCCAAGCTATAATAGGTAACAATGCCTCACCTTACAATGTGGTCTTTTTTGAAAAGGACCTCCCATCCCATGATCCATGCCACAATGAAGCCCTTCACATTGAAGTCTTCATCCATAAACAAAACATCAAATGCATACTTATAAATGGTGGTGCTGGTATAAATATCTATTCTCTCAAGTTACTTAAACAATTGGGACACTCTGAGGATCATGTCAACATTTATAAAAGCATTACAATCAAGGGGTATGATGATGCTAAGCATTGTTCAGAAGGTGGTATCCACTTGCCTATACATGTAGGCCCCATCATGATTGAAACTAGATGCCAAGTCCTTGACATTGGGCTACCTTAAAACATTATCTTAGGATGCCCATGGATCCATGCCATGAAAGTTGTTCCCTCCACATACCATCAATCTCTCAAGTTCCCATTTACTGGTACAGAGATCACTATCCCCAAAGACCCTAATCCCTTTGAATTTTGTCATAACTTGCAAAGCAGTTATAAGATTAGAAACCAAGTGCCAATAATGACAAAGCCAAAGAATCCCCATTGTATGTTGACCCTAAAAATCTGAAAAAAGCCTCTGAAGTTGAACCCAATCCTAGACCTATTCCTGAAATCACAACACACATCCGTGATATAGGCTTTGGTGAATATGATATCTCAAAATCTTGTTGTGTAAGGTGAATGCCCTTATCCCCTAAATCCTACGGCCAACCGCCCATAGCTAAAGCAACTAAGAAAGAAGCTATCCATCCTCTAGCATCCTTAACCCAATTCCAAGAGGGAAAATTATTAGCAGAGGAAACTATTGAAGATGTATCTCATCTTGGCTCTACAAAGAGAAAGAACCAGTCACCATACCAGTCAAACAATATGGCAATGGACTAAGAATTGTGAAGAATATGGGCTATAAAGGCAAAGGTGGCCTTGGGAAGAATAACCAAGGTGACATAGAACATGTAGATTAGGTGATCAAATCAAGGTCAAAATACAAACTAAAATGCATAAACACAAAAAAGCTATACCTCAACAAGAAGACCCAATCTCATCAAGGGAGAGGAAACTTGCACCTAAGAGCTCCTAAGACCTGATAATCCCTAGATAATGAATCAAATGTGAAATACTATCTCAAATTTGCAACTCACTAATTATCTCTTTGGGCATGGTAACATTGCATAAAAACTTGTATCCTAAAATGGGTTGAAAGATGTTGTATTTATAGAGATTTTGGAGGGATTTTGATCGAAGGGTGGAGATTGATTTGGAAGATCAATGGTGGAGGATGAAAGTGATGTGGAGGGCCTAGATTAGATCTTGGAGGAATGGAGGGCTAGGAATAAAAGTAAATCTTTTATTCATTTTGGGAAAAGGGGTGATTAAATGAGCATGGGTGTGAAGGATTATTTTTGAATTAAAGATTCATATGGGGAATGTAAAATGAATTAAAAATTTATTTGGGGATAAGTGGAGATAAATGAGGTATGGGGGTGGTAAGGGGTTGTAAGAGGAATTAATTGTGATGTGGGATGTATTTAAATAAAAAATTGACATATGTGGATTTATTTCAATTTTTTATTTGGAGGATGTGGGGAAAGGTGTTAAACTAGGTTTGACCACCCAAATGAGAGGTTAGGATTAATTAAACATAGGTTTTATTTAATTAATCCTAGGGCTAGGATGAGGTAGGCTAGGGTAGGTAATTAAATAATAGCTATTTAATTACCTAGGGTAGGGATAGGTCAATTAATAGGCTGAATTAATTTGTTAAACATGGTTTAGCTAATTAATTGGATTTAGTGAAAAATGGAGAATTTGATTAAATAAATATTACATATTTATTAAATCAATTGGCTAAGGTTTGGACTATTGAATTAATGAAATTAATTCAATTTTGGGGATAAAATGTTGTAAAATTAGATGATGAATGGATAATTAATTAAATAAAAATTTAATTAATTGATTAGAAGGGAAATTGGTATGTTTAGGAATGTCAGGAGTCAGTTTGATGGTAAAAGAAATTTTTAGGTGTCTACATTTTCCCCTCTTTGACGTGGTGTCAGGACATAGGAGGGAAGTGGCATCAATTTGAAGAAAAATATGCCCCAGCTGCTGGGAAGGAGTAAGATGGATAAGGGATGCCCCCTCAAGAGGTCGGTGGGAAAATAAAAAATTTCTGAGCGAGTTCTCGAAAGGACGCGACGGGAGTGGAAGTTGGATAGGGGATGGAAAAAAGAGATGGTAGGAAGAAAAATGGAGGAAAAAGGCTATGATTTGCACCATGGAGGGGAAAAAAGAGTGGATGGGAGGATGACATGGCATGCTATATTAGGTGAAGTGGGCCCTAAGAGTGCCACATTTACACACATTGACTTGGTGAGAAGAAGAAGCAGAGGAGAGATGGTAGAGCACAACCCCCAATTCCGGCATATTCGACACATCTCTGAGCGGTTTTGATTGTTTGGCTGGGCACCAGAGGCTGGACCCTAGGTATGGCCTAACCCTAGCTTTTTCATTTTTTTGTTTTTGTCACTTTTTTGGGGTTCAGGAATTAGGATTTAGGAATGTAGCGCTATCGCTGGATTGTGTCACATGATGAACAGAGCTAATTAGTGCAATTCTCTAGATTGGCACTATCTGCTAGGGTAGCTTTAGGGTGGTTTGTCACCATTTGTCTGTAATTTTAGCGCTATCTTTTGAAATAGTGTAATGTTTAGAAGAATAGGATTTTGGCGTTTTAGCGCCAAATGTGTAGGAGGCTAGCACTATATTCCAGAATAGCACTATTTTGATTAGCGGCGCTATGTTTAGTTTTAGCATGAAGAACAAGATTAGCGCAATATTTAGAATATGCGCAATAGGGGGAATTGGCACTAATCTTTAGATTAGCGCCAAGTGACAGTGCAGCACCATATTTTAAAATGGCGCTAAGTGCATTACATAGTAGCGCTATGTTATTAAGCAGCGCAAAATGCCTTGCGTAGTGTTGCTATTAGCTGTAATAGCACTTTTTAGAAGAAGTAGTAGCGCTATTTGTAAAATGGCACAAAGTACAGTTTGTTTTGGCACCAAATGATTTGGGCATTCAAGATTAGAAGAAAAGGGGGTGATTTGAAAAAAAAGATAGGTAGATTTTTTACCAGAAAGTTGTGGATGCAGGATACGCAGTTGTTTATAGTGTATTCATGGGAGCGACGCATGCTATCTGTGATGGCACTATTTGACCAGTTTGATGATGCCACACGGGCCTGACTGGCTAGATTGGGACTCTTGACTGTGGCGTCGATGCCGGTGCTATGAGCCCATAGAGATTTGATGACAGCTGTAGTAGAGCGGTACTGCTCGGAGACCTGTACATTTTTGTTGCCGACTGGGGAGATCATGATCACACTTGAGGATGTTTATCGCATCCTCAAGCTACCTATTTATGGCCGGCAGGTGCGATATGACACGAGGAGGGGACGGAGGGCCCTGATCAGGGTTTTTGGTGAGGCTCATATTTTGTTGTCATCTGATCGTTGAGAGATGAGTTACAAGGGGACACTAGCTTTGGGTGCAGATCCCTTTGCCTTATTCCTGTGCGCTTTGATTGGTGGTGTGGTGATGCTGGATAGGCAAGGCAGGGGTTTTCCAGTTGGCTGGGGGGAGATGATCGAGGGGATGGTGAGGCATGAGACCATGTATGCCTGGGGGCCAATGATGTTGGGGTAGCTGTATCATGAGATGAATATAGTTGTCTATCTATATGATTCAACATTGTTAGCTAGGGTCACTCTGTTACACATGTGGATTTGGGAGCACATTACAGTTACTCGACCGACGTGTGGATACTATCACCAGCCATTTGAGGCCTTTGTATTCTTATATCGAGATGCTGAGTACACTTATACTGGTCAGGTTCAGTACTGGAGACGGATGCTGGATGATGTTATTTAGGTGACCTAGCGACCTTACATTGGAGTGGAGCCGTGGCAAGACAATGATTTGCACATGCCTTTTACTTTTCAGCAGCGATACCTGATGGGTCGTGGAGACCACACCATAGACATGTATCTACCCTCACGGGTCATGTGGCAGTTTAGATTGTGGTAGGATACCCCACAGTAGATGGCCATCTATGCATGGACCCATCGAGATGCGCCCTTCTGGCCTGCAACCATACAGCCACAGGTCGCTCTAGATGACTTTGCAGCTCTACGACCAGTGCGGTGGGATTAGGGGAGCATGGTCAGGGATGCAGGCACTACTCTTGCATATGATATATGGTGGTAGATGTGGTGGCTAACATGGTTTACTGATTCAGCCGAGGAGGTAGTCCCTACGAAGGAGGCAACAGGGTCAGGGGATGATGACTCTGATGGAGATGATTTCTTGGAGAAGGGGGGAGATCATTGCAGACTACCTACTAGAGGTGGGATTAGATGGAGAGGAGAGGGTGGTGGGAGGGGAGGGGGAGTCAATGGATGTGCTGGCAGCAGTGGCAGTTGGATAGGTGCCCCAGCAATAGGTGAGACAGCAGGCACCTATTCAGTAGGTTCCTATTGAGTAGGTGCATATTGGAGTGGGGCAATAACATAGAGAGCCCCGACGACATGGGGGACAGCCGAGAGTGGATAGGAGGGTTTACCCCCACCACAGGTAGGGTAGCAGTAGACTATCGCTATAGGGTAGTAGGCAGCTGCCCGGGCAGCAGGCAGAGGGAGGCCCATCAGGGGCAGGTGGGGAGGCAGAGGTTGAGAGGTCAGTATCTCATCAGCGGGCTTGGGGTGAGCGGGAGGAGATTGAGACCCTACGGGCACAGGTAGCTAGCCTACAGGAGGCTTTAGAGAGCTGGGAGGCAGAGTTGGTTCAGTTGTGGGGGACAATGGCCCTATTAGATGGCTCAGATGGATAGGTGACTGCATTGCAGGAACAACTAGCCCAAGCTCAGCGTCATCATGTCAGCTTAGTGTGCAAGCTGTGGTCACTTGCTGATTTAGGTTGGAGATTGCACTAGTAGCAAGGGAGTCCCTTTAGATTTTTTACTTAACACCTATACTTGTGTGTTCAACAAACCCAAGGCTGTTAGGTGAGTCATTGTGAAAGAGTCACTTTGGTCAAGAAAAGGCACCCTGATGAAAAGATATCACAGACCTGATCACAAATACTTCTCAAAATGAGTCATAACCTATATATGAATTTGTTCTCATTACTTGAATCTTAACAATTTAGTTATTTTCTTAGGGTGATGAGCTACATCATCTTGACTAACCAAAATAGAACTCAACAAGCAAACACACTAAGCAAACTGTACAAACAACTAACTACAAAAGGAAACAACAGAAAACAAAACAAGAAAGCAAGGAAAGAAACAAGACAACTACTCTACCAAACTATATACAAACCCCAAAAGGCAAATAAAACCCATGGTAAGACCCAAAGACACCTATATTTGTATACTTCCCTAAATTGTGCAGGAGCATCAAGGCACTAGTCATGGTTCTGATCTTAGCAAATTCATTTTTGTATTCTAAAAAATATTCTTGTATTCTAAATTCATTGTGTTTAACAGAATAACTCTTAATGATCAGCAACTGAGGAAGCTCATCATGTTCATGATTAATCCATATGCATGTCTTATCTCCTAAATTTCCATAATCAAAATAGTATTCAACATCATTTACTATGGAAAGGAGAAATACAACCTGATGTATTCCTGGCTCTATTGGACATGCTTCTTCATTGACAGCTGGTCTTCTATTTAACTTTGCATTCTCATTGCTCAGCTTAGTGTCTAGTCTCACTTCAAATTGAAGAATGTATGACTCTTGAAGTATTAATCCTTCATCCTTATCCAGATTTGTCTCCTCATTCTAGATGTATGTCTAATTCTTGACTTCAGGAAGCACCTCACTGTTTTCATTAAATCCCTGTACAGCAGCATCTAAATGAGTATCTTTATTTTCATAACCTGATATACAGAAATTTATCCCTTCTAAATCATTTGACTATAAAGGTGAAACAACTTTCAATTGATAGGAATAGTCCCCCATTTCATTTTCAAAATGACATTGGATTAGCATCTGATTATGCACAACAATTCCAAAGCTTTCTACATCTTCAACTTTCATGAATTGTTCATCAAATAACTCACATTTTCCATCCAGTAAGGTATCTGGTTTCATTGTCATGTTATATTCTTGCATTTGATCATTCAATTTGGATAAGTTAGATAGTACATTAGCATTTATTTTCTTTTCTACAATTTCCTAGGTTACTATCATGGGAACTTCACCAGCAGCAATGCATTTAAATTGTTCCACCTGTCTACATTTATTTTTACCATAAAATGACTCAAGGAAAGATGTTTCACTATCCTTATCAGAAGTATTAGGATCAGAATCAAAGACTTTATCCTGACAAGTGGTTTCTTCTTCACAATTTTCAAAAGATTCATACCTGCACTCTGCCTCACCCTTACCATAAAGTAGAGAACTCCTATCAATCTCACCATAAAATGACTCAAGGAAGGATGTTTCCTCATCTTTACCTTCTATAATTGATTTAGCTATTGTATTTTCTAAACAACACATCATTAGGGGTGTCGCTTCTCTTTGTTGTTCCAGAATTCGAGTCTTCTCCAACATGACCAAGCAAGCACCGCAATCCCTTTCTGAATGCTCTTTGTCATGTAATCTGCACCAACTTTCAATCAGGACATCATCGGTGGATAAACCTAATATTTGACTACACTGTATATTTCTAGACAAGTATAATTTGAAATCTTTAGAGCGATCCACTTCATTGCGCAGATAGCTAATAACTTCTGGTCCTGCATCTACCTGTTGCTCCAGCATTTCTTCATTTTCCTGCCAGGCTTCATCCCTGAACACATCTATAAAGAATATTATTCCTTTCAAATATAGATCCAACCTTATAAGAAAAGTTAGACAATTAATTTCACTGTGTTCCACAGTCTGGTGTATCCTACAACAACTGGATAAACCAAAGTCAAATAAATTCTGAGGATAAAGTTGCCTATTCAAAGTTTCCTGAAATAAACGAATGTAAACCTGACAATTATTTTCATATGCATCCATCAAAATGAGACTCTATTTTCAATTTTTTTTTTTAGGATTTTAAAATTTTAATGAGATCTATCATATCTCAAAATAAAACTTTGAAAGCTCAGAAAATTCAACAAATCTTTGAAGCTTTGAGCTAGATCCTTGCAAGGATGCAACCAAAACATCTCAGATAAGAGATATTTGCAGACATTAACCTCAAATAATGAAATATTTGCAGAAAATCTACAGATTCTTTGTTCAGGCCCTCCTTCTAGTGCCAATTTATGTTGATCATGATGTTAGTCATAAGCAAACAGAATAAAAATTACACAACAACCTTTACTCATCTTGAAAGATACGATGAATTCAGAGAATTCATGATCCCAAGTCTCCGTGGATTAGTTCATAATCTACTGACGTTACTCAGTGGTTGATGTGCATTGCTGTTAATCATTCAAGGGCATTACATACTCCAGTAATTTCTACAAAGTTCATCAGTATTCCTTCAAATATCCCGCTCTTTATATCTTCTCTGCATAAATCTCCAACAATTCTACCTCTTGCACTACGAATTTACTAAATAATGTGCCTACAGGTTGATATTTGCATGACTTCTACCATTATTTGCAATTCTTTGCATGATATTTTCAATACTACATGCATTTAGCTCAAATATGCTAATGATATTCAGTTATCGACGAGATGTAGGCATATTCATGTTATTTGCTTCTGATTATCTGTTATTTGCAATTATGATAGTGAATTATTCTAAAATTCAAAGAAAATTAAAAGAATACTTCAAATTTGGTGAATCTTAGCTGTTGAACCACATACATACTAGATACAGTCATAAGGAGAAGAAATCAAACCATATTTTCACTAGGATGTTCCACAGCTAGATACAGATGATGCTAACTTCGAAGGAAAAGGAATGAAGACAACACATACAGACTAATAAGCACTCCAAGGGACGCAGCAAATCAAAGCATGTATCAAGAATTCAAACACTGATTACTCAGGATTGATGATGATTTGTAATCAAACGGTCTTCTCTTTCATTAAGTATGCAATGATGTGTATGCTTACAATAAGTTTGAAATAGGCCCTGATATTGCAGTAGTCAAATTTCAATTAAGCTTCTGAATGCCCAAATGATCACATCCCTGCACCTTTTTATAGAATAAGGTGAGGGAATGGTTACAAATGACCTACAGTCAGGATTTATCTATTAAGATCAATAGTCCAGAGGAAAATCACATGCCTGCCAGTTGGCAACTACACAGCTGGCATAGAATATTCCAGCATCTTTGACCTAGTCCATCCTCCAGCTAACAAATAGCATATTCGACAATAGCCTCCTCAGCTCTGGTTCAAGTTGCCTCTGTGTCAGCAACTCTACAATTTTCAGCCGTACTCCAAAATAGCTTCAACATCCTATAATAAAAAGACAAGAATCAAGCATTAGCTTCATTTAATAACTAGCAGAAAAATAAACATTTATATTTTATTAGGTTGTGAATGTGCAAACCTATACATATCGGGTTATGAATATTGAGCATCTGTGAAAATTTGCGTAATTAAATGTCCATAGGTGGTCAAGAGGGTCCGGGTGACTATCGTTGACTGAAAAACATGCTATCAAGCCCTAAAATAGTTGCAATATCTGATCAGGTCCAGCGTCATTTGAGTGATTTTTGATAAAAATACTGAAAATATGATTTTTGGTATTTTCTACATCTTGGTAAATTGCATTTTTTGGAGGCCTTCGGAGCAAAATTAGGGCCTCAAGACTCCATCGGTTACTTAGTGTTAAGCTTAAGTGACCGAGCAACTCAAACTAGATAACTAGTTTATCTTTCTAATGAGTCCAAAAAGATTAAATTCTGACACAGTAGCTAGGAGTTATGACCCTGCCAAGGAGAAGATGAAAAATTTCCTAATTTTTTGAATTTCTTTGAATTTTTGCAAATGGTTTCACCTTGCAGTGGCTCTTTTTGTATTCCAAGGGTGATGTGACCCTTCATATGATATGCAAGCCTTACATTTTCAGTTATCACATGCATAAGATCATGCATATGCAATACATGTGGTGTTGTTCACTAAATTCCATTGAATAAAACTATCGGGTCTGGGTATGCACATTAGTTAATATGAGGGATATTAACTAATATGACTCTCTTCATAGATTAGGATATGATGATGATGTCATCATCATGGACGGGCTTCGTTAAAATGTGAAAGGCTGACGTCATGGTCATATTGAAGGAAATCAGGTGATGTTAAGAAATATGATCCTGATATTGAGGAATATGACCCTCCGAATAGGATGACGTCCCAGTCATGTCGCGCTTTTTATATATCGAGTCAGAATGATGTCACCGGCATGTTAGGAAAGATTAGTCATATTAGAAAAGATGATGGATGTTAGAGAATAGACGAGCTTCGGATGTCAAGCTGATTGATGATGTCATCATCATATTGGGTAATTTGTGAAATGCGATAAGCTGACATCATCATCATGTTAACGAAGATGAGTCATATTAATGAATGTGACCCCCTTTCGAAAGATTAGGATGACGTCACGGTCATGTTATTTAAAAGGGTGATCATTATATGTGTACCTCCACGAGGTAAAAAGGATGATGACGTCACCGTCAAGGTGATTTCCTAATTTCCTTGTTCATCAGGATTGGATGACGTCATCAGCATATTGGCTCTAGGGTGATATTTGAAAGATCAGGTGATATTTGGAATATCGGGTGATATTCGAAGTATGACCCCATATGAAGCTGTTTGACGGGTAAATACCACTATCACGTAAAATTGACGTCTGGAGTTTCAGACCAAATGATTATTGGGTGATAAAATTGGATCAGGGTGATCTTTCATAAGATGACTGATGTTAAGAAATATGACTCTCCCCAGGAATATCAGGTTTGACTAGAACTTTGATTGGCCATAACTTTCATTCCCTAAGGAATATCAAGGTGATCCAGAAGGCAAACCTGCATGAAATTTTATACACTTTTCAACCATGAGATTATTGATATGAAATACTAACTTTGATGAACTAACCTCATCATGATGACTTACCCACTTCCCTTATGTAGGAACACCTACATGACTTACTTTTACCAAACTGCCGAAGAGCAGGAAAACAACGCAAGCCAAAGTAGCAAAAAGTTGGGTCCCTGTTTTGTCAAGTCAAAATCGGACGTGTTGTGTAACCACACAACAACTTGCCACCAAAGAAAACAAACTAAATTCCAATGATTCAAGTGATGTGAACACACTCTAACATAGTATTCTAACTCTTTCTAACCTTGAGCACTTATAATCTTTCTGAATGATAAGGTTTTCATTATGGCAACAATGCTAACAAAGGATCAGGAGTGTGCAAATGATTAATTATCCTAATCTTGAAAACAAGTTGAAAACATGAGTAACTGATGTTAAGCTACATAGTTTGGGAGCATCCCTCATAGCCAACCTAGATAGAGCCTTGCTGGCAGTAGACGTCCATAGCCCTGGCAAGGTTATCTATACAATCCCCCTAAGTAAAGGCCAACTGCCAAAAGGCGTCTCTAGCCCCGGTAGAGTTACTTAGATGGCATAATTTTATTTTTTATTTTTTTTTATTTTTAAAATTTATGTATATATTCATATGATGTCATCATGTCAGCATAGTGTGCAAGGTGTGGTCACTTGTTGATTTAGGTTGGAGATTTCACTGGTAGCAAGGGAGTCCCTTTAGATTTTTCACTTAACACCTATACTTGTGTGTTCAACAAACCCAAGGCTGTTTGGTGAGTCATTGTGAAAGAGTCACTTTGGTCAAGAAAAGGCACCCTGATGAAAAGATATCACAGACCTGATCACAAATACTTCTCAAAATGAGTCATAACCTATATATGA
Organism: Cunninghamia lanceolata; assembly: GCA_027924645.1. NCBI lineage: Eukaryota > Viridiplantae > Streptophyta > Pinopsida > Cupressales > Cupressaceae > Cunninghamia > Cunninghamia lanceolata. The sequence continues at coordinate 12,054,123 of BSBN01000367.1, forward strand.
ATTTGTTCTCATCACTTGAATCTTAACAATTTAGTTATTTTCTTAGGGTGATGAGCTGCATCATCTTGACTAACCAAAACAAAACTCAACAAGCAAACAAGCAAAAGCAAACACACTAAGCAAACTATACAAACAATTAACTACAAAAGGAAACAACAGAAAACAAAACAAGAAAGTAAGGAAAGAAACAAGACAACTACTCTACCAAACTATATACAAACCCCACAAGGCAAATAAAACCCATGATAAGACCCAAAGACACCTGTATTTGTATACTTCCTTAAATTGTGCAGGAGCATCAGGGCACTAGTCATGGTTCTGATCTTAGCAAATTCATTTTTGTATTCTAAAAAATATTCTTGTATTCTAAATTCATTGTGTTTTAATAGAATAACTCTTAATGATCAGCAACTGAGGAAGCTCATCATGTTCATGATTAATCCATATGCATGTCTTATCTCCTAAATTTCCATAATCAAAATAGTATTCAACATCATTTATTGTGGAAAGGAGAAAGACAACCTGATGTATTCCTGGCTCTGTTGGACATGCTTCTTCATTAACAGCTGGTCTTCTATTTAACTTTGCATTCTCATTGCTTAGCTCAGTGTCTAGTCTCACTTCAAATTAAAGAATGTATGACTCTTGAAGTATTAATCCTTCATCATTATCCAGATTTCTCTCCTCATTCTGGATGTATGTCTGATTCTTGACTTCAAGAAGCACCTCACCATTTTCATTAAATCCCTGCACAGTAGCATCTAAATGAGTATCATTATTTTCATAGCCTGATATACAGAAATTTATCCCTTCTAAATCATTTGACTATAAAGGTGAAACAACTTTCAATTGATAGGAATACTCCCCCATTTCATTTTCAAAATGACATTGGATTGGCATCTGATTATGCGCAAAATTCCAAAGCTTTCTACATCTTCAACTTTCATGAATTGTTCATCAAATAACTCACATTTTCCATCCAATAAGGTATCTGGTTTCATTGTCATGTAACATTCTTGCATTTGATCATTCAACTTGGACAAGTTAGATAGTACATCAGTATTTATTTTCTTTTCTACAATTTCCTAGGTTACTATCATGGGAACTTCACTAGTAGCAATGCATTTAAATTTTTCCACCTATCTACCTTTCTTTTTACCATAAAATGACTCAAGGAAAGATGTTTCACTATCCTTATCAAAAGTATTAGGATCAGAATCAAAGACTTTATCCTGACAAGTGGTTTCTTCTTCACAATTTTCAAAAGATTCATACCTACACTCTACCTCACCCTTACCATAAAGTAGAGAACTCCTATCAATCTCACCATAGAATGACTCAAAGAAGGATGTTTCCTCATCTTTACCTTCTATAACTGATTCAGTTATTGTATTTTCTAAACAATTCATCATTAGGGGTGTCGCTTATCTTTGCTGTTCTAGAATTCAAGTCTTCTCCAACATGACCAAGCAAGCACCGCAATCCCTTTCTGAATGCTCTTCGTCATGTAATCTGCACCAACGTTCAATCAAGACATCATCGGTGGATAAACCTAATATTTGACTATACTGTATATTTCTAGACAAGTATAATTTAAAATCCTTAGAGCGATCCACTTCATTGTGCAGACAGCTAATAACTTCTGGTGCTACATCTGCCTGTTGCTCTGGAATTTCTTCATTTTCCTACCAAGCTTCATCCCTGAACACATCTATAAAGAATATTATTCCTTTCAAATATAGATCCAACCTTATAAGAAAAGTTAGACAATTAATTTCACTATGTTCCATAGTCTGGTGTATCTTGCAAGAACTGGATAAACCAAAGTCAAATAAATTCTGAGGATAAAGCTGCCTATTCATAGTTTCCTGAAATAAAGGAATGTTAACTTGACAATTATTTTCATATGCATCCATCAAAATAAGACTCTATTTTCAAATTTTTTTTTTGGTTTTTGAAATTTTAATAAGATCTATGATATCTCAGAATAAAACTTTGAAAGCTCAGAAAATTCAATGAATCTTTGAAGCTTTGAGCTAGATCCTTGCAAGGATGCAACCAAAACATCTCAGATAAGAGATATTTGCAAACATTAACCTCAAATGATGAAATATTTGCAAAAAATCCATAGATTCTTTGTTCAGGCCCTCCTTCTAGCGCAAATTTATGTTGATCATGATGTTAGTCATAAGCAAACATAGAATAAAAATTGTAAAACAACCTTTACTCATCTTGAAAGATACGATGAATTCAGAGAATTCATGATCCCAAGTCTCCATGGATTAGTTCATAATCTACTGACGTTACTCAGTGGTTGATGTGCGTTGCTGTTAATCATTCAGGGGCCTTACATACTCCAATAATTTCTACAAAGTTCATTAGTATTCCTTCAAATATCCCACTCTTTATATCTACTCTGCATAAATCTCCAACAATTCTACCTCTTGCACTATGAATTTACTCAAATAATGTGCCTACAGGTTGATATTTGCATGATTTCTACCATTATTTGCAATTCTTTGCATGATATTTTCAATACTACATGCATCTAGCTCAAATATGCTAATGATATTCAGTTATCTTTGAGATGTCAACATATTTCATATTATTTGCTTCTTATTATCTGTTATTTGCAATTATGATGGTGAATTATTCTAAAATTCAAAGAAAATAAAAAGAATACTTCAAATTTGGTGAATCTTAGCTATTGAACCACATACATACCAGATATAGTCATGAGGAGAAGAAATCAAACCATATTTTCGCCAGGATGTTCCACAGCTAGATATAAATGATGCTAAATTCGAAGGAAAAGGAATGAAGACAACACATACAGACTAATAAGCACTCCAAGGGAGGCAGCAAATCAAAGCATGTATCAAGAATTCGAACACTGATTACTTAGGATTTATGATGATTTGTAATCAAACGGTCTTCTCTTTCATTAAGTATGCAATGATGTGTATGCTTACAATAAGTTTGAAATAGGCCCTGATATTTCAGTAGTCAAATTTCAATTAAGCTTCTGAATGCCCAAATGATCACATCCTTGCACCTTTTTATAGAATAAGGCAAGGGAATAGTTACAAATGACCTATGGTCAGGATTTATCTATTAAGATCAACAGTCTAGATGAAAAGCATGTGCCTGCCAGTTGGCAACTACCCAGCTAGCATAGAGTATTCTAGTATCTTTGACCTAGTCCATCCTCCAGCTAACAAATATAATATTTGACAATATCCTACTCAGCTCTGGTTCAGGTTGCCTCCGTGTCAACAACTCCACAATTTTCAACCGTACTCCAAAACAGCTTCAACATCCTACAATAAAAAGACAAGAATCAAGCATCAGCTTCATTTAATAACTGGAAGGAAAATAAACATTTATATTTTATCAGGCTATGAATGTGCAAACCTATACATATCGGGTTATGAATATTGAGCATCTATGAAAATTCGCTTAATTAAATGTCCATAGGTGGTCAAGAGGGTCTAGTGACTAGCGTTAACTGAAAAACATGCTATCAGGCCCTAAAATAGTTGCAATATCTAATTAGGTCCAGCGTCATTTGAGTGATTTTTGATACAAATACCAAAAATATGATTTTTGGTATTTTCTACATCTTGGTAAATTGCATTTTTCGGAGGCCTTCAGAGAGAAATTAGGGCCTCAAGACTCCGTCAATTACTTGGTGTTAAGCCTAAGTGACCAAGCAACTCAAACTAGATAACTAGTTTATCTTTTCAATGAGTCCAAAAAGTTTAAATTCTGACACAATAGCTAGGAGTTATGACCCTGCCAAGGAGAAGATCAAAAATTTCTTAATTTTTTGAATTTCTTTGAATTTTTGCAAATGATTTCACCTTGCAGTGGCTCTTTTTGTATTCCAAGGGTGATGTGACCCTTCATATGATATGCAAGCCTTACATTTTCAGTTATCGCATACATAAGATCATGCATATGCAATACATGCGCTTTTGTTCACTAAATTCCATTAAGTAAAAATATCGGGTCCGAGTATGCACATTAGTTAATATGAGGGATATTAACTAATATGACTCTCTTCATAGATCAGGATATGATGATGATGTCATCATCATGGACGGGCTTCGTTAAAATGTGAAAGGCTGACATCATGGTCATACTGAAGGAAATCAAGTGATGTTAAGAAATATGATCCTGATATTGAGGAATATCACCCTCTGAATAGGATGACATCCCAGTCATGTCAAGCTTTTTATATATCGAGTCAGAATGATGTCATCGGCGTGTTAGGAAAGATCAGTCATATTAGAAAAGATGACGGATGGTAGAGAATAGACGAGCTTCGGATGTCAAGCTGATTGATGATGTCATCGTCATATTGGGTCCTTTGTGAAATGGGATAAGCTGACGTCATCATCATGTTAACGAAGATGAGTCATATTAACGAATGTGACCCCCTTTCGAAAGATCAGAATGACATCACGGTCATGTTATTTAAAAGGGTGATCGTTGGATACGTATCTCTAAGGTAAAAAGGATGATGACGTCACTGTCAGGGTGATTTTCTGATTTCCTTGTTCATCAGGATTGGATGACGTCATCAACATATTGGCTCTAGGGTGATATTTTGCAATAGTGTGATATTTGAAAGATCAGGTGATATTCAGAATATTGGGTGATATTTGAAATATGACCCCCGCAAAATATATGAAGCTGTTTGACGGATAAATACCACTATCACATAAAATTGACGTTCGGAGTTTCAGACCAAATGATTATTGGGTGATAAAATTGGATCAGGGTGATCTTTCATAAGATGACTGATGTTAAGAAATATGACTCTCCCCAGGAATATCAGGTTTGACTAGAACTTTGACTGGCCATAACTTTCGTTCCCTAAGGAATATCAAGGTGATCCAAAAGGCAAACCTGCATGAAATTTTATACTCTTTTCAACCATGAGGTTATTGATATGAAATACTAAATTTGATGAACTGACCTCATCATGATGACTTACCCACTTCCCTTATGCAGGATAACCTGCATGACTTACTTTTACCAGACCGCCGAAGAGCAAAAAAACAACGCAAGCCAAAGCAACAAAAAGTTGGGTCCATGTTTTGTCAAGTCAAAATGGGGTGTGTTGTGTAACCACACAACAACTTGCCACCAAAGAAAACAAACTAAATTCCAATAATTCAATTGATGTGAACACACTCTAACATAGTATTCTAACTCTTTCTAAGCATGAGCACATATAATCTTTCTGAATGATAAGGTTTTCATCATGGCAACAATGCTAACAAAAGATCAGGTGTGTGCAACTGATTAATTATCCTCATCTTGAAAGCAAGTTGAAAACATGAGTAACTGATGTTAAGCTACATAGTTTGGGAGCATCCCTCATAGCCAACCTGGATAGAGCCTTGCTGGCAGCAGATGTCCATAGCCCCGACAAGGTTATCTATACAATACCCCTAAGTAGAGCCCCACTGCCAGCAAGCGTCTATAGCCCTAGTAGAGTTACTTAGATGGCCTAATTTTTTTATTATTTTTTTTCTATATTTTCAAAATTTTTGTATATATTCATATGATGTCATCATGTCAGCTTAGTGTGCAAGGTGTGGTCACTTGCTGATTTAGGCTGGAGATTGCACTGGTAGCAAGGGAGTCCCTTTAGATTTTTCACTTAACACCTATACTTGTGTGTTCAACAAACCCAAGGCTGTTAGGTGAGTCATTGTGAAAGAGTCACTTTGGTCAAGAAAAGGCACCCTGATGAAAAGATATCATAGACCTGATCACAAATACTTCTCAAAATGAGTCATAACCTATATATGAATTTGTTCTCATCACTTGAATCTTAACAATTTAGTTATTTTCTTAGGGTGATGAGCTGCATCATCTTGACTAACCAAAACAAAACTCAACAAGCAAACAAACAAAAGCAAACACACTAAGCAAACTGTACAAACAACTAACTACAAAAGGAAACAACAGAAAACAAAACAAGAAAGCAAGGAAAGAAACAAGACAACTACTCTACCAAACTATATACAAACCCCACAAGGAAAATAAAACCCATGATAAGACCCAAAAACCCCTGTATTTGTATACTTCCTTAAATTGTGTAGGAGCATCAGGGCACTAGTCATGGTTCTAATCTTAGCAAATTCATTTTTGTATTCTGAAAAATATTCTTGTATTCTAAATTCATTGTGTTTAACAGAATAACTCTTAATGATCAGCAACTGAGGAAGCTCATCATGTTCATGATTAATCCATATGCATGTCTTATATCCTAAATTTCCATAATCAAAATAGTATTCAACATCATTTACTGTGGAAAGGAGAAATACAACCTGATGTATTCCTGGCTCTGTTGGACATGCTTCTTCATTGACAGCGGGTCTTCTATTTAACTTTGCATTCTCATTGCTCAGCTCAGTGTCTAGTCTCACTTCAAATTGAAGAATGTATGACTCTTGAAGTATTAATCCTTCATCCTTATCCAGATTTCTCTCCTCATTCTGGATGTATGTCCAATTCTTGACTTCAGGAAGCACCTCACCATTTTCATTAAATCCCTACACAACAACATCTAAATGAGTATCTTTATTTTCATAGCCTGATATACAAAAATTTATCCCTTCTAAATCATTTGACTGTAAAGGTGAAACAACTTTAAATTGATAGGAATACTCCCCCATTTCATTTTCAAAATGACATTGGATTGGTAGCTGATTATGCACAACAATTCCAAAGGTTTCTGCATCTTCAACTTTCATGAATTGTTCATCAAATAACTCACATTTTCCATCTAGTAAGGTATCTGGTTTTATTGTCATGTAACATTCTTGCATTTGATCATTCAATTTGGACAAGTTAGATAGTACATTAGGATTTATTTTCTTTTCTACAATTTCCTAGGTTACTATCATGGGAACTTCACCAACAACAATGCATTTAAATTGTTCCACCTATCTACATTTCTTTTTACCATAAAATGACTCAAGGAAAGATGTTTCACTATCCTTATCAAAAGTATTAGGATCAGAATCAAAGACTTTATCCTGACAAGTGGTTTCTTCTTCACAATTTTCAAAAGATTCATACCTACACTCTGCCTCACCCTTACCATAAAGTAGATAACTCCTATCAATCTCGCCATAGAATGACTCAAGGAAGGATGTTTCCTCATCTTTACCTTCTATAACTGATTCAACAATTGTATTTTCTAAACAACTCATCATTAGGGGTGTTGCTTCTCTCTGCTGCTCTAGAATTCGAGTCTTCTCCAACATGACCAAGCAAGCACCATAATCCCTTTCCAAATGCTCTTTGTCATGTAATCTGTACCAACTTTCATTCAGGACATCATTGATGGATAAACCTAATTTTTTACTACACTGTATATTTCTAGACAAGTATAATTCAAAATCCTTAGAGTGATCCACTTCATTGTGTAGACAGCTAATAACTTCTGGTGCTGCATCTGCCAGTTGCTCCAGAATTTCTTCATTTTCCTCCCAGGCTTCATCCCTGAACACATCTATAAAGAATATTATTCCTTTCAAATATAGATCCAACATTATAAGAAAAGTTAGACAATTAATTTCACTGTGTTCCATAGTCTGGTGTATCCTGCAACAACTGGATAAACCAAAGTCAAATAAATTCTGAGGATAAAGCTGATGATTCAAAGTTTCCTCAAATAAAGGAATGTTAACCTGACAATTATTTTCATATGCATCCATCAAAATGAGACTCTATTTTTAATTTTTTTTTATAGGATTTTGAAATTTTAATGAGATCTATCATATCTCAGAATAAAGCTTTGAAAGCTCAGAAAATTCAACGAATCTTTGAAGCTTTGGGCTACATCCTTGCAAGGAAGCAACCAAAACATCTCATATAAGAGATATTTGCAGACATTAACCTCAAATGATGAAATATTTATGAAATATTTGCAGAAAATCCACAGATTCTTTGTTCAGGCCCTCCTTCTAGCACCAATTTATGTTGATCATGATGTTAGTCATAAGCAGATAGAATAAAAATTGCACAACAACCTTTACTCATCTTGAAAGATATGATGAATTTAGAGAATTCATGATCCCAAGTCTCTGTGGATTAGTTCATAATCTACTGACATTACTCAGTGGTTGATGTGTGTTGTTGTTAATCATTCAGGGGCCTTACATACTCCAGTAATTTCTACAAAGTTCATCAGTATTCCTTCAAATATCCTGCTCTTTATATCTACTCTGCATAAATCTCCAACAATTCTACCTCTTGTGCTATGAATTTACTCAAATAATGTGCCTACAGGTTGATATTTGCATGATTTCTACCATTATTTGCAATTCTTTGCATGATATTTTCAATACTACATGCATTTAGCTCAAATATGCTAACGATATTCAGTTATCTATGAGATGTCAGCATATTTCATGTTATTTGCTTCTGATTATCTATTATTTGCAATTATGATGGTGAATTATTCTGAAATTCAAAGAAAATTAAAAGAATACTTCAAATTTGGTGAATCTTAGCTATTGAACCACATACATACCAGATACAGTCATGAGGAGAAGAAATCAAACCATATTTTCACCAGGATGTTCCATAGCTAGATACAGATGATGCTAACGTCGAAGGAAAAGGAATGAAGACAACACATACATACTGATAAGCACTCTAAGGGATGCAGCAAATCAAAGCATGTATCAAGAATTCAAATACTGATTACACAGGATTTATGATGATTTGTAATCAAACGGTCTTCTCTTTCATTAAGTATGCAATGATGTGTATGCTTACAATAAGTTTGAAATAGGCCCTGATATTTCAGCAGTCAAATTGCAATTAAGCTTCTGAATGCCTAAATGATCACATCCCTACACCTTTTTATAGAATAAGGCAAGGGAACAGTTACAAATGACCTACAGTCAGGATTTATCTATTAAGATCAACAATCTAGATGAAAAGCACGTGCCTGCCAGTTGGCAACTACACAGCTGGCATAGAATATTCTAGTATCTTTGACCTAGTCCATCCTCCAGCTAACAAATAGCATATTTGACAATATCCTCCTCAACTCTGGTTCAAGTTACCTCTGTGTCAGCAACTCCACAGTTTTCAGCCGTACTCCAAAATAGCTTCAACATCCTGCAATAAAAAGACAAGAATCAAGCATCAACTTCATTTAATAACTAGCAAGAAAATAAACATTTATATTTTATCAAGCTATGAATGTGCAAACCTATACATATCGGGTTATGAATATTGAGCATATGTGAAAATTCACATAATTAAATGTGATAGGTAGTCAAGGGGGTCTAGGTGACTATCGTTGACTAAAAAACATGCTATAAAGGCCTAAAATAGTTGCAATATCTGATTAGGTCTAGTGTCATTTGAGTGATTTTTGATAAAAATACTGAAAATATGATTTTTGGTATTTTCTACATCTTGGTAAAATGCATTTTCGGAGGCCTCCGGAGCGAAATTAGGGCCTCAAGACTCTATTGGTTACTTGGCATTGAGCCTAAATGACCGAGCAACTCAAACTAGATAACTAGTTTATCTTTCCAATGAGTCCAAAAAGATTAAATTCTGACACAGTAGCTAGGAGTTATGACCCTACCAAGGAGAAGATCAAAAATTTCCTAATTTTTTGAATTTCTTTGAATTTTTGCAAATGATTTCACCTTGTAGTGGCTCTTTTTGTATTTCAAGGGTGATGTGACCCTTCATATGATATGCAAGCCTCATATTTTCAGTTATCACATGCATAAGATCATGCATATGCAATACATGCGCTTTTGTTCACTAAATTCCATTGAATAAAACTATCGGGTCCAAGTATGCACATTAGTTAATATGAGGGATATTAACTAATATGACTCTCTTCATAGATCAAGATATGATGATGATTTCATCATCATGGACAGGCTTCATTAAAATGTGAAAGGCTGACGTCATGGTCATACTGAAGGAAATCGAGTGATGTTAAGAAATATGATCCTGATATTGAGGAATGTCACCCTCCGAATAGGATGACATCCTGGTCATGTCGAGCTTTTTATATATCGAGTCAGAATGATGTCACTGGCATGTTAGGAAAGATCAGTCATATTAGGAAAGATGACAGATGTTAGAGAACAGACGAGCTTCAGATGTCAAGCTGATTGATGCTGTCATCGTCATATTGGGTCCTTTATGAAATGGGATAAGGTGACATCATCATCATGTTAACGAAGATGAGTCATATTAACGAATGTGACCCCCTTTCAAAAGATTAGGATGACATCATGGTAATGTTATTTAAAAGGGTGATCATTGGATACATACCTCCGCGAGGTAAAAAGGATGATGACATCACCGTCAGGGTGATTTCCTGATTTCCTTGTTCATCAGGATTGGATAACGTCATCAGCATATTGGCACTAGGGTGATATTTTGCGATAGGGTGATATTTAAAAAATTAGATGATATTCAGAATATCAGGTGATATTTGAAATATGACCCCCGCAAAACATATGAAGCTATTTGATGGGTAAATACCACTATCACGTAAAATTGACGTCCGGAGTTTCAGACCAAATGATTATCGGGTGATAAAATTGGATCGAGGTGATCTTTCATAAGATGACTGATGTTAAGAAATATGACCCTCCCCAGGAATATCAGGTTTGACTAGAACTTTGACAGGCCATTATATTCATTCCCTAAGGAATATCAAGGTGATCCAAAAGGCAAACCTGCATGAAATTTTATACTCTTTTCAACTATGAGGTTATTAATATGAACTACTAACTTTGATGAACTAACCTCATCATGATGACTTACCCACTTCCCTTATGCAGGATGACCTGCATGACTTACTTTTACCAGACCACCGAAGAGCAAAAAAACAATGCAAGCCAAAGCAGCAAAAAGTTGGGTCCCTATTTTGTCAAGTCAAAATGGGGCATGTTGTGTAACCACACAACAACTTGCCACCAAAGAAAACAAACTAAATTCCAATGATTCAAGTGATGTGAACACACTCTAACATAGTATTCTAACTCTTTCTAAGGATGAGCACTTATAATCTTTCTGAATGATAAGGTTTTCATCATGGCAACAATGCTAACAAAGGATCAGGTGTGTGCAAATGATTAATTATCCTCATCTTGAAAGCAAGTTGAAAACATGAGTAACTGATGTTAAGCTACATAGTTTGGGAGCATCCCTCATAGCCAACTTGGATAGAGCCTTGCTACCAGCAGATGTCCATAGCCCCGACAAAGTTATCTATACAATCCCCCTAAGTAGAGCCCCACTCCCAGCAGGCATCTATAGCCCCGGTAGAGTTACTTAGATGGCCTAATTTTATTATTATATTTTTTTAAGATTTTCAAAATTTCTATATATATTCATATGATGTCATCATGTCAGCTTAGTGTGCAAGGTGTGGTCACTTGCTGATTTAGGTTGGAGATTGCACGGGTAGCAAGGGAGTCCCTTAAGATTTTTCACTTAACAGCTATACTTTTGTGTTCAACAAACCTAAGGCTGTTAGGTGAGTCATTGTGAAAGAGTCACCTTGGTCAAGAAAAGGCACCCTGATTAAAAGATATCACATACCTGATCACAAATACTTCTCAAAATGAGTCATAACCTATATATGAATTTGTTCTCATCACTTGAATCTTAACAATTTAGTTATTTTCTTAGGGTGATGAGCTACATCATCTTGACTAACCAAAACAAAACTCAACAAGCAAACAAGCAAAATCAAACACACTAAGCAAACTGTACAAACAACTAACTACAAAAGGAAACAACAGAAAACAAAACAAGAAACTAAGGAAAGAAACAAGACAACTACTCTACCAAACTATATACAAACCCCACAAGGCAAATAAAACCCATGATAAGACCCAAAGACACCTGTATTTGTATACTTCCTTAAATTGTGCAGGAGCATCAGGGCACTAGTCATGGTTCTGATCTTAGCAAATTCATTTTTGTATTCTGAAAAATATTCTTGTATTCTAAATTCATTGTGTTTTAATAGAATAACTCTTACTGATCAGCAACTGAGGAAGTTCATCATGTTCATGATTAATCCATATGCATGTCTTATCTCCTAAATTTCCATAATCAAAATAGTATTCAACATCATTTACTATGGAAAGGAGAAAGACAACCTGATGTATTCCTGGCTCTGTTGGACATGCTTCTTCATTAACAGCTGGTCTTCTATTTAACTTTGCATTCTCATTGCTCAGCTCAGTGTCTAGTCTCACTTCAAATTAAAGAATGTGACTCTTGAAGTATTAATCCTTCATCATTATCCAGATTTCTCTCCTCATTCTGGATGTATGTCTGATTCTTGACTTCAGGAAGCACCTCACTATTTTCATTAAATCCCTGCACAGTAGCATCTAAATGAGTATCTTTATTTTCATAACCTGATATACAAAAATTTATCCCTTCTAAATCATTTGACTGTAATGGTGAAACAACTTTCAATTGATAGGAATACATCCCCATTTCATTTTCAAAATGACATTGGATTGGCATCTGATTATGCACAACAATTCCAAAGCTTTCTGCATCTTCAACTCTCATGAATTGTTCATCAAATAACTCACATTTTCCATCTAGAAAGGTATCTAGTTTCATTGTTGTGTAACATTCTTGCATTTGATCATTCAATTTGGACAAGTTAGATAGTACATCAGCATTTATTTTCTTTTCTACAATTTCCTGGGTTACTATCATGGGAACTTCACTAGCAGCAATGCATTTAAATTGTTCCACCTGTCTACATTTCTTTTTACCATAAAATGACTCAAGGAAAGATGTTTCACTATCCTTATCAAAAGTATTAGGATCAGAATCAAAGACTTTATCCTGACAAGTGGTTTCTTCTTCACAATTTTCAAAAGATTCATACTTGCACTCTTCCGCACCTTTACCATTAAGTAGAGAACTCCTATCAATCTCGCCATAGAATGACTCAAAGAAGGATGTTTCCTCATCTTTACCTTCTATAGCTGATTCAGCTATTGTATTTTCTAAACAGCTCATCATTAGGGTTGTCGCTTCTCTTTGCTATTCTAGAATTCGAGTCTTCTCCAACATGACCAAGTAAGCACTGCAATCCCATTCCAAATGCTCTTCGTCATGTAATCTGCACCAACTTTGAATCAGGACATCATTGGTGGATAAACCTAATATTTGACTACACTATATATTTCTAGTCAAGTATAATTCAAAATCCTTAGAGCGATCCACTTCATTGTGCAGACAGCTAATAACTTCTGGTGCTGCATCTGCCTGTCGCTCTAGAATTTCTTCATTTTCCGGTCAGGCTTCATCCCTGAACACATCTATAAAGAATATTATTCCTTTCAAATATAGATCCAACCTTATAAGAAAAGTTAGACAATTAATTTCACTGTGTTCAATATTCTGGTGTATCCTTCAACAACTGGATAAACCAAAGTCAACTAAATTCTGAGGATAAAGCTACCTATTCAAAGTTTCCTGAAATAAAGGAATGTTAACCTGACAATTATTTTCATATGCATCCATCAAAATGAGACTCTATTTTCAATTTTTTTTTAGGATTTTAAAATTTTAATGAGATCTATCATATCTCAAAATAAAACTTTGAAAGCTCAGAAAATTCAACGAATCTTTGAAGCTTTGGGCTAGATCCTTGCAAGGATGACACCAAAACATCTCATATAAGAGATATTTGTAGACATTAACCTCAAATGATGAAATATTTATGAAATATTTGAAGAAAATCCATAGATTGTTTGTTTCGGCCCTCCTTCTAGCTCTAATTTATGTTGATCATGATGTTAGTCATAAGCAGACATAGAATAAAAATTGTACAACAACCTTTACTCATCTTGAAAGATACGATGAATTCAGAGAATTCATGAGCCCATGTCTCCATGGATTAGTTCATAATCTATTGACGTTACTCAGTGGTTGATGTGCATTGCTGTTAATCATTCAGGGGCCTTACATACTCCAATAATTTCTACAAAGTTCATCAGTATTCCTTCAAATATCCCCCTCTTTATATCTGCTCTGCATAAATCTCCAACAATTCTACCTCTTGCACTATGAATTTACTCGAATAGTGTGCCTATAGGTTGATATTTGCATGATTTCTACCATTATTTGCAATTCTTTGCATGATATTTTCAATACTACATGCATTTAGCTCAAATATGCTAATGATATTCAGTTATCTAAGAGATGTCAGCATATTTCATGTTATTTGCTTCTGATTATCTGTTATTTCCAATTATGATGGTGAATTATTCTAAAATTCAAAGAAAATTAAAAGAATACTTCAAATTTGGTGAATCTTAGCTATTGAACCACATACATACTAGATACAATCATGAGGAGAATAAATCAAACCATATTTTCACCAGGATGTTCCACAGCTAGATATAGATGATGCTAACTTTGAAGGAAAAGGAATGAAGACAACACATACAGACTGATAAGCACTCCAAGGGAGGCAGCAAATCAAAGCATGTATCAAGAATTCAAACACTGATTACTTAGGATTTATGATAATTTGTAATCAAATGGTCTTCTCTTTCATTAAGTATGCAATGATGTTTATGCTTACAATAAGTTTGAAACAGGCCCTGATATTTCAATAATCAAATTTCAATTAAGCTTCTGAATGCCCAAATGATCACATCCTTGCACCTTTTTATAGAATAAGGTGAGGGAACGGTTACAAATGACCTACGGTCAAGATTTATCTATTAAGATCAACAGTCTAGATGAAAAGCACATGCCTGCCAGTTGGCAACTATACAGCTGGCATAGAATATTACAGCATCTTTGACCTAGTCCATCCTCTAGCCAACAAATAGCATATTTGACAATATCCTCCTCAACTCTGGTTCAGGTTGCCTCCGTGTCAGCAACTCCGCAATTTTAAGCCGTACTCCAAAACATCTTCAACATCCTGCAATAAAAAGACAAGAATCAAGCATCAACTTCATTTAATAACTAGCAAGAAAATAAACATTCATATTTTATCAGGCTGTGAATGTGCAAACCTATACATTTCGGGTTATGAATATTGAGCATATGTGAAAATTTGCATAATTAAATGTCCATAGGTGGTCAAGAGGGTCTGGGTGACTATTGTTGACTAAAAAACATGCTATCAGGCCCTAAAATAGTTGCAATATCTGATCAGGTCTAGTGTCATTTGAGTGATTTTTGATAGAAATACCGAAAATATGATTTTTGGTATTTTCTACATCTTGGTAAATTGCATTTTTCGGAGGCCTTTGGAGTGAAATTAGGGCCTCAAGACTCCACCGGTTACTTGGTGTTAAGCCTAAGTGACCAAGCAACTCAAACTAGATAAGTAGTTTATCTTTCCAATGAGTCCAAAAAGTTTAAATTTTGACACAGTAGCTAGGAGTTATGACCCTGCCAAGGAGAAGATCAAAAATTTCCTAATTTTTTGAATTTCTTTGAATTTTTGCAAATGATTTCACCTTGCAGTGGCTCTTTTTGTATTCCAAGGGTGATGTGACCCTTCATATGATATGCAAGCCTTACATTTTCAGTTATCACATGCATAAGATCATGCATATGCAATACATGCGCTTTTGTTCACTAAATTCCATTGAATAAAACTATCGGGTCCGAGTATGCACATTAGTTAATATGAGGGATATTAGCTAATATGACTCTCTTCATAGATCGAGATATGATGATGATGTCATCATCATGGACGGGCTTCATTAAAATGTGAAAGGTTGATGTCATGGTCATACCGAAAGAAATCGGGTGATGTTAAGAAATATGATCTTGATATTGAGGAATATCACCCTCTAAATAGGATGACATCCCGATCATGTCGAGCTTTTTATATATTGAGTCATAATGATGTCACTGGCATGTTAGGAAAGATTAGGCATATTAGAGAAGATGATGGGTGTTAGAGAATAGACGAGCTTTGGATGTCAAGCCGATTGATGATGTCATTGTCATATTGGGTCCTTTGTGAAATGGGATAAGCTGACGTCATCATCATGTTAACGAAGATGAGTCATATTGGTGAATGTGACCCCTTTCAAAAGATCAGGATGACGTCACGGTCATTTTATTGAAAAGGGTGATCGTTGGATACGTACCTCCGCGAGGTAAAAAGGATGATGATGTCACCGTCAGAGTGATTTCCTAATTTCCTTGTTCATTGGGATTGGATGACGTCATCAGCATATTGGCTCTAGGGTGATATTTTGTGACAGGGTGATATTTGAAAGATCGGGTGATATTCAAAATATGACCCCCGCAAAATATATGAAGCTATTTGACGAGTAAATACCACTATCATGTAAAATTGACGTCTGGAGTTTCAAACCAAATGATTATTGGGTGATAAAATTAGATTGGGGTGATCTTTCATAAGATGACTGATGTTAAGAAATATAACCCTCCCCAGGAATATCAGGTTTGACTAGAACTTTGACTGGCCATAACTTTCGTTCCCTAAGGAATATCAAGGTGATCCAAAAGGCAAACCTGCATGAAATTTTATACTCTTTTCAACCATGAGGTTATTGATATGAAATACTAAATTTGATGAACTGAGCTCATCATGATGACTTACCCACTTCCTTTATGCAGGATCACCTGCATGACTTACTTTTACCAGACCACCGAAAAGCAGAAAAATAACGCAAGCCAAAGCAGCAAAAAGTTGGGTCCCTATTTTGTCAAGTCAAAATGGGGCATGTTGTGTAACCACACAACAATTGGAGAGCAAGATGCAGCACTCGTGAGGGCATAGCAGGTGGAGGCTACAGTGAGTAGTTTACAGGCCTTAGGTGCCGGTATGGCCCCAGTTTTGACTTTGATGCAGACATAGTTGTCCCAGGCACAAGGACAGGTGTCAGAGGCCACTTGATGGGAAGATTATTATCATGTTCTCTATCATGTGGCAGTGCCAACAAAGTAGCATGCAGCGAGCTTTAGTGAGCTTAGGGGGGCCAAGTCATCTACGTCACACAGATCTAGATCAGTTCAGTCTGTCTAGCAGGTGATGGGTCCTCCATCACATTTGCCCCAGCAGGTTCCCCAGGTTCAGGCCCAGTGACAACCATAGCCATAGATAGGACCACAGCCATGACCAAGATCAGAGTCTCCCACTCCTTCAAAGAGAGGATCCTCAATGTGACAACTATATCATGTTAGCCCTTAGAGGCATTGTATCAGGACATCATATTTTTTGATTTATATATATGAGTGATGTACATTTTTTGCAATGATGATATATGATATGATGTTGTTCGATGGTCTATTTGTTTATTTATAATGCTCTTATGTGATAATGGTGATGCTTATATTGATGGATGCACTATGTTTTATGGATTATATGCTATGGATGTGTTTTGTTTATGCAATGCACTATGTTGATGTTATGGATGTACCTATTGATGTAACATGATAGATGTAGTGATTGTTTACTTATTGTGATATATGCATGTTTGTGATCTATGGTCTATGATGTATAATGCAACTAAATGTTCAAATTAACAAGCATTTATTATGGATGCAAAAATGTGATGCAATGGAAATGTATGCTTATCTAAATAAACACATGTTATGTATGGAAATATGGATATGCAGCTAAATGTTTATTGATTTATGCGATGGAATGATTTATAAAATGTCACTAGTGATTATGCAATGATATATGGAATGCAATGTAAATGGGATGATTGATAAAATGAACCTAATGATTATGCAAACTAAAGGATTCTTAAAAATGAACCTAAATTAGATGATTATGTAACAAAAAGATTCTTAAAATGAACCTAATGAAATGTACCTTAAATGATTCTAAAATGAACCTAATGAAATGTAACTTAAATGATTCTAAAATGAACCTAAATGATTATGTAACTGATATGTGATGTGCAAACTGAAGGATTCTAAAAATGAACCTAAATGATTATGCAATTTAAAATGAGATGATATGGAATATTCAAACTAAATGATAGGTGAGATGCAAAGTGGGTGATATGTAAGATAATCAAGTCCTGATACACATGATGTTCTCTGTTTGACCCTAAGTGGTGGGGCTGTGTGAAAGGGGATCAGGTGGGGAGAGGATAGGGGTGTATGGATGGGGTATGGATAAGATTGGGAGCGTTTGGAGGATGAGGGTGGGGAGACGAGAGGATTGTTAGGTCATAAGACACCACGTCATTGAGGGGGGATTTACTTTGGTTCAGGATATGTTAAGTGGGAGTAAGATGGGGGAGTTAGATTAGTGAGGGGATTTTAGATGAGGGGGAGATAGGGTAGGTGATTATGAAATCTAGGCCCAGATGGTATTGTTGAATGAGTGATTAGAATGATGATTTTGAGCTAGTAACAGTAGTTGCATAAGATTAACTGAGAGCATTTCTTAGTTTACTATAGCAATGTAGGATACAGTTCACAAAGGTATGAAATGACCTAGGTGATGATATATATCCCACGATTGCATGGACTAGACCCACAAACAATAGATTGATTTCATGCATGCCCAAGGTAGTATAATCTTGCCTAGCCTAGGAAAGGGACTCATAGCGATGAGTGTGAATAGTACATATAAGGTTTTGATGCCTGTATATGCAAATGGGACACATCGTGCTAAAACTAACCCAGGCTTCAAGATATGAATACTAATCCTGGATTAATGAAACCAACTCACAAGTATAGTATACAGAAACAATGACTATGTCTACTCTAGGTGTTGTCCACCACTTACCATGATATAATGAGATCAAGGTAGCTTTGGAGATGACTTAGAGTGAGACAAAAAGATAAAAATTAATAATGAAAAAGACCAACGAAAAGAGACAAATAGCCTTTGTGTACTCTTGCCAAGAGACATGTTGATAGGATGGCCGATTTTTGTCCATCGTAGGAGTGATATTCCCTAGGAGGTGAATCAGTTGGATTTTGTTGGATAATTTTTTGAAAGGTGGGCAAAATGATAGTCAGGCTATGTGTAATATTATGGTTGATATGTTGATTGACGATTTTTGCGCTAGGGACCATGTTTCAAGTGTATACGTAGCATGTGTATCATTTATTAGATCTAGAAAGCTTAGTGAATAGGGACCATCCAAATGGGGTGGATGCATGCATCTTAGGTACCTAAGTACTAGAAACGTCCTTCGTATTCCAGACTACCTACATACCCTATATCCATGGGATCAAGGTACTTTCAAGATGCGGGTGAGATGAATATGTAGTTCTAGCAAGGCTTGATGATGTGGGAATGATTTGGGATGTTTGTGATGGTGGGGATTGATGTATGAATGATGATTGCAAGTTGCAGCGATAGTGATGGATGGGGGTGATTTGCAGTGAATTGTGTTGTTTTTGGGTTTTCAGTGTTTTCTATTATTTTTGGATTTTTGGATTTTGTATTGTTTTTTGATTTTTTGGTTTTCTGCTGTACAAAAAGAAGCTTACAAGGATCCTCATTCTGTGGGTTAGCCTTGGGTGGGATAGTGTGGGGTGGACGATAGGATTCAATGTTTCACAATTCCAAGCCATGGGATGTGTGGGATATGGAGTGTTGTGATGGAAAGAGGACTTATTAGATGGTAGAACCGGCCACTACGCATGGCACCTAAAACAAGTTTTCACCATGTTACTTATCCAAGGCATCACTAAAGTGATTTTCACCCTAAGAAGTTTTTCTTGCACTTGGGTTTTTTCTTGATTTTTTAAATTTTTTTGGTTTTTTTATTTTTCTATTTTTTTATTTTTTGACTTGGGGTACCTAATGGGTTATGCATAAAATTTATTTAGATGTAGGATGTTCATAGGCTCATCCAGAGGCTACCCCTTAGGTGTTGCAAGCTGATATGCTCCTAATCCATAGTCGGTTGTGACGACATAAGGTCCTAGCTAATTGGGTTTGAACTTTCCTTTCTTAGGACGCTCTTATAGGTTCTTTTGATTTTCCATAATGACAACGTCACCTACTTCAAATTTTTGGTTTATGATCCTCTTGTTGTAGCTTCTTCTGAGGTGATTTTGATATGCCTGCAGGTGGTTCAATGCATTCAGGTGTTTCTCATCCAGTAATTCTAGCTAATGCAACCATGTGACTCGGCATTCCTCCTCATTGATTATGTTTTACAGGGATACTCGTAGGGATGGGAGCTCGACCTCAACAGGTAAAATTGCTTCAAATCTAAATACTAGGGAACATGGAGTGGCTCCGATGGGGGTGCGGATGCTTGTTTGATAGGCCCATAGGGCTGGGTTGAGTTGGAGGTGCCAGTCATGGCCAGCTTCATTGACTGTCTTCTTTAGGAAGCATAGGATTGTTTTATTTGAAGCCTCTGCTTGACTGTTTCCTTGAGGGTAATATGGCATGGATAAGTGGTGTTTGATTTCAAATTTTTCACACAAAGTGCAAACTTTTTGGTTCTTGAATGGCTTTCCATTTTTAGTGATGATGGAATGAGGGATACCATAGCAACAGATGATATAGTGGAGGATGAATTTGTCTATCTGGGTTCCGGTGGTGAAAGTGAGTGGTATTGCTTCCACCCACTTAGTGAAGTACTCGGTAGCAATGATTATGAACTTATGGCCATTGGAGAATGGGGGATGTATTTTTCCTATGAGGTCGAGTCCCCACTGTGAGAAAGGCCATGGCGTCGTGATGGGTTGCAACTCCTGTGCTGGTGCGTGAATGAGATCCCCATGCTGTTGACGTGGTAAGCATTTTTTGATAAACCAATAGGCGTCTCGATCCATGGTTGGCCAATACTATCTGGTCCTCAGGATCTTTTTAGAAAGAGCAGGTCCACTTGAATGCACCCCACAGATGCCTATGTGTACCTCTTCCAAGGCCACCTCAGCTTCCCTAGAGTCTAAACATCAGAGAAGCGTGCCATCAAGACTCCTTTTGTATAGGGTGTCGCCTACAAGGATGAAGCAGGAGGCTCGACAGATGAATGATTTTTGTTGTGAGGTAGATAGGTTAGGGGGGAGGATATTATCATGGAGGTATAGGTAGGTTTCTTGATACCATGGGGATAGGGGACTAATGACTTCACACACTAGTTCTGATTGAGGAACATCATATGCTGGGATGGGGAGTTCTTCTATCAGGAACTCACATTTCTTGATGTCTTTCTTCATGTCGACCATGGATCCAATGGTGGCCATGGCATCTACAGCTTTGTTATTGAGCCTTGGGATTTGCTCGAAGTGGATGTCATTAAAGTAGTCTTTGAAGTCATCGACCATCTTTTTGTGGGTAGGAGCTTATCATCCTTGGTATTGTATTCATTATTTACCTACCAAATGACCAGTTGAGAGTCTTGATACACAGTTAGCTTCTCAATTCTCCATTTTATTGCCATTCAAAGACCTGTGATAACGGCCTCATATTCTGCTATGTTGTTGGTACATGGGAATGTGATTTTGAAGGATTTAGGGATGGTGTCACCTTGAGGGGTAACAAACAGGATGCCTGCCTCTAAGCCTCTATGAGTGTATGATCCATCAAAATACATTTTCCATGTTTCTGTGGCTGGTGTTATTGTCAGGATGGCTTCAACAAGGAATTCTGCCAGTGTAGGATAGTCTACAAGAATGGGTGCTTCAACCACCTGATCAACGATAACCTATCCTTTGATGGCTTTTCTCTCAGTATATTCAATGTCAAATTTAGTGAGGATCCTGACCCATTTTGCCATTCTCCCAGTAAGAGCAGCTTTGTTTAGCAGATATTTCAGTGGATCGATCTTGGCGATGAGCTTGGTCTTGTGATTGAGCATGTAGTGTCTTAATTTTTGTGAAGTAAAGATGAGGGCTAGACATGCTCATTCAATTTGTGTATAGTTTAGCTCATATGAAATCAAGGTGTGGCTGATGTAATAGATGGCTCTTTCCTTCCCTTGTTCATCGTGTTGTGCTAGTAAGGCTCCGATGGCTATCTCTGTTGCTGAGATATATAACAAGAGGGGTTCTCCTTGCCCTGGTGGAGTTAGAACAGGGGGATTAGCTAGATAATCTTTTATCTGGTTGAACACATCCTAACACAGAGTCTTCCAGACAAAAGCTATATCTTTCCTGAGTAGGTGCTGGAATGGTTGGCATTTATCGACCAGTTGAGCAATGAACCGACCAATAGACTAGAGTTTACCTTGTAGACTTCTTAGCTATTTTAAGGTTTTCAGAGGAGGCATTTTAGTGATGGCCTTGACTTTTGCAGGATCTACCTCAATTCCTCTTCTGGAGACTATGTATCCCAAGTGTTTGCCGGAGGTCACCCCAAAGACACATTTCTTTGGATTCAGACGAACATTGTATTGCTCTAATTGGTCGAAGATCTTGGCCAATACATCTAGGTGTTCCTCCCTTTTCTTCAATTTGCCTAGCAAGTCATCCACATAGTCTTCCATGATGTGGTGGAAAAGGTCATGGAAGATGACAATCATAGCTCTTTGATATGTAGCTCCGACATTCTTCAGGTCAAATGGCATTACCACCTAGAAATATGTCCCCCATGGGCATATGAAGGCTGTCTTATGCTGATCCTCTTTAGTGATTTTGATTTGGTTATATCCTGAAAAGCTATCCATGAGGGATAACATCTCATATCCTACCATGAGATCCACTATCATGTCGATGTTTGGTAGTGGGAAGTCATCCTTTGGGCAGGGTTTGTTTAGGTCTTAGAAGTCAGTGCAGCAACAAATTCGGCCATCTGGTTTGGCTAGTGGTACTAGGTTGGAGACCCATTCAAGATAATCAATTGGGCAAATGAACCCAACATCTAGTAGTTTCTTTAGCTCTACTTTGACTAGGAGGGCCACTTGAGGATTCATTTTTTTGAGCTTCTGCTTTACTGGTTTCACATCAGGGCGTACTGCAAGGTGATGGACAACCAAAGCAGGATCTAGCCCTAGCATATCTACATAGGTCCATGCAAAATTGTGATTTCGGCATTTGAAGAATGTCAAGAAGTTTTCCTGTTCTTGTGTGCTAAGAGATTTTGCCCTAAAAGTGATTTTTGGCTCATCTTCTGTCCCAAGATTCATCTCTTGAGCTGGCTCTACTAGGATGGGTGATCTGTCTAGATAAACCTTGTCTATCTCAGGAAGGCCCATGCTTTAATCTCCTAGTGCCCCATGGAGGTTTTCACTAGGAGATACGTCTTTTGTTTTTACTTTTTTGGGATTTGACACTGCCGTAGAATGGTTTTCACCATCAGATCCATGTTTGATTTTTATGTTTTTATGACTGGAAGTAGGGGTTGTCTCCTCGAAGTAGGCATGTGTATCAAGTTCCATGATGTATCCTGCTCTGTGATCTCCCGGTGGGAAGTGATCTCTAACCCCCATCATTTTAGTGATGGCCTCATTGTTTGGTGCTATGAGGTCTAGGTAGACAAGTGGTAAGTCATTGGATGATGAGGCTAGAGTGGTGACTATATAGATGGTGCATATGGATGAGTCAAAGAAATCGGTAAAGTCACTAAAGGAGTCTTGATGGTCCATTTCATTGATGTTGTCAACTTTGGGGGAAACCATAGCAACCTTGGCTAAGATACGTTCACTGGTAGTGAGGATACGGTGTCTTTGACCATATCCTAACCCTTGGGTATAGAGGTTTCTTGTTGCTTGGACTGGTTCCATGATCCCCTGCTCATGAAGGTCGATACCGCCTTGTCCTTTGTAGCCCATGTTTTTGACCATTTCTGAACCTTTACCATAGATTTCTGTTGGTGTGGTGGGGGGTGTGTGCTCATGCTCTTTGTCTTTATATAGCCAGGATGAGATATCTTCGAGCACATCCTAATCTAGGAGATATTGCTTCTCAAAGATGGGCGATGGTTTACACATGATGATGACTTTGTTGGCTGCTTCTGTCTTTGGGATGCCAAACATTTTAGGATTGGGTAATGTGCCTACCGTGTAGGTTGTATTCCCCACATCCCATGTCGGTGAGCTTAATCTTGACCTCGGGCGGTGGTGATGTTTAGGATGACATGGTGGCAATGTTGGCGGGGTTGATATATGAGGTGGAAGCTGTTGGATTGGCTTTGGTGGTGGCTTTGTTGTATGGACAAAAGGTGTGGTCATGTCATTCCAAGAAACTATAGTATTGGAAGGGGGGAGGGTTAGCGTAGATGGTTACCTCTATGTCATTGTGAGGGAACTTGAGGCATTGATGAAATGTAGATGGAACCGATTACATGGCATGGATCCATGGTTGGCCAAGAAGAATGTTGTAGGGGAGGTCAAGATCAAGGACCTGACATTTTGTTTCCATTATTTTCTGTCCCACTTGAATAGGGAGCTTGATTGTCCCTTCAGATAGCCATTCAGTGTCATCATATCCTTTGATTATGATGCACTCACTGGAGTCTACAACCACATCTGAGTACCCCAAGTGTTTTAGTAGTTGAAGAGTGCATATGTTTAGGCCGGATCCACCATCTATTAAGACTCTTTTAATGATGTGCTTGTGGATACAGACTTTGATGTGTAGGGCATCATTGTGTAAGTGATCAGAAGTGGGAAGGTCCTTTTCTAAAAATGTGAGATGGTTAGGTGCGGCGATATGTCCTACCGTGGCTTGGAACTAGGTTACATTCAAGTTGGTGGGAACTTGAGTTTCCAAGAGTGCTTTATCAAGGATGTCCTTGTAAAGGGGTGATGTGCAGAGCAACTCAAGTATGGATATTTGTGCAGGGGTCTTTCCTAGATGCTCTAGTAGGTTATACTGATTGGTAGGTGATGGACATGTGGGTGGATGAGGGGGTAGGGGATCGGATGTCGATGCAGGCATTTATTCAGTGGTAGGGGCTATGCAGATGGATACATGGCCACAATGAATTGTGATAGCGCAATCCAGTGCTTGTACCCGAATGGTGATTGTGTTGACATGGTGAGATGATGGTTCTATCCACCCTACGATAGAGTCATAGGATGCAGGTGGTGGGGTGACATTGTATGCTTGATTGGATGAGGAGGCTTTATTATGGTTGGGTAGTGGATCCTTGTAAGCTCTGAGGTTGGTGTTTGGCAATTGTTGGGTGCTTTGATCAAGGCTGACTTAATTTTGATCTATAAGGTCTTGGATGCAATACTTTAGTTGCATGCAGTCAGCGGTTTTATGACCCACAATGCGCTGGTATTCACAATAATCATTTTTATTGTACCATGTTGCTTTGAGTTCATTCTCTTGATGGGGTCTAACAAGTGGGAGTGTGATCAAACCTTTCTTGAGACATCTGTCAAGGATGTCCTCGATGGGTTCCCCTAAGGGTGTAAATTGTCTTCGAGGTTTGCGTGGTTTAGTTT
The DNA here is from genome assembly GCA_027924645.1 of Cunninghamia lanceolata. Classification (NCBI taxonomy): domain Eukaryota; kingdom Viridiplantae; phylum Streptophyta; class Pinopsida; order Cupressales; family Cupressaceae; genus Cunninghamia; species Cunninghamia lanceolata. The sequence continues at coordinate 12,079,505 of BSBN01000367.1, forward strand.
TCCCCCTTTGGTTATTTACATTGGCGGTATAGGTATGTGTAGGTGTTTGATTCTATACATGTTGGACGGCTTTCACATCTATGATGCCATCATTCAAAGTGTTCTTGTTCTTCCCTCAATAGCATGACTTGTCATTTGATTGCATGTAGGTGTTGTTGTTTGTATTGGGGGTGTTGATATGGGGTTTGTTGTTGTTGTTGTTAGATTTGTAGTCATACAATTTGATGGAGCCCTTGGCAATGAGGGCCCATTCAATGGTGGTACCTTTGTCGATGACCTCTTCAAAGGTAGACGCACAAAGGATTTGTAAGTGGAACCCTATTTCCTAATTGAGGTTGGTCACAAACATTGTGACGAGTTGTTTTTCAGGGATTGGCCATGGGAGTTTGCTTGCTAAGCTTCTCCACCTCTGCAAGAAGGAAGCAAAGGATTCTCTACTTTTTTGTTTTGTGTTGCAAAGCTCTACCATAGATATCTCATGCTTGAATTTATAGGAGAAATGGTTTACAAATTTTTCTACAAGCTCAAGAAAAGACCTAATGCCTGGGGGAAGATGTGTGAACCACTTAGCAGCTTGACCACCGAGGCTTCTTGGAAATAGTCTCATAAGATATGTATCGTTATTTGAGACTTTTAAGAAAGCAAGGTAAAACTCCTTAGGATGATCCCTAGGGTCTCCCTTTCCCTTGTATTTGTCAAATTTAGGCGTCTCAAATTTCTTGGGGAAAGGTGGCATGTACAATGTGCGATCAAATGGATAGGGGCAAATGTCCTCAAAGGAATAGTGCTTGAGCTTTCCCCCAGTTTGCATGTCATCTACCTTTTGGATCAAGGCCTATACAACGGATGTGAGATCCTGTGTTGGTTGTGGTTGCGGTGTGTAGGTTTGCGGGTTGATGAGATGTTGGAGATTGGGTGGTATTTGATGTTGAAGAGTTTGGGAGGTTGTGTTTTGATATTGTGGGGTGGTGTTTTGATTGAGTTCTGCAAGATGTTGTTGATGAGTGTAGAGTTGTTGGAGAATGTGTGGGGGTTTTTGGGGATTGGTTTGATGTTGTGTTTATGAAGTTATGGGGTTATGTGGATACGTGACATTGGACGGATTAGTGTTGGATAGGTGGACATTGAATGGGTTGGATGCATTATAAGGTGTTTGTGAGAATAATTGTCTTAGTTATGCTATGGTTTGAGGGTTGGGTGGAGGCACACTCATGGAGGTACTTGCATGGGTGATGTTCCCTTGTATGCCCAAGGTGATTTGTGGAATGGAAGAGTTTATGGTGGCTATGTTAGTGGATGTGATGACGGGTTGGGAGGTGGTAGGAAAGGAGACACTTGTGGGGATTGTAGATGTGGTGACATTAGAGGTTGTGTTGGCGGTAGATATGGTGGGAGTTGATGTTTGTGGGATGATAGGTTAGGTGTTTGATGTGGATGTTTGGGTGTTTGATGTGGTGGGATTGATGGTAGATGTGGATGGTTGGGATGATGTCATGTTATGGGGTGGTTGGGCACCAATTTTGAGGAGATAATCAAGATATCCATTTGGATCCGACCTTAGGACTTTGTCAAGTATGTCCATGTTATCGGCGTCTTGTGTAAAGTTCAAGACATCTTGATCGTCTTGGGACATGGTGGGTGGTGGTGGTGGTGGTGGTTGCAAAAAATGGAAGGGGTTTTTGTTGGGATTGTATGTTGGGATGTGGAAGAATGTTGGTGAGTTGAATGTTTGGTTGATGGGTATGTTGTTGTTGGTGGTGTTAGGCATTCCTATGCCGTCATATTGTCTGGATTCTGCCATTTTTTTATTCTCTTTGTGTTGTGATCTAGTTATGGGCATGCATGTGTATGGATTTGATTTTGAGGTAGAGTGAAATGGATATGGAGACCATAGAGAATTTGGATTAATTTTTTGGACCCAAAGATGGATGTGGTAGTGAGATGGAGTAGCAAAGAAGATGAAGGGGTGATTGTAGTGTGCTGAAAGATCGATAGGTTTCTAGGGGTGATAAGAATGGTTTTGTGATTTGTTTTACACAAATTTGGACCAAAAGATAGATGATGGATGATGTTTTCTTGAGGATGGTTTGAGAAAAGATTTTGATGTTTGATGTGAAGGATTTTGATGGTCAACAAATTGAGCTTAGGTAAGATCTAGATTTGTGTCACACAAATGGATGTTTTTTCTTTGTTTGGGGTAGACTAATGACCTTATGCAAAGAAGGATGATTATTTCACTTGAAAGGTAGGCTATTAACTCTCCAATCAAGATATGATGTGAAGGATGAAATCTAGATCTAGCTTTAACTCAAAGGGATGATGAGTTTTTAGTTGATTTTTCGATGGGTGTTTTGATTTGGAAGATTTTGGATATGTTTTAGATTTTTGGAATGATTTCTTGTGACAAGGATTTTTGTTTTGGTCGAAAAAGGTATGCAAAGATCAATGAGAATGAATGGATATGAAATTGAGTGGGTTTGATATAGCAAAGGGTCCAACAATGATAGTGATTGATTCTCTAAGGTCAAAATGAAGGTATGATTTGGAAAATTTTGAGAAGAAAATGGATGGAATGTTGTCGAATTTTTGGAAGGTGAATATGGATTATGGCAAAGCAGATCCTAAAGATCACAATGGAATTGGTCATAGTTTCAGGCAAGTCAATCTGTAAATAGTGCCAATCCACAAGTGAAATGGTGCCAAAAGCAGATAAAGATGGCACTAAAATAGGGCAGTGTTGGTCGAGGCTCTGAAAAAGATAGATTTTGATGTCAAATTTAGATTTGTTTTGACTGAAATTTGATCAAATGATTTTTTTAATGTATCTTGGCAAGTTTCTTGAAACAATTTAAGCACAAAAACACACAATAACCAAAATTTTTGTTTGTGAAAAAGACATGTGATTTTGTTAAACAAGCACTTTGCACAACCTAAGGCGAAGATATGATAGTATTTGTTGAATCCCCTAGCTGCGCCTATTCAAAGCAGGTAGCTCCAAGATCTTGGCAACACTGGCTCCTCCTTACAATTGCACACACTTCTCATGCATACCAAGATCCAGGTTTCCTATAAGGCTTGTCCCTCACCAAACCTTTGGATTGTCCCTACTACCTTAGCTAAGAACTGCATGAATCGGGGCCGCTTTAAAGGTTTCCCTTTTGTGTCAACAAATAGTAGGATTTTGGTTTGCTAAACAAAGGTTTGTAGTAAGTGCTTTTGTTCAGGTGGTTATACATGCGGCAGTGCTATTCTCTGTTATGGAGTCTCCCAGGCACCAAGGGTTACACCTTGGAGGGTTTTGGGGGAGGTTGGTTGTTGTTATAACACAACAACACCTGTTGTCTATGACTTTCATCACAAACACCTTATTTTATATAGCGGCTCGAAAGAGCTTGGCTTTAGCTTGATGCTGCTTGGGTCATTCCCGCCTTTCGAAGCAGGGTGGTAGGCCCTCTAAGGATTAACAAAAGTGACACAACCACAAAAATACTTTTGATCCCCAAGTTCATACAAAGATGCGAGGGGAGAGAATACATATTCTTTATGCTTGCATCAGACTAAACATGGTTCATTTTATTTCTTTGGATTATGTTGGGGGTGATTTATGCAAGTGTTGTGAGAAGATTTTGATTCCCAAGGTCACCAAATGGTGTGAGGGAAGAGCATACACTTTTCAAACTACAAAACGCAAACCACAAAAACACTCCATGTAACTTAGATTGGTTTTCTTGATTATATGAGTGAAGAATGCAGATTGTTTATTCTTTTTAATCTAATGATTTCATTGATGCAATTTGTGGTTCTTTTTAAAGCCCAAAGTCAAAATGTTTGATAGTTGTTGGCACACAATTTGTGAATTTTAAAACACCAAATTCAAATGTTTGACACACACACACATACACACAAAGATTTGTTTGTTTTGTTGATCAATTTTTATAACACCAAATTGAAATGTTGTGTAAACTAGCATGCAAGGGTTCGTTTTAAGTTCCAATTGAAATGTTTGCTAATCTAAAGATAAACACCCTGTAAAAAAATGTGTTAGTGTCCACAAATGATGTTGATGACGTACAAAATAACTTGTCAGTCCCTGCACAAAATGTAAAAGTCAGTCTCAGAAATAGCACTAAAACAGAGACCTAATCGTGCCACTGTAGATAGAAAATGGTGCTACTTGACAGAAACTGATAGACCACCTGACACTCCAGACAAATGGCATCAATTTACAAATATGCACTAATATCAGACCCTAAAGGCACCAGAATACAAGTTTGCACTACAGAATTATACAGAAGGTGCCACAACAATACATAGCGCTAATACAATATATAGAAAGTGCTAAAATAGGTAATAGTGCTAAACTGGGTCTAAGAAGGCACCACTGCGCAAGTTGTCAAGTGGTCTGGTCACAATTTATAGATAGCACCAATCCAAGCTCCGATAGCACTGATATGGGCCTGAAAGTGTCCATCCTACAAATAGAGGTCTTCCAAGTGAAAGAGGGGGTTACGCTGCACATAGAAGAAGTCCTGTTAGCATTGTTAGTCTTGACAAATGAAAAATAGGACAAAATAGAAGCCAAAATGCATGTTTAGATTTTATGAAAAATTTGGCATGACCTCCCCTTGTTCCTTCAAGATCCCTGCAAAAATAGAGAACAACTAAACAGGGACAAACAGTAGGAAGAACATAGAAAAATGGACTTATGAGTGAGTTTTAAGGAAGAAAGTTGCTATGTGAAATAGTGCTAAAATAGAATATAGCGCCAAAACATGTTAGAGATAGCGCCACTGCGTAGGTAAAATAGCGCTAGACCTGCAAAAGCACATATCTAAACACAAAAACTCACAAAAAATAGATTAGATTTTGGACCTTGTGGGTCCCACCAGGCGTGCCAATGTAGATTAGGTGATCAAATCAAGGTTAAAATACAAACTAAAATGCATAAACACAAAAAGGGTATACCTCAACAAGAAGACCCAATCTCATCAAGGGAGAGGAAACTTGCACCCAAGAGCTCCTAAGACATGATAATCCCTAGATAATGATTCAAATGTGAAATGCTATCTCAAATTTGCAACTCACTAATTAGCTCAATAAATATTTGGGCATGGTAACATTTCATAAAAACCTGGATCCTAAAATGGGTTGGGAGATATTGTATTTATAGAGATTTTGGAGGGATTTTGATCCAAGGGTGGAGATTGATTTCGAAGATCAATGGTAGAGGATGAAAGTGATGTGGAGGGCCTAGATTAGATCTTGGAGGAATGGAGGGCTAGGAATAAAAGTAAATCTTTAATTCATTTTGGGAAAAGGGGTGATTAAATGAGAATGGGTGTGAAGGATTATTTTTGAATTAAAGATTCATATGGGGAATGTAAAATGAATTAAGGGATAAGTGGAGATAAATGAGGTATGGGGGTGGTAAGGGGTTGTAAGGGGAATTAATTGTGATGTGGGATGTATTTAAATAAAAAATTGACTTATGTGGATTTATTTCACTTTTTTAATTGGAGGATGTGGGGAAGGGTGTTAAACTAGGTTTGACCACCCAAATGAGAGGTTAGGATTAATTAAACATAGGTTTTATTTAATTAATCCTAGGGCTAGGATGAGGTAGGCTAGGGTAAGTAATTAAATAATAGCTATTTAATTACCTAGGGTAGGGATAGGTCAATTAATAGGCTGAATTAATTAGTTAAACATGGTTTAGCTAAGTAATTGGATTTAGTGAAAAAGGGGGAATTTGATTAAATAAATATTGCATATTTATTAAATCAATTGGCTAAGGTTTGGACTATTGAATTAATGAAATTAATTCAATTTTGGGGATAAAATGTTGTAAAATTAGGTGATGAATGGATAATTAATTAAATAAAAATTTAATTAATTGATTAGAAGGGAAATTGGTATGTTTAGGGATGTCAGGAGTTGGTTTGATGGTAAAAGACATTTTTAGGTGTCTATAGAACCCATTATTGTGAAGAAGAAGCTAGACAAGAAGGGGTTACGATTCAGTAGGAAGATACCACGCGCCTTGGACATCGAGTGTATTCTTGACGAGGTAGCAAAACTTCTCTTGCAAATTTGACGTCTAAAGAGGATATCATTGATGACTCCTACCTCCATATGACTGACCTATTCACTGAATCCTCCATATTTATGCTCTCATCCGTATCCTTAACATCAACCACCAGCACCCAAATTGTAACACTTGTCTACCCTGAACTTGTCGATTGGGACCAACAGGGATCCCTCATTCTAGATGTATTTCAGAATGACGAAGCTATTGCAAAGTTCATGGAACTCTGAGATGGTATCCCTCTTGGTGATCACAAAGTAGGTTTTGTAATGGAACTAGAGAAAACTAGTTATTTTGGTGAGAATACCAAATACTCCAATTGTAAAAGTAAAAATAAAGAAAGATCTCTAGGTGAAAACCACACTGTGGCACCTCCTAATCAGAAACTAGTAAAAATAAAGGATGTATCCAAAGGTGAAAACCCAAATGTGGCACCTGAGGATGGAGGATTTGACCTTCCCCTACCATCTAAGTATCAAGAGAAATTAGCTCTCCTAGTGGAAGATTCTAAAGAGATAAATCTTGGCACAGAGAAAAATCCTAAGACCACATTCCTTATAGCATCATTATCAGAACAAGAGCACAAGAATCTTACCAACTTATTCTTATAGTGAACCATCAACTTTGCATGGACCTATGCCTATATGCCAAGGTTAAACCCTTTGCTACTAGTTCACTATCTCACAGTTGATCCAAAATCTAAAGTAGTCAAACAGAAGCTAAGAAAGATGCACCCACATATCGCTCTCTTGGTGAAAGTTGAAATACAGAAGTTACTAGATGCAAAGTTTATAAAGCCTATTGATTATCCAGAATGGGTCTCAAACATTGTACCTGTGGCTAAACCAAATGGGGGCATCTGCATGTGTTCTGACTTTAGAGATCTCAACAAAGCATGTCCCAAAGATGACTTTCCATTGCCAAACATTAATCTCACAGTGGACTTGATTGCTGGTCATGAAATGCTTTCTCTAATGGATGAATTTTTTGGTTACAATCAAATAATGATAGCAGAAGAACATCAACATAAAACAACTTTTACTTGTCCTTGGGGTACCTATTGTTGGTGCATCATGCCATTTGGTCTTAAAAACGCAGGTGCAACCTATCAAAGAGCAATGACAGTGATATTCCATGATCTCTTTCACCACATCATGGAGGAGTATGTTGATGATATACTAGAAAAATCTTCTAGGGTCGATCACATACAGGTTCTAAGCCAAATCTTCAACAGACTAGAAAAATATCAAGTAAGACTCAATCCAAAGAAATGTGTCTTCAGGGTAACCTCAGGAAAATTGTTGGGATACATTGTATCTCGCAGAGGCATTGAAGTAGATCCAACAAAAGTTAAGGCTATAGTAGAAATGCCTCCACCAAAGAATTTGAAAGCATTAAGGAGCCTTCAAGGAAGGTTACAATCCATTAGGTGGTTTATCTCACAACTAGCAGATAAATGTCAACCATTTCAACACTTTCTCCAAAAGGATGTCTCATTTCTATGGGATGCTAAGTATCAAGCAACATTTGATCAGCTCAAGGAATATCTAGCTACACCTCTTGTCTTGGTACCACCAGTCGCCAATAGGCCTTTGATCTTATACATCTCAACTACAACTGCAGCCCTAGGAGCTCTTTTAGTATAGCATGACGAGTCAAGAAAAGAGCATGCAATCTATTATATCAATTGAACCTTGGTGGGTTATGAACTTGATTATTCACCTATGAAAAGAGCTTGTTTAGCCTTAGTGTTTGATTCCCAAAAGTTGTGACATTACATGCTAAACCAACAAAAATTTAATAGCCAAAATTGATCCATTAAAGTATCTCTAACAAAAGCAACTCTCACAGGTAGACTAGCTAAATGGGTCATGATCCTTAGTGAGTTTGACATTGAGTATGTGGATCGTAAAGCAATCAAGGGACAAGCCCTAGCAGATCACCTAACAGAAGCACCCATGACAGATGTACATCCTATGGTATCTGACTTTCTAGATGATAATCTCTTCACTCTTTCTACCTCAGTAATGTGGAAATTGTATTTTGATGGTTCTACACATGGCATGGATTAGGGGCCGACATCCTTTTTATCACACCACAAAATTACTATATCCCAAAGTCATATCGAGTTGCATTTCCTTGCACTAACAAATAGCTGAGTATGAAGCACTCCACATAGGTCTCCATACAATAGTCTTATGGGAAATCAAAGAACTACAGGTATATGGAGACTCACAACTAGGGATTCCACAAGTCACAGATGAGTACCAAACAAAGGATGAAAAGTTGGTTCCATACAAGCAACTAGTGGATGCCTACAAACCACACTTTTCTAGCATCACTTTTGAGAAAATTCCAAGAGAGCATAACAAAGCTACAAATTCTATGGCCTCTGTGGGGTCACTTATAGACATGCCTGCAAACACACAAAAAACTAAATTCTTGATCAAGCAATTGTTGATACCAGCCGTCGATGTTCCAACTAATGAAATCATCTGTGAACTTGTTGGTCCCAATTCCCCATGGTATGAAGATATCTATGAATACCTTAAACATGGTACCTTTCCCTTTGAGCTATCTACAAACCAACACAAAACCTTTATCCACCGAGCCTCCCATTACACCATTCTAGGTGATACACTATATCACTAGAGTCTTGATGTTATCCTCTTACGATGTCTTAACGCAGAAGAAGTCAATGCTACCTTATGAGACATACATGAAGGTGTCTGTGGAACACATTCTACTAGTCCTAACTTCACTAAGAAGATACTGTACATAGGGTATTACTAGCCTGCAATAGAACAAGATGCTTTATAGTTTGATAAGAAGTGTCTACAATGCCATCAACATGGAGATTTGATTCATGAGCCAGCTCATGAACTACAACCTATGACAACTCCATGGCCTTTTTCATAATGGGGTCTTGACCTCATAGGACAAATCCACCCAACCTCATCCAATGGCCATAAATTTATCATTACCACCACTGAGTACTTCACGAAGTTAGTAGAAGCCATTCCCATGACTTATATTATTGGCAAGAAAATAACCAAGTTTATCCTTAACTACTTCATTTTCTGATATGGTATACCCCAAGCCATTGTCATTGATAATGGGAGACCATTCAAGAATCAAGATGTCCATGCCTTGTGCACCCAATACAATATCCAACATCGCTTTTCAACTCCCTACTATCTGTAGAGTAACGGCTAAGATGAGGCTTCCAACAAAACCATTCTTAAAATCCTCAAGAAAACAATCAATGAAGCTGGTTGTGATTGACACCTGTAACTCAATCTTGCCTTATGGGCCTATCACACTAGTATCAAAACACCAACTAGTGCCACACCCTATGCCCTAGTCTATGGTTTCAAAGCCATTCTACCTATAGAGGTCGAGATCCCATCCCTCAGAGTATCCATGCAGCACCTGATTGATGGAGAGAAGTATCATACTTCCAGATTAGCTAAGCTAGAACTATTAGATCAAAGGTGCCTTGCCTCGCTTAATCATCTCCATGTCTATCAAAACTGCCTCCGATGCAACTATAACAAGAAGATCAAAGAAATACAGTTTCAAGTTGGTGATCTTGTTTTAAAGGAAAATCAAAGAAATCCAGTAGATCAAGAAAAGAAGGGCAAGTTTGAGCCTAATTGGTTAGGACCCTTTGTTATCACAACTGTATATAGATCAAGAGCTTATACTTTAGCAACACCTGAAGGCATTCCTCTAGATGAGCCACTCAACAATGTTCATCTCAAGAAGTTTTTTGCTTGATCCTCAAAGTATCCATGTCACAAAAATTAAAAAAAATTTTAAAAAACATAAAACAAAAAAAACAATAATATGTCCTCTGGTGAAAACCTGGTAAACAGGCACCTTGGATAAGTACCATAGTGAAAACCTGGCAAACAGGTGCTATGTGTAGAGTCAGCATCCATCATCTATCGATTCTTGTTCATTCCATGTCCATTTCATAATAAACTTCATCCATCCATCCATAATAAAACCATTGACCTTTTGCATTTCCATTTCCCTATCTAGAATAGCTTGGAAATTTGTCAATGTCCATCATTGTCATCCCATGTCAGTTATCACTTATCCCATGTTAGTTATCATAGCTATCCTATGTCAAGTTATCCATGTTATCATAGCTATCCTATGTCAAGTTATCCATGTCTCGTCATCTTAACCTATGTCAAGTTATCCATGTCTCATCAGCTTAACCTATGTCAAGTTATCCATGTCTCGTCAGCTTAACCTATGTCACGTTATCCATGTCTTGTCATTATTCTATGTCAAGTTATCCATGTCAATCATCAATGTATCTATCTCTCGTCCTCATCATCTTATCCTATGTTAGATCTTCCATCATCCTTATCCTATGTCAAAGTTATCCATGTCCTCCCATCGTTATCTTATGTCAATCATCCATAACAAACACCTCTACCAGAATGGAGGCAACCTTTTCCTTAACTCAGGTCTAGGAATGGATCCTTGTTCATGGTTCACAAACACTTCAAACAACAAAACAAAAAACTTCATCCTTAAAATAAAAAAGCAAACAAGAACAAAAACACTTCAAAACCAAAAAAAAAAACAAAAACACATCAAACCAATCCATCAACCATCTCACCGAAACCAAAACACTTCATCCTATCCTACATCATCGAACACCCTAGAACTACATATCATCTCATCTCAATCTTAAAGTACCCTGATCCCATGGATATGGGTATGTAGGTAGTCTGGAATACGAAGGAAGTTTCCAATACTCAAGTACATAAGATATCACCATCTCCCCTCACATCATCTTATCCTACATCTACATATCATCTCATCTCAATCTTAAGGTACCTTGATCCCATGGATAGGGGTATGTAGGCAGTCTGGAATATGAAGGAAGTTTCCAATACTCAGGTACCTAAGATGTCATCATTACACCGACCCAAGCTCAAACACCTTGACCCACTCATCACTTTACCCAAAACTACATATTATCATTTTTCATCTTTCATCGTAATGTGCCTTGATCCCATGGATACAGGGCATGTAGGTAGACTGGAATATGAAGGAAGTTTCTAGTACTCATGCACATACAATTCATCATTCTTCACCCATCTCAATCCATTGACATTCCATCTTTCTAGTCTTCCATTTATCAAAATCCATTAACCTTGACTTAACTAACTCAAGCAACGAAACAAACAAATAAATGCATCCTTTCACAACAAAAGTGCTTAAACAAACCTGAAGAAAAAACACCTACTTGTAGAACCATATGCTATCCTACATATCGATTACCAACATCTGCTACATCAAACAATTGTCTTATACAGGATGTTCCATAGTCAAAACTAGACTAGGTGTCTTATACGACATGTTGCATTTCCTGAAACTAGGCATTATCCTATCAATAGATCAACTCCCTTTAATAGATATATCATTCCTACAATAAGACTGTTATCTATCCAACCAATCCAATCTATCCTAAGCAACCTCTTTGGAAAGAGAATATGTTGGCTGTATGTTTACTTTGTAAGTCAGTCAATTTACTTTTTGGTTTATCTTGTTGTTCCTTTTTCATTACCTATTCAAGACTACCTTGATTTATCTATATCTTGGTATGTTGCGATGTAGTATGGATTGGGGGCATAGTCATTGATTTTTGTGTGTCGTGTTTGAGGAATGATCTTTTATCGTCCATAGCATCATATATATCTTGTGTATGTGTTACAACCTAGCATCTTACATATTAATATACTTCTTGCCTTTATGTATTAAATTGTATTATATGTTCAACACTATGGCTGATTCACATGTGTGTGTTACAACCTAGCATCTTACATATTAATATACTTTTTGCATTTATGTATTAAAGTTTATTATATGTTCATGACCATGGCTCATTCACTTGTCCTACAAGGTTATATTATGTTCCATTTGCTTGCTTGCAGATTCAACGTCCTTGCATTGGATACATCAGCACCTTGGTCTTTTATACCCTGGTGCATAACATCCACATGTGCTATATCAAAAATAAGGATTGCTCTTTATAAACATTTGTGTAACTACTACAATAAACTCATCCATTTACCCATCCATTTATCCAAATCATCATATAGTTTTTCAAGAAAATATCGGTCAATAATATTTCTATCATGTTCTATTCTATCTCCATTTTCTTCTATCTATCATCCAAGTCTTCCGTAGACCTGTGTCACCATATGTTAGCCTCCATCTATCTAGCCTCATCTATCTCAAACACAATCTACATCCGCTTGTTGCAAACAAGGTTTCACAATTTGAAGAGCAATCCACATTCAATCAAGATAACAATACAATCTAGGTGAAAGCTTTCATTGTTTTTGTGTTATTCATTGATTATTTGGTTGTTTGCTTAGATCATTATCTTGATGTTATAGGATTGAGTTGTTGATTATTTCATTGTTTTGATTATCATTCGATCTTGATTTTTCTCCTATACACACACCAGAAGGGGATATGGATATTTGAAAGTTATGGATATTCAAAAATGTGAAATTTTTATGTCCAAATATCCATGTGGACGATGGGCTATATTTTACCATCGTAAATTTGACGTCTTCGAAGGAAAAAAAAATGATCATCACTTAAGCATTTCGAAGACTTTTCCTCATTCATCACCTTCCACGTTAGACAAAAAGAAATGATTTCATCAGGATATGGATACTGAGAACAATCAGGATATTACATTGGTAAAATCCATATCCCCTTTGACCATAACTTTTACCGCGCATAACTTTGTTATTTTCTCAAATTTTGACATGATTCAAAAGGTAAAGTTACTCTAAATTTGATTCTCTATCCAATGGTGACCTTGGTTAGGAGGTTTACTAAAATTTCCCTTTTGACTTGGATTAGAACATTACATTTTTCCATACCACCCAAAGGAAAAGCACAGAAGCAAAGCCAAAAAGTTGGGCCCCTGTTTTGCTAAGGCAAAATGGGGCATGTTGTGAAGCCTCACAACACTACTTTTCCAAAAGATATACTTGTTACTAAATTATGTTCACACCTAATTTAGAAAGGCTTGGATTGCAGTTGTTACAAAGGGGATACAAGAAAAATTGTAAAGTGCATGATCACTCAGTCAAATGCCTTATATCTTGGCAAGAGAACAATAGAGAATCATTTGTTAGGATAATGTGACAGCTCAATTAGAGCTATCAAACCATCCTAATAAGTGAAATTTGGTCTAAGGACAAGAGAACAGGCATTTAAGGAATGATGGGTATCTAATTGATTTCATCTTTCAGTTATGATGTTATTGAATTGTTCAAGTATGACAATTTAGTGCAAAAGGAAAGGTATTTATGAACTGTCATTTCATCATCATATTTTAAACATATGTTTTAAATTACATTCAGTTGTTTTATCCTATGCATTTGATTCAGAAAGCAAAACATACATAAATCATTGCATAAAATAAAATAACTGATTTTATTCAAGAGAATGTTTAAATATGTCCCACACAAGCCGTGGGAATGATGAAACTAAGCCAATGCCACAAAGCATGCAAGCTATACATTTGAAGATAAAGTAAAGGAAAAGAACACATGAGGAGAGTGATATCCATCATTCCCTTGGAATGAAGGTTGATCCTCTTACATATAGCTTGATCTTCGTGTTTTCAACCTTTTGCTCCTAATCAGAATAAAGAACCTACAAGGTTGGATAATGTTTTCTTAGAAGGTCTGGATATACAAACTCATTATATGCCTTATCAATAGATATATAAACTTGCAATCATGATGCATCAATACAATTAGATCATTATCAAACATATGCAAAAAATTAGATCATCAGTTGAAAGCCAAATCATCATGAGAGAAATCATTTTACTTTCAAAGGTATGTTTTTTATGCTAACTTGTTTGTTCACTGTGCAGGTATAGGAAAAGTTATGTTGCTGACTCAATTCTTATGAAATAACATGTGGAGAAAATGGGCTCCAACAAGGGTTGAGCCCAGCATGCTCAAATATTGTCATTAATACAAAGATATTCAATTGACCAAACATCATGGTGTTTCATCATATTCATGTTACTACTATATCAGATGTATCAAGTACAAGAATAATGGACAACATACAGACAGATAAGTGACATATGGAAACCATAGCATGATCAAAAAGTACAAATATGAAGTGCTGCCATAGCATCTAAGAAGAGGTACTTTTCATTTTTTGTTATGATTGAAATGTGAAATTATTGTTTGTATACTTCATAGATAGAACAACTATATCATGAAACAACATGTGGGACAGTGATGAGATACCTATGCCATCTAAATGCCACATAAGGGAGATACCACACAAATGCCAAGAGGTTCACTTACAAAAGAAATTGGTGGAGTAGCATAGAGAAGGTATACAGTTATGAGGAATAGCTATAAATCAAGGATATACCAATCATGTTCCATTTGAATGTTATACAGGAGTTACATCATTCATGTAAGAGGTACAGTCAAGACAAAACCAAAATAGAACAAACATCATGACTGTCTCAAATCAAATAAAAGGCACAAAATGATCACATACAAAAGAGGAGTTGAGTCAACTAGAGTAGCAAGACACTTTAGAAGGCATCCTTACCTCTTCTTTATGCCATAAACATAGACAAGTATAGTCAACATGAAACATGTGAATGGATCAAAGAAGATAGTCATAATATACAAAAGGAACAACAAAAGGAAGTAACCAAGAAGGATGAGTTGTTTGCTACAAGAATAAAGGACATTGTGGTTGCATCATCAAGATACCCATGTCTTCTATACATTGCAATATTCGTGTTCAAACAAGCCATATTTCATCACTTTATAAGGCACAGTGGAGTCATAAGATACACAGTCAAGAATGTAACACATAAAAGGTGCATATACAGGTATAAAGAACTTCTACATGGTGCAATGTTCATGTTCAGCAAACACATACATCTATACCATGAAGGATATACAAAAGATGGTATGTATTTGTACAAACCTCCATTATTGAGCATGATCATATATAGAAAGATGTGCAAGTAGAGCAGCAGTATAAGATTGACTAAAAGAAAGAAGCCACTAAATTTCCAAGATCACAAGTAAACAGTGAGAAGGAAAGAAAGACTAAGGTCTTTTAATAAAGAGTTAACTATCATAAACGACCACAAAGATGATAAAAGACTTCTTTCTTTTGTGTTATTTTCTTCATAGTAGCTACAGAATGCCTTTTTGTGATGGAAGGAGATATAAAATGCAAATGATACAATGTATATGGGTTCTCCAACCGTAGCCAGAAATGGTTTTTTTTACAAAAAATATCAAAACCCACATCAAAATGTAGAAGGAGAAGTATCTACAGGAGAAGAATGAGGGGGTTTTGTGTGCTTTATTTTCCCACAGAAGAAGAATAGTAAAAATGAAAAAGCCCAGTTCATTGCTGCTATAGGAGGATAAATATGCTACAAACCCTTGTACCTTTATACCATGGAGGCCAAAACATAGAGGAGATAAAGTTTTACTTCAAACCCTTGTAATAGTATATGAAGAAATCCAAAAAGAAAATACAAACCAGTGCAAGAAAGTTTTTATTTTCACAGGTATTGCATTTTTCAGTCATGGGTCAAGCTTCTTTTTCATAGAACTAGTAGAAGATGCAAATGCTTCCATGTATTCAGTTAGCTATGGTCATGGCCATAAAACAAGTGTTTTTTAAAAAAATGTTAAAACCCACAAAAAAGTTTTACTTCAAACCCTTACCATCATGTATACAGAAACAGTCAAATGGTTCAGGGTGAAAATAAAATCTTACCTTGTTAGAGAGGAGAAGAACACATGCTCATAGGCCGTGGGTTCACTTACAAGGAGCTCTCAAGTTTTTTTTTAAAAACCAATCACCCTTAATGGCCTTGAACCAGAGAAAACAAAATACAGTGAGAAGACAAAGCATAGCAAAGGATATATCAAACAAACCTATCATGGTCATGGCATGTAGGTTGAGTTTTGTATCCAGAAGTAAAGAAAATGGGTTGAACTGGTACAAAATATACTCACCTTTCTTCTTTCCTATTGAAAATCTAGAAGAATATCAAGAACCTTCAAAGAAGTTGCAAAAAGTAATGAAGTTTTAATTCAAACCCTAGCGAGCATGGCGGCAGCTCAAGAGGAGCACAAACAAAACACAAAGTGAAAATGACAAGAAAATAGGGTTTTCCTTCCTTTTGGTCGATGCCTTAGTTGTTTTTTATCCTTTTGACTTCTATGTTAAAAAATAATCATTATTATCCAATTGCAGCCGTGGTAAAGACTTCTAAAGTCTTTTAGACCTAATGATTCAATTCCAAATGATTCCACATGGGCCCGTGAGGGCTAAATGTCATTCTTGCTCTTTAATTTTTTAAAGATCAAACTAAACAATCATGTAAAGATAAGGCTTTATGCCTTATATTCATTTTTTGCAAAACTTAGAGATAAAAGTCAGCAAGGGAGAATGATTTGAAGGAGAGTTATACCTTAGTGAATAAGGAGTAATAAGGTGATGCATATTTATAAGGTATAGTATATGATAAAGAAGGCATGGTGTTTTTTTTATATTTTGCATGGAGTGATTAGGTATTTTCATGTGTAAAGGGTATAATGATGCAATGGATAATACATGATGTGTGTTGCTTGAGGAGATATAAGGTGGTAAAGGAGATATTTATATCTTTTACATACATGGAGGCTTATTTTAAATTTTGTATCATCATTGGATGCATTGATGTAATTATGCAAATACAAATGGAGAGATAAGGAGTTGATTATTTTTTTTTAAATCTTTTAAAAGACAAATACATCCAAATTTGCATGAATTTGCAACTTAAAATAATATAAACAATTAATAAAGTAATGTGCTTATAAATTACTTTACTATTTTGTCACAAGTTGTAAAGTCAAAAGGATAGAACAAATTGCAACTCATAGTAAAGTAATTGTCCTAATTACTTTATTCCTTGCTCACATTGCTTTATCATCCCAAAATCATGCAAATTTGGAGGATGGAGTTAACTGGGGTCTTTTGGAGTTCTTTGCATGGTTTTGGGTCAGAATTGGATAGTTTGGTCCACCTTTTGGTCAAACTAATAGAGGAGAGAAATTTGGAGCTATTTTAGCTCGATTTGGGATAGTTATAGCCCTTATTTTTAGGGATTTTCATGCTTGCTCATGGATCAGTTTTGAGAGATTATTTTTAGAGGCAGTTAACTGCAGTTGACCTTTCTAGGTCTTTTTGAGAGAGCATATTATATATTGTAAGAAAATCTTATGCTTTTCTAGTTCTTGCCTTTTTGCTCTCTTACACATTGTTGAGAGAAGAAGGTTTTGTAACTCATATTTTTGCAGATTTATAGAGATTACAATAGGTTACAGGTTCTATTCTTTGTCTTTTCTATGCAATTGTTCCTTTATTTTTCAGCTGAATCAAGTGTCTACCTTTTCATTAATGTTTCTTTTGTGAATGATTTGATGAGATTTAATGGTGTTTAATATCAGAACCTTTAAAATCATTGTCTCATTTGTACTTGCATGTATTGAATAGCATTGAAATCATAGGTCTTAGGTTGTGCAATTACAATTAATTTTCTTTCATGTTGTGAGAACCCTATTTTCCTTCAAAAACAAAGTTATTTCCAACCTCCCTTAGAATAATTTTTCTGATCATATTGCCAAAAGTGGATTGTGTGGATGGATTTTATGAGATCTATTGTGAGTTAGAATTACAGTTTTCAATCAAATTAGGTGCATCACCACACTTTAAATTACAGTTCTATTACTTTTAGTAGATCCTTTCAACCCCTTTTCATATCAAGTTATAAATCCATTGAAAATTATAAGGGAACCAACCCATAATCTAGAGGTTCAAGCTCACCATAGGTCACCCACAATCTAAATTTGATCCCATGTTACACAGGATTGTTGAGCTTCATAGCTTTGCATAACAGGTGCAATCCTACACGTTAACAATTTTTGGCATGCCCGGTGGGACTTTGAACTGATTTTCAATTCAAAAAGAAATTTTTTTTGTTGTTTTGGTATGATCAGCAGATTTTACAACCTTTTAGAGGTTTTATTTCAAGTACCTAGCGACTCTAACTTTCTGGTTTGACAGATTAGATTTTTTAGCCTATGAAAAAGTACCAAAGGAGGGATAAAGCAGATAGAGTGGTAAAGCCGTCAAATACATCAATACCAGATCTGCCAAATTCACATCCTAAATTTGCTTTTCATCAAAACCCTTTATTTGCAAGTTCTTCATCAGTACCTTAAAGTTCTCCACCAGCAAGTCCAAAAGAACAAGTACTTGTTTTTCAAGAGGAGCCTATTTTTCAAGAACTTAAAGAAGAAGAGCCTATTCTCTAAGAGATACCAGTACCTATTTTTTAGGAAGTACAAGTACAAATTATTTAGATGGCAGCAGCTAGACCACCACCACCACCTAGAAATCAGCCATTTGTGACATTTAATGGGGGCAGCCCATTGAATTTGCAGCAGCATGATGCCATACCAGTAACTGCACTGAAAAGTCTGCCTAGTTTCACCGGTGAAGATGGAACCATACCGATAGAACACATCAGAGATGTAGCATCATTATGTGTTGTTCATCATATCATAGAAGAAAATATAGCAATAAGGCTACTAGCAGCATCTTTTAAAGATAAAGCTCTTCAATGGTTTAGAGGATTGAGAGTTAATTCTATTGCAACATGGGATGATTTAGGAGCTGCCTTGAATAGACAGTTCCAAGATAAGTCAGATCACTTATCACTTGTGGAGAAAATGACAACCATCAAGAGGGCTCCCCAAGAATAGATGACAAACTTCATTTTCAGATTTTAGAGGACCTGTAATAGAATTCCAGAAACGGTAAGGCCTTCACTAGAGCATGCATTTCTGTCTTAACTTAGGGCATTGAATAGTGATATTGTTGTCATGATTCAGTCAATGGGTGGAGTTACTTTACCAGGTGCATTTGATATTGCTATTAGAGTAGAAAATAGTTTAATACAAGATGGTAAAATTAAACCAAGGCCTCCTATGCCTATATTGTTGGAGTACGAAAGACACTAAGAGGGGGGGTGAATCAGTGTCTTATGAACTAGACTTGTTTTTGGCAATAATTATTTTTTTTTTACCAACTATGAACTTCAATCTTTGTATAATGAAAACAAGACATTCATTTATGAACTGTAGTGTATTATCAAATCAACTTGTGAACATGAAGGAATAGTACAACTGAACTGCGATGAATAGTTTATCATGACAAACAATAGAGGTAGTTTTATTACTTCATTGGATAGAGATGAGTATCAAAATTATTATACATTTGTACTGACTCAAGATGAGCATCATGTCAATAATATGTAATAGTTAAATCATGAAACAATGAACATAAACTCATGAACAGAACAAGTAACCATAACACAGACATTTGATGAGTGGAAAACCCTCTAGGGATAAAAAACCACTCCACAAAATGCCTCACTGGATTAATCAAAATGTGCTTCATTAAAAAATATAGATGCCTCACTGGCTATTTGTGCATCATTGGCTATTTGTGCCTCACTGGCATATTTCAATCAATACAATGAATAATATAGTTTAATATAGAGGGGTACTCTATTTCTCTATAATCCAATCCTCAACATTCTAGTATAACCTTAATGATCATGTAAGATACACACACATCAATATCCTCTCTGATGTTTTTCATCTTATGCCCTTTTATACTTTATCATTTCCCTTTTGTTTCTTTCAATAATCAACTTGTATGAGAAGATCAACCATTTCAAGTAGACTCAAACCAAATCAATAATTGTCAAGAAAGAGTGGTCAAAATGACCCACTTTAAGAATATAAAGACCTTCGAGTGTCATTGCCATACCACAAAGGCTAAGTATCATAGTTTACCTTTTCAACAAATGTTTATAGTTTTGTAACTACCAACTAAATGGGTAAAGACAAAACCTCTTTTTAAAGACTTTATCAGCAGAACCCTCGAAGACAAGTTTGCATGTAGTTTATTACTTAAAAGAAACTAAATAGTAAATAGAGAGAGGCTCAAGATAAACTATTTATCTCAACTGAACAACAAATTACCTCTTATCAATTGTAGCTTAAGATTTTGTAAAAAGAATGAACAAATAAGGAACAAAATCACTTGATGGGCTGACACACAAAACCATCTTGCTGTTGTTTGAAATCAAGAAAGTAGTCAACAATGAAATAGCTCAGTCCTCTATTGAACAACATAGTCAAATCTCTCAAATTCCCTTCAACCACATGGAGATACCCACTGAAATCTGCATAACTTTCCATGATTACCATTGAACTTTCAAACCCTAGCTCAGAGTTATATTTCCCAAAGTTAAACTTTGAAAAATGAATGACAAAAACTTCCTTTTTTCTTGAAACATCATAGCAACCAAGAGTCTAGGTTTGCCCTAGAATGGACTAGTCATAAAGAGTTATTCAATCACCTTTTTACTTGTCACAAATGCTAAGACCTGCCCAATAGGTGAAGCTCATAACAAACCTGATACATTGAGCCTTTTTAAGAGTGGGTTTTAATACATTCACAAGGTAATGCATGTTGACATCTTACAAGTGTGGCTTTTGAATAAGCTAAGCCAATATTGATAATAAAAATACATATCCCCCTTGTGAACAAATCAAATGATAGGAAAATATCTTTAATAACCCTTAGTCATCCTAATGCAATGAACATATGATGACCTTTGTAGCCTTTATGATCCTTTATACATGTAATGCACTTAAATACATTATCACATTTGCCTTGGTAAAGTATCAACTGATACTCAAGAATCAAAAGTGAATATGTGCAATATCAAATTGACTGAGCTTATACCAACTAGGATAAAACCATCAAAAGAACATGGTATGCAACTGTGTCAACAATATACCACATGAAATATACCAACCAATTGTGCATGAAATGAAAGTGATCAAGAGCACCTGATATATATACCAACCAATTGTTACCATGAGCACCAACTGTGAAGATACCATATCATGTTCATCATGAGATCATAAAGTCTACCAACTATCATATGTCAAGAACCATGTGTCAACTGTCAAATAATGTGTATGCCAACTGTTAGCATAGTATCATCTCAACTATCCTGTCATCATAGAATGAAAAATGATACCATATGAGTCATCAATAGAACTGTTATGCAACTATGTCAAGATACCTATACAACTGTGACATCAAGATACCACATCTATGTAACATGATATCATATGAATCAAAACATCTATCAAGAGCATGTAAGAGCATATCACCAAACATGAACTAGTAGAATCAAGTGCATATTCAAATGCATAGAGCATGTCAATTGTATAGAGACTATCAATATATACCAAGAGTGTCAACTATCATTTGTAACATGATATGAACCATGAGAGTGATAAGCCAACATGAGAGTCATCAAGAAAATTACCATGAGCCAATCAATGAGTAGGATCTCAACCATTACAACATACCAAATCAGCTCTACCAACCAATATAACCACCATGATGCAATTGTCAATGTATCACCAACAAAAACCTGAGAGTTTGTGTACTTGACATCAAGGACAACAACTAAGAGGGCAACAAACTCCCCCTTTGTCCTTGATGGAAAAACACAACTCTCTCTCCCTCGTTTTGGCATCAAAGACAAAGGGAGAAAGAAAGTATGCCAATGCCTCAAGGAGATATCAGAAAACATAGACCAACATGTGACTAAAATATAACTATAATCAGAAAATATTAAGCATAACATGACTGTCCCATAAAACAGAAATACAACTGCACTGTCAGTACCATAAATGAGCATATAAAAGAATACAACTAAAGATGCCAAGTAAAAACTAGAGAAATAACTATCATATGAGAGAGTATGACTATCACCAACACCAAGAACCAACGGAAACATCAAAATACATAGCATATATCAAGGACCAAGTACCAAGATAACAGCTGAATATACCACTATGTGAGGCCTACTTTTTCATGCCCTTATATTTGACTATTTATTTTACTATTGGTGATACATTTAGACTATGGGACTATTGATCCTGAATTTCTATACTATTAGACTTTATGTTGTATTTAGATTTGTTATGCATAGCATGTTTACGATGTGTGTAGATCTGGATATTGATTCACTGATGATGTTAGACATATGGTTTATATTATGATGTTATTGGAAAACTAATCATGTGATGTTAGTTAGAATTTTGTTATGTGATTCAATCTTGGGAATGGATGTTTGAAATGTAGAATTTAGAATCTAATTGTAATGTGACTTCCTTGATGCTTATATGGACATGTGTGATGTTCTATGTGAGTGTATGTTTCTATTTGCTTCGGCTATTATATACATGTGGAATTAACATTTCATTTGAGTGCACAGGTATTTCTAACGAAGCCACAGAAATTCGGAGATCATCCCACACACTATTGTTTTCCCTTGTGAAGCTGATCTAGTTCAAAGAGGAACCAAGATCACCTATGTATTGCATGATGAATTTTCATAATGTTTGCGTATGGTGTCCTTTGGGCTAGGTCTACCCTTTTTCAGTTGATTGTATTATGGTGTTGTAAATGTGTAATGTTTATTTGACTCAATTTTTATTTTAATTTTTGAGACCCCTTTTCATGTGCTTTAACTCAACCCTTGGTGCTCAAAATAGGCTAAACTTGACCCTAGGTTGTACCCCTTGGGTCTAGGGACCTTTTGGGCTTGAGTAACCTTAGGTAAACCTCCATTTGGTCACTTTAACTTCACCCTGAAGTAAAGTGACGAAAATGGAGGCATGTGAGGGAGAGGATGAGTGGGTCAAACACTCAACCTCTTCCTTTCCTCTTCCCTAGGTTGGGGAAGTCTCCAAGACCCCTTAATTGTGGAGGACTTTACTCCAAGTCTCTTCCACAATTGGCGAGGGTACCTTGGGGTTGTGTGGTCCCTCTTAGGAGGAAATGAATGTTAGATTCAGGACAGACAAGTGAGAAGGGGGGTGAATTAGTTGTATAAAACTTTCTTCCAATTAAACACTTAAATCCTCTTTGTGATTTAGCATCATATTAATAAATCAATCATGGAAACATAGTGCAATTAAATCAAGAGCAGAAACATATCAACACATGAGACACCAATATTTTGACGTGGAAAACCCAGTTAAGGGAAAAAACCACAGGGTGATTAACCCAAGATTGTATTCTCTGTTAGAAGAATAGAAAGAACAAAATGACACATGCCAATTAGGGCTCACTGCTTACAAGAGACACGTTGTCTACAAAATGATAAGTATCACCTACTTGAACTAGAAAATAGCGTCTTCACCATGCTTGAATCAGTTCCATTTAAGCCCAAAACTTCTGCTCTACCTTTCGCTCTCTTCCTCGCTACCACACTCTCATCTCCACAAGACACCCTTTGAAATGAGTTTGCAATCCCTTATTTATACAAGGCATTGACTTAGGAATAATCATCTAAGTCGGCAAACATCTACAAGAACATTCGTAAGATGTGTAATACATCCAGTTGACCATTCTCAGCAAGAACACCATCATCCAGAAGTTATTCTTCAATTGCGAACTCCAACTCCAATGCGAACCACCAACATGAACTGGACATGATCCAAATACCTTCACAAGATTGCCTGAATCACTGAGAACATCCACACTTCATCTGCTTACTAAAATCCTTCTCTCCTTCATCCAGAACCTCAAGAACATAGTCTGTCATCACTGTCACAAAGGAATAGATGCTTGTGGACCTTCAAACCACGAACCAATCGAGTTGACACTTCACAAAGACTTCCTCAACACTCCCTCAAATCTGCAAAATAGGATAATGCATTTCCAAATCTTACTGGACCTATCTATGTCACTTTGTCACCTCTGAACACCTGCCAGAACCAGTTTTACTTTGGCGGCCACAACTACTTTAGATCTTCATGCGGACCTCTGAAATCTTTATTGGATTATCTTAAGACTCATATCTACAAACCCTTTGAACTGTATCCTCTGATAGTCATCTTATCTTGGATCTTTACCTTATTGTCTTCACTATTCTTCTTTGTTCCTGATTAGGACTAATTTTCTCAATATCCTCAGCACTCAGCTCATCCAATCCTTTTCATCAATGCAACTGGGGTATGTTGACATTAATGACAACACCAATTAGGCCCATACTTGCAACAATGAATAGGGCACATGTGGCATCCATTCCCTCTTAAGCTCCACTTTTCTCTCCCACATGTTCTAGAGAGGACAAGTGGAGGGGAGAGAGAGACTTGGTGGATGGGTGGATGACATGTATCACCACCCATTCCATGGGTCTTGCTTGTAGTTGGGAGGAGGAGTGAGGAGGTAACATGTGTCACTTCCCCATTCCTCAAGGCTCATGAGAAGAGCTTATTATAATCCCACTTGGAGAGGGGTAGGGGGTTGTTGAATTTTTGGCTAATTTTAATGATTTTAATTTACTTTGGGGCAAAAGTTGGGGGAGAGTTTTGTGGCTTATTTTAGAAAAGGAGTTGGAGGAGCTCTACTCAACCATCTACCTATTGGGATTTCTAAGGTAGGTTTCAAGGCTAAAGCCTTCCCTTATGCATTTTTATTTACTTGTGTGATACTATGTGTGAGTTCTATTTTTTAGTTTTTATTTGTTGTTGTGGGGAAAATTTGTATGGGTGTTGTGAGAGCCTCTCCTACTTGGGAGAAGATGCTCAACAAGTGTGGGGTGGGGGAGGAGTGAACCTCCTCAAGGTCATTTCCTTTATTTTGTGGAGTTGTAGCCTTGAGGTCAATATGTGAATTTGTGCAATATGAGAAATGGCTTGAGAGCCAAATGGAAGCTTTGTGAAATTATGTTTAAAATTGTTGGTTTGAGGCCTTGAGAGGTATTTGTATTGGGATGTTTTAGGAGTGGCACTCTTTAGTTGCATGTTGTCCACTCCCCTACCCAATTGAACTCATCTTGAGTGAGTTCTTGTGTTGTGTTAGCCATTAGAGTAATTTTGTGTTGGTTGTTGAATGCATTGTTGTGTTGTGGTTTGAGTTTCCTAGTGTGTGGATGACCTCCCTAGCTCAGGGGTGACCCACTTGCGGGTTTATGGTAGGGAGGAAAGAAAGTTGTTGTGGCTTCTTTCCCTTTCTTGTGATATTGCAAGTTCATTGGAGCTAAGCTTGTGAAGTAGAAGAAAACGCCATTGTTCTTCGAGTTGTTATCCTATTTCTTTTTAGCTCGTGAGAGAGAGTATGGCCAAGTTAGGATTTGTATCATTTGTTAGTTTTCAAAGAGGAGAACATTGTTCTCTCTCTCTTGTTGTAAAAGTATATTTTTTTAGTTGTGTGTGTAAGCTATTTACATTTGAAATAGAAATTTTAAATTTGTTGATTTTAATGCTTATCATTCAAAACAAAAAAAATAGAGTAATGAAGGAAAATTTTGGTTTTAATGTTATTTAATTTGTATGTCTATTTTTAAAATATCAGATAGGAAAGTTGTGGTTTTATTGTTGAAAGACAAACATGAAATTTGTATATTGTTCTTATGAAAAAGAAAATTGTTGATGTTATGTATTAGAAGTATTTACTTAGTTGCATTTGTTTCATGCCTTTAAAAAGAAAATCATAATAATACAATGAATATATTTTTATAAAAGAAATGTTCATTTGCTTATATAAATTTGATAAAAAGAAAATTTGTAAGTGTTGAAGGAAAATTATATTTGAAAATATAATTATATATAGGTATATATATATACAAATATATATAATTATATGTATTATGTGTATTTGAATGAATGTATTTATATGTATTTAAATATAAATATTTTTTTTTATTATTCTTTCAAACAAAAATATATGAGACTACATTATATATATATATATATATCTTAATATAAAATAAAATAAAATAAATAAAAAATGTTGAGGAAGAGAATGGACTGCATTTCATTTAGCAGTCACTTTTTTTTTACAGTGAATAAGGATATTGGTGGGGGAGTTCGAACTCCCCCATCGCTGTGGTTGTTTTTATGTGGGTTTGGGGAGGGGGCGGAGCCCCCACCCACACCCCATTGTATGGGATGTGGGTGGGGTCTTTTCCCCCCTCCCCACACTCCCCCTCTGTTCCCTCCCGCGGATCTCCGTCGTATACCCCGCCGCGACACCCTTCTCTCCAAACCCTATGGCCGTTCCTCCTACCTCCACGCTCAGCATTCCCCAAACTCTGTTAACCTCCGCTGCTCCCATATCACCACACCTCCGCCACACCACAGTCTCACACCATCTCTACTATGGCCCTCCTCCACACAGTGCCGCTACTCCATGCATGCAACATAAAGCTTGGGGTTTAAAAAAATAAAAATATATATTTATATTAAAAAAATCTAGAACATAACAATATACTCATTAAATATATATATATATGCCATCATATGTATTTCATGTATGGCCTCCATTAAACCTACAAACTTCATCCAAAACAAAATAAGAGAAGAGAGGAGAAAAACAAACAAAAGGAAAAGAAAATGAGAGTGGAGAGGGTTCTTTTGAGATGTATTTTTTTTAAACAATCGGGTTAAACCTTTAATTATAAAACCTAATTCGATGAGGTTAATATATACTAGAATGCTATTAATTTAATATTCCTTTTTAATTATAAATAGAGTGATTTTAATAATTTAATAAAGACGTAGTTCAAACCAACTTGGAAACCTAGTAAACTATTTAGATGAAGTTAGTATAATAGTTTCCGTAATCTGATCTACCAAGAAATTAGGAATAATGTAAAGGATGCAGTGATAACTCTGATTGATAGAAAACGTGAAGAAGAACAAATTGATCGAGCTTTGTTGAAAAATATTTTAAATTATAGAAAACGTGAAGAAGAACAAATTTATCGAGCTTTGTTGAAAAATGATTAAATTATAGAAAACGTGAAGAAGAACAAATTGATCGAGCTTTGTTGAAAAATGATTATATTATAGAAAATGTGAAGAAAAACAAATTGATCGAGCTTTGTTGAAAAATGTACAATTAATCTTTTTAATTGATCTATCAATTTAACTGATGTTATGTAGGTAATTTATAACCAAACCAGTAACCTTTCGATCAAAATTAGTTTTAGTACAATAAACCCTATCATGCCCGTGAGGCATTATGCTGTTAGATTTTTCTAGAATTTAGGGTTTAGCTAGGTTAGTGAAATTTAACCTTGTTTAGGATTATATTATTATTTTTTGCTGAGTATTGACATTAGACTTTTGTATTAAATTATATTCTCTCATGCTCTTGATTTTGGCTGTTGATTTTGACTTATGTCAAAATCCCTTATTCACATAGATTAACTTAGGGTTTCGATCATTGATCCTAACCCTACTGGCGACGTTAACCATGTCGCATCAACCCCCTAGTTGGCCTTCTTTGTGAATGGTATGCACAAGTGAACGCATCACCCCACATTCAACTGTCATGTTTACGCCTTAAGAATAATGCCATTGAGCATGCTTACACGTGCGAGGGGGTTTCTAGGGAAGCGTGGGAAAAAATTTTATATTTCGTGTCATGACCACATGAGAAATGTGGACATGACATGTGTGATGCATGTCATGACCGCATGAGAAATGTCAACATGACACACTGTTCCAATGAATCAAAATATCAACCAAACAAATAACAACCGCTAACCATATTAAAAAAAATGATAACACTGCACTTGTTTCTCCAAGAAATCATTGTAACTGTCTAATTTATATTTAATGGTTCTATCTAATGGATGAACTGATCTATTACTACAATCCCTAATCTCTCTTCAATAAGTCTTAGTCCAACAAGTCCTATCATATGGACATAGGAACTGTATCACATAAAAACTTCAAGTTTGCTACTCCATCAAGCTTTGCTATTCCTAACAAGATCTGCAACACACTACTAATAGTATCATCAGGTAAATCACTGTCCTAGTCACAAGGGCATGTACTTTTATAAAGATCTTCTCTCACTACCACAAAGATCTACTAAAGATGTGCACACTTGCATACATAAAATTCTGCACCATGGACACAAACCTCTAAAATTTTGCACCAACAGAGGTCTGCTCCACACATAAATTTTGTATTTACTACACTACAACAACATGACATACTCAATTTGCAACTCCTTGTGTAACCTTCTACAGTTTGAATTCATGTTTACTAGAACACTTGTAATAATAACATTTCATAGCAGCCTGAACAAAATGATTGGAATCATTATTGTGCAGCACTTTCACTTCAATGTCAAGACCACAAACATCATACTAGCATTGTTATGACTTGTGCATACAAAAGATCATTAGAAAAAGCATAGTATTGTCATATATATCAAGACCAAAGCATCACTATCCCCACTATAAATACTATCAAAAAACTCAGAAACAAAGGCAATTGTATCACTATGAATGAAAGCCTAAAAGCACTGTTAACTTTAAACATTGTTTTTATCACTTATCACTGTGTTACCTGCAAATACTGTGAATTCTTTGAAAGATACTATGAATAGTTAAAGTATGCTTAAAGATCATATAGCATTAAAGCCAACATAGTGATTAACACCATTCACTGATAAGAACAAGCAAGCTAATAAATAATGAATAGCACTATGACTGAGATAACCAAGATATAGACCATACACATTGATAAGCACTACAACCATGTACTTTGCTTGCCAACTCTGTTACATTACCCATGTCTACAAACAAGGTGAATAGGCTGTTCTTATTGCCTGTTTTAAGAGGACTATTCTGCTCTTCATTGTTACAACAAGCTTGCAACAAACATCAACTTATGAATAACACAAACCACACCAAATTATCAGAGCAACACCTAAAAATAATAATATAACAAGAAGCAAGAACATGATAGTATGAACCAGTCTAATGAAGAGCTTTGCAAATGTGACATGAAAAACAAATGAACTTCATTTGTCCATATGAAGAATCCATATGAAATATGACAACCATCTTGCTGTCCTTTATCACATTATGGAAGAAAAAAAAATCATGATGTACATGAAACTTAGAATAATGAAATTGATAATAATGAAGCAACTGTTCTTGTTCCAAGAATATAAACATTTTAACAGAGGTTGCATAGACTATTTTGCACCATATCACTAAAAGCTGTCAAATATAGAATGTGGACTATTGTTATGACCATAAAACACAGAAACCATAAACCTTTGTTTTGTAACCTATTCATGACCTTTGCAAAGGGGTCAAAAGATAAAACACTAGCCTACTCCCCCTTACCTCATGCTCCTTTTTATGTACTTATAGATGTCATTTGTGTAGAATGCACAAACTTAGACTCATCCTCCTCCTAGTCTTGCTTTCTTCTCCAAACCTTCTAAATGCTTGTTTTCTTGGGATGTTTCCTTCTCCAGACATTCTTCCTAGATTTCACAAACGTAGCTCTACAATGCTTTGCAACATGACCAGGATTATGACATTTATAAGATTTGAAATTGTAGTCTAGAATCTAAGAATCATAGTTTATTTTTGACGAATCATAGGGACTTTTATTTTTGTACCACACATGATTATATTTTCCATGCAAGTTACAATTTCTAGCTCTATGACCGTAAGCATGACAGCAGTAGCAATAACCATGAAATTGAGAATAATTGTACCTTATTGTTTGTCTGGTGGATAGAGAACTTGTGGACCTGATTGTCCTTCTTCCTTGAACTTCAGGAGTAGCAGTATGATAACTTAAGTCTATCTTCCTTTTAGGTTCCTTTCTTGATTTGGAGCACTCTCCTTCTTCAAAACCTAGACCAGTAGTGTCCTTGAAATGCTTTTGTTTACTTAGCATGTCATTCAACTTACTTGTATTTTCTTCAAACTCTTGATATTTCTTAGATAGGGCCTTGAGACCTTCATAATCTTTTCTTAGATTAAAAATTTTAGTTTCTAATTTCATACATTCAATTCTTTTTACCTCAAGGTTAGATTTTGTGTTATCTATTATTCTTTTGGCTTCCTCAATTTCAATCTTTAGAGTGATAATCAATTTATCAAATTCATTAGCATGACTCTTTAATCCTGCAATCTGATTTCTTGCATTTTCAAACTCTAAAGAAACTTTTTCAAAATCTAAACATACCTTGTCCTTGGATTCTTTCTCTTGTTGAACCTAGTCTTTTAACCTCATGTTTTCTTTACTAAGTTTCTTGATTGTATCTAGGGCACATAGAAGTTCTCCTTCAACATCAACTTCACAATCATCTTCATCAAACTCCTGTTCATCTTCAACCACAAAGAGGTCTATTTCTTCATCATTAGTCTCAACAGCAAAAACATCTTTTCTTTCATTTAATTCTTGTTCTCCTTCATTCACAATGATTTCTTCCTTTTTATCGAAATTATCAATTGCAGAACCATTCTTTTTCAGGGGTGACATATGAAACAAATCATTGCTAGGCTTAATTGAGGCTTGTTTTGCCATCTTTTGATCAACATCTTTCTTTTCTCTTTTTGAGACCTTATTTCTATTCTTCTTACCCATTGTACTCCACTATTAGGACCTACCCAAGCTAATTAGACTACCATAGGGAACCTATGCTCTGAAACCACCTGTTGGAGTATGAAAGACACTAAGAGGGGGGTGAATCAATATCTTATGAACCAGACTTGTTTTTGGCAACAATTAAAAAAAACTTTACCAACAATGAACTTCAATATTTGTATAATGAAAATAAGACATTCATTTATGAATTGTAGTGTATTATCAAAAATAGGAAGGAACAATACAACTGAACTGTGATGAATAGTTTATCATGACAAACAATAGAGGTGGTTTTATTACTTTGTTGGATAGAGATGAGTATCAAAATTATTATACATTTGTTTCAAGTATGGGCCTAACTGGTGTTGTCATTGATGTCAACATACTCTTGTTGCATTAATGATAACGATTGGATGAGTTGTATGCTGAGGATATTAAGAAAATTAGTCCTATCAAGAACAGAGAAGAACAATGAAGACAACAAGGTAAAGATCCCAGCTAAGATGAAGATTAGAGGTTGCGCATCAAAGGGTTTGTAGATATGTGTCTTAAGATAATATAGTAAAGATTTGAGAGGTCCACATGAAGATCTGAAGAAGTTATGGCCACTTGAGTAAAACTAGTTCTAGTAGATGTTCAGAGATGACAGAGTGACATAGATAGGTCCGGTGAGATCCAGAAATGCAATATCTTGTTTTGTGGATTTGGTGGAGTGTTTAGGAAGTCAATGTGAATTGAAACTCAATTGGTTCATGGTCTGGAGGTTCGTAAGCATCTATTCTGATATGACAAACTATGTTCTTGAGGTTCCGGATGAAGGAGAGAAAGATTTCAGTAAGCAAAAATAGTGTGGATGTTCTTCGTGATTTAGGCAAGCCTGTGGAGGTCTCTGGATTGTGTCTAGTTCATGTTGGTGGTCCGCATTGAAGATTGAGCTTGTAATTAAAGAATTACTTCTGGATGATGATGTTCTTCCTAAGTTTGGTCAGCCAGATGAGTTACACATCCTGTGGATGATCTTGAAGATGTTCTGTGAAGCATGGCGTATTCCTAAAAGAAGATTGAAGTCCTAGATTTATGTTCCTATAAGAAGATTGAAGTGCTAGATCTATGTGGCCGACAATGTGATGATCCGCATGAAGTCTTCTGTAATTAGTCAAGTTGTATTTGCTCTATCAAGTGTGTCAACTTGGATGATTATCCCTAAGTCAATGTCTTGTATAAATAAGAGTTTTGAAGTCATTTCAAAATCATCTTGGCAGAGATGAGAGTGTGGTAGAGAGTAGAGAAGTGAAAGGCATAGCAGAATTATTGGGCTTAAATGGAACTAACTCAAGCATGGTAAAGATGCTATTCTTTAGTTCAAGTATGTGATATTTATCATTCTATAAACAGTGTGTCTCCTGTAGGCAATGGGCCTCTTCTGAGCAGTGTGCTCGGGCAGTGAGCCCTAATTGGCATGTGCCATTTGTTCTTCTTATTCTTTTAACAGAAAATACAATCTTGGGTTAGTCACCCCGTGGTTTTTCCCTTAACCAGGTTTTCCACATTAAAATCTTGGTGTCATATGTGTTAATGTGTTTTTGCTCTTGAATTATTGCATGATTGATTTATTATTATGCTATAGAATTACAAAGAGGATTTAAGTGATTAATAGGAAGAAAGTTTTGGACAACTCATTCACTCCCCCTCTCAGTTATTCGTCTTGAATCTAACAATTGGTATCAGAGCTAAGTTCCTCTAAAAAAAGCTTAACCGCTTAAGGAGATCCAGGATGTCATCCTACAAGAAGGATAGTCTGAGGTTTGATGGAACCAATTTTACTCTTTGGAAAAGTCGCATGGAATGTCACTTGCAATCTATGGGAATGCACTATTGGATCATGGCTTCAAAGAAGTATGTTCCTCCACATAATAGTCCGAGTACCGTAGATGAAATCAGAGATGCTGAAAATAATCTTCGGGCTAAGGAAACTCTACTAAGTGCCTTATCTAATTTAGAGCTGACAAATGTTATTGATCTAAAAACTGCATATGAGATTTGGCAAAAACTGGAACTTCTGCATGAAGAAGACAAGTATGTTAAATGTACCAAGCTACAGAGTCTAAAAGGAAAATTCAAAAACCTGAAGATGAGAGAAGATGAAAATATCACTACATTTATGCCAAGAGTAAATGAGCTTATTTGTGGCATTAGATGTGCTGGTGGAATCTTGGATGAAGATGAGATTGTTGCCAAAATTCTCAGATCCCTTCCTGATTCTTACAAGTACAAGGTTGCTGCTATTAAAGAATTCAGATCTTTTTCAAATATCACAAGAGATCAATTGGTTGGTAAATTAGTTGCATTTGAATTGGCCAGGTTTGGAGATGCACCCCCAAGACTGAATCTGCTTTCAAAGCTAGTGCCTCTGTAAAAGCAAAACAAAAGTTTGATCTGGGAGAGAACTCTTCAAAGAAACTATCATGATATGAAAAAGCAAGAAAAGATCTGGAAGAAGATGAAGCAAAAGCTGCTCAACTTGAAGCCCTTATTGCAAAAAGACTACCAAGAGGATCTGGTAAGTATGAAGGAAAATTGCCCTTCAAATGTTTTAACTGTAATAAGATTGGTCATTTTGCCTTAAGGTGTCTGGAAATATTTTCAAGAGAAAATCCAAATAGATTAAGATTCCAAAAGAAATGTTACTATGTTCATGAAGATGATGATGATGAAGGAGTAACAGATGATGAATCAGAGACATGAAACAAATCCAGAAGTGACTGGGTGCTTATTGCCATCAAGGAAGAAGATCCAATGCCCTCTGAATCTATAAATCATAAAATGGTAGAAAGAGCTCTAGCTGCCCAAGTTGAAGAAAAGGATGATTGGGTCATTGACATTGGATGCTCCCACCATATGACATGTGACAAAAATAAGTTCATAGATTTGGAAAGATATGAAGGAGTGGTAAAATTTGGTGATAATTCTGCTGGTAGAATCAGAGGTAGAGGAACCATTTCTTTTGATGGAAAGAACAAAACTAGTAATGTACTGTATGTTGAAGGTCTGAAGTACAATCTTCTTAGTGTTGGAAAGTTGGTGGACAAAGGCTATGATCTTCGATTCAAAAATGGAAAATGTAAGATCTTTGAAAGTTTCAGAACAGAGATTGCATCCGGTACTCAAACAAAAGGTAATATCTTCCACTTTGTTGGTACTAGTAAAAGTTGTTTATTTGTTCAAATTGATTAGAGTTGGTTGTGGCATAGGAGAATGTGTCATGTGAATTTTGATAATATCATCAAGATAAGCAACACTCAAGCTGTAAGAGATCTTCCAAGACTGGTTAAACCTACTAATAGTTTTGTGCAAAGACTATCAGTTGGGTAAGCAAAGCAGGGTCATATTCAAAAGTAAGGAACAGTCTTCTACTAGATTATTGGACTTAGTTCATACTGATCTATGTGGTCTGACAAGAATTAGGAGTGTGCAAGGTGATAGATACTTCATGTTATTAATTGATGACCACTCCTATATGATGTGGGTGACTTTTCTGAAAGAGAAATCTAAGGCTCTTAAGAAACTCAAAATATTCAAGGCTATGGTAGAGAATGAAACTGGATTAAACATAAAATGTCTTAGGTCTGACAGAGGTGGAGAATTCATATCCGAGGAGTTCACAGAATTCTGTGAGAAACATGGGATAAAAATACAGTTGTCTACTCCAAGGACTCCACAGTAGAATGGAGTAGTGGAGAGAAAGAATTAGACCATCCAGGAAGCATCTAGAACCATGATGATGGAAGCAAATGTTCCTCAGATCTACTGGGGAGAAGCTATAAGCATTGTTGTCTATACTCTTAATCGAGTACAAATCAAAAGCAATACTAGTAAGACTCCTTATGAACTCTGGTTTGGCATCACTCCCATTGTGAAGTATTTTAGAGTCTTTGGTAGCAAATGTTACATTAAAAGAGATGAAGGAATATTCTTGGGTTATTCTACCCAAAGCAAAGCATACCGGTGTTATAACAAGAGATTGAGAAAGATTATAGAAAGTACAAATGTGAAGGTTGATGAAGGTATTGAAAAACCCTCAAGGTTTTATGAATATGATGAAGATGATCAGAATGATGTTTTGGTCTAAGAAGTCTACCCCCTTCTAAAATTCAGATCTAGACTGATCCGGTGAATCAGGAAGAAGAGATAAGTTTGAATGAACCTGTTCAAGAAATAGAAGTGCAAGAAATTCCCAAAATTCCTAGGTATGTAAGACTGAATCACTCTAAAGATTAGATCATAGGTGATAAAAGCAAAGGTGTTCAAACAAGAAGAAAGATTGCTCAAGACTCAGAAGAGTATTGTCTAATTTCAAAGATTAAACCAAAGTCAATGAATGAAGCATGCAATGATGAAAGATGGACTAAAGCAATGGAGGAAAAGCTGATGCAAATTGAGAAAAATCACACTTGGGATCTTGTTCCCAGACCTAGAAACAAAAATGTGATTGGAACCAAATGGCTCTTCTAGAATAAACTAAATGAAGATGGTGAAGTAGTCAGAAACAAAGCTAGATTGGTCTGCAAGGGTTACTCTCAAGTAGGAGTTGATTTTGAAGAAACTTTTGCTCCAATGGCAAGAATTGAAGTAGTCAGATTATTTCTTGCCTTTGTTGCCTTCAAGGAGTTCAAAGTATATTAGATGGATGTCAAGTCTACCTTCCTGAATGGTGACTTGGAAGAAGAAGTATACATTGAGCAACTGGATGGATTTCAATTGTCTGATCATGGTGATATGGTCTGCAAGTTGAAGAAAGCACTGTATGGACTCAAACAAGCTCCAAGATCTTGGTATGAAAGATTAGATAAGCATCTTTTGAAGATTAGTTTCAACAAAGGTCTGCAAATCATTCAAACAAAGAAAGGAACATTCATTTCACATACCAAACATGTGAAAGAATTGTTGAAGAAATTTGGGATGGAAGACTCAAAACCAATGAGTACTCCCATGGCAACCAGATGTAAATTGAGAAAATATGATGACTCTCCTAAGACTGATTAGAAAAAGTACAGGTCAATGATTGGAGGATTATTATATCTCACTCAAACTAGACCTGACATTATGAATGATGTTGGTCTTGTTGCTAGATTCCAAGCTAATCCTAGAGAATCTCATGTCATGGCAATCAAAAGGATTCTTAGATATCTAAAAGGAACAGTTGAGTATGGTTTATGGTATCCTAAAGATCATGATTTCTCTCTTCATGCATATACTGATGCGGATTGGGCAGGAGATGTGGATGACTAGAAGAGTACTAGTGGTGGAGCATTCTTTCTAGGGAAAAGATTGGTTTCTTGGTTGAGCAAGAAATAAGAGGCAATATCTCTGTCCACTATAGAAGTAGAATATATTGCAGCAGTAGGTAGTTGTACTCAAGTATTGTGGATGAAGCAAATGTTAAGAGACATCAGAGTGGAGTATGAGGAACCTATCACAATCTTCTGTGATAATTCAAGTGCAATAAATATATCAAAAAATCTAGTGTTGCATTCAAAGACAAAACATATATCCATCAAGTTTCACTTTTTGAGAGAGCAAGTGAACAAGAATGAAGTTAGATTGGAGTTTGTGCCTTCCAAGGATCAGATTGGAGATATTTTTACTAAACCCCTACCTAAGGACTCTTTTGAGTAGCTCAGGGAGAAGTTAGGGGTTATTACCCCTTCGGTTCTGAATTAAGGTGCACTGATGTGCATTAGTCTGGTGGATCTCATAGTCATATCTTGTGGTTTGGATTGATGTTGGGAAGCTGTTACTCAGGGGGAGTAGCTGTTATGTTCTAAAGTGATGCAAGTATGTACCCTTTGCCATTGATGTCAAAGGGGGAGAGAAGACATGTGAATGGTTGTTGTTGATAGGGGGAGTTATGTCAGTCAGTGAGGAGAAGTTCTTTTCTTGATGGTTAAAACAATTTTTCACATCATATGTTTCCATCAATTACAAAGGGGGAGATTGTTGCAAGTATGGACCTAACCGATGTTGTCATTAACGTCAACATACTCCTGTTGTATTAATGATAAGGATTGGATGAGTTGTATGATGAGGATATTGAGAAAATTAGTCCTATCAAGAACAAAGAAAAATAGTGAAGATGGCAAGGTAAAGATCCCAGCTAAGATGAACATCAGAGGTTGTGCATCAAAGGGTTTGTAGATATGTGTATTAAGATCATCCAATAAAGATTTGAGAGGTCCGCATGAAGATCTGAAGAAGTTATGGGCACTTGAGTAAAACTGGTTTTGGCAGATGTTCAGAGATGACAGAGTGACACAGATAGGTCCAGTGAGATCCAGAAATGCAATATCTTGTTCTACAGATTTGGTGTAGTGTTTAGGAAGTCAATGTGAATTCACAACTTAATTGGTTCATGGTCTGGAGGTCTGTAAGCATCTATTCCAATATGACAAGGATGACAGACTATGTTCTTGAGGTTCTGGATGAAGGAGAGAAAGATTTTAGTAAGAAGAAATAGTGTGGATGTTCTTGGTGATTCAGGCAAGCTTGTGGAGGTTTTTGGATTGTGTCCAGTTTGTGTTGGTGGTTTGCATTGAAGATTGAGCTCGTAATTGAAGAATTACTTCCGGATGATGATGTTCTTCCTAAGTCTGGCCAACCGGATGAGTTACACATCCTGCAGATGATCTTGAAGATGTTCTGAGAAGCATGGCATGTTCCTAAAAGAAGATTGAAGTCCTAGATTTGTATGGCCAATAGTGTGATGATCCACATGAAGTCTTTTGTAATTATTCAAGTTGTATTTTCTCTATAAAGTGTGCTAACTTGGATGATTATCCATAAGTCAATGTCTTGCATAAATAAGAGTTGTGAAGTCATTTCAAAATCATCTTGGTGGAGATGAGAGTGTGGTAGAGAGCAGAGAAGTGAAAGGCAGAGCAGAATTATTAGGCTTAAATGGAAATGACTCAAGCATGGTGAAGATGCTATTCTTCAGTTCAAGTATGTGATATTTATCATTATGTAGACAGTGTGTCTCCTGTAGGCAATGGGCCTCTTGTGAGAAGTGTGCTTGGGCAGTAAGCCCTAATTGGCATGTGCCATTTGTTCTTCTTATTCTTTTAATAAAGAATACAATATTGGGTTAATCACCCCATGGTTTTTCCCTTAACCAGGTTTTCCACATTAAAATCTTGGTGTCATATGTGTTAATGTGTTTCTACTCTTGAATTATTGCATGATTGATTTATTATTATGCTGTTGAATTACAAAGAGGATTTAAGTGATTAATAGGAAGAAAGTTTTGGACAATTGATTCAAGCCCCCTCTCAGTTGTCCATCTTGAATCTAACAACATTTGTATTGACTCAAGATGAGCATCATGTCAATAATATGCAATAGTTAAATCATGAAACAATGAACATAAACTCATAAACAAAACAAGTAACCATAACACAGAGGTTTGACTAGTGGAAAACCCTCTAGGGATGAAAAAATAATCCACAAAATGTTTCACTGGCTTAATCAAAATGTACTTCACTAGCAAATACAGATGCCTCATTGGTTTTTTGTGCCTCACTACCTATTTGTACCTCACTGGCTATTTGTCCCTCACTAGCATATTTCAATCAATACAATGAATAATATAGTTTAATACAGAGGGTTACTCTATTTCTCTATAATCCAATCCTCAACATTCTGGTATAACCTTAATGATCATGTAAGATACACACACATCAATCTCCTCTCTAATGTTTTTCATCTTATGCCCTTTTATACTTTATCACTACCCTTTTGTTTCTTTCAATAATCAACTTGTATGAGAAGATGAACCGTTTGAAGTAGATTCGAACTAAATCAATAACTATCAAGAAAGAGTGGTCAAACTAACCCACTTTAAGAATATAAAGACCTTTGAGTGTCATTGCCATCCCATAGAGGGTAAGTATCACAGTTTACCTTTTCAACAAATTTTTATAGTTTTGTAACCACCAACTAAATGGGTAAAGACAAAACATCTTTTTAAAGACTTTATCAGCAGAACCCTTGAAGACAAGTTTGCAAGCAATTTATTACTCAAAAGAAACTAAACAGTAACTAGAGAGAGGCTCAAGATCAACTGTTTATCTCAATTGAACCACATATTACCTCTTATCAATTGTAGCTTAAGATTTTGTAAAAAGAATGAACAAATAAGGAACAAAATCACCTGATGGGCCGACACACAAAACCATCTTGTTGTTGTTTGAAATCAAGAAAGTAGTCTACAATGAACTAGCTCAGTCCTCCATTGAACAACATAGTCAATTCTCTCAGATACCCTTCAACCACATGGAGATACCCATTAAAATCTACATAACTTTTCATGATTACCATTGAAATTTCAAACCCTAGCTTTGAGTTATATTTCCCAAAGTTAAACTTTGCAAATGAATGACAAAAACTTCCTTTTTTCTCAAAACATCATAGCCACCGAGACTCTAGGTTTGCCCTAGAATGGATTAGTCACCAAGAGTTATTTAATAACCTTTTTACCTATCACAAATGCTAAGACCTACCCAACAGGGGAAGCTCATAAGAAACTTGATACATTGAGACTTTTTAAGAGTGGGATTTAATACATTCACGAAGTAATGCATGTTGACAACTTACAAGAGTGTGGCTTTCAAATAAGGTACGCCAATATTGACAATAAAAACAAATATCACCCTTGTGAACAAATCAAATGATAGGAAAATATCTTTAATAACCCTTAGTCATCCTAATGCAATGAACATATGATGACCTTTGTAGCCTTTATGATCCTTTATACATGTAATGCACTTAAATACATTATCACATTTGCCTTGGTAAAGTATCAACTAATACTCAAGAATCAAAAGTGAATCTATGCAATACCAAACTGACTGAGCTTATACCAACTAGGAAAAAACCATCAAAAGAACATAGTATGCAACTGTGTCAACAATATACCACATGAAATATACCAACCAACTATGCATGAAATGAAAGTGATCAAGAGCACCTAATATATATACCAACCAATTGTTACCATGAGCACCAACTGTGAAGATACCATATCATGTTCATCATGAGATCATAAATTTTTCCAACTATGATATATAAATAACCATGTGTCAATTGTCATATAATATGTATGCCAACTATTAACATAGTATCATATCAACTATCCTGTCATCATAGAATGAAAAATGATACCATATCAGTCATTAGTAGAACTGTTATGCAACTATGTCAAGATACCTATACAACTGTGACATCAAGATACCACATCTATGTACATGATATCATATGAATCAAAACAACTATCAAGAGCATGTAAGAGCATATCACCAAATATGAACTAGCAAAATCAAATGCATATTCAAATGCATAGAGCATGTCAACTATATAGAGCACATCAATATATACCCAGAGCATCAACTATCATCTGTAACATGATATGAACCATGAGATTGATAAGCCGACATGAGAGTCATCAAGGACATTAGCATGAGCCAAGCAATGAGTAGGATCTCAACTATTACAACATACCAAATCAGCTCTACCAACCAATATAACCACCATGATGCAATTGTCAATGTATCACCAACACAAACCTGAGAGTTTATGTACTTGACATCAAGGACAACAACTAAGAGGGCAACAAACTTCCTCTTTGTCCTTGATGGAAAAACACAACTCTCTCTCCCCCTTTTTGGCATCAAATACAAAGGGGGAAAGAAAGTATGCCAATGCCTCAAGGAGATATCAGATACGAGAGACCAACATGTGACTAAAATATAAGTATAATCAGAAAATATTAAGCATAACATGACTGTCCCATAGAGTAGAAATACAACTGCACTGTTAGTACCATAAATGAGCATATAAAGGACAACAACTGAACATGCAAAGTAAAAACCAAAGAAATAACTATCATTTAAGAGAATATCACTGTTACAGACACTAAGAACCAACTAAAACATCAAAATACACAGCATATATCAGTGAATAA